>CM062804.1:1234812351-1235420104 GCA_031772625.1 Pinus tabuliformis | reverse complement strand
GCGAACATAACCCCCAAATGTTATCAATTGCTTTTTGCGATATGCCGATAGAGATATCGCATCGGGGAAAGGATATAAACGTCTTATGAAAATGCGTAGGATTGTACCGATTGCCGATATGCGATATCGCATCGGGCCGGAGTGTTTAAAACATTTTTCACAAGACATAGTGCCATGCCGATAGCCGATCGCCGACTATACGCGTCGCATCGGGGAAAAGGTATGTGCCCTTTTGTGTGTGCATTGGCTATTGCCGATGGCCGATAGCGATATCGCATCGGGAAAAACCAAGATGGCAACCGAACTTGCGATTACTTTTTTGGACTTAACAAAAATTGCTTATCATTTGCTCAACAAGGGTTTTTTGCATAAATTCATTTGACTATCATACCTTATTTGAACAAGTTTATTAATGCCAATTAAAATATTTTATAATGGGGACCCATTTCATATGTAAATTGTTTGTGATAAAAATGTTTGAAATGGGGGGTTGTTGTAGGGCACAACATACATACAATGCGCTTCGCAGAGCAGACCAGTTATCTCTGAACTAACAATTATATTTACATTTTCTCAAATAGAATCTTTATAAAAGAAAGGAAATTTCTAATATAACTAGTTATCTATTGATTCTAAATAAAACAGGTTTCTTCATTAAACTTCCTCTTTTTTATAAATGCACTTCGAGTATTAAAATAAGTCCTTATTGGTTTGTAAAAGTAAAAATAGAAAACTTTTCCATATCAGCTTTTAAAATAAACTCCTCTGTCACAGGTAGAGCCTCTGCTGCCAGCAAACGTTCATAGTCTCGGCAGGGTTTACCTTTTAACCATGTTCTTGTCCATTGTTCCATTCACCTTAGAGTGTGACTAAACAGAATGAATTCAAAAGATATTCTCGTATTTTTTGAATTTCAATTTCTTTTTTCGTTTAAGATAAAAGCCATTGTCCTGGTTTGGTGGCCAGATAGGTGACAATGCCATTCACACGGGTAGTAATTAAACTGAACAAGCTGGCTCGTGATGAGACCCCTTGTCTTGAGATTTTCAAGCCATTACCCTGTTTGGTATGCAGTTTTGGTAATGTCATTTAAATTATTTTCCTATGAACATGGTAAGCAGGCTTGTGATAAGACCTCTTATCTTTTAATCTTTTATATTTTAGAATTACACTCTGAGTGTAATCAAAAACTGTTGGTGAATGGGATGAACAATTATCTTATTAAGAATAAATGGATGACAGGTTTAAGAGTTGAAGATGCTGAAGATGAATTAGCTCCTTTTTTCGTATAGATAACCTTTGGGGACTAATTTCAACCACTCAAGATGATTCATAGATCTTTGTTCAGAGTGAAATTTACAAAGGTGAGTCTGTAATGCTTAGAATAAAAAGATATCTAATTTCCTAGAAATGATCTCTCTTGGTTCAGGATGCTATTTTTAAAAAGTATATTTTATTATTATATGGCGAGACAGCTTTTGTTTTACAGCGAAAGGTCAATGGGAATGTCCCACATTCTTATTCCTACAAATCCTACAAACTATGAAAAACTAATAAGCTAGAAAGAGAAGGGGGTTACCTCCTCAGTTAAAGAATTTCTTCAGAATTAGACCATTGTCAGGGAGAGAATCTCTCACCCCTGATAGATTTTGAAGTATGAATGTTGAATGGCCTACTTTTTCACAGATTTGAAATGGTCCTAGCCACAGTTTTTGGAATTTGGAATGTTTACCTTTGTCTTCATGGGCTTTGTCCCATTTCAGGACTAGATCTCTGACTTCAAATTGTCTAGGGCTGGATGAGGCTAGATCGAAAGCTGCTTTAATGACTTGCTGATGTCTTGCATGTGTAACTTGGCTTTATCCCTTTCTTCTTCAAGTTTGAGTATTTGATCATGTCTAAACTGTATAGAAGAAGAAGGAGTTTCGTCTATAAATTGCACTAGGGCTAAAGATGGGAGAAGAAGATTGGTTGGTACGAATGCTTCTTTTTCCATAAACAAGATTAAAAGGAGAGGTGGAGAGGTCCCTATGGAAGCTTTCTGTGTATTTCTATCGGCCCATAATGCAAATACCAAGGATTTATGCCAGTTCTTATGATTTTCTTCAATTGTTCGCTTTATGATTTTGATTAGATTTTTATTAGTTGATTCTGCTAGGCCGTTACCCTGGGGGTAATAGTTGGCAGAATACTTTAATTTGAATCCTCTTTTGATAGCGAAATCAATCATTGCATTGCCTGAGAAGTAAGATGCATTATCAAAGACAAGAGCGTTTTGGAACACCAAACCTGGTACGATGAACTGATCTATAAATTCGATGATTGCTTCCGAGTTTGTTGTCTTTAATGGAACTGCTTCTACCCACTTTGTAAAGTAATCAGTTGCTGTAAGGATATACTTGTGTTGCTTGGAAGATGAAGGATTTATTTCTCCAATGATGTCCAATCCCCATTGTTCAAAAGGTTGTTCAATGTTGATTGGTGTAAAGGGAAAGCTGGCTTTCGTTGTCTTCCACTGCAGTTTTGGCACTTAATGCATTTCCTTACATATTCATGAGCATCCTTAAAACAAAGTAGGCCAGTAATATCCGGCATGAATTACTTTATGAGCTGTGTGTATCAGCTCCAAAATGTCCTCCTGCCGGTCCATCGTGTAGCTCCTGCAAAACCTTTTGAGCTTCAGGTTTCTCAAGGCATCTTAGTAATACAGAATCATAGTGTCTTCTCGAAGAGCACATCAAATAAAGAGAAAAACTCTTAGCAATCTTGGCTATGGGCTTTATTTTGTAGGTAGACAAATTGGTAGGTGCATAACCATTCTTTAAATAAAAGATTAGATCTGAATATTGAGATTCGGAATCCGGTATACTTAGCTGATTGACTTCTTGGTTTTGCTCTGTATCACCTGATTCAGGAATGTTTGATGCTCCTGCTAAGATCCTGCAAAAACCTTGACCTTTAACAAAATTTTGCTGGCTTTATTTCTAGATCATATTCTTGGAGGGCTGCGACCAAGTTTGCCCTCTTTTCTCCCAATTCCTTTTGAATTAATAGTTGCCTAACTGTGGAGAAAGGAACTATTACTTTAGTATGGGTTTTAAGAAGAAAGGGTCGATAATGTTTGACTGCTTTAAAGAAGCAAAAGCTTGTTTCTCAATTTTGGAATAATTCAATTTCGGCGCCTTGGAAGTTAGAACTGAAGAACGAAATCGGCGCTTCCAAATTGTCATCATTCAACTGTGTTAGTACTGCTGCGTAAGATAAGTCGGATGCAATAGTATATAATGTAAAATGATTAGAAAGATTTGGAGTATTCAGGGCTGGGACATTGATTATGGATTGTTTAATATCATGAAAAGCTTGCTTTTCTTTCTAGTCCCATCTGAAGGTTGAATTCTTTTTAATCATCTTTTGCAAGTGGTAGTACAATCTGTGAAAAATCTGGAACAAATCGCTTAACGAAATTAATTTGTCCTAAAAAGACTGCATCGATTTTTTTTTTGTGTGAAAAGGAATTTCAGAAATTTCTTTAATTCGCTCAGGATCTACATAAATGCCATCCTTAGATACAATAAACCCTAAGAGCTTGCCTTGGTTGAGAGCGAAAAAAGACTTTTTCGGGTTAAGAGAGATACCATATGTTTTGCATCGTTGAAAAAATCTGATTTAAATCATGCAAGTGATTATATCTCTTTTTAGAATATACAGTAATGTCATCGAGGTAGACAACTACTGGTTCGGTTAATTAACCCTCTAAAGGCTGTATCCATAGCTCTTTGAAATGTCGCTCCTGCATTTATGAGTCCGAAAGGCATCTTTTGGTATGCGTAAGTTCCCCTTTTTGTTCTGAATGTAGTTTTTAAATTGGTCATCAGGGTGGTCCACCAGCACTTGATTGTATCCTGAGAAAACATCAAGAAAAGACATCAATTCAGATTCCTGCTACCGATTGAAGGATTTGCTCCATGGTAGGCAGAGGGAAGTTATCTTTTAAGCTTGCCTTATTTAAATTTCTGAAATCAATACAGATTCTGATGTCGCCGTTTTTCTCTCCTGACGGGTACCATATTGGAGACCCAGTTTGAGTGTCGGACAGGAAAGATAATCTTAGCTTTTAAAAAGCTTATTAAGTTCCGACTTTATCTGGCTCTCCAAATTTGGATGGATTTTTCTTAACTTCTGCTGGATTGGTTTTTGATCGGGAAGCATAGGAATAGTGTGTTGTATGATAGATGTATCATATGTTTTAAGGTCATCATACTTCCAAGCAAAAACTTGTTTGTTTTTTTCTTAAAAGTTTGATAAATGCTTCCTTTTCTATTGTAGAAAGTCCTAATCCTAAATTTTTATTCTGAGGAGTTTGAGCAGTTCCTAAATTAATCAATTCAAACCTAAGAGTAGAGCTCTGGAGTTTAGCATTAATTACAGGTTTAAACTATCTTTGATGTCATAAAGGTCTTCAAGCTTTACCACAGGTTTAGGAATAACGTTATATTGAGTTGTTTGCTTCATTTGAGAGAATCATGCTCATCCTCTTCAATGACTTGATTGTCATAGGACTTTTCAGAGGTCAAAAAATTGCACAAAATATCCTCGTCATGGTTGAAAACCCTCCAGCTAGTGATGTTATCAGGAACTGAAGGTCTAAAAATTAAACTCTACAGAGAAAATCTATCAAGACTATAGTCTTCGGAAGGGAGAAGCTTGGAAGCTACGTTGGCTAGTAAATCAGCTGCTGAATTTTGCGATCTTGGGATTGATAAAATATTGAATGCTGAGAAATGCGAAGTGAGATCTTGCACTAGCGTTTGATAATGCTTAAGGTGGCTTGAGAGGCAATGGATTGTATTCCTTACCTGTTTAACAATGATCTCACTATCGCCGAATACTTTTAAATATTGGACTTTAAGGTCAATTGCCTTATATAATCCCTGAAGTAGGTGCTTCGTATTCGGCTGTATTGTTGGTGCATTCAAATTCTAATCTACAAGAAAGCATTGTCTTTTCGCCTTTTGGACTAATCAAAATGCAACCTGCTCATGAGCCCTCGCTGGACTTAGAGCCATCAAAATACAAAGACCAAAATAAAGGAGAATCAGAAATATTTACATCCTTTTGATCTACATTAAAGCATTTGGATAAATTTGATTGTGAAAAATTTTCTACTTGAGATGTACAATGATTAACTTGAAAAGGGGAAGATTGGGCAACAAAATTGCCAAAGAATGATTGTGAAGAATATTTTCCCAAAATGTTATTGTTGAAAGCCACCGGCTGGTTTTCTTGTTCGAAATCGGTTACTGTATGAGTCATATGCTTCTCACGGTCGATCCTTATTTGATTTGGCTTACCCTTGTAGGGGAGCCACATATGTGACCAATCGGTGGAAATGTATCATGTAGTTTCTCAGACCTCTCTGCTCAAAATTAAACCGTAAAATTCAGGTATGTCGGCTATCAAAATGTCTATTCTCTGTTACTATTCTGGGATCAGCAGACAACCTGATAGTCACGGAATTAATTTCTCCTATGACCTGTACTTTGGTTCTGTCTAACTGTACAATGTGGATGGCTGACTTCTGGGGTTCTATGTTCAGCTTAGAACAAACTGAAGCTGGCATAATATTGGATGAAGCCCCTGAATCAATTACAGTTATGCAGATTTCGATTATAGATTTCATAGGTGAGCAAAAAGGTGGGGTATGAGAATTGGATCTATCTCCAATCAGAACCGAATCGGTAGCCTCGACCATATCTGGAGGGGGTTGTCCTGAATCATTAGCAGCTTTTGAACTGGGAAGAGGGGAAGAGGGAATAGCGTTAAATTCCCTTAGGAGCAGTTTTTGCTGATGTTTTAATTTACCTAGTTCAAACATAGTTTATGTTTGCCTTGGTCTTTTTCATGTCATCGACAATATTATACTCCATATGGTCAGATACCACTAGTGTTTTGGATGTTGAAGGAGAATTAGAAATTGGAGGCTGGTTTTGAGGGGCTGCTACGGAGATTTCTTCGGAAGAACTTTTTCTTTTGGTGTGGCAGCACCTGCACTCCTCTTTTTTGTTTGAGTAGGTTCAGAAGCGCTTCTACTTCTTGTAGTAACTGGAAAGGCTTCTTCTTCATTTCCAGTATCAGAGTTTGGGAGTATAAAATCCCACATTCCATCGCATTCAGCTACTTCTTCTTCATCATTGGTCTGTTCAGTTGTTTCACCTTCCTCTTCTTCTTGGTCTGAGTCTGCATTGGATATAACATTGGGTGGCTTTGACTCAGTTTTCTTGTAAGTTCTAAATGGTTTTTTATTTGAGGTTTCGGCCACCTGTTTCTTGATATCAACATTTCATTAGACAATGTTTTAAGGACCTTTTGTAAACCCTTCCATATCATAGGGGTCCTTTGGGGTTTTCTTCTTGGAATCTTCTTTTAACGAGACTTTTTTAGCTTTTCGGTCTTCAAGAGCAGCTTTCTTCTCAAGAGCATTAATGCGCTTTTCAACTGCAAGTGCTTCTTTCATGTTTTCAGCTAAGGTAGGTTTGCCAGCCCTGTCTACAAAAATAGCTATGTTGGCAGGTAAGGCGGTAATATACCATTCGCTTCTGATTTGTTCACTTGGTTTAGAGGCGGTAGGGATTTTATTCAGGGGTTTATTAAATCTGGCATTTAAACTCTTTTATTGGTTCCCTATGCTCTATTCTCAAGTTGGAGAGATCATTTATTAAAGTAGCTAAGGACCTATCATCTCCTACTTGGTAAGAAACTCCTCTTGGCATGTGTTCCAACTGGTAATTAAACAGAGGGTAAAGAAAAATACCAGGATCCTGCCGATCCTTGTAAAGTGTAGGGAAAAAGTCCTGACAACAACATCTTGCTCTGTCACTCCTTTCAAGTTAACTGCTAACATAAAATTGTTAATATGTTCTTCAGCTTGGGTTCCGTTATCTGGATTAAATTTAGGCAAACATATTTTCGGGAGCGTCTGGTAGATCATGTAATGGTCCAGGCATGTTGACTGCACCTGGCCTAGTCCATGGATCTGCCATTGTGCTAGCAACAGTGGTTGACACTACTTTCGGGGTTCCAGATGTTTGAGGAGGTATCAAAAATGAAGAGTGAATAGGTTGGGATATTGAGGCTCCTATTCCCTGATGAACAACAATATGTAATGGAGGAGTGGATGGTCGACTTTGCAGATGAGGAGATGAAATGGAGGATGTGGAAGAAAAAATCTCCACTATCAGATCCTTCAGTATTTTTCTTTGGCCTTTTCCTTTTGGGTAAAGGAAACTCAGTGGGTTCAATACCAAGTTTTTCGCTCTGAAGTATGGTGAGAGGATGAGTGAGGTTGAACTGCGAAGTCGCACTGCTTTCTGATATCTCAGATTTCTGTGGTGAGATGGAGAAGCTCTGAAGTTTCTGGATTAGAGATTGGACTTCAGGAGATTCAAGACTTAGTTGTTCTGAAATATTATGGGTGTGAGCAGTGGTGGTTGATTCTTCCTTTCTTTGATCATGTGCTGGTAAACCAGCATGTGATTGAGAAGGAGAAGATGGTTTGGAGGGGGAATTACTCTTAGAATGGTTTGTGGAGTTGGACCTACTTGCCATTCACAGTTGATGGCCTCCTTCTAGCGCCAAAAAATGTTGATGCCTCGATATTCGTTGCAACAACATCGGGGAAACCACCCGGTCCGGAACTTAGTGCAGCTCCTTTTCCGTTGGGAATAGTGGCTCCGACTGGGGATAACGGGACCAGTTTCCCAAAGATTATAAGTGAACGGGATGGATGGATGATTTAAGATATGAAATGATAATAAACAAAATAACTAACTATAAAAGAAATACAAAAACTATAAGCTAATCCCGGGACTTATCAATTCAGACAGTACAGCGTTTAATAAACTATGCTTAATGACAGGCATATAGATGACACTAACAACAAGCATAGATGTTTAATCATTTGAGATTGCTCTGCGTAAGTAGTTACGCAGAGCTATAATAGCGAATTACTGTACTCAGTCATTTATATCATTGATACATACATGGGTGAAAGATAACAAATCTCAAAACATTCAATAGTGATATGAAATGAAGTTATTGTTGTTGTATTACATACATGTATTCAATAATAGCAAAGTAATAACACAGCAATTCATATAACTGAAAAGAGAACAGGTACAGATAATAGTACCATGCAAGCTGTTTGATCAATCCAATGTATTAATCGCTATGTAGCAGTCCTTCCTTCCAACCAGAAAGCATTCCAAGCAAACGACAATAGTGCACAATTTACTTAAACAGCATTCCAAGTAAAATTAAGGACCAGTGGTCGAGTTTCAAAAAGAATATAGACCGAAGCACAATAGTGCAAACTTCAGCCTTTTAGTCTTTTACAAAATTTTACGACCCTTTCCAAAACAATGAAAGGGTCTATAAATACTATTCTAATCTAACTACTAAATATCTAAAAACTGAAAACTAAGAAATCGGCATCAACAAATATCATTTTGCATTTGGGTGATTCGGCAGTCGGCGGCGATGCTTCAGTCAGCTGTCTCTTTGCCTTTACTCTTTCGCTGACATATCGCCAGCATTGGCTCTACTTCAGGTGGAGTATTGAGGCGAGAAAGTCAGCTGTGCATCATATGTGGCATCTTGGAAATCGGCAATCAGGTATTGGAGAGCGTCGGTTAGACAGTTAAGAGCCGACCTTTGAGAATGCGGTTTAATCAAGAAAAGCCAGTATGCATCGGAGGTCAAGGTATTCACTCCAGCAATTAACCGCCCTTGTTCTTCAAGCTTAAGATAATTCTTATGCTCCAGCATATTCGCGGTTGTTATGTTTCAGGTGTGCATTGTGAAATCATGTTAGCCAGATACAATGTATCATTGACTATATTGATCATGTTTTTGGAAATTGTTTTGCATCTGGATGCTGCCCTCTCTGCCTTCATTACCTGTGTTTCCCATTCCATGAAAAGTATGTTCTTGTATGTTTCACTAATTCGGGCTAAATTAGCAGCTTGCCCTTCTGGAGTATCTTGCCATTCAATATATTCTATTATTTCATCTTCGGCCTGATCCAAGTTAGTCCTGGCTTTCTCGATTTGCTTACATACTGCTGTAGATATATCACAAAGTGACTCAGCCTCAACTAGCTATTGGCACAAAAGTCTAATCTGAGATATTAAAGCGCCGTTTATCAGAGTTGCCTCTGTTCTGAAATCTTCAATACTCTTGGCACCTTTAATACCTTCAAGCTGTGCTGAGAGCTGAACTATTTGATCCTCTTTAGATTTCATTAACAGCTCATTTGATGCTTCCAACTGTGATAATGCCTCTGCTAATTCACGTGCTTTAATGTCACTTTGGTCTATCCTTAGTTTTTCAATTTGCTGGGTTAACAAATGATTCTCTTGTTGTTGAGCCAGCAATTGTTCTTCCGCCTGTGTTGTTTTATTCTTTGCCTCTATCACTTCTGCTTGCAATGCATATACCTCATGCTCTTTAGTCTTCAAAAGAAGACTCACTTCGGATGCTTTGTCAATGGTTGCTGCTGAATAAGCTCCCGCAAATTGCGACAGCTTTGTTAAATCTTCAGAGGGACTTAATTCTCCCTTCCAGACGACATTGCCCGTGACTGTTTGCTCATTTGAAACAGAAGGTTGATCAAGCCTTCGCCTCTTCCTTGAGCGTCTTACAACGGCTTTATGCTTAGGGCTGTAGAAAATGTCTAGAGGAGGGATTTCCTCTACCTGAAGATCAACTTGATCAGATGGATTCTGAGTAACTTCTTCAACGTTCTGTACTGTGGGTGGGCCGCTGGTTCCTTCAAGAACCGGAGAAAGAGTAATATCGGGAGTCTTTAAGGCATCTGAGTCTTTGGAGGCTTCTTTACCACTTATAATGGAATCAAATTGGTTCCATTCCTTAATCAATTCAGTATCGACAGAGATTTGCTTACTCTGTTCTTTTTCTTTTTCAATTCTCTGCTGTTCTTCGAATGCCTTCCGCTGTTGCTCCTCTTGTACTCTCCGTTGCTGTTCCTCCAATTCCTTTTTCTGCCTATCTTCCAGTTCTTTCCTTATTTTTTCTTCTTCCTCTCGTTTCCTCTGTTCTTCTATCTCTCTTTGTCTCTGTTCTTCTATCTCCCTTTGCCTTCTCTGCTCTTGTTCAATTTGTGCTTTTTGCTGCCTTTCTATTTGTTCTCTTCTATGACTTTCTGCCTGCAGCTTTCTTTGACTTTCCTCCTGTTCTCTAATTGTAACGGGAGGTGAATTTATTTCTGGCTGATCAGGCTCGCTTGAGGATGAAGTTGGGGTTGTAGATAATAACTTTAGAGGCAAAGTTTGCAACCTTTGCTTTCTAAGTTTATTAAATTCAGTTAATTCCATATCTTCATATCTCATCGCAGCAAGTTGTTTGACTTGGCTTATTGAATCAGCACCCATGAACAGGTCGTCAAACTGGTCTTCTTGGTGAACAACCTTTGTCAGCTTAGCCTGTTCCAAGGCAATGAAAGCAGCCTTGTTCGGGTCATAGAGTCTGTTGGGAATAGAAACTAGAGATAGCATTTGGAGTTTTGCTGCTTCCTTTTCTGCATGCTTATAATTTAGCAGCGTATAAACTCCAATTCTTAAAGGAAACGATGGCCATCCTCTCTTCTTCTCCTCTTTGAGAGTTTGGGTAACACCTTCAGACATTATCTGATAAGAGATTTCTCGGGCTAACAGTTTGTCTGGCATGTATACGGGAAGAACATGTGGCCTGGCCTTGCTTCCAAAAACTCTGATATAAGAAAAACATTCTTCGCCGAACCAATGGGCTACGGCTGGCAGGTCAAAAGAGGCTTCATAGGAAATCCTAGGGATAGGTCTGTCAAAAATAGAATAGTGAACGGGAACCATAAAACCATTGCAAATTTGGTACAAATGGTCTTTGTGAGAAGGTTTCCACAATTTACGATGATAAAAATGAATAGGTGTTGGGTCATGGGTTGTCCATCTCCAACCAAGGACAGGAAACTCAGAATTAAAACAAAGGGCATCCATAATGTATGCAGAGTAATAAAAAGGTGGGATTTTTCTCTCAGTGACTCTGGTTTTGGCCCTAAACTCACGAATAGCTAAGACCAACTTATCAGACAGGATAGTGGCCCAATCCATAATTATACTATTAACGGCCGCTTCCATTAAGGGAACCATATCAACATGGATATTTGCAGAATCATGAAATCCCCACAATCTACACATCATAATTCCAGCATAGCAGTAAGGTGAAGCCAGAGAGGCATTGGAGTACTTACCCGACATATCCTGTTTGTGTTTTGCTGGATTTTGCCTCCAATCTCGGAGAGGTTCGGCTGGTGATTCATTCTCTCTGGCAAATTTTTCCACAAATGCTCTGTTATAGACTTGCTCGGGATGGGCAAATGATACATTCGTCTTAAGTCGTCAGGCTTGAAGGAGCCGAAAATCCTTCCATCCTTAGAAATGAAGGTTCTATTAGTGAGAGGAACTTCTTCAATTGCCCAACGTACCACATCAGTATAAGGCAAGACTTGTTCCCTGGCTGCTATTCTGTGTAGAAAAGAGTCAGCCAAATCTTTAAGAGTTGCCTCAGACTTTCTTAATTCATCCACACTTGCCTCCGTTACTGTCACTTCTGGTTGTTCTCCTTCTAGCAAATTGTATGTCCCTTGCCATGTAGTACCAGTAAGACCAGTGCATGTAGTATCTGAGATTAAGCCTTTCCTTGAAGGTGTAGCAGCTTGGCCTGAGGCGGGTGTCGCAGTAGAAACCTGCCATCTTCTTGAACTTTTTTCCCATCATATTCAGACTTCTCTCGTTAGTCGAATTCTACACAAGTGCAAGAGAAATCGTAACTAAAAGAAATAACAATGACAATCCATAACGGGATAAATATATGATTTGAAGCGTGGCGAGATTATTCCTAAAAGAGGCTGCGGATCTAATGATTTGAGAAGGCACCGTAGATGTAATGATGGTGATTTTACGGCCTGCAGCTTCATAAATGACCATTACTTAAGTTATTAAACCGAATGACCCCTTAAAGCGTGTAATAGATTTTTTCAAAGGTCTAATCGTAATTGCTCGTTAATTCGAAGGGGCAAAGCTTTAAATACGCATGCATTACCTTATCCCTTTACTTAACGGCATTTTGAAATCTGTGATTTTGTCAAATCGATTTTAAATATAACTTTAATGCTTTGAAATAATCACCTTTTGGAACTGAGGTCATCATTAAGCGTCATCATATCGCATCGGAAGTGTGTGTGTGGCATTATCACTTGGGAAAGTTCTTTAGCGAACGCCGATTGCGATATCGCATTCGGCGTGCGAACATAACCCCCAAATGTGTATCAATTGCTTTTAGCGAATGCCGATAGCGATATTGCATCGGGGAAAGGATATAAACGTCTTATGAAAATGCGTAGGATTGTATACGATTGCCGATATGCGATATCGCATCGGGCCGGAGTGTTAAAACATTTTTCACAAGACATAGTGCCATGCCGATAGCCGATCGCCGATATCGCGTCGCATCGGGGAAAAGGTATGTGCCCTTTTGTGTGTGCATTGGCTATTGCCGATGGCCGATAGCGATATCGCATCGGGAAAAACCAAGATGGCAACCGAACTTGCGATTACTTTTTTGGACTTAACCAAAAATTGCTTATCATTTGCTCAACAAGGGTTTTTTGCATAAATTCATTTGACTATCATACCTTATTTGAACAAGTTTATTAATGCCAATTAAAAATTTTTAAAAGGGACCCATTTCATATGTAAATTGTTTGTGATAAAAATGTTATGAAATGGGGGGTTGTTGTAGGGCACAACAAGTTGCAAGTCGAAGCAGAGAGAGAGAGGCCAGCAAACGCTTAAGCGCAGAGAAGCTGAGATAGTCACTTGGAGGTCAAGCAGACTATTGAGAGCTCAAAGAAGCTAGAGCCGAAGAGGCAGAGCTAGCGCCAGAGCCAAAGAGCCAAAGCGAGAGCTAAGAGTCAGAGACAAGAGCCAGAGCCAAGAGCTAGAGCTAGAGTCGAGAGCCAGAGCCAGAGCCAAGAGCCAAAAAGTCAAGAGCTTCAAGAGCCAGGGATAAAATGGTGTCTAAACCCATTTTTTTTGTGTAAAATAGTGGAATTGAGCCAAGAGCTTATAAAAAGGACTTTGCCATAATCCCAGAGAACCTAGTTGAGTTGACTAGAGCTCACAGAGATGTAGCCCTATATTTTTGGGTGAACTCCTAATTAAATTGCTGTCTTATGTGTTGTTTTACTACTATGTTATTACTGTTATATGTATTTATATATCAGTTGAAGCACATTAACTTAAACCACATAAACAGTTCTAAAATAGACATAGGCATAAACCTTATTTTCAAGCACATTATTAGTTCCACATTGGCTAATCATAAAGACTTGGGAATAATTTAAGCTTTGGAAGTGGGAGAGGTTCTTTTAAGTTAGACAAGAAGCCTAAGTGCCCCATTTTCATATCACTTTGCCTTTCTTCTTACCTTTCACGAATTTGTTTATTGCGGTAGGCTGAACAGCATGAACCTTTGAGGTTTTACCAGGGCTAAGTGGATTCTAAGAGGGACTATTGGAAGTAGTGTTTGAGGCCGTGTTGGGCGCGGGATTCCCCAAGGGCAGTTTGGGGGCTTAGAGCCCAGATTTTCGTCCAATTTTGTAATTCCAATGTAAAGACTCCGCATTTTGTGGGTGCGAAGTGCGTAGTTGTTAAAAGAGTCATAGGGTTGTCTGCCCTTATTTTGATAACGTAATGTCGGTTGTAAAAGATCTACCCATGAGTAAAGCTCTATGTAGATAGACACACAATGTCTAAGCAATGAAGATGTATGTGAGATAGCTCTGAAGTGTAAGTCTAAGTTTTGGGTTATAGCGTAGGTAGAGGCTCTGCAGCTGAGTGTTCATAGGCCTAGTAGGCCGCAACTGAGTGCGTGGACCCCTGTAGCTGAGTGCACAGGGCAAGTTGAGTCTATAATCATCTGGAATTATTAAGAAAGAGAAGTTTCCTATCATTTCTGTGTATTAATTTCCTATTCATGCATTTGTTATATTGGGTATGAATTTCACTTCTAATGCTTATATGATGTGCGAATTTGTATAAATATATTGGTTAAGTGAACGCAAGTAAGAGCATCATTTTACATGAAGCTAATTAAGATATATTAATAAGGTAAGTAGGATACTTAGCCTAGTTCAGGAAATAACGCAGTTCGCAGTGCAAAAGGGCTTCAGCCCCTGGTTAGGGCTGCATGAAAGCTGATTGTAATAGATTGCAAAGGTATAGAAGGGTGGAGTAGAGTGTGAAGTGACCTGCATGAAGGCAGGTATAGTTGGAATAAACCGACATCACAACCATGTCAAGGGTGCGGAAACTTCATTCCAACATCCCCCCATACTACTTCGGGTGAGACTTTAGTCCATGCTCCATGGGATGATGCCTAAAGGGCTAGTAGTTTAGGGATTTGTTTGGCTAACTAACATCAAACCTAGGTCAGGCCCCCTCAAGGCAACAAATGGTTCTGTTGCAAGGACCAGAATTTGAATAGAGATATGTGATGTTGTATCATTGTTATCCAACTAAGAAAGAAATCAAATGCTGGTTGGACATAATAATTCACGAGTTCGCGGTGCAGGAAAATAGAAACCCATGAATGTCAAAAGAACAGTGGCTAGATAGCTACTTGTATACAAATATCCATGAAATATTTTTCGCATCCTTCCCTATTGAGATATACGAGTGGATCATGAAGCTAGCAGATAGCCAAGGAAGGTGGAAACTTGACGGTCCTATTATGTGGACCCCAGAACTAGTGCTAAGGTTAGAAGCATCAGAGGATAAGATCACGCGTGCCATTGATCATTGGCTCAATCACATTACAAGAGGACATGTTACTAAGTTCGTGGTAAACACCTTAGTCAGCTACAATGAGGCAGAGTGAAGCTTTCTTAAAGGACCACGAGGTAAGTATGTAAAATCTTTGAATACATGGATAAAATGTTGTTGTGTGAAAAGAGGGTTATGCAGTTACCTTGATGTTCATGGTTGCACGAAGTGGAAAGGTTTACAGGAACGAAGGAAATAGGGGTCGAGAAAATAGCCCCTTGATTT
The DNA here is from genome assembly GCA_031772625.1 of Pinus tabuliformis. Lineage (NCBI taxonomy): Eukaryota > Viridiplantae > Streptophyta > Pinopsida > Pinales > Pinaceae > Pinus > Pinus tabuliformis. The sequence goes on along the minus strand of CM062804.1, from coordinate 1,235,404,943 downwards.
CACCTCCACAAGGGGACGAGGAAGAGCTCGTGAAGGTCTCTCCACAAAGTGCTATTCATCTGGTAAGACAAATAATTCTGCTAATACCACCTCTGCCCACACCACCACCAGCTTCATTGCTGTCACCTCCATCTTCACCTAGGCCACCTCCACCACCACCGTGATTCAGTATGGCAAACATAGTGAAGTTTCCTTTGTTCAAAGGCTTGTGAAATGCGGATTCAGACCAATTCTGGTTCATAGTGAAGGCTTATGGGAAGCTCAAGGTTTTATAGATGACCATATAAAGAAAGAAACTATGGTTAGCACCCTACAAGACCATGCACTGACTTGGTATATTAAGTACTCCAATGATAGCCCGAATGTGAGATTAGTGGACATCGAAGCAGCACTGAATAGGGAATGTAGTAGGCCTAAATCTAAAGAGCAGTTGATATTGGATTCAAAGAGATCACGATGCTACCAGGTGAGACCCCTTGGGAGTTAGATCAGAGGCTGAAATGTACAATTCGCGAGGCAAGCATGAATCTAACAGATGGACAACAACGTGAGTGGTTTGTAGCTTTGCTATTACCACACTTGAGGAGTGCACTATCACAACAAAGATAACGACTCAGGCAGAAGCCATGGATATTTCCATGAGACTGCATGAGACCCCGTTGCAAGATCCTAGTCTAGGAGTTCAGCAAATCCATGCACAGCCAAAGAATTTGTGCCTTGAGATGCAAATCTTGAAGTAGCATAGGACGGTTCAACCAAAAGTACGTGAAGAAGTATGGTGCATGAAATGCAAGATTCAGGGTCATGACAAAGACCATTGCCAGTCTTTACAAATTACCTTGCAAGAGGGGGATCGATGGCTTTAAGGCTAGAAGCTCAAGCAAGACCTAGCGTGGTGCTTGCTTTGTGGTGTGCTATCTTTCAAGTAGTCGAAAAGCATGCCACGGATAACTGCCACTTGTTATAGTAGTATATGCAAACTCTGCAACAGTTGTTCTACAAATTTTGTAGGTTGGTGAGACATGACAAGCATACTTGCAGAAGCTATGAATTGATGATGGATAGAATGCCCACCTACAGGGTTCAAGTTGAAATGTGGTACCTTGATCAGAATGTAGGAATGGTGCGAACAGGATTTTAGGGGTGTGGACGAGGCCGAGGCAGAGGAGGACCTGGTAGAGGCTGTGGACAGTTGATTTGCTATAATTGCGAAGAGCTAGGGAAATATGCACACGATTACACTAATCCAACATTCCCGTCATGCAAGTATTGCACACAGTTTGATCATGAGACAAAAGATTGTCCTATGCTGATAGCTAGGTTACATGACAAAGGAGTGCTACCACCTCCCTTGACTCAGAACATGCAGATGATGAGGTCTGAGTCATGCGAGGAAGATCCGAACATAAATATAGTGCTCCGAAGGGGAATCGCAACGGGAGATGGCAAGGGGAAACATCCTGAAGACAATACCTGGGTTCACAAAGCCCCAGTGAAAGAAACTAAGTTCTATTTGGAGCGCGCTAGCGAAGCATTCATGGAAGCTAAGAAGAGCTTAGCTGAGGCCTCCACTTCAGGAAGCAAAGATAAACCCAAACTGGAGATGGACCCGTCTATGCTCACTAATTTCTTGGAAACCTGTATGAAATTACTGTGTGATAGTAAGGCTATGAAAGGGTTATAGGAACTCATCAAAAGATGTGCTAGAACCATGCTAGGAGAACCATGTGTAGTCTAGAAGATCAGAAAACACAAAACACGGATGGGGCGTGAGATGAGACTCACAACGCAGATCAGAGAATACGAGATGGTTCAAGTCATTATCAATTTGGCATAAAATGCGAATGTGTTACCGAAATAGACATGGGAGCGAATGGGGAGACCTGCACTGCAATGGTCTCCGATTCAGCTAAGGATGGTGAACTAGCAGAAAATCATACCCATGGGGCAATTGCAGGGAGTAATCGTGGATATTGAGCGAGTGAGCGTGCTGGAAGATTTTGAAGTAGTAGAGATTGTTGATGACAACAATCCCTACCCCGCGCTCCTAGGAATTGACTAGGTCACTGATATGAATGGGGTAATCAATCTGAAGAAGTGAAATATGATCTTTGAGAAGAAATCATTGCGCGTAATAATACCCCTGGATCCTGCTGAAGGATCGCGCTATATGGAACCAGTTCACGACTATGAGAGTGATGATGATCTGGACTGCATTTAGAAGATAACAACACGAGACCAATACTAGGTGAATCCCACCACAGATGGGTAGATTACATGGGAGCGTGAAAGCTCCTGCACTTCGGATTTTGATCAGGGAAAATTTTAGGGGCTAATATTCGCAAGTGGGCTAATTTTCCATGGTTTTTCCAAAAAAAGGATTCACCAATTTCCATTTTTTATACAAATGATTCACCCACATTTTATATTATAAAATTATTTTACCCTTAAAATCGCCAAAATTTTATATAAACTAATATAAAATCATTATAAATCTAAATACTTTTATGAAAATATTGCCAAACATTTTACAATTTGCATATTTGGGACTAGTAAGATTCGCCAATGTTTCTAAATTTTAAGATAAAATTCCATCCTTAAAATTTTCCTTGATTCTGATGAAGAAGTAGAACACTAGTAGAATCAGTTACACGAAGTAACTACGTTGAATTGCAATGTGATGACCCGGTCACTGCGCTGCATGTCGGCATAAGTAAAAGATATGCCTACTTATGATGGTCTAAGTGAGGTAGATACTTTCTTGGATGCATTTGAAAGGGAGGTGCCAGAAAATCAACACTTCCAGCCCTTGAACTGGGTACTATGTGATACACCCACAAGATGGTGGGGTACACATAAAGGAAGCTTTGATGATTGCATGAATGTAGGAGAATGATGCGAGTATGATTTGGGAAGCCTAAGATGTGACTGACAGACAAGAATGATGGACAAGATGATCCACGCACGCATTTGGCCAATTGGATGTCGGCCTATGGAGAAAAACCCTAACATGAGTAGATGCACATGTACTTCGTGCTAAAATACCTGGTCAATAAGCATGTGTTGGGGGGGTGAATTTTCAGATGGCTCTTAATGTTGGGAGGACATTATGCAGGAAGAGAAATCACACAGAAGATTCTACGCATAGGGTTGTGGTGGCCAACCCTTCATCAGGATTCAAAAGCATATTGCAAGGCATGTGATGTATGTCCATGAACAGGCAGGCCATCATGAAGGGATGAAATGCCTTTGAATCCACAAATGGTGTTTGAACCTTTCGAAAAGTGGGCAATAGATTTTCTAGGACCCATTAAACCTCAAGGAAAGATAGGCACGAGGTATATTATCACTGCGACGGAGTATCTGACTCGTTGGATAGAAGTGCAGCTGGTGAAGGGTTGCATGGGTCTGACTACCGCAAAATTATTATTTGAACATGTACTAACACGATTTGGATGTCCAAAGATCTTGGTGAGCGATCGCGGTACACACTTCCTGAATGAGACGATCAACGCACTAATGGAGGAATTTCAGGTGTATCACTGAAAGAGCAAACCATATCACCCACAAGCTAACATGACGTGGAGGTGTTCAACGAAGTGCTTGAAAACACACTGACCAAGGTATGCAATGTGCAGCGAAGTTATTAGGACCTACAAATACCTGTAGTGTTATGGGATTATCAAAAGACACACAAGAAACTGATGGGACAGACACTTTTTAGGCTTGTCTATGGAGTGGAAGCCATAATTCCTATGGAATACATCGTGCCTAGTCTGTGCATAGTAGCACTCATAGGTATGAGGGATCACAGAGCCCTAGAAGAGAGGCTTGCGTAGTTGGAGGAACTGGAAGAAGAGATATTTTTTAGCTAGATTTCACCAGTGGGTCCAAAAGCAGCGTGAAAAGGCATGGCACGACCAACACATTAAGCTGCGCACATTTAAGGTAAACAATTTGGTGATGTTGTATAATAGTAAGCTTCATAAATTCCCTGGAAAGTTCAGGATGCACTGGTTGGGGCTGTATATTATTAAGGAGATTAGCAACAGAGGCATAGTATAGTTGGTCAAGTTAAATGGAGAACCCTTCCCAGGAAAGGTGAATGGCGGTCGCTTGAAGCCATACACTGGCAATCTAGAGATGTGACTATATGGAAGAAGAACAGTCTTAGCACTCTAGGCAGTTGAAAGGAGGTGCAAGACTATAAACTACACTCCCGTGAATTGCGCGATGTGAGGATTGCGCATAGTAGCAAAGTTGCACAGGATCCGTGATAGCGTGAAGATAGTTGCGCTAGTGTACATGTGTACTGTAAAGTGGCCATTAAAGTAACTATTCATGATTTGATGGTTATTTTCAAGCCAAATGGAGCGGGCGACAGGCATTTAAGGCGAACTTTATGGGCTAGATTTTTGAAAATCTACCACCAATCTAGAACTAATGGACCGAATGTGGGGGAAACGGTCGAATTAAAATTCAAAAGGTGCTATAAATTACAAGTGGCTATCCAGCAAACAACACTTGGCATTTTGAGAACTAAGTTGTTGCGCGCTCAAGTATTCACAAACCGAGACGTATTCGAGACTTTGAAAGTGAATTCATTGTTTGAGAAACTACCAGAGACACTGAAAGCACTGTGGAGTAGCGCTATGTCAGCACCTGAAGAAGCCATGGACAAAGGCGTAGTGACAGCCGAGGAAGCTGTGTAGGAAATTGTAGAAGTGGAAGCCTCAGAGAGCATCAGAATAATCATTGAGGTCCCTAAATCACCGTGAACACCGAGACCTAAGAAGGATAAATAGGCCATGATCCCGGTGCATGTCTTGCCCCGAAATCCACTGAGGACCAAGCTCACATTGCAGGAAAAGGGGAAGGCCACTAATCTAGAGGCTAATGAGGAGGAAGATTTTGAAGAAATCCTAGTGGAGGAGGAGGAAGTAGAGATGGACATTGAAACCTAGGGTGCGGACCCTATTACCTGATTACCTAAATATGTTCTAGCATGAAAGGGTAAAGCTAAGGTGCCAAAGGATATAGATGAGAGCAAGAGCTCTCTACAAACTCCACTTCTCCCAGACAATATTTCTTTTGTGGGAGTGCACTTGAGATGGGTTCCCGTGTTCAAATTTGAAGACTACAACCTCACAGACCATGAGAAGTTCCCACATTTAGTGACTACAAAGCTAATGCACCAAAATATGGACGCGACGGCTAAAATGATTGAATTGGAGCTGCGCAAATGGCTCAAAGGTGTAGAGAGAGCAGGATTGCTAAACCTACTATGGGTGCCACATTACCATCGTGCCCCAGTGACCATTTTCATCATGAGGAAGCTTCTTTGCTTTGGGCATGATGGGTGCTTGTGGCTGGAGGAGCCCATCCCCATCATAGACCATTTGATTTACTGGATTACATGACTACCTTGCTCAGGGGAGGATCCAGCTAATATTTCAGAGGGAAAAGGTGGCGAGTAGGCCCTCGCGGAAGCGATGAAGAAAATGTTTATGTTGGAGAAGAAGAAGTGAGGATATGCCATCTCCAGCGTTAACAACCCTGCAGTCAAAGTCGTGACACAGATATTGGCAGGGAAGGTGATGTGGAAGTGATGCGCAAATGAGGTGCCTGCGCCAGTGGTTGCACTAGTAGCGCAATGCGCAGAAGGGGTCCAGTTCAACTGGGTGAACTATCTATGCGGCGAGTTCCTTGCAAACTGTCGTGAGGCACAAGAGTAGGGAAAAATGTTTCACTACACATGGCTCCTTTTTTTGATAGTACTGGTAGCATGGGAGTTTCCCGAAGATATCCAGTTCCCTTCGGTCGCACAGAACCTTCCAGAGGCAGCGAAGTACACTTTGTTATCGGTGACCAGGGACACGCAGCGGATTAGAGAAAGAAAGATATTTTGGGTGCTCATTGAGATGAATATTAGGATGGGGATCAATCTCAAGCTACGGTTATTGCCCATAGTCTACAACAATTTGTAGAGCTTTGTTGAGTTCAAAGCAGATTTCCACCATGTATTCATCCGAGCATGGAAGGACCCTATGAAGACGTGGCATGATTTATCATATTTGTCGATTAATGATGTGACATTCATATTCCTTGATTCTTGGCTGCTGGAGTGGCGTACACTAGCTGGCTCCATGGTGGAAATAGAGAAATCCACTATGCAGCGCAAGAAAGAAGAGACAAAACTTTGGATGGCGTAGCTGGCGGAAAAGCACAGGAAATAAGAAGCAACGACTAAGGCTCCGGCAGCGCATGACGGTGCGAAGTTGGCCGAACAACAACATAAAACAAGAGAAGAAGAGCGCGAAGGAATGAAGTCACCTTCGTTCGAACCAGAGACAGACACAGAACAAGGTGGTGCAGACCTCTAGACAATGTCCACCCAACTCAAGCGTCTGCGACCATGAGAGTAAATAGTGCCACAAAAGAAAACAAAGGCATCAAAGACTTCTTCCGACCCAATCACCCTCACTGAGGGGGATTTGCATGATATCGGTGAAACGGTGTTGGATGTCACCATGGAGGCCCTCTAGCAGCTTAAGGAACAACAACAGCTTGTATTGGGGGATCTCAGGACAGAGTTGCAGGAGTTGCAAGTATGCACTCCATAGGCTAGCATAGTGTCCACTAGCCTCGCGATCAGCACTTCAGCTACCAAGGAAATGTTGCGCACAAGGGTGACCAACATGATAGTGCTACCAAACGGGGCACTTACTACAGAGAAGGAGGCCGACAGGGCCAAAGTCAGTAATCTGAAAGGGGTCAGATTGAACATGGCTGTGCTCCCTCGGTAGACAATCTACCTCTTATAGGATGTAATCACCGTAGAACTTCAGGCTAGGGAGAGTCGCGCAATGGAGGTGGTGAGCGAGTAGTGCATCGACATTGAACAGTTGGGCCTACAACACAATCAAGCAGTCAAGCAGAGTTAGTAAATTATGCAAGTGATAGAGGAAGCCTACCAGATGGTCTTGGAGTTGGCCATTCCAGCAGAGGAACTGGTGGAGGCACGCGTCCGCAAGTTAGCGATAGGGGTGCGTGACGCTAGAGCAGAAATGGCCAGGGTTCAGCTGGAGCTAAACTTGTATATCGTAGAGCTATAGTTGAAGGCTCAACCTTCAACTCCTTTGAAAATTAGAGAACAACGAACCATTGTTGTTACAACAGCAACAGCGACGGTTGACAGCGTAGTGGCAGACTGCATGCAGCTATTCAAGCAGTCATTCAAGGTCCTGACCACCCTACAAGAGGACCCGAATGTAGAGCGCATAGAGATAGAGGCACGCAAGCTACAACAAAAGTATGACAAAGTAAAAGGGACTGCGTAGACAGTTTCCCTTACATAGAGGCTTGCAAGGATTCAGGAGGCAAAGGCACTCAAGGAACAGGTGGATGTCGCTCGTCATAAGGAAGCAGTCTTAAAAGTGCACCTACAGCCATGGATCGATGAGGCTTATACCATTACAACCTCCATTGAAGCAAAGCTCGTGCAACTACAAGCAACTCAAGAGAGGATTCAGAGCAGCAGTTCTGCAACAACGGTCATCGAATAGCGCATCGAGGAAGTTCAGCAGGCGGCCGCTCAATGCGCTGATGAAGTTGTAGCAATACAAGTAGATTTGGGAGGTCTTAATGCTAAGATCTTTGCACCTACAAAGTGACTTGAGGGCGAGTCATGATGTTTGTGCTGGGGGCCTATTGCGTGTGGGATCCCCCAAGGGTAGTCTTGGGGCTTAGAACCCAAATTTTGGTCCAATTTTGTAATTCCAATGTAAAGACTCTGCATTTTGTGGGCACGAAGTGCATAATTGTTAAAAGATTCATAGGGTTGTCTGCCCTTATTTTGATAATGTAATGCTGGTTGTAAAAGATCTACCCATGGTTTGCGGATCATGGGATTGCATAAATAGAGCGATGCTCTAAGTAGATAGACATACAATGTCTAAGTAATGAATATGTATGCGAGATAGCTCTGAAGTGTAAGTGTAAGTTTTGGGTTGTAGCGTAGGTAGAGGCTCTACAGCTGAGTGTGTAGAGGCCTAGTAGTCTACAACTGAGTGCACGGACCCCTGTAGCTGAGTGCATAGGGCAAGTTGAGTCTGTAATCATCTGAAAGTATTAATAAAGAGAACTTTCCTATCATTTCTATGTATTTATTTCCTGTTCATGCATCTGTCATATTGGGTATGAATTTCACTTATAATGCTTATATGATGCGCGAATGTGTATAAATATATTGGTTAAGTGAACGCATGTAAGAGCATCTATTTACGCGAAGATAATTAATATATGTTAATAATATAAGTAGGATAATTAGCCTAGTTTGGGAAATAGCATAGTTTGCAGTGTAAAAGGGCTTCATCCCATGGTTGGGGTTGCACGAAGGCCGATTCTAATAGATCGCGAAGGTATCGAAGGGTGGAGTAGAGCACGAAGTGACCTGTGCGGATGCAGGTATAGTTGGAATAAACCGACATCACAACCATCTCAAGGGTGCGAAAACTTGGTTCTAGCATCCCCCCATATTGCTTCGGGTGAGGCTTCAGTCCACGCTCCATGGGATGATGACAAAAGGGCCAATAGTGTAGGGATTTATTTGGCTAAATAATATTGAGCCTAGGTCAGGCCCCCTCAAGCAAACATGTCGACTGCTGTTTGGAAGAAGATTTTGTAGGGGCTTGGAACACTGAACCAATTACTCCAATAATAGGAGGTGTAGCCTATGACTTCAATGCCATCAGATCGGATGATGGCCTCGGATCATTTTGTAATAACTCATACAAAGTGCCAAACTGAGAGTAAATGAGATCTAAGTACTAGGCACAAACAATGGCTTGCTCCTTTGTAACGCACCCACCTATAGTAATATCGCGAGAAATTCAAGTGATGAATGATTTGGTGAACCATTTGGTCAGTAACTAATTAGAAATCTCGAATTTGATTAGGCAACACCTACGTCTTCATTAATGGATGTGATCGGAGATGTGGGTCATAGTATTTTTCTTGAGCGATGCAAGAAAATAGGTGCCAGTTTCATAGCGAACTGGCAATTGGAAATGTGTGAGGAAAGCCATGGCTAAAGAGTTGAAGTCATAATAAGTACTTCTAAGGAGCTCGATGTACCACTTGGCTGTAGCGCCTGTGAGAGTCCGTTGAAAAAGACGGTGATGAATGGAATCTTCAACGTAGGAATTCGAAGAGCACCAGAGGTGATATGTCATCACATGGGATTGACAATCTTCTTTTGCTTTCCCATCGAACTTCATAAAATCGCTTAGGATCTTGGATGGGACTGAAGGCCAGTAGGGTGAATGAAGAATTGGATCATTTGTGAGTCGAGACACATCTAGCAACTCTAATGTAGCCAAGAATGGAAATTGAGTATTGAAAGGCATTGTAGGTCATTAAGCGGGTCCAATGGGAGGAGCTCATCCCTACTGGTAAGGATTTTGTCCCCATAGTGGAGGGTTTTGTCCATAGGGAATTTGATTTTTCCCCCACTATAGGTTACCTTGCCCATAGTGTAGAGTTTGACCTTGAAAGCCTTGAAATTGTCCAACCATAGGTTGTTGATAAGTAACATATGGGTTAAAAGGCCGTTGGGCCTGTTGACCTTGGACATATGGATCTTGCACCTGCTGTCCATGGACATACATGTTTTGAACCTATTGGCCCTGGACATAAAGATTTTGGACCTAGGGTCCTTGAACAAGAGGATTTTGGATCTGTTGCCCTTAAACATGAGGATTTGGGGCTTGCTGCTGTAGGACTTGACCCTAACCTTGTCCTTGCAATGATTGACCCTGTTGGTATGTATATAAGGGTTGCTATTGCCTGGGTTGGCCTTGCTGCTGTGAGGGCTGACCTTGCGGCTGCAAAAACTGTACCTGCAACTGCAGCACTTGGCCTTGCGAAGACATAGGTTGGGATTTTTGTTGAACATACTTCATTTGTGGCTACATGGGTTACTACAACTGCTGCGAAGGTTTCTCCTGCAGCTATTATAGTGGTCCCTGTTGTTGCATTGTCGTACCCTGTTGTTGCATGGATGGACCTTGCTACAGCAATGGTTGCCCTTGTTGCTTCAAGGGTTCTTGAACAGTTCCCGAATTGAAACCTTGAAAATTTCCGAACTTTATCTCGCCATAGCCACCGGGAATGGTGGTCAGACCAGGCTGAATGTATTCCCCATGCTGAAGGATGTAAGGTGGATTTACCATTCCTTGGGAACCATATGGAACATAAGGAGTTTGGTACTAAACCGGAGCCTCATAAGGCTACTGACACTGGAAATTGCTTGACCCAAACGGACCAACGGGATTTTGGACCTCTTGGTACTAGACATTGCTTGATCCAGCGGGACCAGCAGGGTTTTGAATAACACCAGAAGAAGGCTGGTTCACCTCAATCGTGTGAGCATGTGAGCCACTCACGTTAGTTGTGCCCGACACCATAAATACATTCAAATTCTTCCCACGAGGTGGTGGCACAACTTGTGCACTTATTGGAGGGACCAAAAGACTGACAGAGGTAGGACTCGAGACCTTTGGTTGCACTGGATGGGTGACTTGGAATGACGAGACAAGAGGGTTTGGAATGGTGGGCTACAACAAGACTGAAGTAAATGCAAAAATCGTCATCTTTTGGGGGGTCAAATTCTGAATGAACAGACTCGTGGTAGGCATAGCGCTAGATGCCCAAACAGGATTATGATAAAGTGAAGAGGCACTAGGTGTACCTAAGACCAACTATGCTAAAGTCACATAATTAGGAGGTAAGTTTTGATAAACACTGATGGGAATGCTTCCTGTTTGTGGGAAACCTTCAGGAGGAAACTGATCTTCTTATTCGATAGTGTGTGGAGTGGAAACCTTCGGGTGACCCAGATAGGAGACTAGAAATTCACCTTCGGGTTCCATGGGTGGAAACAAGTGACGAAAAATGACCGAAGGTGTTCGAGGGTATAATTCCAAAGGAATACCTGGTTGATCATACAGACTATATGGACATTGCGGTGATATCACAACAAGGTTGAACAAAGGATTCGGAGGATAAAAAACTAGTCCAATCTGACCATCAAGAGTTGGCTGACTCTCGGGAGTCTGGATAGGATTATCCAAAGATTCCAAGCCAACATCAGAGAGTGACCCAGTATCTGAAGAATCTGGAGGACGAGATGACAAAGGTTGAATGCTCAGAACAATTCCAAGATCAACACCTTAGTCCTCAAGTGACTGCGATAATTAAGGAAATGGCTCCTCAGGCAATCTTTCAAATGGAGGAGAGGAAGAAGAACTAGGTGAAACAGAAGGTTCAGCCATGATGGATTTGCCTCAAATAACAGGAACAAAGAGATAGATTCCAAGGCTTTAAATATAATTTAAAAGGAATACTCATGATTTGGTATAGAAAAGACTAACAGGGATGTTATAAGATCGTGGGAAACAATTTTTTTAAGATGCATAAACAAGTTGTTGCTATTTCATGTTTTAAGAGTTGCGAAAGAAGAAAAGGTGACTCTATCACTTTCGATTTGAAGTGAGCTTGAAAGGAAAAGTGCTCAGATGATATTTTAAGCTTATATAGCCAAAAATATCAAATGACTACCTAGGATGATCTAGGTAAAAAGGATTACTAGGTAAACATGAATTGCAGAATACCTCCCAACGAACCAAGAAGTACGGGCAGGAGATCTCCCCAAATGCTATGTTGGGTGTATCATGTTTACAAGGCAGCAAACTTGACTTCCTATGGATAAAGGATTGCAGGCTAGTGGGGTCTCCCTTTATATACTCAACGGTACGGGAAGCACAAGTCCATGATACTAGCATTGTCTAGTGCTGAAACGAACGACAGTTGTTAGGTTTAAAGACATAGGAACACATCTCTAGCTTGGACCTTCTAGTCGTGATCATTAGGTTTCAAATGCGCCTAAGGTAAATTGAGTTTATTTGAAAGTTTATCTTGAATTATGTCTCAGTTTTTGGGCCTTAGCGATGTGGCTCGAAAAAATCCTATATGCAACTAAATGAGACAAGACTCTTTCAATTTGATGAATTGTTTACACTAGAGAGGGTAGAAAACACAATAAAATGCAAACAACCAAGAAACTGAAAGAAAAATTAATTTTTCACTACTTTACTTTTTGAAAACAAAATAATGAAAAATTCTTCCCAATTCCTATTTTCCTAGCACTTCAAGTAGTCCTTTCAAAGGTAAAGAGAATACTTTTTCTTTTCAAATGCAAATGCAACTCTAGTTTTCAATGATGCTAACTAACGTAACATATCGATGTAACAAACTAGAATTGTGTACTCTTCATGAAATGACAAAAATGCTTTTTCTTAAAACACCTCAATGAAAAAGCTTTCGAGACAATCAATCTTGAAACAGATGAAAAGACACAAAAATAACTTCTTCCAAACTAATGACACAATGACTCTACCCAAAAACAAGACAAGCACCATGATCTATGTCAGAAAAGAGACGTTTAAACAATCAATTGAAATTTTTCAAACTTGAATGATGGAGATCAAAGCAATAAGAGGACTACAAATGAAATCAAAGGAGTAAATTCACCAACAACTTGACTCACTGAGTTCACAATCAGCGGGATGGATGAAAAGCTAGATGCCCTAGAGCCATTAACCATCGAAAGACTCAAGAAATCAAGAAAAAGAAGGAAAACCAACACGCACATAAACTAAGCCAAATCAAGCTTTCTAGTAAGGGATTAATAGCCTAAAACAAGCTAAGAGGCATAAATCAAGAGAGCAAGACACACTGGTTGAGATCTGGGGTAAACCTGAATCTCCATGTACAGGCATTGGCATGACTTCCTAACTGAGAAAAAGTGCCATAGGGGGGTCAGCATGACTATTTTTGTGAAACTCAATCCGATCGATGCGATTGTTTTAGAAAGAAATTGCGTTGGCTGAGGATTCAAAGGAAAAAATAAAAATTTCCTTAGGTAAAAACCAGACTTGCTGCTGTAAATTTCATACTCAGAGCAGTAAACTAGGAAAAGCAGAGAACACTAGAGGGAAACGGTTATACTAAAAAAGTTCACACAAAACCATGAAATTACAATAAATAAAACAGAAGGATTGGTTCCCCGGTGGAGTCGCCAACTTGTGATGTAGGTAAATTCTAAGTGCGGACACAAACAATTCCTCTAGCCTGAGAGAGCGAGTCTAGTCACAAACATAAAATCTATGGAAGATTTCATTAGACTAGAATCAATTAAGAGGGCCTACCTCTTAGAATGCTATTCTGCTTGGTGATGATCCTGCTTCTTTGCTCCAGCTATCTTTCATTTCTTTCCTTCGCACACCTAAAACAAACAAATGACAACAAATAACAAACATAATAACATACAATATTGTATTCAACCTACTTAACGGGTCAAGAAACATTAAGCCATAAATATGTGAGATGAAATTTCATGTAGGAAATCAATTGATAATTGCATTTATATTAGTTCAAGAAGATATTACAACCGATGTCTTGACATTTTTGTTCTCCTTTGACATATCTGGGTTCCGACACTTGTGCTATCACTTCATGGACAACCCAAACAATAGAGATTTTAAGGCCTCTTTCCCTCTAGTCTCAAATCACACCCAAGCACACTATTCTCCCTCAAGCATACGCTAGAAAAACTTCAAACTATAGATGTCTTGCTTATTATTCTAACTCCAAACTAAAACTACCACCAGGACTAGCTTTTGCTTGGGAAAAATAGAGGCTTTTATAGCTTGGATGGATGGGAGATGTTTCCTCTTCTTATGGGAGAAGGCCTATTCTCTTTGATTAATTCCATCCTAATAGGGGAAAGGAGCCCAAACTAACCTTCTCGACTCCATCCGACCTAACCATTTACCAAACTTTCGTTATAAATCTTGTAGAGTTGGAAGCTTTGGCTCCATATTTATAAAACTTTCCAAAAGAGGATCAATGCAACTGAGAAAGGGCTCAGTCGATTTGATCAGCTCTAGGGATAGTTGTAAACCATGCATATCGGTGTGTGTAGGACATGGATCATTAGCACTGGTCTTGTAAATTGGGATAAAAATAAGATTTTTGGGAAATGATGCAAAGGGAAAATGTTCTGATTATGAAGAGGGACACAATGGGAGTTTCTTCATGATAGGAAAGCATTTCGGGTACACTGTAGAGGTCCTCTAGGATCATAGAAGGGGAGTACAGGGACAGTGACAAAATGATGTGTAACACCAACATCCCCAACTTTATGTGCCTCCTGAACTATAGATATGGGGTCTACCACCATGATAGTACGGACAATCCCTTTTACGACGATCCTTGCCACATATCCAACACTGCAATGGTGCTCTACCATCACCTCTATTCTGCTACTCTCCATGTCCCTTCTCAACTGTATTCAAATTCTTGTAAGGGAATACATTTTCTTTCTCACCTACATCTTGAGGTATTCCTCGCTTTGGTGGCCATTTTCCTTTAACTTGTCATTTCCTTTCAAGTCACGTTTAGGCTCAACTTTCCACTTCGACTTCTCATAACAATGTTTCAAATTTATGATGGCCTCCTCCAACGATCTATGCTCATAAAACTCAATTTGGTCTTTGTATGCTAATAGTATTCCACTAATGAATCTTTGAACCTTGGTCTTCTCCTCCTTGAGGTAAGACAAATATCTCAACACCTCCAAGAACCTGCTAGTATACTCATCATCTGTCATGGAAGCCATCTACAACTCATAAAACTCCTTAGCTCTATCATCATAGTACCTTTCTAACAAATACTTGTTCTTGAAGAACCTCTCAAACTCATTCCAAGTCAATTCATCCTCCCGAATACCTTTAACATTCTTCACATCCTCCCACTAGATATATGATTTCCCTTTAAGGATGAAAGTGGCTATCTTTGCTTTCATGTTCTTTGTATAGTTATTTATTCAGAATAATTTCTTCAACCCAAGCAACCATGCCTCAACATCTTTTGACTTCTTCATCTCTCCATTTAATGTAGGTGGCTTTTATTTCTTAATCTCATCCTAAAGATATCCCTTGTCAATCCTCTTATAAGGATGATAACAATGATGATCATAATGCTTGTGAGAACAAGAACTAGAATTGTACCTATGTCTATCACCCTTCCTATCTGGAGTGTCCAAGGCCCTGCCATATCTGATAGTTTCCTCTATATTGACCTATACCAACCAGGATATCTATTTCCATATGCCCCATTAGTTATGTCCTCCTGGTCATGGCTGATCCAAAGTGGTCCCTTTCACTGAAACTCTGAAAAACTTTGAAGTAGCACTACATTTACCTCTACTTGTTTCTCCTGTGCCTATATGATTTTATCATTGTCTTCCTTACGACTCCTTATTTATTCCATCAAGCTTCTTAATGTGTCTACTAAGTCAGATCGGTTTCGAACACCATGCTCCTCATTTGATCCATAGGGAGAGTCTCAGGAACTGTAGTCTACCATCTTGTAGTCATCTTTGATATTCTTCCTATAAGGTATAACATGTCAGCTAAACCAAATCGTAATGAACCAATGTACCTTATCATAGTTAAGGGAGGATACCTCATCTGAAAGATAAAAAAATTAGCGTAATACATGTACAACATAATCATGACAACATATAGAAATATAAAACATAAGCATATATCCATATAACCATCATTCTAGCTAGAGTACAGTCATCAATACATGACCATATAAACTACACATACCATAAATTCATGCATGACAACAAGCACCACATCACTATACACTTGACCACATGTGAATACTAATGTGCATAACAATGCATAATCAATGATACACTCATGACGACACACTCCACAACAACATCCTCTTTCACATGGCGACATCACTACAACCATGACTAACACCATGCATATGCAACAAGCATATAGACCACATGGATGATTAATACACGTGTAACCAACATGAATGCATGACCAACACACATAGCCCATCTAGTCCAAGGGGTGAACCATGCTTTGATACCATTCTGTAATGCCCTCCTCCCACATCTACCCAAGTAATTGGCTAACTAGGGTAGACATGTGACGAGAAGCTACTATGATATGATTCAACCTCCTAGGTGACCTTAAGGGAGTGGAATTGATAGAAACCCATAACAAAAACCTTATGTACCCCCTAAAAGACTCCTAGAATGCATCCCATTCATTCCCCATGACCAGTCCCTAGGTCCCACTGAGTTTTAGACCATTAAACCCCTGGATACGCCCTTGATATGGACAACGGTGCATCTAAAAACCTCCAGACGCATGCAAAACATAGGTATGCATGCATCTGGGGACTTTTCTCCTCAAACCTGTGCCTGTGACTCCAGAATTTTTGCCACTTTTCAAGCCCATAATCCAGGTCATTTCCTAGAAACCCATCTAGCTTTCAGAATTCATAATTTACATGATGATAAGAGTTACAAATCAAAAACTGAATCTAGGACTAGGCCTGACCATCATCAACTGAGACTAACATTCTGCCAAACACTTGGTATCAATGTAATATATAAGAAATGGATACAAGACAAAGCATAAATGACTCATAACTCATATGAGACTTGAAAAGAAGGATCACTATCCTCTTCCCTTAACTGTTTTGACATCAATTAGGTATTGCGTCCATTACCCTTTCAATTACAAGTAAATACATGAAATTATAACCATGACTATAACCAATCATATAACCATGCTTATAACCAACATTAAACCATGAAAATGAAAACATATAAAAACCATTAAATCCACATATTTACAAGTACAAAATCAATAGAATATAACTTTTCTTAAACATAGGAAAGAGTTGACGAGGTTCGGGACTTCCAAGTACCACCCAACCGTAGACATCGATGAACCAAATCGTTCTTTCATCCAATCAACCCTATTCCATATTCCAAGCATGAATGTGGGATATCATGGATAAACCAATCCAAAAACAACCAAGTGAATCCATAGGTTAAACCGCCTTCATCCTCACCAAACCACGATTTGACCAGAACCTACACTGAGATCACAAAACCAAACCAAGCTAGGAATTCCTCGAGACTCCATCACTACCCTTCATGAATTTTGTGTCTCCTTGTCTCTCAGGATTTACTGCAATCCACACTAGATCACTAGACCCTAAGATGAGACACCAATCTCTGGGCTTTATTACAATCCAAATCGAATGACTAGGCCCTAACCGAGACTCCACCCTCAAGCTTTACCATGTATGCCACCAAAATCAATCAAGAGATTCCTAGGCCTTTGCAAATTTTCCTGATATCATATCCGCTCTGGATTCTGAAACCATTCAGAAATCCCAAAGCTCAAAACCAAGAAAATAATCCCATCACATCATGGCTATCCAAAAAAAGGAAAGGAAAGGCTGAAAACCACTGTCATAACCTAGCAAAAGCATGCCACCAACAATAAGAGAACCATATACCAACATGCAAAACCATGTATGCCAAAACCAACTAGGAAATCACACATGCAATATGTTACCTGCAAGTATTCTTGCTAAATCTTCTTAATCCTGCTCTTCCTTGCTTGATCTTTTCTTTCCTTCCTTTTCTTTCTTTTCCCTTCCTTTCTCCAAAGCTAGAATTCTCCAAGAAAACTCCAAGTGTCCAAGAGGGTGAGAGAGAAATAATAATGAGAGAGCTCCAAACTGAACTAATCAAAAGCTGTGAATTGATCCTCATAATCCTTTTTGTTCATGAGGCCTCTATTTTCTTCATTTTCTATTATTTTCCTTCAATTTCCTCCTTACATGCAACCTGTGACCTTTCACCTTCCTTTTCTCATATTTTCCTTTATTTTCATAAATAAATGTGCCAAAATACCGTTTTGTCTTTTTAATGCCTTTGCCAATATCCCTTAGCATTAAACACATCCAATGATTCCCACTAGGATATATTTTTCCAACATTCAACTTGGAATAAGTGTCCCTTAACCATGGTCTTATTTTTCCTTTATTAACTTTTATTACTTGAACATTTAACAAGGGGTTGTTACAACAGAGCTGCAAAGAATTTTCTACTAATAGTCTAGGTTGCAAAATGGTAAATTCTCCAAGGGTAAAAGGTATCCAAGTCACCAGTTTGGTCATCACATCATTCCTTTATTTTTCTTCAATTTATTGACCATGATTTCTCCCTCTGTAAGAAGAAAGAGCTCACTGTTAAGTGTTTTCAATTCCATAATTGAATGAACAAAGAGAATTGAGATTTCCAGTCAAGGGTGTTCATAAGAATTTGATGGATACTGTGATGTGTCAATGGTAAGGAATTTGTATCAGTAGTAATATGCTTGGACTTAAATGAGAATTACATTAGTAATGAGGGAATGGATGCCAATAAATCCTTATTTTTGCAAGGAGAAGTTCCAAAGGAATACCAAAAAGATAAACCAAAAGCAAGGTGTCGCCCTCACAAATAGAAACCATTACAATTGAAGAATCACCTAAGAGAAATAAGTAGCGTAAACCCGCATTATATGTTCCATGGTAAACTAAGATAGGAGAAGAAATGTAGATAGAAGAGTATCAAGAGGAGCAACAAATGGATCGACAAACAAAGAATGAAATAAGCCAACATACATGAAGAACTATAGGGCAAGGAGAATGAATAGGTTGCTCAGAGGATGAGCAACAATTTCAGTAGGGGGTATGATTGGCCTCCAAATTAGACACAAATTAAGGCTCATCTAACCTTACTTAGGCACGTGAATTCTATATTAAACCTCTCGTTCTACACTTAATAATTTTTTTTTTTTTTTATCTTTAATATGTTCTTAGGAAGGTTTAGAGATAATTGCATACTATGTGGATAATACTATTTATTTTTGTTTAATATTGTGAGAATATTGGGGAGATTATGAAGATTTGGAGGAGAAGATAATCTAGGGAACTGCTCCCTGCTATAGGAGGGCCAATATTGGATAATAGATGAACAAGATATTATGAAATTATTACACAAATTCAGGAGCTCCAACTATTGGCAAAATCTAGGAATGTGTTCCCTGTCATTTAATGCAAATTCCTAGTGTTGGGAACTAGATCCACTTTTTGAGGGATTTTGGAGGGGAAAGTTGCCTCCTTTCAAGGAGAATGTTTCCACATCAATTTGTATAAGTACCAATTCAAATTTTCCTCTAGAGGCATGCATTTCTTAGTCTTCTTTTGGAGAAAACATGTTATTTAGCAGCTCCACTTTCATTTCTAGTGGGGATTGATTCAAATAATGAAGTTTTATGTCATTTTTAGCTTCTAAATCTTGGTTTCCTTCATAGGAATCTAAGTTTCCTTGGGCTTGGACATCCCAGAAGCCTCATAGCCCTCTTGTACAATTTCTTTATTTATTTTTTATGTGTTTTTCACTTGCATTTCTTATCTCTGCATTTACTATTCATGCTTCTTTGTTGTAGGTTATATTGGTTAAATGATTGAAGTGAGTTGTTTTGTGGGTAATTTATAGATTAAAAAACATTATGCATCCGTAGAACAACTTCGATAAGTCATATTTAACATTGAATTATTTGGATTGGTTTACTAGTTTACAAATCTGGAATTTTTGGAAGTTCCTTGTAGAAAAGTAATAGTAATTTTCTAGTATTTTTTATAATGTTTTAATGAGCTTCATTTGACTTGATTCGAGTTGTATTGGTTCATAAAATAATTTAATATAATAACAAAATTTACCCCATATCATGTTCACATTATTAGGTTAGGCATTTGGTAGGTTAACTAGGTCACTAGTTCTTGAATTTCTAGTTTTCAGAGTACTAATTTTTTGCTATTTGTTATCACATGTTCACAAGGGTATTTTGGAATGATTCCACTTGGAATAGAGTCCTAGGAAATCTTAATTAATAATAATAAAAATCACCATCTCATTTTCATTTGATTTACTTGGGAATTTGGTAAGATGTCTCACTCCTGTAGAAATCCTAGAACTCCAGTTGCCATTCATGTTGCTGCTCCTATAGCACTCCTATAGCACGTGTAAACTTGATCGTATTTTCTCCAAAATATTAGTTTTTCCTTCTTAGGCTTTTATAACAACCTTTAGGCTCTGAAACCATGATTGAGTAAGACCAAAAAATTCTTAATCCTTGCCTCTTCTCCATTGCAATTCACCTCTACAGTTATGGTTAGTGGACATATTCATTACTTGAAGAGCATAATGATGATTACTTTATGAAGCACCTTATGAACTTTGTTGACAAAATCTATCTTGAATGTTGTTGTAACTTATTTTTACCATTGTAATAGCTTGTAATTTTCCTTCATTTTCAAAAATAAAATAAAAAAGGAAATAGAGAAAAAAGGAAAAAATAAGAAAGAGAAATAGAAAAGAAAAAGAGAAAAAAATCAAAGAAATATATGAAAAGTAAAAGGGAGAATAGATATATATATGTATGTATGTATCTCTCTCTCTCTCTCTCTCTCTCTCTCTCTCTCTCTCTCTCTCTCTCTCTCTCTATATATATATATATATATATATATATATATATATATATATATATATATATATATATATATATATATATATATATATATATATATATATATATATATATATATATAGATATATTAGTGAGCACATTTTAATGTCGCACCTTCATTTTTATTCCACTTTGCATTTAAATAAATTATTTTATTATAATAGATTGATTTGATTGATTGTAGCCAAGCAATTAAATTTCATGCACCTTTGGATGGATACGATCGGGCACACCATAATCAACGGCCTTTGACACATTTTAGGACCCCCCACATTGTCGAAACTTAATGGAGTGGTGGGGGGGAGTCCAAAAAATAGTTTTTCCCGACCCAACTTTTGATATGTGGCACCTTTGCAAGGATTGTGTTATCCCTCTGGTCAAAAACATAAGTCACCTCCACCCCCGGTAAACCACCAATTATCCCGCCAACTCTCCTGCTCATTCTTTTACTAATTTTTCCTACCACTAAGTTTTTGCTATGGTTAGTCAACATCAGTCCTTCTCATAAATTTAACAAGTGACCATTAGCTATTCTATTCTCCTTCCAATGTTCAAAACAATTATTCCTCCACACCAATAATGGTTAGCATAATTGGAAACTGTTAAAATTACCTCAATAAAAGGTTCTCTCCTATTCAAAGTACATTCTTTCACCATTTTTTCCTGCAACTAATGCTTCTAGCACAAAGTTGCAAGTGAATTACGATGATTTCTATCTCCTGATCATTGTTACTCCTGGGTAATTCCAATTGTCCTCAGCATTTATGTTTTTCCCAATGGCTAGCCACAAACGAAAATCCAAGCTATCTATAAACAATCCTCTATTGCCACCTTTTATTAATTTAGATGAATTGACCCTGATTGATACCCATTTCAAAATTTTGGGGATCAATTGTGAATTTGAGTTGTACGAACTTCATGATTGGGATTTTCAAAAGTATCAAGACGCCAGTGACACATTTTCCTTCTGGGAATCCTTATTACCCTAGTTTTGTTTCCCTCAGACATATCATTTTCCTAAATTCTCTTCTCGTAAAAAACCTTCAATCTTATTCAATTAAAGTCAGTGTCTATCTTATGCAATTCATGATCAGTTTTTAAAGTTCAGTGTTGAAGGTTAATTCAAGCACCAATCAATTTTGATTTAATTATTGTTATATGATCAATTGGAAGGGTTCAAGTTTCCTTTGTAGAAATTGGATGCTGAAGGCAAACTAGAGTGAGTGATTCATTAGACCTCATTAGTGAGGAAGTCTTCTGAAGAATTTTCTTTCAGTGATTTTGCGAATCAATTTTCGTATATGGAAATATGTTAAGTAGTGATGGAGTTCCCATAATTTCAAAAAATATCAAAAGGATTTTTCATTTGAGTGAGTAGTCTAAAGTTGGAGACTAGTGTTTATACCAGAATTTCACAAAAATTAGGATTTATGGTTGTGAGCTTCCACCCTGCAAATTATCAGTGTTCTTCCCAATGAGGATTTTTTCACTTGAATATATCAAGAAGATAATGAACATGGATGATGACTATTTTGTTTCCAGAAAACAAAGGGTTCAATTTAAACTAAAAGCACAGGTTGGCCCATTCATAATCGACACTAAAGCTGCAGAAAAAGAAGTCAATGATTTATTGAGTCAAATGAAGTTTAGATTGAGTTTCAGTTGGTCATATGATCCATTACGAGTAATATCAGCAATTATATTTGGTTAGAATTCTACACCCTATGTGCACATTGCAAAACCTGAGATTGAATAATACACCAACAAAGAAGATTGGGAAGAGAATCCATTGTTGGAAGTTGAGGAGCTAGTTTCTAGTTAAACAACACTAAAAACTCTAAGGATGAAAGAAAAATAGTTGAAAATACTGAGAGAGAGTCTATCTCCAGCAGAATCAGAGTTACAGAAGGAGGCATTCAAAGTGCCCAAGAGGAGAAAAACAATAAATGTTGAAGATGAATCCTCCGAAGTTCAAACTTTTGAGGAAGTTACTACATTCATACTTTTAGGAGAATCTTCATTTTTCTTACAACAGATTGAAGAAACCATAATAGATTCTCCTTCTTCTTCCTCTTATTAATGGCATCAGATTATTTTTGCAAAGTTCTTAGATATGAAGAAGAAAAATGAGGCATTAAAAACTTCTGGATATGCAGAGTTCTACAAACAATATTCCACAATTTATATCAAGTTACTTTCTACCTTAGACAATGAAATAGGACAATTTCAATTAAAATTTTTGGAACCAAAAGTCAAATTCACATTCACAAGAAAGCAGGGGAAATGATATACGCATCCTCAAAATGTTTGGCCATTGAAATGTCTAAGATGCAAGAAACTTTGAATAATATTCATTCTCAGTTGAAGCTTGAAAATATTTCTTTTTTAGCAAAGGATACAAAAATTAACGAGCTACAGGATTTAGTTTTAAATTTAGGATTGAGTCCTAAAGATGTAAAGGAAGCTGAGGAAATAATTAAAAGTAGAAATGTAGATATACATGCACTAAGGAAGCAATTGAGATTACCGAATACTGAACATCCTCAAGAAAAAGAAGTTAGTCATTTGGAGAAGGAAAAATAAAACATGCTCCTGATGATTGTAGAGAAAAATATACAAATTCAGAATATGGAGAGAGAGATGGAGAAATTGATTGAGGAAAGAGAGCTCCAAATTAGCACCAGAGTAGGGACATCTACAACAACAATGTCTACAACAATAGTGTCCACAACAGAAACATAATCTACTAGTCAGAATCCATTAGAACAACTATCTAAAGCTATAGGAGACATATCATTAAAGGATATGGAGCTTGAAAAACTTAGAATTCAGTTGGAGAAGACTCAAGATAATAAGATAAAAGTTGATAATGCATATTTGACCAAAGTACAAAAAAACTTAATATTAATTAAGCAATTGGATAAATATGAGAATGAATCATTGATGGCAAAAACATTATCATAAGCTAAAGAAAAGAAATGGATTGATATAAATTAAACCATTACTAAACTTTGGAATTATATTGAAACCATTTTTGAATGGGAAGAGTTAGTGCATAGTTCAAAGGTATAGATTATAGAGATTAAAGAAGATTTAAGAAGATACCAGAATAATCTAAGTGCTAAATTATAAAACTAAGAAGAACTAGAAGAGTTTGGAATTGAATACATGACTGAAATATTCCTAGAAGTAAGAAGAGTTTTGAAAAAAAGAAAATTAATGTTACAGTTAGAAAAAAAATGTAAAAAATTATAAGAACACGAAAAGAATTTCACATAAGGTTTAATGTTTTGCACCAGAAAGGACTTCCAACTCTATGAGATTCTAGTGGCCAATTAATTCCACTAGAAAATTACCGACACATATTGCATGAGATAGCAACAAATAGAAATAAGTTTTCCAAATTTAAAGGGATTATCAGTGGTAAATCATTCCTTGAAGGCCTTGAATATTATCTTTCTATTCAACATGAAATTCAACACTTGTTTATTACTAAGCCAACCTTTGAGAAATACATAAAAGTCGATGAGGCATATAGAAAAGTAACAAAGTTTTCTATCCCAGATGATTCAAGATGGGATAAATTACATAAACTCATCAAGCAAAAAATAATGCAAAAATTCAGTAACCAGTTGTAGAGAAAGGAGCAAAAGCAAGACAGTAAGGGCAAAAAATAGAAAATTCAATTTCCAGCAGCAGTCATCAAATAGTAGCCTCAATTTTTGTGATGATTAGTCAAATCAATTTAGAATAACTATTTTCTATTTTTGTAATATCCAAATCAATTTTGGATAATATTCCATTTTATAATAAATTTTATTTCAAATATCTAGATATTTTTGAATTACACACTATAAGTATTTTGTAATTCGAAGAAGGTGGGGTTGAACCCTTATGATGATCGAGTGACACCATTGTAATACTTTGAAATATTTCTGAAGATAATCAAAGGATTTGGCTTCATTCTTAACAACTTTTGTGTCCATGTGAGTTTTTCTTGTTTATTCATTTATGTTTTCCATAACTTAATTTTGCATATGTTCAAGGTAACATAAGAGTTAGGGTAAGGCTAGATTGAGTATCAATCTCCAAGACATCCCACTACAAATTTATAGTCATTAAAGAGATTAATTAACTAAACAATATGTTTAAGTTAGTTCCTCTATATCTTTTAATTATTTCCTTCTATAATCTCTTGAGCATATTTTGTTTGGTTGTAGAATTTTTCTGCATGTATCAACTGTATTTGATTTTTTAAATATTCAATATGGATGTTCTATTATCACATGTGTTCTTTATTTCTATTTTCAAGCTCAACTTAAATATTTATTCCTGTTATGAATGAATATCAGCCCTTTGAGCTTCTCATAAATATTTAGATTTAACAAGTGTTAAAGGTGTAATACATTAGTCATCCAATTCAATTAAACCCTATTTAGATGCTTTTGCACATTTCCCTAGCCTAGAACTTTCTACAAAGGTATAACATCATATTGGCTTCATTGTTGGGGAACGAAGTTTGAATATTTTCACTGGGACACCAATTAGACTTTCCTCTTAATCGTGAATAAGACATCAACATACTAAAATATTTCACCTGACGAATCCACTGGTTAAATTTGGCTTCATACAGGCTTACTAGATCTCACTTAGATCCCGAGCTCTTCTCTCCTTTATCAGATCTGGAGAGACTTGTGAGAATTTCATCTATTAGACGTAGAGTACAAGAACCCACTTCTATTTCCACTTCTCTTCCACTTGAAATACCCTCACAAGCTGAGACTTCTCAATTAATTCAAATACCTACTAAATGATCATAATAGCCACCTAAAGTATTATAAAACCTTTCTAAAGGATTAGATCTTCAATCATAATTTCTAGTTCATCAGCTTGAGACCTTTGAGTTTCCTGCTTCCCATTCAAAACCTTCTGATACTAAAGCAAATCCAGAGCTTCAAACACCATAATTGAAACTAGTTCATTTCATTTCCTCCTTCGAACATACTCATCTTTTATTTTCTTCCCAGCTTGAAGAGTAAATTAGCATTCATACCAATACTTTAGCCTTTGGATATCAAGAGAAATTCATACCCGAAGTTCAAAAAATAGTTCTACATCCTCATTTTTTCTAGAAACCTAAACCTCCATCATAGCCATCTTCAAGAAAATTGTCTCTCTAAAACAAACACTTCCATTACAACACCAAATGGCTAGATTTAGGCCAATTGTAACAGATAGATATGTAGCATTAGTGCTTCCACGAGTAGCCCAACTTCATGATTTTCCTGAGGGGTATTTGAAACATTTTCTTGTATTCAATGGGTAAATTGGGCCATCTGCAAAAGACCACGTGGCTGCATTTCTAGACTTTGCAGATAACATGAATATTCAACATAAGGATGTTTACACCACACTTTTTGTTCAATCATTAGAGGGAAATGTTAGGATATGGTTTAGAAAACCACAAGAAAATCATATATAATCATGAGTTGAATTAACCAACATCTTCAAGAATCATTAGGTAATTAAAAATGATCATGTTTACTATTTAACAAAATTTGAAGATTTGAGAAGAATCCATGGTGAACCTGTTGCAAAATTTATTAAGATATTCAATAATATTTATAACAAAATTCCACTGGATTGTAAAACCCCAGTCACCATAGATAAATTCATATTCTCTAAAGCATTTCATGATAATTTTGATGTAATTCTTAGAGAGATAAAATCATAAACCTTAGTGGAGATGCAAACTAATTCAATTGAAGTGGAAGAAAATACGTCAAAATCCATTAAATTGAAAGTAAAGGTAGAAAAGGCTGAAAGGAAAATAAAAGCAAGAGAGGCAAGTACTTCATCATCAAAGATGAAGTATGAAGAACATAAAATTGATGAAATAACCTCTTTGTTAAGAAATATTTCTAATAGAATTTCAAGAATGGAAACTCAACCTAGAGTAACCCAATAGCTTGTAAGTAGACCTCTAGTCCAATATAGAAGACCTTTCCAACCCCATATTTTGCAAAGAACAAATACTGATAAAAAAAATGCAACCTCCATTAATGATTGATGATCATGACTATGAATAAGTTGTTCCTGTTGTTACAAATGATATTAATTATTTTGAAGATCCATAATCTCAAAATGCTACTATCCAAATTAGCCAGGACTAGCCTATTACTCAAAATCAAGAGTCATCCCAAGTTTCCAAATATCAAGCTTTTTCTGAGTTTCTCATTGTTGAAATGAATAGAAGGTATGAAGTAAGACCTAGACAAGGCCTCGATAGACCTGTAAAAATGGTTACCTTTAATGAACCTCAAGTAAAAGATGTTGAAATATCATCTATTCCACCACCAAATTAGTTACAAGAACAATCTACTACTGAAAAACCTGTTCCAACAATTTTTAACGTCGAAAAAGAATTAAAAAAGGTTAAAATCCCTATTCCCTTATCTAAACTTTCCAGAAATCTAGGTTATAAATAGCAAGTCGCCAAATGGATACAATATTCTAGTGTGGATGTTGAAGGGGATGTTATTAGTCTTCAAGAGGAGAAACCTTCAGTTGTGTTTGGACCTAGTTCAGATATGATTGATGAAACTGTGCCAACTTTCTATGTTACATTGAAATTTCATGATTTCCTTTCATAAAAATGTAAGTTAGATTCTGGTGCCTCCCATAATTTGATGCCTAAAGTTATCATGGACCAACTTCAATTGAAAATCACTAGGCCATATTAGATCTATATACTTTTGATTCAAAGAAAGTTCTTTTCTTGGGATTAATCAAATATTTAGTCATTACACTTGCTCAAATAGCTGTGAAAAGTATAGCATTGGATATAGTTGTTAAAGACATTCCACCAAAATTTGACATGTTTTTGTCAAGGTCTTATTGTGCTAAGCTTGGAGGAATCTTGCAAATGGACATGTCCTATGCTACAATCGCAGTTTACGGAGGTGAACATTTAACACTGTACAAAGAAGTAAGATTCATTAATATTGTCTGTAAATTTGATCAAGAAATAAATCATTCAATTTATGGTATTGATCAAGATTCTGGATATTTTACTTTGGTTACAATTGATCCCTCTAATCCTCAAACCAAAATGGAAGATGTTGTCAATATACCTCAGTTTTCAGATAGTAACATTTGGAAAATGTATTTTGATGGGGCATTTTCTAAGGATGGAGTTGGCCCAATAATTGTACTCATTTATCTTGATCACAAAAATATAACCCAATCCTTCAAATTAGATTTTGAAGTCACAAATAATGTGGCAAAATATGAAGTGTTAATTTTAGGATTGGAATTAGCTAAAAGTCTGAAAGTACAAAACCTGATAGTATATGGTTACTCATAATCAATTGTAAAACAACTAAGGAATCTTTGTCAAACCAAGCATCCTAGACTCAGATCTTATAGGAATGAAGTATGGGACTATGTAGAAAACAATTTTTAGGCCTTCGATATCTCATCAATTGCAAGAGAAGATAAAATCCATGTAGATTCTTTGGCAGTATCTGCAATTTCTTTTAAATCACCTTATCCTTTACAATTACATTACCAGATTGAAGTAAAGTATAGATCTTCTATTCCAGATAATTTAAGACATTGGCAAGTTTTTGAAGATGATGAGCAGTTGAATATTTTCTTACACACAATTAATGAATTTTCTAGTTTACAAGTTGAAGAAGAAAACAATGGTGAAATGAAATCAAATGATGGTGATTTAGATTTGGATTTGAAACATAAAATTGTTGATCATGATATCATTTAGTTATCAAATAATTATATTCCAAAGGGATTGGTTCCCCTGGAATTTTTTTTTGATCAGAATGATGTATCAAAAACTTCATTTCTAGGTTCACAACAGGAAGATGTACATGATTGTAATATTGGTACTACAATAGAAATAAAAAATGTCAAAATCTCAGCATCTTTGCCTCGGGACATAAAATAAAAATATGTCAGTTTGTTTAAGAAATAAAAATATGTGTTTGTATGGTTATATGAAGAATTGAAAACCTATGAAACAACAATTATTGAGCACAAAATTCCTCTTAAACTAGAAGTTAAGCCATTTCAAAAAAAATTAAGAAGAATTAACCCGATTTTACTTTCTATTATTGAGAAAGAAGTAAGAAAATTGTTGGATGCTAAAATAATTGTTTCCTTAAGATACTCTAAATGGATAGCTAATCTGGTACTTGTTAGGAAAAAAAATTGGGAAATTAGAATCTATGTCGATGTTAGGAATGAATAAATTATACTTGAAAGATAGGTATCTGTTACCAAAAATATAACAATTGCTTTAAAAAGTATCAAGTTTTGATAGGGTTTCAATGTTAGATGATTTTTCTAGATATAACCAGATTCTAGTTAGTCAAGAAGATAGAGAGAAGATTGTATTCACAACCCTTTGGGGCACTTTCATGTATGCCAATATGCCATTTGGTTTAATCAATGTTGGAGAACCATTTCAAAGGGCCATGGATCTGGAATTTGTTGGTAAGGTAAACAAATTTAGTCATTTACCTTGATGATTTGACAACGTTTTCTGATTCTGATGCTAATCACATTAAACACTTGAGAATTTTTTTGAAAGATGCAAAAATTTTGGGATTTCTCTAATCCTAAGAAGTCACTTTTGCAATGGGGGAAGGAATATTTTTGGGGCACATAATTTCAAAAGGAATCATAATTGATCCTAAGAGAGTTTCAACAATTCAGGTAATCAGTTTTCCCAGAAATAGAAAATAGATTTAGTCATTCTTAAGGAAGATAAAATTTTTATGGAGGTTCATACCTAATTATGTTGAAATTGTTAAAGATATCAATGACATGCTCAAGAAATATACAGACATTAAATGGACTAGTTAAGCTAGATGCTCTTTCTCAATGATCAAAAAGGCAATTTCTGAAGCCCTAGTGTTACCAACCAAGATTATACAAAAAAAAAAATTAGTATTTTCTCCTTTACCTCAAATACCACTATAGAAATTGTTTTATTGTAGAGAAATGATGATCAACAGGCACAACCAATTGCCTTCTTTAGTAAGGTTATAAGAGATGTTGAACTAAGATATGATATCATAGAGAAACAAGCTTATGCATCGGTACAAAAACATTTAGGATTTATGTTTTACACTCTCTTATAATTGCATATGTCCCTAACAATGTAGTAAAGAAAGTTTTGACTCAGCCTGATAGAGATGGAAAGAGAGGGAGATGGATTGCTCAGATAGTTGAGTTTGATTTAGACATCTGACCTACAAAGTTGGTGAAAGGATAGGGTTTACCTAAACTGTTGGCATAATCAAACTACAAAATACTTGGTATTAATACTATCATGCAGATTTCAGGTGAGAAGAAACCACAAGAACCTTCTTAGATTTCACGTGACAAGAATCCACAAGAACCTTCTTAGATTTCAGGTGAGAAGAATCCACAAGAACCTTCTCAAATTTCAGGTGAGAATAATTCACAAGAACCTTATTATATTTTAGGTGAGAAGAATCCATAATAACCTTCTTCAGGTGCAGTTCTTATTCCTCCTCCTTTACATATTGATTAAAAAATTTTACAATCAGATTGGTACAAAGACAGTGCAATTTCTAAGTGATTTTGAATTCCCTCTTGAATTCACGAAGAATCAATGTAGATCCCTTAGAATCAAAGCCATGAAGTACTGTATAGTAAATTTAAATTTGTGTTGGAAGGGTCCTTAAATATCCTCTTACTATGTTTGACTGAGAGTGAAACAGATGGAGTAATTGAGCAGTGTCATGAATGAATTTTTGGAGCACATTATGCTTGGAAGGAAAATGCATATAAAATACTGAAGGCAAGTTTCTATTGGCCAAATTACTTTGCTGGGAAACAAAGGTTAGCAGCACTTCCCCTTGTCCTAGTTTTAGTGGAAGCCCATTTCATGCAGTGGGGATTGCATTTCATTAGTGAAATATTTCCATATTACAACAATCAACACTAGATGGATATTAACAGCGTCCGATGATTTCACAAAGTGGTTAGAAGTAATTCCTGTTAAGAATGTAATTAATACAGTGGTGATAAAATTCATTAAAGTAAACATTTTTTCTAGATTTGGTTGTCCTAAACAAATAGTTACATATAATGCTCAAGCTTTCAATAGCATAAAGATGATACAATTATGTCAAAAATATCATATTACCTTACATTATTCTACACCTTATTATCCACAGGGTAATGGGCTAGTAGAATCATCAAATAAAAGTCTCATTAAAGTCATTAAGAAAGTGTTCACAGATCACAAAAGCAGCTAGGACAATCATCTCGAATATGCAATGTGGGAAAACAAGGTTTCACCTGAGAGATCTACTGGTAAATATCATTTTAAACTTGTTTATGGATTATAATCTATCTTCCCTACATAATTAGCATTTCCAGTCATGAAGTTTTTGTAAGAGACATATGAATAAACATATGATTTTTCAAGAAGGATCAATTAGATCATTGAGCTAAATTAGGACATAAATGAAGTTCATCATAGACTTTGACAATATCAAGACAAGATGAAGATTTTGTTTGACAGAAAAGCCAAAGAAAGAGATTTTAGGCAAGGATATTTAGTTTTCAAATGTGATGCAAGAAGAGAAGAAAGAGGAAAACATGGCAATCTTGATAACTTATGGTTCGGACCCTTCATCATTGCAGAAGTCGAAGGCAATAATACATTCATCCTATGCAATCTAGAAGGACAATATTTCTCATTTCCAGTCAATGAGAAATACCTCAAGCATTATATTCAATATTGAGTATTTTTAATCATCATCATCATAAATTTATGTTTTTTCTTTAAAATTCCAAAGCAAGTGTCATTTTCACAGCAAAGACACCATAGCTCGAGGAGAAGGCACATGGATATGTAGGTTCTCTACATTCCTCAAGGGAAAGTAGTCCCCAAATGGATCCAATGTTGTAACTTATTTTTACCCTTGTCATAATTTGTAGTTTTCCTTCATTTTCAAAAACAAATAGAGAAAAAGAAAAAACTAAGGAAAAGAAATAGAAAATAAAAAGATAAATAAATAAAAAATAAAAGAAAGAAATGAAAAATAAAAGGGAGAAGATAATATAAAAAAAATAAAAATTAGCAAGCACGTTTAAATTTTGCACCTTCATTTTTATTCCACTTTAAATTTAAATAAATTATTTTATTTTAATAGATTGATTTGACTGATTGCTGATGAGACATTAAATTTCATGCGCCTTTGGATGGATACAATTAGGCGTGGCATAATCAATGAAATCTGACATGTTGCGGGATCCCCTGCATTGTCGAAAGCTAATGGAAGGGTGGCGTCCGCAAATTAGTTTTCCCGACCCCGTTTTTGATACGTGGAATCTTTGCAAGGATTGCGATACCCCTCTACTCAAAATCATAAACCACCTCCACCCACCCGCAAACCACCAATTTTCCCGCTGATTTCGCCTACCACTAAGTTTCCACTACAGTTAGTCATCACTAGTCCTTCCGATAAATTTAATAGGTGACTATTAACCATTCAATTCTCCTACCAACATTCAAAAACAATAATTCATATACACCAATAATAGTTAACATAACTGAAAGTTGTTACAATTACCTAAATAAAAGCTTCTCTCCTATTAAAAATACATTCTTTCACCATTTCTTCTTGTAACTAGAGCTTCTAACACAACACTACTAGTGAATTCTAGCGATTTCCAGCTCTTGATCATCGCTATCTCCAAGTAATTATTCAAAATAATTTGTATTAACATGATCATGCATATTCAAGTGAGAAGAATCCACAAGAACCTTCTCAGATTTCAAGTGAGAAGAATCAACAAGAACCTTCTTAGATTTAAGGTGAGAATAATCCACAAGAACCTTGTCAAATTTTAGGTGAGAAGAATCCAAAATAACCTTCTCATATTTTAGGTGAGAAGAATCTACAAGAACCTTGTTCAAGTGCAGTCTCTATTCCTCTTCCTTTACATATTAATTATTTTATTTACTATTATATTGGTACAAAGACAGTGCATTTTCTAAGTGATTTTGAATACCCTCTTGACTTCACAAAGAAATAATGTATATCCCTTAGACTCAAGGCCATGAATTATTGTATAGTAAATGAAAATTTGTATTGGAAGGATCCCTTAAATATCCTATTACTATGTTTGACTGAGAGTGAAACATATGGAGTAATTGAGCAGTTTCATGAAGGAATTTATGGAGCACATTATTCTTGGAAGGAAAATACATATAAAATACTGAGGGAAAGTTTCTATTGGCCAATTTTTTTTTCACAAGTTGGAGCAAAGGTGAGGATTTGTATCCCATGTCAGATATTTGTAGGGAAACAAAGGTTAGCAACACTTCCCCTTGTCTCAGTTTCAGTGGAAGACCCTTTCATGCAGTAGGGATTGGATTTCATGAGTGAAATAGTTCTAGCTTACAACAATCAACATAGATGCATAATAACAACCATTGATTAAGAATTTAATTGATACAATATTGATAAAATTCATTGAAGAAAATATTTTTTCTAGATTTGGTTTTCCTAGACAAATAGTTACAGATAATGCTCAAGCTTTCATTAGCAAAAAGATGATAGAATTCTGTCAAAAATATCAGATTACATTAAATCATTCTACATGTCAATATCCATAGGGTAATGGACTTGCAGAATCATCAAATAAAAGTCTCATTAAATTCATTAAGAAATTGTTAGCAGATCACAAAAGGAATTGTGACAATAATCTCAAATATGCAGTGTGGGAAAACAAGGTTTCACCTAAGAGATCTATTGGTAAATATCCTTTTCAACTTATTTATCGATAAGAAACCATATTCATTACACAGTTATAATTTCCAGTCATGAAGTTTTTACAAGAGACATATGAAGAAACATATGATTTTTCAAGAAGGATCCATCAAATCATTGAGCTAAATCGGGACAGAGATGAAGTTCAGCATAAACTTTGACAATATCAAGAGAAGATGAAGAGTTTGTTTGACAGAAAAGTGAGAGAAAGAGATTTTAGGAAAGATATTTAGTTCTCAAATATGATGCAAGAAGACATGAAAGAGGAAAACATGGGAAGCTTGATAACTTATGGTTGGTACCTTTCTTCATTGCAACAGTCTAAGGCAATAATGCATTAATCCTACGCAATCTAGAAGGACAATTTTTCTCATTTCCAGTCAATGGGAAATACCTCAAGCACTATATTTAGTATTGAGTATATCTAATCATCATCATTGTAAATTTCAGGTTTTTCTCTAAAATTCCAAAGGAAGTGTGATTTTCACAGCAAAGACTCCATAGCCTGGGGAGAAGGCACATGGATATGTAGGTTCTCTGCATCTCGCTGTTAGGACTCAGAATTGACCTATTTTGACCTCATATTTTTGCCTTAATGTTATCCTTTTCAGTCATAAGTTGTAAGCTTTGAGTACATGATGACTTAATCACCCAAGGTATGAAGTAACTTTCCGCATATCTATATGTTTAATTGTTCATTGCATATTCGTGAGTATCTTTATATTTATCTTGGAAAAGCTGATTAAATTGTCAAGTAATTGTCTTAAGCCTGCAGGAATTATAATTTATAGTTGTTGTGACACCAGAAACAGCAACTACGCAGTTGCTGCAACACCAGAAACAACAACTACACAGTTGCTGCAACACCAGAAACAGCAACTACGCAGTTGCTGCAACACCAGAAGCAGCAACTACGCAGTTGCTACAGTCAGCAACAACAACCATCTAAAGCAGGCTATTTTGCAACAGCTGGAAATAACAACCGGCTACTATCTGAAGAACGCTGACGCGGCACGATCTGCAGCTATCTAAAGCGGGCAGAACACAGTTACCATTGCTTAATCAGGAACAACATGGGGAAACGGCAAAGGAATGTGAAGATCCCAAGAAGATGGTCGAAGACAGTTACCAGCTGTGTAACAGCCAGAACTTAAGAAAGAATATGTTGTTATACTGTTGTAACAGCGGTCTGTAATTCTTATTTTTGATAGAATGGGTTAACTGAATGAACTGTAAACATCTATTGTAATAGATGTCTCCTCTATAAAGAGGAGACATCTACATTAGAAGGGAGGTTGGAATGTGTAATCTGTAAGAGAGATTTTGAGAAGACATCAGCAAGTCTGAACTTTATTGTACTTGAATTTTTGGCAGATGAATATAAAATTGTTCTGAGCACTTAATCAACTCTCCGTGTTCCGGGGAATCTTGTGAGAGGGACTGGGCCCACCTTCCTCACAAGATTCACCCATTTACTTTTCTGTTAAAGTGTGCAAGTGTGTGATAGTTTCTTTCCGCTGGTACTTTGTTTGGATTTTGTAGCATTACCTCTGGTATTTCCGCTTTGCTAGTACTTTGTTTCATTCATTGTTTGAAGTTGTGCAAGGATATTTCACCGGTGAATTTGAGTGCAGTGTGTGTTAGCAATCTGATTACAGAGGCAGGTGCTGAACGTCCTCACCTGGAGGATAGGGTCCTGATCCTCTGCCAACAGAGCATCCATCATTTCGCTTTTTAGATTTGTAATCTTAATTAATTACTTTCATTTTATCAGTACAGTGATAACTTAGCGTAAGGATTACATATACTACAGCTTTTTAATGCTTTTAGGAGTAAGTACATACAGTACGCGGTAGCCTTTGCAATAAAAAGACTTTCCCAGGTTGACAATTAATGTGGTACTTGAATGTTTAATCAATAAACAATTCAACTAGCCAACATTTTGGCGCCGTTGCCGGGGAAGGCAACTAGAGATTTCTGAAAGCATTAATGATTTCTTTCTGAGAATAACAGATGCATGAGAGGACGCAAGAAACCTAATTTCACAGGCGGCAAAGGAGGAAGAAAGACTTATATCGATGAAATCATCTCAAAGGTCGAAACATCACAGAGGACGAGTTCCCGGAGACCTCAGATCCAATACTCCTCACAATCAGACCGACAGACGGAGGAAGTAATAGGACCTGAAAGGAAGCTGGAAGTACCAGAATACACTGAGGAACCGGTAGAAGAACCTGAAGAAATAGAAGACACAGAAGATAAAGCAAGTGATTCAGGAAGAAGACCAATGGAGGATAACAGAACAGAAGGAAGAGGGGAAAACTCGCTCTCTACCCTGGAATTCCCTATTGGGGAGCTCCCGAGAGGAACAACCCCCATGAAAAACATTCCACTCTCAGCATTACCCAACTTTCATGGGTTATCCTCTGAAGACCCAGACGAATTCCTCTTTGAATTCGACATACTATGTAGAAGTTATGATTATATAAGTCCTAATCAGAAGCTAAAACTGTTTCCAGCAACACTAAAAGGGAATGCGTTGAGGTGGTTTATGAGCTTAGGGGCTCAGGCAATCACCACCTGGGACCAGATGAAAGAGGGATTTCTGGCCAAGTATCAAGACTACTGCCGGACAAGAGAAAGGAAGGAAGAATTGTTTAAAATGGTTCAGAAAGAGGACGAGAATCTGGAAGATTTTGTGGAAAGATTACAGTATAATCTGCAGCGGTCTGATCATCCTAATATGAGTAAAGATATTTTGAAGACCATATTGCTGAAAGGGGTAAGAGATGATTGCCTGGACATGTTGAACATGCTTGGAAAAGGGGACATTTCCAAAGAACCTTTGATGAAACTATTAATATCTGCATGAGATGTTCAAGGGGAGCAGCAGGCAGATCAAAAAGCAGAGATAATGTGTATTCAAGAGTTCAAAAGTCAGCCAGTGGAGGAGCAACAAGAGCTGAAATAGGTAACTTATTGGAAGAATTTAACACTGAGATGCTAAGTTCTTTTGCTTCACAAATTGATGCTCTGCAGGTTAAGAAGAAACAGGCGGAAGCAGAAGTTGCTCTGGCAATTTTCTGTTCCAAATGCAGAGAAAAACATCCACTCAAAGAATGCCCACTGGATAAGATACCTATCTGCACAATCTGTGAGAAGGACCATGAAACACAGCAATACCCCTCTCTGCCTGGAATCAAAGCAGCACTGCAGTCAACCGAAGAAGAGGCTGAAGCAGTGTACCTGATGACACAGAGGAGGCATGGCCACAAAGACAAGGTATGAGCTCTAACACAGCATTCAATCGTTGGAATAATAACTCTCCTTTTCAAACAAACTACCCACCCATGAACCAAATGCAGTACCCACCCTTTAATACAATGAATTTTCCACTTATGCAGCAACCAAATCTTCGTTTTCCCGATCCTACTATATGGAATCCTTGGGCTCCCCAGCAACCGTATTTTAATCAATGGAATCCAAGCTGGGCAGCCCAACA
Organism: Pinus tabuliformis; assembly: GCA_031772625.1. Classification (NCBI taxonomy): domain Eukaryota; kingdom Viridiplantae; phylum Streptophyta; class Pinopsida; order Pinales; family Pinaceae; genus Pinus; species Pinus tabuliformis. Next base: position 1,235,368,077 of record CM062804.1, on the reverse strand, counting down.
GATACCATTTCCTCAACAACAACAGTCTCTTTCCTTACCATCTAATACTCCTCCGAATAACCAGGAAATGAGACCACAGCTGCCTGTGCAACCTAACCCCAATCCAAATAATAATAAAGCCCTGCAAGTTATTGACATTCAAAATCAGCCTGTCTCTCCCCTACAATGTAATGATATTCATCTTCGCTCAGGGAGAATTGTCTACCCATTATAGATGATATTACTGACTCTGACAAAGAAGAAGTTAGAAAAGAGAAACCAGCTAACAATAATGCTGAAACAGGAGAATCAGCACCTAACAACAATGATCAAACAATAGATCCGCCATTCCCTAAACGGCTGGCTCTCACTAAAACACCTGAACAACCTACCTTTAACCTTCTAGGAGAGCTAGAGAACTTGTATGTTAAAATCCCATTATTGCAAGCATTAAGGGATGTTCCTATTTATGCTAGAACTATTAGAGACATTTGTATAAAAAAGCCTGGAAGGAAGGCTAAAGATCCCCTCACAGTTCATTTGATGGGGAAATTAACTGCCTTAATGACTGAAAAAGATTATCCTGTGAAGTATGGTGACCTTGGTCACCCTACAGTAACAGTCCAGGTCGGAAAAACCTTTATCTCTAAAGTCCTGGTAGATTTGGGAGCTGCAATAAATATTATGACACTCGAAACAGCACAATTGCTCCAGTTAAAAAACTTTATCAGGGAAACTCCAACTATCTTAGAGTTGGCTGACCGTTCTACGATCAAACCTTAGGGGGTCATTGAAGATCTTATAATCTCTGTAGAATCCTGGAATTACCCGGTTGACTTTGTGGTGTTACAAACTAAAACAAAGTTGGGGGGTCATCCGTTGATTCTAGGGAGACCTTGGTTGGCTACAGCAGATGCTTTCATCAATTGTAGATCTGGATCAATGACCATCTCCAATGGACAGGAAACTAAACAGCTTACCCTCTATCCTCATGCTACACCCATGATTAATAATGATAATTCTGTATGAGTAGACTATGAAGATGAGGAGACCCAACCTATACTAACTATTGGACAAGCTTTGACTTTTAAGGACTCCACCAAAGATGAATTAATCAGCAGCTTTATTTCTGAACCCTCTTCGGTCAGCCCTGAAACATATAATCACTTCACTACAATCTTAGAATCTGAATCCCAGCAGAACATGAAAAATGAAAACTTATTTCAGACAGCAGTAGGCAGCCCTTCCAAAAGTACAACAATTGAAATTGAACCTGGCAAAACATTAAATATAAATCCTGATTTGACTGATAATGAAAAACAGAAATTAATAAAGTTACTCCAAGAAAATAAAGAGGCATTTGCATGGGACTACACAGACATGAAAGGGATCTCCCCTGAACTATGCACTCACTGTATTTATATTAAGGAGGGGTCCTGGCCAGTCTGTCAACCCCAGCGAAGAATGAACCCCAACCTTAGAGAAATTGTCAAGGAGGAACTTCAAAAACTCTTAAATGCAAGATTTATATACCCCATATCTGATAGTGAGTGGGTTTCCCCACTTGTAATTGTACCCAAGAAAAATGGGAAATGGAGAGTATGTGTGGATTATAGAGCATTGAATAAAGCCACCCAAAAAGACCATTTCCCTTTACCATTTATCGATCAGGTATTGGATAATTTAGCAGGTAAGAAATTCTTTTCATTCTTGGATGGGTTTAGTGGATATAATCAGATCAAGATTGCACCTCAGGACCAGGACAAAACCACATTTACTAGCGCATGGGGGACCTTTGCTTACAGAGTACTTCCATTTGGGCTGTGTAACGCTCCAGCAACATTTGAAAGAGCAGTAATAGGGATCTTTTCTGATATGTTAAATGATTCATTGGAAATTTTTATGGATGACTTTACTCCCTATGGAGTGACCTTTGACGATGCACTGCAAAATCTTGAAAAAGTACTTAAGCGGTGTATAGAAGCACACCTTGCTTTAAGCACTGAAAAGTGCCATATGATGATGAATCGGGGTATTGTATTGGGTCACTTTGTTTCATTTTTAGGGATTCAAGTCGATCTAGCTAAAATACAGGTAATTCAGAATCTCCCTATCCCCAAAACACAAACTGATGTAAGAAGCTTTCTAGGACATGCTGGATATTATAGAAGATTCATTAAGGATTTTTCCAAAATAGCTTCTCCTTTGTTTGTGTTGTTAATGAAAAATGCTGAATTTAAGTGGACTGATGATTGTGAAAATGCATTCAATAAATTTAAACATCAGTTGTCCGCAGCTCCTATTTTGAGAGGACCCGATTAGGCATTACCCTTTCATATCTCCTCTGATGCCTCAGACACAGCAATTGGAGCTGTCCTGGGTCAGGAAGAAAACAGTCTCCCATATGCCATCTATTTTATCAGCAAGAACATGACACCAGCTGAGCTAAATTACACAGTTACCGAGAAGGAATTTTTGGCAGTTATTTATGCTATTAACAAATTTAGACATTATATCACTGGCTACACTACCTTTGTGCATACTGATCACTCGACCATTAAGTATTTAATGAATAAATCAGTTACAAATGCCCCAGTCACCAGATGGCTATTATTATTGCAGGAATTTGACATCACAATTGTAGATAGGCCAGGTAAAGAAAATGTAGTTGCTGATTTCCTTTCTTGTTTAAAAACTGATGAAAATGCTCCAGTAGATGATTCTTTTCCTGATGAGTATTTATTTGCAGTATCTGCTCACTCACCTTGGTATGCAGACATTGCCAATTATCTAGTTGCAGGAAAATTACCATCACACCTATCACACAGGGAAAGAAGAAAGATCATCCAGCAAAGTGCTAGGTACAGCTGGATAAGCGGGTGTCTGTTCCACACAGGAATAGATCAAGAAATCCGGAGATGCATTGGGGAAGACAAGATTTATGATATACTGAAAGCTTGTCACGATGGTCCTTGTGGAGGACATTTTGTAGATAAAAGAACAGCTCACAAGGTACTTAGAATGGGTTACTACTGGCCATCACTTTTTAAAGATGCTAGAAAATATGTGAAGGCTTGTGACAGCTGTCAAAGAATGGGCCAGCCCAACCATAGGGATGAAATGCCACTTAATCCCCAGGTAACTCTTGAACCTTTTGAGAAATGGGCATTAGATTTCGTAGGTCCCATTAATCCTCCATCTAATCAAAGAGTTTATATTTTAGTATGCATGGATTACATGACTAAATGGGTAGAGGCCAAAGCACTCATTAAAGCTAATGAAGAAGCGGTACTAACATTCTTATTTGAAGAAATCTTTGTTAGATTTGGACTACCCAGAGAATTAGTCACTGATGGAGGACCTCCTTTCAATTCTCATGGCTTCAAAGATACGCTTCAAAAATATCATATCAAGCATAAAATGACCACACCATATCACCCCCAAGCAAATGGGCAGGTGGAAAGTACCAACAAGGTCATAGAAGCTATCTTAACAAAAACGATAAAGGAGAATAGAAGGGACTGGTTTCAGAGGTTGCCCGAGGCTCTTTGGGCCTATAGAACCACTTGGAGGAATACAACAGGATTTTCACCCTAGATGGAGCCAAAGTTGTAAGTTTTATTTTACCCTTGTCATATTTTGTAGTTTTCCTTCATTTAAAAATAAATAAATAGAGAAAAAGAAAAAAACTAAGGAAAAGAAATAGGAAAGAAAAAAAAAGAAAAAAAAGAATTGAAAAATAAAAAAGAGAAAAGAATATAAAAAAATATATTATTGAGCAAGTTTAAATTCTACACCTTCATTTTTATTCCACTTTGCATTTAAATAAATTATATTGTTGTAATAGATTGATTTGATTGATTTCTGTCGAGACATTAAATTTCATCCACCTTTGGATGGATACGATCAGGAGTTTTGTAATTAATGACCTCTGACACATTGCAGGACCCCTCGCATTGTTGAAAGTTAATGGAGTGGGTGGGGGGGGGGGGGGTGGTCCACAAAGCATTTTTTTCCTGAACTCGCTTTTGATACATGGACCCTTTGCAAGTATTGTGGTACACCTCTACTGAAAACCATAAACCAACTCCACCCCTCGCAAACCACCAATTCTCCCGTTGATTTTTTCTACCGCTAACTTTCCACTACAGTGAGTCGTCACTAGTCCTTTTGATAAATTTAATAGTTGACTGTTAGTCATTCAATTCTCCTGCCAACATTCAAAAAAATTAATTCGTCCACAACAATAATGGTTAGCATAAATGAAAGTTGTTACAATTACCTAAATAAAATCTTCTCTCCTATTCAAAATACATTATTTCACCATTTCTCTCTGCAGCTGGAGATTCTAGCACAACACTACAAGTGAATTTCGGCGATTTGCAGCTCTTGGTCATCACTATTTCCAGGTAATTATCCAATTGTCCTCAGGAATTGTATTTCTCCCAATGGCTAGCCACAAAGGAAAATATAATCTATCTGTAGAAAATCATATGCTTCCAGTTGTTAATAATTTAGATGAATTGCCCTTGATTGATACCCATTTCAAAATTGTGGAGTCCAATTGTGAATTTGAGTTATACAAACTTCACAATTGGGCTTTTCAGAAGTATCAAGCTGCCAATGACAAACTTTCCTTTTTAGAATAATTATTACCCCATTTTTGTTTCCCTTAGACATATCATTTTCCTAAATTTGTCACTTGGTGTGGAGCCTGATATCTTCCTAGTCAGAGAGTTGTTATTGCTCAGAATAATGAAACTATGTTTTACATAAACTTTGAGTCAATCTTATAGACCCTCAAAATAAATTCTCAAGACTACCTTCACCCTTTTTCCACTAATTCTCTAATGGATATTTACCAGAAACATTCTTTTTCATAAAGGATGCATATCTTTGAGTCATTTTTACCAGAAAACTCATAATTACTCATAACAAACCCACCTTATTCCTTTGCAATGTTCCCTGATATGTCTAGGCAGGTCATTTCCCTATTCTCTTGTTTGTTAGGATATCGAAATGATCAATGGGTAGATGATGTTATTTTTGGGTTTCTGTAAGTCTTTTCTTCTTGTAAAAATACTTCAATCTTGTTCAATTACAATTAGTTTTTGTCTGATACAATTCATGATTAGTTTTTAAAGTTCAATAATTAAGGTTCATTCAAACATCAATGAGTTTCAATTTTCGTATTCTTATATCATCAGTCAGAAAGGTTCAAGTTTCCTTCGCATAAATTGGATGTTGAAGGCAAACCACATTTAGTGATTCATTAGACCTCATTAGTGAGGAAGACTTCTGAAGAATTTTCTTTCAGTGATTTTGCCAATTAATTTTTGTATATGGAAATATGTTTGTTAAGTAGTGATTCAGTTCCTAGAATTTCAATAGGCATCAAAAGGATTTTTCATTTGACTGAGCAGTCTAAAGTTGGAGACTAGTATTTATACCAGATTTCATGCAAACTAAAATTTATGGTTGCAAGCTTCCACGCTACAAATTATCGATGTTCCTCCCTATGACGATTTTTGCACTTGATAATATCAGGCAGATGATGAACATGGATCGGTTAATTTTGTTTCCAGAAAACAAAGGGCTCAATTTAAACTAAAAGAATAGGTTGGCCCATTCATAGTCAACAAAAGAACTATAGAAAAATAAGTCAGTGATTTATTGTGTCAAACGAAGTTTAGATTGAGTTTCAGTTGGTCATATGATCCATTAGGAATAATATCATCAATGAGGCTAGTCATAAGTCTGCACCCTATGTACACATTGAAGAACATGAGATTGAACAATACGCCAACAAAGAAGAATGGGAAGAAAATACACTACAGGAAGCTAAGTAGTTCGTTTCCAATCAAACAACATTGGAAATTCCAAGTTTGATAGGAAAAGAGTTGAAAAGACCAAGAGAGATTTTATATCCAGTAGGATCAGATTTACAAAAGGAAGCATTCAAAGTGTTCCAGAGGAGAAAAACTATAAATGTTGAAGAAGAATCCTTAGAAGTTAAAACCTCTGAGGAAGCTACTACAGACATACTTTCAGGAGAATCTACATTTTCCTTACAGTAGATTGAAGAAACCACAATAGATTCTCCTTATTCTCCCTATTATTCAAGGCAACAGAGTATTTTTACAAAGTTCTTAGAGATGAAGAAGAAATCTGAGGCGTTAAAATCTTCTACATATGTAGAGTTCTAGAAACAATCTTCCACAACTTAGACCATGTTACTTTTTACCTTAGACAATGAAAGAGGAAAGTTCCAATTAGAATTTTTGGAACCAAAATTCTCTGTACCTGAGAGTGTCGAGGATTACAAAACCTCTCTGTTCTCATTTTATACCAAACAAATACATCCTATTGATTAAATTTACCTTCACAAGCAAGCAGGAGAAATTATATACACATCCTTGACAAATTTGGCCATGACAGCTTCTAAGATGCAAGCATCTTTGAGTAATATTCATTCTCAATTGAAGCTTGAAAATATGTCTTCTTTAGGAGAGGATACAAAAATTAAGGGGTTGGAGGATCTAGTTTTAAAGTTAGGATTGAATCTTAAATGTGTAAAGGCAATTGAGGAAATAATTAAAAGGAGAAATGCATATATATAAGCACTAAGGAAGCAGTTGATATTACCAACTACTGAAAATCCTCAAGCATAAGAAGTAGGTTAGCTGGAGAAGGAAAAAGAAAACATGCTTCGGATGATTGTAGAGAAAAATATACAATTCAGAAAATGGAGGCAAAGATGGAAAAAATGATTAAGGAAAGAGAGCTCCAAATCAGAACTGGAGTATGGACATCTACAGCAGTAGCATTGTCCATAGTAGAAACAAAATCTACTGGTTAGAATCTAGCAGAACAATTATCTAAAGCTATGGGAGACTTATCATTAGAGGATATGGAGATTGAAAAACTCATAGTTTAGTTTCATAACACTCAAGATAATAAGATAAAATGTGATAATGAATATCTGGCCAAAGTACAGAAAAACTTCAGATTAATGAAACAATTGGAGAAATATGAGAATGAATAATTTATTGCACAAACATTATTAGAATCCAAAGAAAATATATGGATTTATAAAAATTCAACCATGACTGAACTTTGAACATCCATTGAAACTATTTTTAACAGGAGGAGTTAGTGCAATTATTAAAGAAGATTTAGATCACAAGCCAGCAAAAGCTACAAGAATAATCAAAGTGCTAAATTCTAAAACTAAAAAAGAAAAAGAGTAATTTGGAATTGAAGATAGCACTGGTACAGTCCTAGAATTAAGAAGAGTTTTGAAAAAAAGAAAATGTTGCAATTAGAAAACAAATGTCGAATCTTCGAAGCACAAGTAAATAAATTTAACAAAACGATTAATTTTTTGTGCCAGAAAGGACTTCCAACTCTACGAGATTCTAGTGGAGAATTGATTCCACTAGAAAACTACTAGAATGAATTGTACGAGATAGCAGCAAATAGAACTAAGTTTTCCGAAGTGAAAGGGATGATCAGTGGTAAAGCATTCCTTGAAGGAATTGAATATGATCTTTTTATTCAACATGAAATTCAACACTTGTTTATTACTAAGTTGATGAGGCATATATAAAAGTAACAATGTTTTTTATCCCAAATGATACAATATGGGATAAATTACTTAAACTCATCGAGTAAAATAGAATGCACAAATTCAATAACTATTTACAGAGAGAAGGAGAAGAAAGCAAGATAGTAGGGGCAAAAAACAGGAAATTCAGTTTCCAGCAGGAATCATCAAACAATAGCCTCAAATTGTCTGGTAATTATTCAAATTAGTTTAGAATAGTTATTTTTGTGTTCTATTTTTGTAATATCCAAAACAGGTTTGGATAATATTCCATTTTGTAATAAATGTTACTTATGATCTAGATATTTTTGAATTACACTCTATAAGTATTTTCTAATTCGAAGAAGGTAGGGTTGAACTCTTGTGATGATTTAGTGACACCATTATAATACTCTAAAATATTTCTGAAGACAATCAAAGGATTTTGGCTTCATTCTTAACAACTTTTGTGTCCAAGTGAGTTTTTCTTGTTTATTCATTTATGTTTTCCATAATTTAATTTTGCATATGTTCAAGGTAACATAGGAGTTAGGGTAAGGCTAGATTGAGTATCAATCTCCTTGACAACCTACTACAAAGTTATAATCATTAAAGAGATTAATTAACTAAACAATGTGTTTAAGTTAGTTCCTCTATATCTTTTAATTGTTTTCTTTTGTCATCTATTGAACATATTCTATTTGGCTGTAGAATTTTTCTGTGTGTATCAATTGTATTTTATTAGTTAGATATTCAATATGGATGTTTGATTATCACATATTTTCTTTATTCTTCTTTCAAACTCAACTTAAATATTTATTCCTTTTATGAATAAATGTCAGCCCTTTGAGCTTCTCAAAAATATTCATATTTTACAAGTGTTAACGGTTTAATATATTGGTCATCTAATTTAATAAAACCCTTACTTAGATTCTTTGGCACACTTCCTCAACCTAGAACTGTCTACAAAGATACAACAAATGTAGTGATTGAAGAATGATTTCATTTTATTTCATACATCTTAAGCTATGGTTTCCATTTCCAACATTTCTATTTATATTGCACAGAATAGGCTTCCTTTTGATGTACCATTTACACTCTGCAAATAGGTTAATGTTTACATTGTTTCAAGTAAGATTAGCATCTACATTCATGCAAAGTTGAATAGCCTTTCTTTTCTGCAAAAGTAACTAGGATTTTCTCTCTATAAGTGTAATTAATTTTCCTCTTTGCAAACAAAGTAACATTTCCATTTCTGTAATTAGTTTAGGCTTGATTTCATGACATTCACTTCATTGCATCAGATAATGAAAGAAGAACACATTGCATGTTGCACATAATGCTGACACCTCTTAAGTTTGTATGAACCTCAGGTTGATAATTTAAGTTGGTAGGTTTGGGACTTGCATCATTCTTGTTGTAATACTAAGGCTCATCACTTTTTGGTGTCCTTATCAGGGAGGTGTCAAAATATGCATTGTTTTTTTCCCTATTTGATCCATTTTTGCAAGAATAAAAAATGCAATTGGCATGTTTCATTTCAGAAAATTTCATTGCATTCACATTCTTATTCAAAAAAAATATATAAAAACATAAAAAAATTACTTCTCCAACACCAAACCACCCCATTTGATTATGTCGTGCAGTAAGAGCCACATCACCATCCACTTTTGCAGGTAGAAAAAGAGGAGGTGACAGAGAAGGTAGAAGGAATGGATGGAGATCATGACAATGAGGAATATCCTCTTGGATTTCCCATTTAAGATACTGATTTCATTGTTCATATGAAGAACATCCCTCCAACTTTCCTTCCCAACTTCCAGGGTATGAGGTCGTAGGATCTAGAAACCTTTCTCTTTGAATTTGAAATCCTTTGTAAATCTTATGGCTACTTACTAAGCACTAAAAAATTAAGATTGTTTTCAAAAACATTGAAGGATAGAGATCTTAAATGATTAATGAGTTTAGGGACTAATTCAATAAGGTCATGGAATGCCCAATATATTTATGGAAAAAAGTAAAGATCATGATATTAAATAAGAATCTTTATGACTCAAAAAGAAGATGAGGGCCTTGAGGATATAACAGTGAGGTTCATGTATAATATTAAGAGGTAAAAATTACATCATTTAGGATCTAACACACTAAAATTCCTCTTACTTAGAACAATTAGAGATGAGTGGATCGATCTCCTTGATCTCATGAGTAGATGTGATGTATAGGAATAATGGTTTGAATAAATTTGTGAAACATGCAAGCACATCTCAACAAAAAGGGAAAAAGTAATTCAATCAGCATCAACATCGGTAAGTCAAGCTAAACTTCAAAATTTTCCTCGTAACCTTAAAAAATAAATTCTTAGAAATCTAAGAGAAAAAGTAGATATTTTAAGAATGCAAGGTGAGAAAAAGGAATATGTTGATATTTCTGTTGCCCACACTGAATCACATGCTTAGATTGAATATTTCCCATTATTACCAAAGTTAAAGGAAGTTTAGTAAGAGGACAATGGATAAAGTCAATCACCAAAGAAGCTATGTTATGTAGCTCCAAGAAGACCATGGCAACCTAGTCAACCCAATATTAAGCAAGAACCTAATTCACAATTTCAAGCTTATGCACATCCATCTCAAAGTAATTGGAACGCACTCTTTCCTTGGCAATCTTGGCCATCTCAACCCTAAAACCAATATTGGCAACAAGGTTTGCAAGGAACTTATGGGACAAATCCACAATATCTTCAAAATTTTCCTCAATATCCTCCACACCTAACTCCATGTTATCCTTACCATCCACATCCACCACAACCACAACCTCAACCACATCCATCTCAGAGATCGACTCCCTATCAACTACTTGTACAACCATTTCCGAACCCAAACAATTTAGTAACTCAACCCACTTACAATGTTGAGGTACGCCATTTCCAAGCAACTCCTCTTGATATAAATGGTATTCATCTTAGCTCATGAAGAGTATTGCAAAAAATATATTCTTTTGATGTCATTGAAGGAAAACATTCAGAAAAATAAGATTCAAATGAGGAGACCAAAGAATCATGGTTGCACTTGATGAAGAGTAGACATCATAATCAAAGATTAATAAATTTTCCTCATGTTTACCATGAGGTCATCCATGTGTTCAAGACAATAATCAGCAAAAAAAGGAAGATTTGAATGTCATGGTAAAAGAGGACATAGAAAGAGATCCAATTGTGCAAGTGGACCAAGGGAATCACAATTATATTGAAATATGGTTCTAGACAATCATTAAATTGCAACAACACACTCTTCTTCAACAATTTCTTATCTCATCTCAGTAAAAAAGGTTGGTCTCTCACATTCAGGTACATGTCAAAGCATATATTTTGATCCTACACATGAGTTTATTTTTCATATTTATACGCACATGGCTCCATTGGAAGTATTCCTATACTTGAAAGAAATTTTGTTTTTTCAAGTAGAGTGGGATAGAAAAAGGAAATTAAAAAATTGGAAAATAAGAGAAAAATAAAATAAAATCTCAAGTTAAAACCTCCTTTGAGGTGCCTGAGATTGGCTCATTGATTGAAAACCTCCATGAGGCAGTCAATGGGTTTGGAAAAAGAGAAAAAAAACATAAAATAAAAGCTCCTGGGTGAAACCTCTTTTGAGGTGCCTAGGTAGACCCGCTTGTTGAAAACCTCATTGAGGCAACTAGTAGGCCTAAGAAAAAGGGGAAAAAATGCATGGAAAATTTTAGGGGCGAATGTTCGCCCTTTGGTGAAATTAAGGGGTTTTAAATTTTTAGTGGGTGAATATTTTCTATCATAGTACATTTTTACAAATCACCTCAAATAGCCCACCTTATTTTAAGGGAGAGGTTAAAAAAGGTAAATTTAGCCCTTGAAATTAGGAGTTACAACCTTCCATTCGCCCTAATTTTCAAGAATATGTTTTATTTAACCTTCCATTCGCCCTAATTTTCAAGAATAGGTTTTATTTAAGTGAATCCCATGGGTCAAATACCATATTTATAAAAGAGGTATGGTAAATTAATATAAATATAAATAAATGAGAGGTATGGAAAATAAATAAAACATTTTTTATATTTACTCCATAAGTCACCTTATACACATGCAAGGGTGTAAACAAATAAAAATATAAGTAAAGTGGAGGTATATTGGTAAATAAATAAAATGTCTTTTTATACTTACTCAAAAGGTATGGTAAATAAATAAAACGTCTTTTTATACTTACTCAAAAGGTATGGTAAATAAGTAAAAATATAAATAAACTAGACGTATGGTAAATAAATAAAACCTATTTGTATATTTAGTCCATAACCCTCGTTCTATTTATGAAGGCTCAAAAAAGAGGTTATTTTTAAGTGAATCTTATGAGCCAAATACCATATTTGTAAAAGAGGTATGGTAAATTAATAAAAATATAAATAAACGAGAGGTATGGTAAACAAATAAAACATTTTTTTATGTTTACTCCACCTTATATTTACGAAAACCTATGGGCAAAATACTATGGCACAAATACCATGGGCTAGATTATTATTAATACCATGCAAAAAAACATTATTAACCCTAATATTAGTATTAATAAAAATAAAAATGGCACATGGTATTGACCCATGGTATTCACTTGAATGTAGCCTATTTAAATGGGGGAATTAAACTAGCATAGATCATCTTTACTCTGGATCTACTAACCCCCGAGAGGTATCAAATATCATGATATGCAAACTAGCATAGAGTGAAAAAATATTTGATCCCTCTCGGGGCTTGGTGGATCAAGTGTAAAAATGGATGTTGTAATTTAATGTATGTTAAACATTTTAGCTTGGTTAAAATAAAAAATAAAATAATAATCAACTATTAATTTTATTAATTTTTATAAATTACTAACAATAATTTTTATGCTCCAGGTTTATGATAACCATGGTATTGACCCATGGTAATACCATGGTATTCATGTGAGCATATACTATTTAAAGGGGAAATTCTATCATCTTAGATTCATCTTAATTCTAGGTCTACCAAGTGCTGAGAGGGATAAATAGATTTCATCCCCCTAAGAGTGGTAGATGTGGAGTTAAGATGGATATAGGTTGGCTTTTATAATAATGAAGATATTAAATAGACTTAGGAAATTATTTTGTAAAAACATCTTAAGGTGAATGGTTAAAGCATAGAAATTAGACAAGTATATTTGTATACTTTTGTTTTAACCTAAAACAGATCCAAGGCTAAAAGGAATGGATTGATTGCACTAGTCATCCTTCTATAACTTTCCAACATAGGCTAGAGTAAACAGATTGTAACTTAGGTAATTTTTCTAACTGCAAATAGGAACATACTTGTGTATTGGCAGGGTGGTTACGACGTCCCTAGAAGTGATGAATTTGAATATTTCTTGTTTTTATATATAGTATTAGGTTTTTTCTCATTCTTTTTGTGAATGACATGGGTGAATTTTATCCTACACCCACTAGATTATCGATATGTAATTTCGGTAATTTTGATTTCAAAATATATTTTAAAGAAATGCAATGATTTCATTTGTGTATTCAATAAACATAATATTCTAATGGAATTCTGCATTTGTGGTTTACCTATACAGATTCCATGGAGAAGTATTAGTGGCATGACATCAATTGTCCTCAAGCAGAGGCTTTAGTTTTACTCTTTTCTGGAAGCAAATACTTTCTTCCAACATTTTTGAGTTCCATGAAAAATTTGAAAGTCCTAATAGTATTCAATTATGGGTTCAAGAGAGACATAGTATTCAATTATGGGTTAAAGAGATCCACACTGAATGATCTATCAACCTTATCTTCACTTAGTTTAAGACTATTCACTTGGAGAGGCTGCATGTGCCCCCACTTCAAGAGCATAGTAAAGTCATGTAGAACTTAGAGAAGCTATCTTTAAGCTTTTAGTGAAGATTGGAAAATGTCCGGGTTCAATAACACCCAGTCGAGCATTAAGCTTCCAATAATGCTAGATTTTAACTTGGAGCACTTTTGTGATTTGGAGTAGATGCCCCCTCATATTTGTGACACATCTTCAGTTGTGAATTGGACTATTACTAACTGTCATTTCCTTTGAAAGTTACCTAATGACTTAGGGAACCTCAACTCTTTAAGAATGTTAAGGAAGGAAAGAAAGTACATTATGATAATTCTCTTATGCTTTTCAAGTTTTTCTTGGATATCTACAACGTTTCAGGTAGGAAAGTACATTCTGTTAATGAAAATTTGTCTTGATAGAAAGGCCCAATTTCAAATTCTAATGCTTTCAAAAAACATTGTATAACTGTAATGTTTCTAAAAGGAAAGCATATTTTTTCAATTTAAGTATCATGATCCCATATTCCAACTTATTTTTCAGTAACCCATTAGGCTTTGTAGCTTTGAATAAATCCATGTCTTTTGATAAGATCCTCTTCCAAATTAGAACGCAGTTTCCTTATGGCAATAACCACATACAATGTCTTGATTTTGTTATTGAGAAAATAGAGGTTGTGAAACAAGCTTGTGCCATACAAGGACTTGATTCATTGATTATGTATCAATTATGGCTCTTGATGTAACAATGTCTTGATTTTGTTGCTTGAAAATAGAGGTTATGCTTTACTATTTCACAGAATTTCTTACAATATTTCCATAAGTATTGATTTGTAATCTCAGTCACTGAGGGACGACAGTAATGACAAAGGTAATATTCCATGGTTTGAAGTTCCCCTCTTACTAAATATTTAAATATATCACCACAATTTAACTATTAGTTAAAGGAATTGTATTTGATTTGTAAACAATTCATTGCTTGATTTATAGATTTTGATTTTTTCCCTTTTTTATTTTTTTCTCAGATTTGGTATGAGATATCTTCCAAGATTTGGGTTCCCTAGTTTCCCCACCATAGCTATGAGGTTCAGATGCTATCATTAAATATTCTCATAATGTTACAACTTGTCCAGTAAGTGTGCTTTGAAACATTGTTGTTGCTTTTCCATGGTGTTAATGCAAATAATCACTACAACTAGTGCCATTATTTAGATTAAGTGCCGAATTCCAGATGGTATTGTAATGATGGAGTGATTGTTTTCTAGCTACTAAGGCCATATGCATTTTTATCTCTTATGTTGTCCTGAGATATTCAAATTTAGAATAAGAATTGAGGTCTTGTTTCCACTGTAGATTGCATTCAGTTTCTTGAACATAATATATAGTAGATTATCTTTTACTAATCAGCTGTGGATGTGATCCCTCATAGGAAAGGAAATTCAAAGTGACTTTGATTTCAAATTGATTTGTCAAAACATCCACACAGGAAAGGAGATACAAAGTGACACTAATTTCATAGTGATTTGTCAAAATGGAGGCAAGAGAAAAGGAAACTTTGTATTCAGCAATGCTCTTAATTTCATATGTACATGCACAGACAGATTAGTAGAAAATATTGAAGGGTTGCCTAAGTAATATTTTCCATTCCACTACATTCTTTACAACTTGTAAATAAATAACTCAAAACAATTCATTACACTACTTGTTATTCTTTATTAATCAGTGGTTAAGATTTTGATATTGACTGGCTAAGATTTTTCTTCCTTCTATGAAATTGTGTGTTCTATAATGCTTCTTTTCCATTCACTATGTATATCATATAAAGTGTGTCTAATGGAGTAGGAATATTGGAAAGTCTTGTGATCCTTGAACTATGTTACAAGGCAGAAACCCAATGGGGCAGGGTAGGTGCATCCCCACAAAGGGGTCACAAATACCAAAGTTGGTATTGGCTAGTGCCTTGAGCTAGAAAATTTCCTTTACCCTTGTATTAACAGTGAATTTGGAGAGGATTCTAATACTACCTTCATAAGATTTATATCAGTTAAGATTGATGAATAAAATTCATGAGACATGAGCTAGGATGTCGTTACAAGGTGGTTGTTGATTATTGGAAGCTATGATGGCCATTATGTCAGGCTAGGTGGTCGCACTCCCTTGATCATGAGCATGATTGTGATCAAGATGGAAGACTTCATAGTCTAGATTGATTGTTTAGTAGTGATAGTTAGTGGGCTCATTCACAAAAGCTTCTATTTCGCTAATCCTTTTATAGAGTTGTCAGATTCAATTTCCAAAGGTTTTAATTACACTATAGAGTTGAGTTCTGAGAGAGTTGTGATTCACAGTGTTAAGTATAGTAGCTATGACACTTGAATGAAGACAAGCATAGTAGAAGTATCAGACTTTGTTATAAGCTTACCTGCATATTATAAGGGACTTGGTTGGCTTTTTTATAATTTTATAAACAAGTTCCATGTCGTGGAAATGTGAAAAAAAACAGTGATATTGCCACCATCTGGCTCTTGTCATATATGGTTTTATACTTTTTCAAAAAATTCTCTAAGAGTTCACAATGCTAAGATTCACTAGGACTTTACAAAGTTTTATTATTTATTGAAAGACTCGCCAAGATCTTACAAGATTTTATAATTGAGTAAAATATTCGCCATGCCTGGTGAGAGATTCGCCAAAAAATTATATATATACATATTATATTATTGATAAAATCGCCTTCCATTTTTCTTATATAACATGGAGATTCGCCCATTTATTATACATATAAATTTAGGGGGGGTTCTTAAAATTTCCCCTGAAAAAATGACAAAAGAAAAGGGAAAAAATTATTTTCTCTATGCATCTCTCTCTAATGAATGCAGTTTCTCTCCAACCTCTGTAAGCAACAAGAACAAGTTAGCACCAAAATAAAATAAAAAAATGATCAAAAACCTAGTCAAAGGAAGTCAAACTTGGGCTTTCTCCTCCTTTTCGTATATGATCCAACAAGAACAATGCCATGTCAATACATCACGCTTATCCATTTCCATCATCCACCCATCATTTCCAAGCCTTTCCCTTTCATTTCCCTCGTCGTGCTAAAATGCTACAAGAATGTTATGTTTTGTTATAAGAGGCCAAAATACACAAGGCAAAAAAAAATGTTTTTACCATATCATGAAAGATTTGCATCCATTGGTCGATATGTTTCATGGGAATATTCATATGGATGATGGTAACATTCTCAAGAAATTTCAAAAAATTCCAGTGCACACATTTCAAGACATTGCCGTCCATCACCTACAACCATTTTTAATTTTTATCGAGATTCATACATCCATTGGTCAAGAGGTTTTATGAGGAGTTGCATAAGGATGATGGAAACATGCTAAAAAAAATCTAGGTCAATCCAACCTATTGTTTGAGAGATATGGATATAACAATTTTTCTACAGTGGTGTTCTAGAATTGCTATAGGAGTTACCATAATTACTATAGTATTGTGATCAACATAATGAGAGGGGTCAGATCCTATTTTTTTCTGTTGGCTTATATGGGCCTAACCCAGGTTTGGAAAATTTATTTAGCCAAACAAATCCCACAGCTATCGGCCCTTTCGGTAACAGCCTGTAGAGCGCAGACTAAGGTCCCACCCGAGGTAGCAGGGGAGGGTGTTGGAACTAGGTTTCTGCACCCTTGCGATGTCTTGATTTAGTCTGGAGGGTTCGCATGTTGTTTTGTGGCCTCGCACTGCTTTGCTTCTGCGCAAATCCGAGAAAGGGCTATTCCTCAATACTTATTACTTAATGAGTTGTTATAGATCAATTCTACATGTTACGGTCTTTAAGCAAACATTTAATAGACACAACTCGTGCCCGCGTTCAAAAGAGATACAGATTCGCATAAAATCATAACATAAGCATAAGCATACTGATCTAACAGGAATATCAATCATAAATTAACCAGATTCATAATATTTCAGATTCAACACAGCGTTTTAGAACCAACTTATCTTCATTCAACTTTTTGCCTATACAACCAGATCTACCCTACGCACTGAGCTGCAGGGGTCTGTGCATATAGCTGCGGATTCTACCAGGCCTCTGTGCACACAACTGCAGAGCTTTTATTGACCCACCAACACCCTTGAATCAGACTTATAAACACTTCAAACCTTCTTAGCTCATAAACCCATTACAATTCAGATCAATCATGCCAAAAACTAACTACCCCCTAACCATAGAGCCTTGCTCTATTTATACATTTCCATGGTCCGTGCACCATGGGCAGGCCGACTCACTCTACATCATTTTTGGGCGGACAACCCTTTGACTTGACTCATTACACTTCGCGCTCCTCGCATCTCGCAGAGTCTTTGCCCTATCTCTACCCAAAATTGTGGGCTTTAAGCCCCAAAACCATTACGCGGGGCTTCTGCTACCCAACATTTCATTTGGGGAATAATGAAATAATTCTACCACACCACCATCAACCATCTTCCACATCATTTAGCCACTTCTCCACTCAATCAAAAATACCTATTTTCACCCCTTCTTCCATCATTTCCACCATAATATAGGCTTCTAATCCTTGTCCTTAGATTTATCATGAATTATCAGTTTTATTGGAGGTTGTATCTGAATAATAATATGGTATTAGAAGGGTCTGTGTGACTTCTGCAAGACGTCACACAGTCCTGTAGCAATCTGAAATTACCTTACAACACAAAAATTGAGAGCACCAGAATAAAGAACCAATCACCATTAAGAAATTGGAGTGTCATTTCCTCAATTTTAGGCAGCTACAAGACCTCTGCAAATTCTGTACAGGATCACTATCCATCTCCAACAATAACTTTTGATACATGGTGGTGTTAGTGTCAGTCAATTTTTCCTACCACCAGTGATCAAATGTTCTATTTCAGAATGTTCATTAGGGTTTACAGTCAATTTTTTATCATTTCACTAGGTCTTCCATTCAAAAACTTTGGTCATTGGTTAGTGTGTCTATGTTGTCAACTACTCCTTTACAAATTGCCATGTTTTGGTCATTGACATCATACATTTAGATGTACAATATCTGAAAAGTTTTATGGTCATCTTAGTCTCGTTATCATGGTCTTCATCCAGTTCACTATCATCCATTAGGACACTAGGGTTTCAATCATTGAATTTCTCATTCCATTCATAATTTGGCATGTAAAGGAGTAGTGATACAAATTGGTTCAAAAAGGTTTCATTTCAAAGAATACTTTGCAATAAGTTTTAGATAATAGTACATGATTTTCAAATCAACAACAAGAAAAGTATATGGTGGGCCACCCCACTATCATCAAAGCAAGTCACTTCTCAAAGCTACAGATGACCATTTATATAGTAGATGTGCATATAGGGAAGTTACGTATATACAGAGGATATGTGCATTTACGAAAGTGATGCATATACGGGAGATATGCGCATATACAAATATTATGCATATATGGAAGCTATGCATATTTGAAGATTGTTGTATATGCACGTTACATAAGTTGTGCATTACTTGTATATATGTGCATATATGGAAGTTGTACATATACAAAATATATGCACATATACGGAAGATATGCACGTCTTATGTATATCTGCAACTTCCATATATGTGCATCTACCATATGTGAAACTTGCATATATGTGCATAACTTCAACCTCCATATATATGGAGTCTCTATATATGCGCAAATTTCGTATAAAAAAGTTGCACATATAAAAAAGATATGTGATGCAGAATATGCACATATATATAAACTATATGAATTCTATATATGTGCAACTTTCGTATAAGCATAGTTTCCATATATGCACATATCTTTCGTATATGTGAATCTTCTATGTATGTGTATCTATTATATATGAAAAACTTCCATATATGTGCATATACAGAAGCTACGCATACTTTATATATGTGCATATCTTTCATATATGCATAACACTCTCATCTACGCAACAAGAAAGTAAAAAGGTCCCTAGAGACATACACATCATATCCACAAAAAATAACATCACTGGAGCATTATGTAATCCACTGATGTGATCTTAAGCCGCCTAACAGATATTTGCAGGAGGGGAAAATTGGTTATAACGATTGGATACTGGGGAGGGTACCAGGGGCCAATCAAAATCCGATCTAGGTACTATTTCTTCCCACAACAGTCACCTATAGTGTAAGTTAGAAAAGCCTTAAATATTAGACACTATGGTATCTTTTCTAGACGAGGGAAAGAAAATGGCCCTTGAATGGTATTTAATTGATTCATAACTAAAGTGGTGAGTAGCCACTGAGTGAGTGCACTAACCAACATACCTCAGGTTTGACCTTATGTTGGAACGACGCCATTTTTCTTAGGAATTATTTTCCATCTAGTTATGAAGGATTTTTAAACTCCCTACTCAATCGGCGTATGTTTAAGACGTAATTACTCAAGGGGTTTTATTTGGACGTTTAACCACAAGATCCTAACTTAAACTAATCATATTGTTTTGATCACCGCCTCTAAAGATTTTAATGTGAGTTATTAAGTTACAGATTAATTTTAATGTCGAATTGAATCTTAGGGAGTGCATGTGTGAGAAGTATAGAGTGATATGGTTGACAAAGAAAAAAACTCAGAAGCAATGTAAATAGCAACAAAAATGAATTTTTTTTCTTAAGAACTTGTTTGTTTTGTTTTATTTTGTTTTTTTTTTTTTTTTTAAATCTAACTACATGATAGGAATTCAGTTCCAAAATAAAATACTTATTTTACAATAGGTGTATTATTTTAAATGCAATTACACTATAATAAACATTAATATTAGAATAAAACTTTTGACATCAAATCCTTCCGATGACCTAGCTAAATATATTTTAATTGTAAGCACTATGTTTTATTTTCTTAACTTCTCTGGGATTCCCTTGTTGTTCCGGGATAAGTAGGGTAAGTAAACATTTTAGTTGAACGTTAGAAAATTGTCTTGATAGTGGAGTTCTCTTTATCCTCTTGTGAGAAAAAATGATCAAAATAATTTTTATGAGAACTAAACATAATCATCCGAGAAGAGTGGTCCGTTAAATTGAGTGTAAGTACTACATATATAGTGAAATCAAAGGCTTACAATAATTCAATATGGTAAATGTATCTCACAATTAAAAATGACAGTGTTAACTTAGAAATGGTGTGCATTGATATGACTGAAAACTTTATCAGATAAGAAATCAACCGTAATTTTAATATGTCTATGAAAATAATCATAATACGTTAGTGCCTCTGCAACAACAATTTTGATGGTGTTGTCATTGTTGTCGCTGTTGCAGTCACTGTTAAAATGTCTAAGTTATATTAAATAACTAATAGTTTTGTATGTATTATTTGCCTCAATAGAGAAGTACTTTCTCTATATCAATAACCCATTACGGTCTTTGAAATATTTTATACCTATACTACTGAAACCGTGTCAAATTGGTCTTTAGCTGGTTTTAAGCGGTATGTGAATCGGGATGACAGTTAATTGGTTATAGTTTTTTTTAACATTTATTTTGGTAAGAAATTGAGATGAATTTTCCTCATAATCCATTTGACTTGAAATCCTAATTTTGACTTTATTATTTTATTGGTTCTTTGATTCCAGGATCAATATATGAACTTTAACAATGGATAATATGATTTTCTAAAAACAAAGTTAAAACAAAATTGTAAAAGTATATGTTTTTTTAATAATGGAATAGTGCTTTTGACTTTGCTATTCTATTGGTCATCTGATTCATGATCAAAATCCTTCCATTAACAATGGTTAATTTGATTTTTCTAAAAGTAAAGTTATGATTTTTTAAAAATAAAATTAAAACAGAATTATTATATTTTTTATTTATTTATTTTAAATGAATTTATTTATTTAAAATGTAAATTTAATATATATATATATATATATATATATATTATTTTTCCAAATATATAAATAATTGAAAATAAATTTTAAAATAATTTATTTTTCACATAAATACCATTAATCTCTTGAATTTATGCAAACATGATAAAGATTAACCACACATAAATTAATTAATCTATACCTCATGAATATATATATATATATATAAACTTTTATATTTATACACTTTCTATTTTTAATCTTTTTTATATGATTTTCTCTAATAAAATATTATTTATTTAATATATTTTATTTATAGATAATTTGTAATATCTATCTATATATATATAAAAGAATTAAGAATAGTTGTTATATTAAAATATAGGGAGATATTAAAATATAAGGAGCTAAAAACTTAGTTTAGATACATAATTTACGTGAGCAAGATGAAATCAATGAATGTGTTTGGAATAGGATATCTGTCATCAACCATCTATAATTATGATCTTAAAGTTTTTGAACAAAATGCTACAATATCTATAGTATTCCGCGTGTACATTCATTAATGTTGACCTAACAAAAACCAAAATTTATAAAGCATCAAAATGTTACATTAAACCATGAGGAATTATTCCCCCTTACCCTCGCCTTTGATATATAAGTTCCTTGATTAACCATTTAGGAAGGGGGGACATGCTCCTTTTGCCCCTTACCACCAAATTTTTCCTTGATTTAGATTTGACCCCAAATTAACTATGTGATCAATATTGGAGTCATTTGATATAAATACATAGAGACATTACTTCTTGAAAATAAAATTGTACAACTAATAAATCTGCTTGAAAATTTGATTTCACTTTATTCCTAAGAAAAAAAATTATAAATAGTAAATAATATTAAAAACCAAATCACCAAAATAATTACTTCCTACCATCCTTTTATAATTAAGATATTATGTAAAATAAAAATTTCAATAATCTTTCATTTTTATTAAAAAACAATACTTAATTTTCATACAAAAGATTTACCAATATTCAAAAAAATAATTAATATTTTATAAATTAAAGATAAATATATAATTGAATATTGAATAGAATAAACGTCAATAAATTACACTACAACATTGTTAATCTTTATGAAAAGAACACCTGCAGAAGGCATGAGAATTACCAAAATCCATAGTCAATTGAATGTGTAATCAGCATCTTACGAAATGTTACCTAAAGCATTAGGTTTTTAACCAAAGGGTAGTAAAGCATTAAAATACTCTCTGAGTTAGAGACTAGCCTATCAACAATGACTAAGTAGGTGGTGTTGCACGCAATATCATGGACATGAATAGTTGCTCTAGTGACTAACCCTAAAAGGCAAAGAAATTAGATCCGAGGATCGAAACTAGGTCAGTTTCCTTTAAAATTTTGAGTGTTGAATGGGTCTTCCGTCATTAATTTTGCGTGTTGAATTGTTCTTATGTCATTGGGGTTTCAAACATATTTGTTCTTATCGTAAGCCGTTAATAAACAAGATTTTCTTCAATGGGTTTTGAAACAAATTGTTGCATGTATTGTTTTTATGATTAGATACCTAGAAGTCGGATTACCAATGAAAATCATAACGACGATTAACATAAATTTGGTAAAGCTAGAAGAGAGTTATCAAGCCGATAAGCCGATATTAGAAATTATAATACCTAATATTTATTAATACTAATGCATTAATGCATATATGTGGAGAAAATAATATTAATATTATTTTCTTGGGTTTATAATATTTTTAGGTTTTAGAATTAATTTTTTGGGTTTATAATATTAATATTAGTCTCTTGGGCTTATAATACCTTGGGGTTTTAAAATTAATTCATTGGGTTTATATTATCAATCACTTGGTTTTATCAATCAAAATGTTCATATCCCTTGGGTTTATCAATCTCTTGGTGCAGCGTCACATTGTGACAACCATGGTCATCCATGGTCAACCATGGTCCAATGCTACATTGTGAGAAAGATTGTCTCAATTTGAAAATCAACCATGGTCAACCATGTTTATTATAGGATTTATGGACACATTGTGACAAAGATTGTGTCTTTTTCAAATGCCACATGTAACAACCATGATCCAACGACGTATTGTGACAAAGATTGTCTTAATATGAAAATCAACCATGGTCAACCATTGTCCAATGTCACATTGTGCCAAAGGTTGTCTCAATATGAAAATCAACATGGTCAACCATATTCCAATGTCACATTGTGATACATATTGTGTCACTATTAAAATCATCCATGGTCAACCATGTTTGTTTTTGGGTTTATAATAGGTTTTTCTGAACAAGAAAATCAATCATGATCAACCATCATCAATCATGGTCCAATGTCGCATTGTGATAAAGATTGTATCAATATGAAAATCAATCATGATCAACCATGGTCCAATGTCTTTATAATATTTATCTTAGGGTTTATAATATTTATCCCTTGAATTTAATATTATTCCCTTTGGTTTATAATCCCTTGGGTTTTTAATATTAATCTCTTGGGTTTATAATATTTATCTCACGGTTTATATATCTTGGGTTTATAATATTAATCCTGTGGGTTTATTATTATTCCTTTGGGTTCATAATACCTTGGAGTTTTAGAATTAATCCCTTGGGTTTATCAATCAAAGTGTTCATATCACTTAGGTTTATCAATCCTTTGGTGGAGCATCACATTGTGACAACCATGGTCAACCATGGTCCAATGTCACACTGTGAGAAATATTGTCTCAATATGAAAATCAACTATGGTCAACCATGACCCAATGTCGTATTGTGACAAAGATTGTCTTAATATGAAAATCAACCATGGTCAACCATTGTCCAATGCCCCATTGTGCCAAAGGTTGTCTCAATATGAAAATCAATCATGGTCAACCATAGTCCAACATCACATTGTGAAAAGGATTGTGTCACTATGAAAATCATCTATGGTCAACCATGTTTATTTTTGGGTTTATATTACTTATCTTAGGGTTTATATATCTTGGGTTTATAATAGCCTTTTTCTCAATATGAAAATCAAACATGGTCTAATGTCGCATTGTGATAAAGATTGTTTCAATATGAAAATCAACCATGATCAACCATGGTCCAATACCTTTATAATATTTATATTAGTGTTTATCATATTTATCCCTTGGCTTTAATATTATTCCCTTGGGATTTTAATATTAATCTCTTGGGTTTATTATTTCCTTAAGTTTATAATATTTATCTTAGGGTTTATATACCTTGGGTCTACAATATTAATCCCTTGGGTTTAATATTATTCCCTCGGGTTTATAAGACCTTGTTGTTTAGAATAAATCCCATAGGGTTATACTATAAATCACTTGTGTTTATCAATCGAAGTGTTCATATCACTTTGGTTTATCATTCCCTTGGTGCAACATCAGATTGTAACAACCATGGTCAACCATGTTTATTGTAGGGTTTATGGTCACATTATAAAAAATATTGTCTCTTGGTCCAAGGTTGCATTGTGACCAACCAACATTGTATTATGACAAAGATTGTCTCAATATGAAAATAAACCATAGTCAACCATGGTCAACAATTGTCGAACGTTGCATTGTGCCAAAGGTTGTCTCAATATGAAAATCGATCATGGTCAACCATAGTCCAACGTTGCATTGTGACAAAGATTGTGTCAATATGAAAATCATTTGCGGTCAACCATGTTTATTTTAGGGCTTATAATATTTATCTTAGGGTTTATATACCTTGGATTTATAATATTTATCCCCTGGGTTTAAAATTATTCCCTTGAAACCATTCGGTTGTCTTCGTTCATGGGACTAGAGTGTGGATAGTGAGAATGGATTGCAACTTGAGCTAGGGTTGGAGTTTGTGCTAGGTTTTTGACTCAGGGTACCATGGCGGGATGCGCAGGGGAGAGTGTTGCTCCCTCCTATAGTTAGGTAGTTACAGAAGGAATTAAGGAAGCAGGAAAGAAGCATTTCAAAAGACCTCTAGAGAAGGTATCAGAGGCAAGACGCAAGGGAACATTTGGAAGAAATGGACTTCAGGATCGAGAAAGGGATCAACAAGAAACAAGTAAAGAAAAGGAGAATGGAGGCAGCAATGAAAAACTGACTTCCATAAGGACAACTAGGGTCTGCAAACCCAAATCGAGCATTATTCCCTGGGTCATATTGAGAAATCTAGTGATACAAGCACATAGGGATCATATGGCGGAACATGCAATCATATGCAAGTTTATGGGGCTATGGTCGAAGAAGAGGGCGTTACACGTCTGGATAAGGAGCCATTGGAAGCCAAAGGGGGAAATACATCTTCATCAGGGTTCTAAGGGCTTCTTCACAGTCATTTTCACAAGCCTAAAGGAAAAAGATAGAGTGTTCGAAGGGGGGCCATATTTCTATGCTGCAGCAGGACTCTACATGTGTCCATGGATGATGAACTTTGTCCCTGAACGGGAAACATTTACATCAGTACCAGTTTGGATCACACTTTACCCCCTTCCTCCCGATTATTGGCTATCGGAATCTTTGAAAACAATAGGTCACAAGCTGGGGCATTTTCTAAAGATCTCGGAGGCAACTCTGAAAGGAAAACATATCTTTTTCGCCCGAATATGTGCGGAAATGGACTTATCTGGAGCCCTTCCGGAAGTGATAATTTTAGAAGTGTATGATGAAGAATGGGTGTAGACTGTGTACTATGACCACATCCCTTTTAGTGCCGCAAATGCCATGAACATGGGCATATTTTCAGAGACTGCCCAACAATCAATAGGGAAGGTAGTGGGAAAACTACTGTGGATAGAGATCAAGATGGTTTCACCAAGGTTGGGGGCAAAGGGAAAGGGTGTAAACGTCCACATAAGAAGATAAATAAGGATAGACATACAAGACACAAAAATTTCAAGGTCCTAGAGGAAGAAGAGGGGAACAAGGATACAATCTAGGACATCCAAAATATAACCAAGGATCATGATGAGGAAGCCGTAATGGAGGATATCACAATAACGAACCAGCAAAAGGACGATCTACCAAGCTACATGGAAATCAGTATGGACCATGAGATGACTCCAAGTGAAGTGGGAACGGAGGACCATGAAATACAGGAGATTCTAGACAGGGAAAATCTAGATCTAGAGAAATTTCTGGAACAAGGAAAGAACATAGGAGTGGACTCCCTGCCGAAAGAGGATTATGACAGAGTACAATAGCTCTTTCTATGGAGATCACAATCGAAGGGAGTTGGAGTCAAAAGAAATCATGAAAGCCAGGAACCAAGTGGGGTCAAAATGATGGAGAATTCACAGGCACAATCTCCAAAGGGCTCAGGTAGGAAAAGAGGAAGAAAAAGACAGAATGAGTTGTTGCATGAATGTGGGAAACTATCGATTAACTCAGGTAAGATGAAATATCTCACGAGTTATTCCTTTACAAACCTTTCTTAATGAAGCTCACAACCTAGAATATTAGAGGCATAGGAAATAGAAGGAAACAAAGAAATCTCAGTAACAGAATGAAAGAAGAAAAACCAGATATGGTGCTTATTCAGGAGATGAAATGTTCGATGGATAAGATAAGGAAAATTCATAATAAGTGGTTAATGAAGTATCAGTATCTAGAGGTGAAGGCAAACAACTCGGTGGGGGGGATTCTCACACAAAAATTTGGTATAGCATCCAGGAACTATCTTTCCTTAGTTTGTTAGCCTGTAGGTGATAAGGATATATACATGATCACAAATGTTTATGGACCCCAAAAGCAAGCAGAAAAACTCAAGCTTCTCATCTCACTGGAGGATCTAAGAGAAAGACATCCCAACATGCCCTGGATCGTTGCAGGAGATTTCAATATGATAAGATCTCTTTCAGAGAAAAAAGGAGGCACTAGACAACTAGGCAGAGACTCCATGGCATTTCAAAACTTCATTATGAATATGGGACTAGTGGACACTGAAACAATAAATGGATCCTTCACATGGAACAACAAGAGGGGAGGGGCTTCTCAAGTTGCTTCCAAACTTGATAGATTTATAATTTCAGAGGACTTCCTTCTCACAGGCGTTGCCATGATAGCTTCCATTCTGCCCTTTGGAGGATCAAATCACTGGTCGCTACAGCTAGAAGCCACCTTTATGGGCACACCGAGAAAAAGACCTTTCAGGTTTGAAAATACCTGGCTCTGACACCCTGAATTCACTAGTAACATTGATAAATGGTGGAGAGAGGAGTTGAACATTCAAGGCACTAAAATGTTCATGCTCCAACAAAAACTTAAAAATATCAAATCCAGACTTAAAGCTTGGAACAAAAACGAATTTGGTGATATCTTCAAAGCCAAAAGAGAAACTAAGCAGAAGCTCCAGGAGATCAATCAGATCAACATCACGGATAGCTTCACCGAAGAGTGGAAAAAACTAACTGACCCTTTGAAGAAAGAATGGGAAGATCGATGCTTACAAGAGGAAATTTTCTGGAGGCAGAAATCTTGGATACAATGGATTAGAGAGGGAGAAAGAAATACAAAGTTCTTTCACAAATCCACTATGGCTCACAGGGCTCACAACAAAATCACAAAGATCAAAGATTCACAAGGGATTGAACTTGTCTCTCACAATGATATGGAATCAGTCCTTGTACAACACTTCTTCAATATTGCATAGGAGCCATTGGAGGATAGATCTAGGTTCATTGACTATTTCACTCGGTATATCCCTCAGCTAGTCACCAAAGAGGACAACCACAATCTTAATAGGTCAGTGTCATAAGAGGAGGTCAGTGAAGTAATTAATGAAATGCAGAATGGAAATGCACCAGGTTCGGATGGATTCAATGTAGACTTCTTCAAAGCCTTCTAGGAAACAGTCAAACAGAATATCCTCGAGGTTGTGGAAGACTCAAGAATGTCCAAGAAGGTTCTAAAGGCTCTTAATGCTTCCTTCATAGCTTTGATCCCAAAACAGGAAAATGCCATGAATTCGAATGGTTTTCGACCCATAGCCTTATGTAATGTGGTGTATAAAATTATTTCCAAAGTAATAGCCAACAAACTCAAGCCTCTACTACCTTCTCTCATCTCGAAGGAGCAGACAGGCTATGTGGAAGGAAGACAAATACTCAAAAATATAATCCAAGTTCATGAGGTGGTACACTCTCTCAAAAGCAACAAACAAGCAGGTATGATCATTCAGTTGGACCTAGCAAAAGCCTATGACAAGCTAAGCTAGTCTTACATAAGAGCAATTCTAAAAGCATATGGCTTTGACCAAAATTGGATAAGATGGGTTATAGCACTAATCACCATGACTAGTTTTTCCATACTGCTTAATGGAGCACCATCAAGAACCTTCACACCCTCCAGAGGACTCAGATAGGGAGATTCGCTCTCACCATTCCTCTTTGTCCTCATGATGGAAGGGCTAGGTAGAGTGATCAAAAGGGAAAATGTGGAAGCATGAATCCAGGGCATCAAACTCACCTCGGATGGAGTGGCAAATACTCATCAACAATTTGTGGATGATACTATGTTGCAGGGCTTACCCATAGTCAGGGAAGCTAGAGCAATCAAAAATAGCTTAAATGACTTTGCTATGGCAACAGCCACAGAGGTAAGCCTTAACAAGTCGAAAGTTTTTTCTTTAACACTAGTATTGCTATTCAGCGAAACATTACCAGAATTCTTGGATTTCAAAGGGAACAGCTACTTTCCAAATATCTTGGCATTCCTCTTACTGACAAACCTCTTAGCAAGAAAGTGTGGGAGCCAATATTAAATAAACTTCAGGACAAGGTCAAAAAATGGACATGCAGGTCACTAAATTTTGCAGGGCACCTTGTGCTCACACAGGCGGTCTTGCAGGCCATTCCCATTTTCATGTTTGCAGCTCTTCCTGCTCCTCAAGGCATTAAGCAATAAATAAGAGGTATACAAAGATACTTTCTGTGGGGCAAAGGGGAAGAGAAAAATAAGTGGGCTTTAGTAGCTTGGGACAAGCTCTGCAAGTCCAAAAGCCATGGCAGGTTGGGGCTTCATGATCCTGAGACCCTTAGTAGAGTTTCGGGAGCTAAGCTTTGGTGGAGATGGATCAAGGAGTCGAATGCCCCCTAGGCTAAGATTTGGAAACAAAAGTATGCCAAGTATTAGTAGGAGAAGGATCACATTAGAATGTCAGGGAAAATCAGGGGCTTACATATTTGGAACCTTGCCTAGGAAAATAAAAGTATTGTTCAGCAACACTGTTTCTGGGAAAACCAAGCAGGGGACCTTGCTAGATTTTGGGAGGACAACTGGCAACAGGAACCCAACCCTTATAGGGATGAATTAGCAGATCTCAAAAGTGATACAGATAGCAAAGGTCTAGTTTTGGTAAAATATTTCTGGGACCAAGGAATAATGGAAAATGGAGGAATTGGAAGGTTCAAAGATACAGTGATGAGAATCCTTTGAAGGCCAAGGCAGACACTCCCACCCACGATCTCAAGCATAGAAGGGTTCTGGTTTCCTCCTCACCTGACTAATTAAGATGGGGAAAGAACTCTGAAGGTAACTTTAACCTCAAAGGGGCTAAACACGAAGTTACAGGATTTAACTTTGTGAATCCTGATCAAGTATGGAAGAAACTATGGCAAAGCCCACACTGGATGAAAATAAAGTTATTCATTTGGATACTGCATCAAAAGATCTTAACTTGGGAGAATCTCCTAAAGGAAAGCTTCATTGGTCCTTCCAAATGTTACCTCTGTGGCTCACATAGGGAGATGATTGAACACCTTCTTAACCTTTTTCCTTTCACTTCCAAGGTGTGGGACTGGGTGGGCTCAATCTTTAGACAAACTGATAGGGATAGTCTTAGCACATCCAAGACTTTGAAGAACTGGAGGAAAGATTTCTCAGGGAATGAGATTATTAATAAAGTCTGGATTCTTGTTGCAGGCTTTGTCATCTGGAATGTTTGGAAAGAGCACAATAGTCGGATCTTCAAAAACAAAACAAGCAAGCCCCAACACATAATTGATCAAATTCTAAGGCAGCTCAAAGACACAGTAAGAAGCTTGTTGAGGACTCTTCCTAAGGATCCTCCTCTACCCCAAGAGGAGAGTATTTTACTTCACTTGGGTCTCCAGTCCATCAGTCCTCTTGGAATAATAGAGGAAGTGAGCCTAATAAATAAAGGTGTTCACATTTGGAAGCCCCCTCCTCAAGCTTTCTTAAAGGTTTATATTGATGGAGCATCTAAGGGCAACCCAATATTAGCGGGCTTTTGGGGTGCCATAAGAGATGATCAGGGGCAAATACATAAAGTCTTCCATGGCCACTTGGGGAAAGCCACTAATAACATGCCTGAGCTCATGGCATTAGAGCAATGCTTGGAAATCCTGTTGGATTCAAATTCACACAATGCTATAATTGAAGCAAATTCAGAATTGATTATTAGAGCGGCTAAGAAAATATGCAATGGAACCTCTCCAGATAAAGTGTCGAAGCACTGGAAGCTTTTACAGGTTTTTCACCGCATCTACTCTCACCTGCAAACCCTTAAAACTATCATATTTGTACATGTGAAAAAGAAGGCTAACATGTTAGCAGATCGGTTGGCGAACGAAGGTGTCACCAATAGGGACAGGGATTTTAGTTATGTTTGGGATTTGTTACCTCCAGGAAAATTGTGGGAGGACTGTCTTTGTCAAGCGACCCAAGATATGGAACTGTGGACGAACAGGACGAATTGAGGGGACTCAAAAGACCGGCAGGAGGATGGAGAAACCCATACATTCTAACCCTCTGTGGTTTGGCTGTTCTCTAAATCTTGGAGTACTTTTGATTGAAAGATGAAAGGATTGACTCGAACAACACCACATGTTGGGGTGTCCATTTTCATATTGCTTAGTTGGTGTTTTGCAAAGAATCTGGGTGGGCTGGATTGGCTCAAGAACTACCCCCTAGATTGATCTGAAGAACTTCAAGTGGCGAAAGGACATGTTTGTTTTTCCATGAAACAACCGTTTCAAAACCACAAGTGGTATATCGGACGGGGTCCGAATGGTTTCAGGTTTTTTTTAGTTTGGCTCCAATTCCACTCTTCATGCAACATGTTGCGACGTGAGGTGAGAGAAAACCGCCCTCATCAGGCGGTTAACTCTCGCACTTCTCGTCGTCCCAATAGTCACGAAGGTCATTGGATCTTAGTCAATTGATCAACGGTGGCGATTTGTTTTTCCACGAAACAACCATTTCAAAACCACAAGTGGTATATCGGGCGAGGTCTAAATGGTTTCTGGTTTTTTTGAGTTTAGCTTCGATTCCATTCTTTGTGTGACACGTTGCGACGCGAGGTGAGATAAAACCACCCTCATCGGGTGGTTAACTCTTGTGCTTCTCGTCCTCCCAATATTCATGAAGGCTATTGGATCTTAGTTAGTTGATAAAAGGTGGCGATTTGTTTGTGCTATTTGGTTGGACCCGAAAAAAAGATTAGAATTCTATGCCTTTAATTTTCGTCGAGTTTGTTTATTAGTTTTAAGTGTGGTTTGTGGTGGGACCTCTTGTGGACCCTCGACGGATCTTTTGTGGCCTTTTTGTGTCCCCTGATTTGGTGGACTTGGCTTCCAATGAGTTCTAGGTCCATTTGGTGCACGTCAGCACTACCAGATGGCTGTGTGCCCTAATTGTTTGGCGGTTTCTCCCCGATTTTCCAGTTTAGGCTTCTCTTGGTTTTGGGTGAATGGTTCGGTTCTACCTACCCTGCTGACTGTTGTACTCTCACAAAGTGGGTGCAGCTTCATGTAAATTATGTATATTTGGCTAGCTTAATAGAAGGTCCTACTCTTACTTGATTAAAAAAAAAGGAAAAAAATTATTCCCTTGGTTTTATAATCCCTTGGGTTTTTGATATTAATCTTTTGGGTTTATTATTCCCTTGCATTTATAATATTCATCGTAACGATTTATATACCTTGGTTTTATAATATTAATCATTTGGGTTTAATATTATTCCCTTATGTTTATAATACCTTATGGTTTTAGAATTAATCCCTTGGGTGTATATTATCAATCTTTTGGGTTTATCGATCGAAGCATTCATATCCCTTAGGTTTATCAATCCCTTGGTCCAACGTCATATTGTGATAACTATGGTTATCCATGGTCCAACGTCACATTGTGAGAAAGATTGTTTGAATATGAAATCAACCATGGTAAACCATGTTTATTATAAGGTTTATAATATTCATTATTTATTATTAATGTTTTTAGTAACAATATTATTGCCAGTATTATTATTTTTAAATAATAATGCAAACAATAATATTCTTACTGTTATTTGATTATTCAATATTATTTAATTATTTAATATTTTTTAATTACATAATTTAATTGTTAATTATTTATTAATGGCATAGTCTAATTTATAGACGAAATGACCTTTTTCACAACATTTTTTCCGGTTAATTTTAATTACAATTCCACATATATTTTTAAAAACTTGAGTTTAAATTGTTTAATCTACATAAGTAGAGTGCCCCAAGGGTGTTTCAAGGTGTTGAATCCATTTATTCATTCAAAAACGTATTTTAAACAACAAAAAATCTTGAAATTGTATCACTGGATTTTGATGAATTCCAGTGAAAAAGTTATTTTGTCTATAAGTTAGAAAACACCTTTATTAATAATTATCTATTAATAATTAATTATTATTACTAATTAATATTACTATTTAATTAATTAATAATTAACATTTTTTATTTATAATTAGTAATTAAATACTAATTATTATTATTTATTAGTTTTAAATTATTTATTATTTTAATTACTAATCCTATTATTCTTATTTTTTAATTATTTTATTATTATTTAATTATTAAATATTTTATTAATTATAATAATAATAATATTTTCTTTATATATTATTTTTGGCATTATATATTTATTAATGGTTTTGGTAGTATATACATATGAAGCCTTCCGCATATATCAGCCACATTTCATTAATTAAATATAGTTGTGCATTTAATTAATTAATTGTGATTGTGTTAGTACTAATGCATATATTTGAAAAAAAAATAATAGGTAAATGATATTATATGTGACATTGAATTTGGGATAAGAGGCTTACCAAACAATACTACTGAGATTATTAGGCAAGACTGCGTTGTTATTCTTAGGAAAGCTAAGCCCCTGAAGAATAACATCAACAAGGATGAGTTTGAGGCCCTCAAATTTTTGACCAAGAGCCAAGACATTGTTGTCTTGAAGGCTCACATAAGTGGGGCCGATGTAATCCTTCATAAGGTGGATTATTGGAAGAATATGTTGGATCACTTGGAGAATAGTGGTAGCTACAGAAAACTTGATAAGATAAACTTCTAGAGGGGTTTATCTTGCTATAAAATCTAGTAGCTCGGTTGGTTCTTTTAGCCATAATATTATCAAGAGTAGCCCCATCACTCCTAGGATCTATGGACTTCTAAGAATCCATAAGGAGGGAGCCCCCCTTAGACCCATTGTCAAAACCATAGGTGTGCCAACCTACCTTCTAGCTAAATATCTAGCCTCGAAGCTTAAGCCCCTTGTTGGCCCCATGAATGCATTTTTCAAGGACTCCTTGTCGTTTGTCAATGAGTTGAGGGATGTGAAATTTGATCTCGGAGACATTCTGGTAAGCTTTGATGTAGTCTCCTTGTATACTAATATCCCCATCAAAGAAGCCATGGATGTCATCTTTCGCCTCACTGATCCCGACATTCCTAGATTAGCCGAGATCTACCTCACTTCTACATTTTTCTGTTTCGAAGGGGAGTTCTATGAACAAACTTGTGGTGTGGTCATGGGCTCACCCTTGTCCCCTATTGTTTCTAACCTCTTTATGGAATACTTTGAATCCAAATCTTTGGCTTGAGCTATTTTTAAACCTAATCTTTGGAAAAGGTTTGTAGACAATACATGCGCTATTTGGTAGTATGCCCTGGATAATTTAGATCTCTTCTTTCAACATCTTAATAATC
Organism: Pinus tabuliformis; assembly: GCA_031772625.1. Taxonomy (NCBI): domain Eukaryota; kingdom Viridiplantae; phylum Streptophyta; class Pinopsida; order Pinales; family Pinaceae; genus Pinus; species Pinus tabuliformis. The sequence goes on along the minus strand of CM062804.1, from coordinate 1,235,333,780 downwards.
AATATAACTCTGTAAAGTTTACTATGGAGAAAGAATTTAATGGTTTCCTTCCTTTCCTAGATGTCCTCATTTCAAAGAAAGAAGATGGCTCATTTCCCCATCAGGTGTTTTGGAAGAAAACTCATACTCAGTAGTATCTTCATGCCAGATCCCATCATTTCCCTGCTCAGAAGTTGGGTGTTCTCTGCACTCTAGCTACTCGTGCTATGAGGGTTTCTGATGTCGACCATTTTTCTAAACAGAAATCTCATCTCCTGAAGGTTTTTGTTAATAATGGTTACAATAATCAACAAGGTATTAAAGCCTTCCTCAAAGCTACCAAGAGTCCTAAGGTTAAGAAAGACCTTAATGATTGTAATTCTCGAGTTCACCTCCCCTTCATCCAAGGGACAACTAACAAGATTGCGAGAATCCTTAAGAAGCATAATGTTCCCTCAACCTTTTGACCCCTAAACACCATCAGAAGTTCCTTAAAATCAACAAAAGACCATATGGACCCTAAGGATATGAAAGGTGTTTATGTCATCCCATGCTCTTGTGGAACATCATACATTGGTGAGACATATCGATCTATTAATCAAAGGAGTAAGGAACACGATATCGATATCAAGCACGGAAGGACCCGCTCTTCAGCATTAGCAGAGCATGCAGAGAATACCAAGCATCATATATGCACTGAGGAGGCTAAGGTCATTGCAAATATTTCTCATTTTCATCATCATAAATTTAGGGAATCCATAGAAATTGAGAGCAGGCCTAGTTAACAAGGATGACGGTTGGAAAATTAGTAGCTACTGGATTCTAGCCCTTTTCTCTTAGTTTCCTTTCCTTTTCTTTACTCTTTTTCATTTTTTTTCGGTTTAGCTTTCATTTTTCTTTTTCTTCGGGGTTTATTAACCCTCCTTTGCCCTTATTCTCCCCCTTAGTTTCATTTTTCTCTTTTTATTTCCCTTCAACTCAAATAGTTTTTAGTTATCTTTCTTATATAATATTGTCTCCATTATTTATATTTATATATTATTTTCTTTCTCCATATTGTGCCTAAATTTAAATCTTCAAAAAATTATTAAAAAATAAATTTAAACAAATTACATATATATTTATTTTATAACCAAAGATTAATTTTTTTCCCTAATTAGTAAATAAAATTTATTTATACGATATCACCTCTATTACTCTATAATATTTTTTCACCCTTTGACTAATGTAATGATTTTTCTTTGAATAATGTTTACTTTGTTTAGGAATCTATTATAATCTTTTGTTTATTTATTTTTATTGATATATTTTGAGTCATGTTAGTTTTATATAATTATATATATAATTAAATATCGGAGTTAATATTTAATTTAAGTTAATTATTTTAAAATTAATTAATAATAAAATATTTTCAATTATCTATTTTGTCTTTTTTCTAACCAGTCAAATATAATCGTTTTTAGAAAGTCTTCTTTTCCTATTTAGCTTTCCACTATTATCTGATTTTTCATTTTGTTTCGATGATGAACCACACAAATTGATTCACCTAAATATTTCAATATGGTTTCTTCAGAAAATATTTTCAAAATGAAATCATACAACAATACTATGCATCAATGTAGTGAATCTTTTGGTCAGTTAATTCTGTAACGAGTTGTTGCAAATCTAATGCAAGAGTTGTGGAGATCATATTCTACCCACAAATTCTACTGGTGGTGATTACTAATAATGTTGACCTCCATCGACACCAACTTTGAATTCCCAAATGTGAAGCAGGAGATTGCCCGAAACATTGCAACACCATTTCCATCATGGCTTGGCTTCTGGGTATTTCATAGAGTAGATGATGACCTTTCAGCATGATCTCTGCAGAATCAAACTTCAGCGTCATGGGGCTTAGTAGCTGTGAAAATAGTACACCAACGAGTCGCTAGTAGTAGAGATCCATAGCTCTTTGGAGCACAAAATTTTCGCCCATGGGGTTCATTAGGAGCTTGTAGTTCTCCTGCACAAACTCTTCAGCTAAATATACGACACCTAATGTGAACCGAGTTCTTGAGTCGATTATGGTATGCCTAGAGCCCACGTATCTAGCAGAAGCACGGACTTAGGGATTGGGAGAAGCTTTTTTCCAACCTTGGTCCTCTCTAACCTTACGCTTGTTATTAAACAGAAACATCGCTAGATTTAAACACATGCCATGAAACACACGGGGAGCGTTGACCTTCTACACCTCCATTAACAGGGAGCCAATAATATTCCCCCCGAGCCCAGTGTGTTTCGAACTCGAGACCTCTGGCTACGATACCACTTGTTGGAGTCACAATTGTCGTTACACCAAAACCCGCAGGTGTTAGTAAATGGACACATCGCTAGATTTAAGCACATTCCATGAAACACACGAGGAGCATTGACTTTCTACACCACCATTAGTTTCTAGATCATTCTAGATCTCCATATGAATCACATAAAATATTCTAGATCCTTCTTCTTCCTCTATAAATTTGTAATTTCTCTAGCCAAGGAATGCAAGCCAAGGCCCAAGCCTGTTATGTAATGCAAAGTGATTTATGTTCTCCAGTGATTGTTTTATCTATTCCGTTGTTTCTGACTGAGTAATCTTGTTGTTTCTCCATTTGTCTCTCTCTAAAATTACTCTTTGCTATTGCTGTCTAAGTCTCTGAGTATAAATCTGTTGCATGCGGGTTTTGGTGTAACAGTAATTGTGACTCCAACAACGTTATAGGTTGCTTTGTTGAAATATCGTAACAAAAGTGTTATTGTAAACAGCTGCATGTAGTGCAAATATTTGGCAAAAGTAAAATTTATGAAGTAAAGGAGTCCTATAGGATACGAAAAATGGAAACTATTGACATACAGTATGAGAATTTGGGTAGAATATTGAGCGTTTACAGTTGAGAAATGAAACATAAAGCCCCATGGTTGAGACCCATCAGACCCAATGTGCCCGCCAGGGCTAAGGATGCTTGTCATTCACGGCTTATGTAAGACTAAAATGGAGCAAGTGAAATTCAAATTTTCATCATGATTTATGTAATCATGCACAACATGGGATGGGACAAGTTTGATGAAAATGGTATGGTGGGTGAAAAAACGTTTGACAACGTTAACTTAAAAATGGTGTGCATTAGCCAACAATGATTTTAATATGTCCTAATCATAATATGTTAATTGTGGATGACGTTGTTGTTGATGTTGCTACTACTAATCTATATAGTTTTGTATATATTGCTTGCTAACTACCACAAGTTTCACCTGTATGGCTATGAGGCATCAGGAGCAGATGATGTGTTTATAGGGAGGATGTTAGGAGTAGAGGATGTGGCGAGAGATAGACTAACTGAATAGGCACTTTGTTCATGCAAATTACAATAGATTTCTAACCTCTCACGAATAAAATTGAGAAAAAAACCTTTAAAAATTAAAAACCTCTCAAAATTAAATTTAAATTAAATTTAAAAAATATATAAAATTATATAAAATGTTGATAGATATGAATCCATAATAAGCATCAAAACATTTATTCTATTATACATCTCTTATTGCTCAAAAATAAAAATAAAAATTTATAAAAAGTGACTAAATTGCAATTGTATTATTATTATTATAAAAATAATTGTGTGGAAAGACTTTCTTGCCCATTATAGAAGAGATCTTTTAATGCCCTAGCATTGTTGTAATGTTTTGTCCCGGTAATAATTTGACTCCGTAAAATTACATCAAAAAAAAAAAAAAACATTTCTACTAGACTAATTGTAAAAAAAATTGAATATGTTTACTTAATTCGTATATATCTATTTTGGTTAAGTTATTAGTGTTTTTTTAGCTATAAGTTTATGAGAATCTATGGTATTGACCCATGGTATTCATATGGAATATAGCCTATTTAAAGGGGAGAATTAAGCCAACCTAGATCCATCTTAACTCTGGATCTACCAAGAGGGATGAAATCTCTTAACTGTAAAAGAGGTTTGAATCTCAAGAGATTTGATCAGATCCAAGAGGGATGAAATCTTTTAACTATGAAAGAGGTTTGAATCTCAAGAGATTTGATTGGTCTTAGCAGTCGGTAGATATGAAGTTAAAATAAATCTACGCTGGTTATATATATATATATATATATATATATATATATATATATATATATATATATATATATATATGAGGTTTGAATCTCAAGAGATTTGATCAGTCTTAACACTCGATAGATCTGAAGTCAAAATAAATAGTATATATATATATATATATATATATATATATATATATATATATATATATATATATATATATATTCAGGAAAACATGGAACAAGATTCTTAATTATGGAGATTTCACCCCACTTTGCCATGAAAGTTCTTCATCCTTAATAGTTTTTGTTACAATATTATGACTAATCAATACCACATGCTTAAAAAAATTATAATTCACTTCAAATGACAATTGTTCATATGATATTTTTTTTAATTAATCAATTTAATTAAAAAGAAAAAACACATAACCACTTCAAAGATAAATCTCAATCTTTAATTTATGTATATTATTATGAATATTCTAAAATATTTTATAAAAATTAAATCTCTATTATTCATCTAAAAATTATTACTAATTAAATTAAAAAATAAAAATTATTTTCCAAAATAAATACATCTATTAACATAATTAATATCAAAATATATTTTCCAAAACAAAATAATAGGAAAATAAGATAAAACTTAAAAAAACATAATATAAAAATAAAATAAAACACAATATTGTTTTTATTTCACACTTAATGTAAAAATAAATAAAGACCTCAAACTATATTTTGAAATATTTGAAATACAACTTTATTTTGAAAAGCATGATTTAATAAAATGTGCATTAATATAAAATATTAATTCTGAAGATGGTATAGTGATAGATAAGATTTTAAAATTTGTACGATTCTCTACATTTCCATTTAACCCATTAAATTTGTAAAATTAAAAATTAATAATTTAAAAATAATTTAAAAATAAAATTTATTTTTTCAACATTAACTTTGTTTTCATAATGAAATTGAATTAAGTAAAATCCAAAATATAATTTGGGATAAAATTAATGGAGTTCCTTTCCTATAAAATTTAAATGGAAAGATTAAAATTTTAAATAAAAAATAAACGTGTTTTATATATTAAATTATCATATGTGAATGTGATTCAATATTAAAGGATCTTTAAATATTAAATTTAATTATTTGTTTGGTTTTTATTTTTTTTAATTTATATAAAATATTTTTTTATAATATTTTTTTCATAAAACATTTAAATATTTTACAAATATCATTAGAAAATTATAATTATAATTTAATGATATCATTAAATATTTATAATTATGACTTTAAAATCAATAAAATTTATTAAATTTTATACTTGGAAATACCATTTAAAGAATTAGTATTTTTTATGTAAAAAGATTACAATGAGTAAATTATATACTATGAAAAGTAAAAAAGAAAAAAGGTAGAAATCACATCATCAAAGTTTTGTGGACATGTTTCGTACAATCATATATGGTTCAGTTTTGTGGACGTGTTTTGTACAATCGTATATGGTTCAGTTTTGTGGACATGTTTCATACAATCATATATGGTTCAGTTTTGTGGACGTGTTTTGTACAATCGTATATGGTTCAGTTTTGTGGACATGTTTCATACAATCATATATGTTTCATCGTCAGGACAAGATGAAAAACAAGATCTTGGCATCATGTTAAATAGATGAAGAGAAAGAAATATAACTCTTATAATATAATAGTTAGATTTGACTAGAAAAATAATATTTTCATATAAAGAAAACAATTATATTTCACTAAATTAATATTTAATATAAAGAAATAAATGTTAGAATATAATCCTTAATATTGAATTAAGGAAAATAATTAATCAAAAGGAAAAATCTATGTAAATAAATATCTAAAAATAAAAATAAAAATAATATTGAGGTCAAACCTAAATTATCAAAACAATAAAACAATTAATAATAATAATAATAATAATTAATTAATTAATTAAAAGATAAAAAAATCAATAATTCAATATAAAAATACAAATAAATAATAACAATTAAGAATATATATATATATATATATATATATATATATATATATATATATATAATTTCTTATTTTGATTTATTTATGTTTACTACTAATAAACCATTAATTTTTTTTTATTATTCATTTAATTAATTGATTAATTATTAATATTATTATTATTTATTTAATCTAATTATTTTTTTTAAGTTTGACTATTTATTATTTTTATTTATTTTTAAGTTTTTAGAATTAATTCTTTAGGATTTTTTAAGTTTTCCCTAAATATTGTTTTTATTTTAGAGTTTTGATTATTTACATTTGACACAAATATTTTTATTTAAATTTGACCATTTATTATTTTTATTTATTTTTAAGTTTTTAGAATTAATTGTTTTGATTATTCAAGTTGGACAAAAATATTATTTTTAGTATATTATTATATTGATTTTATTAATTGCTTTATTGTTTTCATTATTTAGGTTTAACCTAAATATTATTTTTATTTGTATTTTTAGATATTTATTTCATTAAAAAATTTCTTTTGATTAAATATTTTCCTTAATTCGATATTAACAATTATTATTATTATTATTATTATCCAACTTTAACATGGTCATTGGTGTATGAGTCTCCCTTGTCCCACCTCTGCGCAACGTTTTGACTGCTAATTCTACGAAGGGATACATTCTATATGCTATGAAGGCATACATACTCTACCCCACTCTGGTTTTGAACCTGTGACCTCTTAGGAGGAAACACATGCTCTTAACTATTAGGCCCACTCAAGCTATTCTAACAATTATTTCTTTATATTAAAATATTATTTATTTAGTCAAATCTAACTCTTTCATTATATGAAAATATTATTTATTAATAATGTTATTTATTTAGTCAAATCTAATCGTTATATTATAACGGCTAAAACAATTTATTTTCATCTATTCAACTTGATGCCAAGATCTTGTTCTTCATCTTGTCTTGATGATGATCCGCACTGGATGGTTCCAAACACATCAACAAAACTATGATGATGTGATTTTTATCGAAAGTTTTCCTACTTTTCATAATATGGATCACATACACCTAAATTCAAAAATTACATATTATTTTGAAAAGATGAACCAAATCTAATTGTTGAAACAATATTGCTTGTTTGTTTATTTGTTTGTCTTTTCCTCTGCCTTGCTTAGCTCATTTACTGGATGAAAGAAAAAACCAATCACCTCACAATACAATAACATTGTTAATACATAATAAATATATTGTCACAAACCTTTTATAGATATCTGGGAAAATGTATTACAAAAACATAAAAATCCACTGCTCCAAGTCATTACCATCTTATCCGCTATTTGTTAATCTAGCAATTCTCTAACAAGATTTATTGATTTATGAATGATCCATTAGACAAGAATACAAACTTTTGGTACATATAGAAAGAATAGATACAAAGTACAAACTCATAGCAAAATAATGAATATAATTTTTTGTTTTGTGCGAAAAGAATGAAATAATGCAGAAAAGACCTCAATTCTCCTTGAGTTGTCTAGCGGAGAGGAAACCAGTGAAGCTCATGTCAATGGCCCTCGACGTGAGTGGTGGAGTTGTCGTTTTCCACTTACAATCTCTTCAACCATTCTGGTACCCATCTTCTTTCTATCTTCCAATATCATTTGAAATTCTCTATCCCACTGCACTTCACTACCGCTGATTACTTCCTCACTCTCCCTCTTCCTACATCGATTATCCTGATCATTAATCTCCTCCTTTTTTAAACTAGACGTATTATTACATGTATTACTATCTTCTACGCCAACTTGGAGGGGGAAATTAAAGAGAACCCTCATTAAAGAAAATTTTAGCATAAGAGTGCCCATGAAGTTTTCATGTAATTTCCATGTCATAATATGTAAACCAATCAAAATCCTTTAAATTTAAAAAGAGGCACATGTAAATATTTTGGAGGAATATTTTTTTGAAATTGTATTTTTAGTTTATCTCTTTACAAATTTATTTAAATTTCAAGTGTAAATGCTCTTTGGATTCGGAATAAAATTCCACATCCCACAAGTACCCATTGTGCATACTTTTGGGAAGACCCACATTGATAAAAATTGAAGATACATTAAAAAAATGTGTTGAAATACATTTTTTTAATGTATCTTCATTTTTTATCAATGCGAGCCTTCTCAGAAGTATGCATAATGGGTACTTGTTGGATGCGTAATTCGATTTGGCATCCAACGAGTGTCTACACTTGAAATTTGAGTAGAACTATAATGTGATAAGCCAAAAATATAATTAAAACAAGTACTTTTCTTCTTTTCCCTCCAAAATTCATAACTCTTATTTTATTAGTTTAACTATTATTTTATTATTTTTCTTTAGAAGGACACTTTTAGGATAAAAATTCCTCTAATGAGAGCCTCTCATATTATAAGCAGCACAGTCATATGTGAGCGCAACCACCTCAACAGTAGTGAAAGTGCCAAGCCAAATTCTAGCTCCCTACAACAATGCAATCTATGGCCTTTTCCATCACTTCCATACCAAACATGTACAAAGGGTGGGGTTGGAAGCATTTCATTGCACACTCCAAGAATTGCCATAACAATTGAAGAATAGTGTATCTTCCCATCAAACATCGGCTGAGTGATGATGGTTATAGAAATTAAAATTTTGTTTGCACAATTTTTCAAATTCAAACTCAAAATTTAAATTCAAATGTGTACCATTAATTGCATACGTTGTGTATCTTGTATTGCGAATCCTAGCATTTCGACGGTCTGGTGGTGGTGGTGGTGATAAAGGCAGAGCCTCAAGCAGCATAAATTCATCATCCTTATTGCGATGCCTATCCACAATGCCTCATTTGTATTCAGATGCGGGGCTATAGTCATCGACTAATATTCATCCCATACGCATCTGATCGTTGACAAGGAAATGAAAGGTATGTTAGTTGGTTGTATTAAAGGTTGGATAGCCTTGTAAATATTGCTCGCCATTATGGAGGGTCACTCTATACGCTCACCATATGACCCTCATGGGTTCTCCTACGAGGGATTGTGTGGGGCGAAAAAGAACTTTAGTGAGACAGAATTACTTGGAACTCACAGCTTTCAGAGTATTTACAAGGGGACCCTTGAAGGTCAAGACACAACCACAACACTTGTCGTGGTGAAGAGAATCTGTACATTCTTGAGATGGGGAGAAAGGGAATTCATCTCAAAGATCAGTACTATAGGCTGACTTCAACACAGTAACCTGGTGTAGCATGAAGGTTGGTGCCACGAGAGAAACGAGCTACAATCTGCCAACGTTATGATGATTCTAGATACTAAATTGGTGCATGAAAATTTTATTGTGGGATAAGGGAGCTGAGACCAATTTGATTTGACATCTTGTTCCTACTTTGTGATATTACAGAGTTAGATTAGATTTGAAATGACTTTTCATGTATAGATTTGAATATGACCTCTTTGTCTTGGTGGATTTAAACCTATAACCTTTTAAATGAGGACAAATAGTTTTAACCATTAAACCTATAGCCAAAATTATGTCTTCCCATACTACTGGTACAACTTGAAAGGAGACTTATCACTCCACCACATACAGAGATAAATTTTTTTTAAAATTACCCCCCCCCCCCCCATCGCCCCACACACACACACATATATATTAAGTAGATTTCCCTCTTCTTGCTTAATCCAAGGAAAATATACATAGTACTATAGAATTTCTCTACAAATCAGCTAGCTCACTGATATAGTGTAGAAATTTCACCTGCAGATCAAACTGATATATGCAATGTACTAAAGCATAATACTAAATCTACATCAACCATAAACTTTGCGGAAGCTTAATTGAACATGAGCAACATCAAGCATGAACACATATAACTGATAAGAAGGAATCAATCACACATAACACAAAATATATCACTCAGGAAAGCACCAACATAAAACTCCAACATTGTATTATCAATCAAGTGGAGATCCTCAACAACATACAAAAAGAATCAGCTTAATAGCTATCATGCTCTCTCTGTAACCAGAAGATGAAAGTCATGGACTACCTAGGCCTCATTATATAGGTTGTAAGTTGGCCTAATCATACCTGATGTCACCTCAGGTCCAACTACATAGTCATAGAAGAAAATAGATTCCTTCCTCATGCAAGGAATACTTACTAGAAATATCCAAGCATCTGATAGTACACTGTCCCTCATATGATTTCAACTGGGTCTATGTTTGAACTGCCATGCATCAGTTATTCATGATAGAATAGTGAGTTATCTGAAAATAATAGTTGTCACATGCATGCAAGCATCAACAAACTATATCTCATTAATTTGACAACTTGTTAAATTAATCTAACTGGACTTGACTAAGTTAAACTAAGTCAACTGATCCTCTCAATATAGAACTGAACCTTATCTCCTTTAATCAAGGGATAAATTCCTAAATCAACAAAAAAAAAATTTGCATGATCTCACAAAGACTTCAAGTTTAATTTTCCATAACTAATTAACTCATGGAGATTAATTAATTAATATTTTAAATTGTTGTTAAGACCAAATTCGTTTTTTCTTCCTATAGTTAAACCAAGGACTGCTAAAAAAAGGAAGGGACCCAGAAATGCTATTTTTAGAAGATTCTATTTTTAGCAGTTTCACCTCTCACCCAACGTGGCCAAAATGCTCATTGGCCAAACTGCTATTTTTAGCAGATCTATTTTTAGCACTTTCTAAATTTAGCATTTCTTGTTGCACATTTTTCAACACTCCCTCTCAACAAGAAAGGCTTCCTCTCGAACCCCATCCTGTACCTCTAGAATGTTCTACATGCATCACATCTACTAAGTGTGGTTGTTCCAGCAACTCTCGGAACAAAAAAAAACTCCCAACTAACCTCTCTGTTGGGCTAAAAACATACTCTAATGTTGAAGCTCTACCTGTCACTGACAAGTGCTCCCTCTTTGACCTCTGTGCTACTGCAACATCTCCATGCATCTCGCACTGTTACACCCTTCTCTGTGCTACCCTGCACTGTGAAACACACTTGTGCCTCTCGCATTGCTACAGCGTACATGCTATGCATTGTCCTGGGATTCCCTGCACTGTAGCTCTCTCTATCGCTCCATCCGCATCTGTCTCTACCTAATCAGTCAGTTCCTTCTACTCCACATCGACGCTGTCGTAGCAAGGTCTCATCCAAGAGGTTGGGAACCTCAAGGATCCTGCCCCTCCCCTTGGGACGATCACTCCACATCACCCGACCTCCTACTTAGAGGTATGGCTACATGTGATCCCTCTGCCCACCTGGCTCGAAGTTTCCCCCTACAAGAGGTCTCTGCATTAGTAGATGTGTCTACTCCATCTCCTCTTAGATTCTCCTATTGTGGCTATTCCACAACCTCCTGAAGCTGCTTCACCAATTGTGGCTCCTCCACAATTGTCTGAGGCTTCTTCTGGTGCTACATGTTGAGAGGTAATTTTCTCTCCCTCTCAACCACCAAGTATCTAACCTTTGCCTTGCTCCTCAAGGCTTTGGATGCATCTTGTACCTCAAGTGCATACAGGTTCTTGGCTAGCACACCAATCTATTTCATATTTCCCGCCGTCACAATTTTTTTTGGAAAAAGAGTTGATTTCAAATCAGCGATATCTCCCTCCTCCAAACTCCTATTCAGCCGATTTTTTTTTTGATTTTGAGTATTTTTCTGCAAGGAATACTATCTTCTATTTATTTATGAAAATTTTGTACAGAAATTTTCATATCTGCTTAGCAAACTCTCGGTCCAAAACTCAAAACTTTGAAATCTCCTCTTCTTGTACATTGTTCTTCCTTTATCATCTGTGCTCCGATACCATCTATAATTTTCTCTACAAATTAGCTAGCTCACTGATATCATGTAGAAATTTCACCTGCAGATCAAACTGATATATGCAATGTACTAAAGCATAATACTAGATCTACATCTACCATAAACTTTGTGGAAGCTTAATTGAACATGAGCAACATCAAGCATGAACACATATAACTGATAAGAAGGAATTAATCACACATAACACAGAATATATCACTTGGAAAGCACCAGCAAAAAACCCCAACACTGTATTATCAATCAAGTGTAGATCCTCAACAACATACAAAAAGAATCAGCTTAATAGTTATCCTGCTCTTTCTGTAATCAGAAGATGAAAATCGTTGACTACCTAGGCCTCATTATATAGGCTGTAAGTTGGCTTGATCATACTTGACGTCACCTCAGATCCAACTACATAGTCATAGAAGAAAATAGATTCCTTCCTCATGCAAGGAATACTTACTAGAAATATCCAAGCATCTGATAGTACACTGTCCCTCATCTGATCTCAACTGGGTCTCTGTTTGAACTGCCATGCATCAGTTATTCATGAGAGAATATTCAGTTATCTGAAAATAATAGTTGTCACATGCATGCAAGCATCAACAAACTATATCTCATTAATTCAACAACTTGTTAAATTAATCTAACTACACTTGACTAAGTTAAACTAAGTCAACTGATCCTCTCAATATAGAACTGAACCTTATCTCCTTTAATCAAGGGATAAATTCCTAAATCAAGAGAGAAAAGAATTGCATGATCTCACAAAGACTTCACGTTTAATTTTCCATAACTAATTAACTCATGGAGATTAATTAATTAATATTTTAAACTGTTGTTAAGACCAAATTCATTTTTACTTCCTATAGTTAGACTAGGGACTGCTAAAAAAAGGAAGGAACCCAGAAATGCTATTTTAGAAGATTCTATTTTTAGTAGTTTCACCTCTCACTCAATGTGGCCAAAATGCTCATTGGCCAAACTGCTATTTTTAGACATGCTATTTTTAGCAAATATACTTTTAGCACTTTCTAAATTTAGCATTTCTTATTGCACATTTTTCAACAAGTACAACATATTTCAAAACAATCCACATATTTTAAGACAATCATACAAAATCATGTCAATAAGACTTAAACCAAGACTAAACATGTCTTAATAAAGATGTCAAATATAATATCTTGTTAAGAAGTGTCTTCCCTACCTCTCAGTTTATATATAAATGTAAGGGATTGATATTTGATTCTAAAGCTCAAGTGTTTCACCCAAAATGCTATGTGTTGGTACAAGAACATGTGTGCATCTTCATGAAAATTCTGGCAAAGGAAAGCCCGAAAGGATTGGGATCATGGTTGACTCCTCACATGCTCCCTTTGTCCCATTCGGCCACCTTATTTGCTAAAGAAAGTGAAAGATTTAACTCTGTATATGAAACTAGACTTTGTCCAAAGGTGAGTGACGATCTATTGACACTTGAAATTACGAACTTATCCTGGTTAATTTCCTTTATCATTGTAACTGAATTTTTGTTGCTTCTTTGGAAAACTTTGGTGAAATGATTCCCTCTACTGTTCAAATTTCCACTTTCAGTTAATAGATGGATAGAGGAGGAAATTAAAAAATAAGATACTCAAGTATGAGTTGCTGTTTAGTAAATTCCTTCATTCAAAATTTCAAAGATTTCACAATTATAAACATTGAAAACCACTAAGAATAGATGTGTTAATCTTAGCTCACACATTCTTGACTAACACTTGATAAATTTAAGCTTTCTACAAATTACTCGAACTAACTGCTAACTTATCTAGATGACTTAGTTAACAAGATAGATTATTCTCAAAAACTCCCCCTTAATTTTGATCAATAATGCTTGCTAGTCTGAGTCTTAGCTAGGCTTAAAATACTTGAGATAGTTTTTTCTTCCTTCGGCTCCAAACTTTGTGCTCTAATTGTCTTTTCTTGTTTTGTAGCTTTAGTGTTACTTTGGTTGTCTTGCCTTGTTTTTATTTATTTATTTCATTTCTGCGTCTACTTGTACCTCAAGTGCTGCTAATTGAACTTTTCTGTCAATTCTTGTAGGATAAAAAAAAATCATGTGCTTTGTTTCACCTTCTCTTCACTAGTGCAATAATTTCAACATCATTGATGGTTGTCTTTATCTTTCTTGTTTCATATTCTCATGTAGTTATGGTGGTTTTTTCATAACCAAATTCATATTCATTATAATTAGGCATTACAATCTACTTTTAAAGAAAAATGACTTAGCTTCATAAGCAATCTCAACATTCACTAATAGGTTCTTCTCACATGTTGTATTTGTACACTAACATTCACTTCTATTACCATGTTCATGCACCGCATGTTGTACAGAATCACTATTTTCTTTTGCAATTACTTCAACTAGATTTACTTATGACAAATTTATTATCCAAGTTTCTATTAAGTCTTTTGCTTCAACAAGCCCTTCCATAATGTCTTCAATTATACAATATGAAAATATTGAGTTTCTTCAATTATGGAGTTCTAGTAGCAATTGTAATGTCGTGTTGATATTAGCCATAAGTTGATCCCTATGATCTTGTGTCATGATCTTATAAGCTACTTGATTTGGGGTTTCTTTAGACCCATACAATACAATATCTCATAACTCATGCATTCATAATATGCTTCATATTTCAATAATCCAAAACTCATAATCTGTGCCTTAAAAGCAAAAATACATACACAATAAAAATTAAAAAATCGATAATCATCATGTGAAAATCACCTTACAAATATAATTAAAAAATAAAAAATAAAACAAAAAAATCTTAAAAAACATATTTTCTCCTTTATCTCTTTTTTTTCTCCCAACATTGTTTCTTTTCTTTATTTTTTATATATTTTCTTACCATTTTTTATTATTTTAACTTCTCTTTTTTAATCAATATACCATTTTTCTTCTTATCCTTTTTTTTTTCAAACATTATTTCCTTTCTTTATTTCAAATATATTTTCTTACCGTTTTTTATTGTTTTAACTTCTCTTTCTTAGTCGACTTGTTTGAATGATAATAATTAATATAACACTTCAAAAATGTCTTTCCACAACTAAATAAAAATTATTCCAAGCGAATTGTTTTGAAGCAACATGATCACAGACATGTCATGCGTTGACTATTTTTAATAAAACCCTTTAAAGTCTACCATGTGCACCTTGCTTTCAGCCGAAAGGCTGAGTTTAGTATTCGCTCAGCCGCAGGTCCAGGCTTACAAACATGTCCTTTACTAAACTATCTATTGTCTGCTCCTTTGCTTCTATATATTGTGTGTTCAAACGAGCTCAGCTACAGTTGCTCGGATGGCTGAGAAAATCACGGCAATGAGGGCTATGGTAAACGACCGTTCTAGATATGGCGGTAGATGTGGAGGCTCGCGATTCCACAATGGTGACGGCACTATGGCTGCGGCCCTTTTAATAGGAAAGATTATTAGCTAATTAATAGGTGAGAGTATTCGCTAACATCGGTAAGAACGCTATGAAAGAAATATCATTATCATAGCCCTCCCCCAACGAAATTCTATAGGTTAAGACAAAGTCTCCCTTGGCTCTAGCCATGCTTGTTTGTTTGAATTTGTGGCGCTTTCATTTTCTGTGCTTTAATTGATGGCCATGAATGTCTCTCGTCATTGGTAACAAATAACCAGTCTCTCTGCTCGACTGTTGTTTCATTATTTGGTGTAATTATCATGTTGGGTTCAAAGGAGGAGCTCTGTGCTGTGGCTCTTCTGTTTCCAATTCTGGCTGTGTCCGTTGCACAGTCCCATGGAAATGCTACCTCAGGTTTCTCTTTCCCATCATTCTGCAACGACAACAGCAATCGGTTGATATACATGGGAAATGCTTCGTATAATTCTTCAAGCGGTTACATCGATCTCACTCCATCGCCGAACACTACATCCGGTGCTTCCCATGAGTATTCTGCCATGTATAACAGCATCGGAAGGGTTATTTACCGTGAACCCATCACGGTCTGGCCGGCGACATTTACTACCACCTTCACCATATTGGTTAAAAGCGTCACCCTCCCTGATGGGCTGACGAATTTCAATGGCGACGGTCTGGCCTTCATCATTGTTCCCAACAACGGATCCTTTCTCCCAGACAGCTCCGGGGAATCTCTGGGCTTGTTCGATCCATCCACCGACGGAAACACAAGGAATCAGCTAGCCATCGAATTCGACACCATCAAGAACGAAGGAGATCCCAACGACAACCATGTCGGCATAGACACCACCGGCAGAATATCCAACGCGACCGCCGATCTCGGTCTAAACGGCATTTACATCAAATCGGGGCGGCCGATAAGGGTTCGAGTGCATTATGATGGCTGGAGCAAAACCCTGCAAATATATGCCGCCTATGCAGATCGACCAATTCCGTACTCGATCATATTGAACCACAAAATCGAGCTATCAAGCACGGTTCCGCGATCAGCGTACTGTTGGTTATTTTTAATGGGGAAAAATACCAAAAACCATTCAAGCAAATACCACAGAGTCAATGCTCTGTTTCTACTGTTCCAGGATCATTTGCAGAGAACCTCTTTCTAAAAAAAATTAACTCAAAACAGAGTATTACACAGCCATAAAATCATTTCAATTCATTAAAACAAAAACACTGATACACATTCATCCTCTTTCACTCAGAGCGATCTTTCAAAAAAAACTTGCATTCAGCAAAAACAAAAGCTCTGTCTTTTCTGTCCACCTGAGAGTTCACTGTGCTGGGTTTACTGCTGTAAAACCCATTTTTACATTACTGCTGAAAACTATTTTTACACATACTGCTGTAAAAATATTTTACACATATGCAGTAAATTACATTCATAATTTCAAGAATGCTTGAGCACTCTTTTCTTTTGCATTTCCATGCAAATCCAATACATAAAAAGATCTATGCACTGCTGTGCAATATCTTCCCCTGCTTCACATGGTGGTCTTCATTCTGAGCTCTCCCTGCTCTTTCGCTGCTGCACCTTTGATCTTTGCGGATAGCACTACTGTGCATTCATTTCCTCCTTGCTTTACTACGCACTGCTGTGCACTATGCTACCTCCATCATTTTTACAATAGCCAACACTTAAAAAATTTACAACACACCGAGCGCTACTTCATGCACTGCTGTGCATACTTCAACTCACTTCAGCTCCCGCGCGCTCTCATAAAAAAATTCAACACATATTACAACCCACATATATATTTGGCTCATTATATTAAAAAAAATCAATACGATGCATTCAACTACCGTGGGCCTTTTAAATTTCATATGGTCAACGTTCATTTAAAAATATGACACATATAGTGTATGTACCCATAACCATTTAAGACGGGCCTCACCAAAACTTACGACCAACCATTAAAGACCATTAATTCTTCCATCGCAGACAGGACGGCAGTCAACCAAGCTTTGTCCTCACTCCACGCAAAAATTCTGACTTGACGTGGACGGGCTGCAACTTCGGAGATCGACGGTGGAGAACACGCAACCAGATCGGACGGCGGAGGTTGATATCGGAAGGCACTTAACTGCTGAGCTTTACCACCCGATATGTCAGAGTTGCTTACGTCAGGCGAGAGCCACGTGCCTGCACCAAAACGCATCGGAGGTCGATATACGGAAACTGCTTTTCGTTTGATAGCGGTGCGATATCCCTTGGCGGTTTTATGCTTTCGTTCGGTGGTTTTGGCTTGCGTACGTAGGCAGCGTTGAAATTATGATTTCAACACTCCCCTTTAATTTCAACTGCTGGGCGTTCAAACATACCCAAACACTTCCTCACATGGAGGGATTCACCAACTGCTGTTATAAGAATATCTTCCTCACATGGAGGGATTCACTTCCTCACATGGAGGGATTCACCAACTGCTTCTGATGCAGTTCCACAAACAATCAAAGTTGTCTTCCTCTTAATAGAGGGATTAACCTGAAACTGTGCTTAAGAGCACCTTCCTCATGACAGAGGGATTCACCATAACAATGTGCTGAAGAGCACCTTCCTCATGACAGAGGGATTCACCTGTGACTATGCTGAAAAGCATCATCCTCTTGATAGAGGGATTCACCAAATGTATGCCAAAAAAAAACATCTTCCTCTTGACTGAGGGATTCACTAATGACAATGTGCTGAAAAGCACCTTCCTCTTTAACAGAGGGTTTCACCAATTGACTGCTTCAAATGCAGTTCCAAAACAAACAATCATTGCACTGCTGTGTGTGCAAACTCATTACAATGTTCTTTTATGCTGCTGCATGTTCTCTGCTACACTGTTGTGCCATCTTCTTTACTGTGTCTACCCCACACTGCTGTGTCTACACTTGCACTGCTTCTGTACTTTTCAAAGACAAAATACTCAGTCTTTCTTGGAACAATTACGTTGTCCCAATTTACAAATTTACACTGCTGTGTGTAAGCATTCACTGTTGTTGCATATATTGCATTTCAATTCAATGAACAACAAATTCATTACATTTACCTTTACTGCTGTAAGGAAAATTTCTTTTGCATGTGCTGTTGTTGAAAACTTCTTGCTGCTGCATTTTTCATATACACTGCTGTCCATACCCATAACCATAGACTGTCATCCCTGGGTTTTATTTGCTGCTGCGTTGCCTCTGCAATTTGCACTGTCGCTGCCTTTTGTTTCATCATACTGCTGTGCCCATACTCTTGGCACTTCATTCTCCACAAAAAATATCACAGGCTGCTGCCTTTTCTTATGCAGCCTTGCTTCACACAATCTTAGTCTTCATTTTTTTTACACAATACACTACTGTGCAATTCCTTTGGCTTTCTGCTGCCACACATGTTCTTATACATCCAGTGTGCATTAAAAATCTGTTGTCCCTGTTTTTCTTTATGCATTTCTTTGCATGTTGCATTGCATACAAAAAATATTACATTTTTCACTGCTGTGTGAAAGAAATTCATTGCATTCTCAGCCACTGGGCATTTACGTTCTACTGCGTTTTGCCTTCTTCTCATTGCTTTGCATTTTCATTCCCAATACAAAAAATTTCATCTGCTGTGCATTACACTCATTCTGCTGTGAGTGTATTCTCTCACTTTACATAAAAGTTCATTGCTATGCATTTCAATGCATGTGCACCACAAAAAAAAATTTAAACTATTGTTCATTCTAATCCATGTGCTCCAAAAAAAATCCAAACTGCTGTTTTGTATTTTGTCTTCCCACTGCTGTGAGGGTCTCCATGCTCTGCATTTTTCTCTTATCTCGCTGCTGCTCTTTACATTTCAGCGCTGTCATCTTTTCTTCTTTATGCATTTCTGTGCATATTGCATAAAAACAAAGCAAAAACATTGCTGATTTCATCACTGCTGCATATTACCTTTCAGAGGGATTAACAAAAATTTCATTTGCAACTGCTGCGCTGCAATACATCCTCCATCAACAAATGACTATTAATACAGTTCAGCAAATAAAAAAAATTACAAGCTCCCCTTTAATGTGTGCTTGTCTTTTTTTGGCAGACTCTTCTCAAAACAAATTTAGATCCACTGGGGAGTTCAAGGGGTTTTCAGATTGTATTACCTTCCTTCTCCATACTTGTGTAACTTTCTTCTTTTGCATGGGTCTAGCTTGTGTAAGAACCCATGTAAAGTTACAGTCACGTGCCATATGCCCGATGTTATGACACTTGAAGCATTCAACTTTATTCATGAATAAGAATTCATGATTTCTTCTTGTGAAATTATTTCTTGGAGATTGTCGGGGACCACAACATCTATCTCCATGAAATGCTCTACAGTCTCTTGCCATATGACCAAAGTTTGAACAAGAGTAACAATAACCATAAAATGAACTTTGGTACCTGGGAGATGGAGGTTTCCTTGATGTACTTCTGAAGCCTTGCTGCCTTGAGATCCTTTGATGATCACCATTGCCTCTTGCCTCTTTGACATCAGCTACATTTCTTCTTGGAGCTGGTTTTCTTCTTGGAGCAGGATTTCTTCTATTGCTGCCTTCATTTTTCTCCTTGCCTTTGCTGGAACTAGGAGCATCACCATCTCTTTCTCGCTTCTTCACATCTCCTTTGCTTAAATCATCCTCATCCTTGTTTGAGGGTTCACCTACATACCCAAGTCCTGATTTATCAAATGGGGATCTGTGATAACTGAGCATGTCATCCAAAGCTTGAGAGCTCTTCATGATCTTGTTCATCCCTTCAACCTTCTTCCTGAGGAGGACAATCTCTTCTTCCAACTTTTCACATACATTATTTTTCTTTGCTAGTTGTCCCTCAGTTTCTTCCTTACTACGAGTAGCTTCAGCTGCTACTATTTTGAAGGAGATAATATCTGTCTTCATTTTGGAGATTTCTTCATCTTTTGCTTGACTGCTCTTCATTTTCTTTTCAGCTCCTTGTGCCTGCTTCCTGGCTTCTTGTAGTTCGGACTTAAGGGAGGAGACCTCTACCTTGTACTGTCCAATCTCTTCCATAAGTTTGTTCACTCTCTTGTGTCTTTGTTCAAGTTGACTTGTCAAGACATCTGCCTGCTTCTTTGCTTCATTCAGCTGATTTGTCATGGATATGACTTCTTCATGATGTTTCTTCTTGCATTGGTCAAGCTCCTTCTTAAGCTTGGCAAGCTCTTCATCCCTTTCCTTTACTTGAAGCTTGATGAGGTCAAGATTTTCATTCTCAGCTTCTATGATGGGTTCTTCTTGACTCATTGTCATGGTCAGTGCTCCCTTTGCATGAAGGTCATGCAGTCTGTCCCAAATATCCTTTGCTGATGTGTATTTTCCTAGATTCCTCTTCACAGAATCAGGGAGTCCATCCAAGATTAGTTTTGCTGCTTGTGCATCATACTCCATGGATTCTTTATCCATCTTGTTGTCATCAATCACTGACTCCCAGACTTCAATCCCCTCAGACATTAGGAAAGCCCTCATCATTATTTCCCATACATCAAAGTTTCCATCAAACTTTGGGGTTTCAAATAGAATGTATTCTAATGGATTGCCTTCTAGTTTAGTACAGGAGGGAGACACATTTTTAACAGGCCTGGAGGCTTTCTTCTTTGACCTTGCCATTCTTATCTAGGCTTTAAATACTTGACTGTGTTTTCTTTTAAATCACTGACTGTTCCTTCAACAGTAACACAAAAACTTGAGAAATACCTGAAACCCTTTGGCTGAAACTTCACACTGCTGGAGAGCCTTCACTGCTGCAACAAGAGTCCTTCCTTCAGCATCTTTGAGCCTTCAAAGAGCCTGGACTAGCTCTGATACCACTGTTGGTTATTTTTAATGGGGAAAAATACCAAAAACCATTCAAGCAAATACCACAGAGGCAATGCTCTGTTTCTACTGTTCCAGGATCATTTGCAGAGAACCTCTTTCTAAAAAAAATTAACTCAAAACAGAGTATTACACAGCCATAAAATCATTTCAATTCATTAAAACAAAAACACTGATACACATTCATCCTCTTTCACTCAGAGGGATCTTTCAAAAAAAACTTGCATTCAGCAAAAACAAAAGCTCTGTCTTTTCTCTCCACCTGAGAGTTCACTGTGCTGGGTTTACTGCTGTAAAACCCATTTTTACATTACTGCTGTAAAACTATTTTTACACATACTGCTGTAAAAATATTTTACACATATGCAGTAAATTACATTCATAATTTCAAGAATGCTTGAGCACTCTTTTCTTTTGCATTTCCATGCAAATCCAATACATAAAAAAATCTATGCACTACCGTGCAATGTCTTCACCTGCTTCATGTGCTGGTCTTCATTCTGAGCTCTCCCTGCTCTTTCGCTGCTGCACCTTTGATCTTTGCGGATAGCACTACTGTGCATTCATTTCCTCCTTGCTTTACTACGCACTGCTGTGCACTATGCTACCTCCATCGTTTTTACAATAGCCAACACTTAAAAAATTTACAACACACCGAGCGCTACTTCATGCACTGCTGTGCATACTTCAACTCACTTCAGCTCCCGCGCGCTCTCATAAAAAAAATGTCAACACATATTACAACCCACATATATATTTGGCTCATTATATTAAAAAAAATCAATACAATGCATTCAACTACCGTGGGCCTTTTAAATTTCATATGGTCAACGTTCATTTAAAAAATATGACACATATAGTGTATGTACCCATAACCATTTAAGACGGGCCTCACCAAAACTTACGACCAACCATTAAAGACCATTAATTCTTCCATCGCAGACAGGATGGCAGTCAACCAAGCTTTGTCCTCACTCCACGCAAAAATTCTGACTTGACGTGGACGGGCTACAACTTCGGAGATCGACGGTGGAGAACACGCAACCAGATCGGATGGCGGAGGTTGATATCGGAAGGCACTTAACTGCTGAGCTTTACCACCCGATATGTCAGAGTTGCTTACGTCAGGCGAGAGTCACGTGCCTGCACCAAAACGCATCGGAGGTCGATATACGGAAACTGCTTTTCGTTTGATAGCGGTGCGATATCCCTTGGCGGTTTTATGCTTTCGTTCGGTGGTTTTGGCCTGCGTACGTAGGCAGCGTTGAAATTATGATTTCAACACGTACCTGGGATTCTCGGCTGCAACGGGGAATTCTTTCCAGATTCAGCGTATTTTGGACTGGAATTTCAGTTCCGTTAGCCTGCCCGAATCGTCTTTGAATATGCACCCAGAACAGACTTCGAAGCAAGATTCGATAAGCAGGGGACTCAAGGTCAGCCTCCTTGTTGGTTCTATAACCGTCGGGCTCGTGCTGGCAGGATTGTCAGCATGGTTCGTCGCTAGAACTACGAAGAGGAGAAGAGGTACCGGACCGATCTCAGACCAGGGGCTAAGCGGAAGTCTAGCGATTATGCAGGGTCACTCTGCAGGCTCACCATATGGCCCTCATGGGTTCTCCTACGAACGATTGTGTGGGGCGACAAAGAACTTTAGCGAGACGGAACTGCTCGGAACCGGCGGCTTTGGGAGCGTTTACAAGGGAACTCTTGAAGGTCGAGACGGAGCCGCGGCACTTGTCGCGGTGAAGAGAATCTCCGCAGTGTCGAGACAGGGAGAAAGGGAATTCATGTCGGAGATCAGTACCATAGGTCGACTTCGCCACAGGAACTTGGTGCAGCTCCAGGGCTGGTGCCAAGATAGCGACGAGCTGCTGCTCGTCTATGACTATATGCCAAACGGGAGCCTCGACAAGCTCCTCTTCGCACAGCCAGGGGACAAACATCAGAATCAGGCCCCCCTGACATGGGCCCGTAGGCACCGAATCTTATGTGGCTTGGCTTCAGCTTTGTCGTATCTTCACGAAGAATGGGAGCAGAGGATCGTTCACCGGGACGTTAAGCCCAGCAACGTTATGCTAGATGGGGACTTCAATGCCCGTCTGGGTGACTTCGGACTCGCGCGACTCATTGAACATGACAAGACATCTCCCGCTGTCACCACCAAGATGGCAGGGACGCCTGGCTACTGGGCGCCCGAGTGTGGTTACACAGGAAGGGCCACTGCAGAATCCGATGTTTACAGTTTCGGGGTCGTTGTGTTGGAGGTGGCCAGTGGCAGGCCGGTTGTGGAGAGAAATCCGCCATTATCAGAGGGAAATTTGGTGGACTGGATCTGGGATCTTTATGGGCTGGGAAGAGTTATGGAGGCTGCGGATCCAAGATTGGGTGGAGATTTTGAGGAAGAGCAGATGAAACGAGCATTGATTTTGGGACTTTCTTGCTCACATCCGGATCCACAGCTGCGTCCTACAATCAGAGAAGCGTTGCAAGTTCTCATAAATCACAGTGAACAGTTAATGATGCTTCCTTCTTCAAGGCCATTGGCTATTTATGTTGTTTTGCCACCCATAGCATCCTTTCATTCTCCTTCCGCTACTTCCCGTTCAAATGATGTATGCCAGGCCAAGTCAGCTTGTAGCAGTACTGGAATAGCATCAGTACAGACTACACCTTAAAATATGGTAAAGAGATATGAAACCCATAATAGATGTATGATAATGACCTGAGTTTCACAGAGCATCTATCCTATGGCATCATATTATAGGGAAGAGATGAGCTTTATGCTATTTTCGCAGTTTTCTGTAAGGAGGACATGAACGCTCAAATCTTGGCTAGTTTTGGTGCAGTGCTGTTCATGGTTCTAAATAGGCAAATATATAGTGGTCAATAAATTTAACTGCAAAGAACAAAATATTTGGCTCCGAAAGAACGTGGAAGCTTAATTTTTTTCCTAACGTATTTATATACAGTGTAAAAGCAAAAAAAATGGAAAATTCATTTCCAGATCCATTAAACCTCAAAGCTATTTTGCCTCACTTTGAGTGTACAGAAATATTATTTCCAGTTCCATAAACCCTCAATTTCTCTACGCATAAGCTACATTTCAAGATCCATTAAGCTCGTGAGAGATTTTATATTTAATACATTTGCATTGAGGAGTTTTTATGTTCTACAGTTTGATTGTGTATACTACAAACTTTGCAGTCATATATTAACATCGTAATTATTTGCACAAATTTTGATCTTCCCATTTGAATCGTCGCTGTCCGAAGCGTATGCGTAGAAACTCCATTTCCAGATCGATTAATGCTTTTAAGAGCTCTTCATACCCTTTAACCTTGTGATGTTTCCATTTCCTGACTTTTTAAGCCTTTTCAGACATCTTCAAACCCTTTAAACTTTGTGAGATTTCCCTTTCGGATCGATTCTTCATATCAGGGTGAGATTTATGCTTGTTTTAATATCTAATACATTTTCTAGGTGTGCTCGTTTACAGATTTTTTATCTTCGACTTTAAAATGTTATCATCAGTGTATGTCTGGAATGGAATATGCTTATTAGAATTAGATGATTAATTGAAACGATAAATTATATATAAGAAACCATAATTTTTAGATTGATTCTTGAGAACTCACAATGATAATTTAGGATAAATTGAAAGTCATGGAAGCATTACTTGTTTTCAATATTTTTTTTAATATTTACATGATAGAAAATAGACATTACAATAATGAATGAATCCACATTTTTAAACTTTAACATCTTAAAATTTCTACATTTTTTCACCACACTTTTGAAATTCCCACTTAATCCATTTAAAAAATAACTGCTTCATACCATGTTAACTTACATTGCAAAATTAACGTTTCTCAATCTCCCCGAACACAACGATAACAATATGGAATGAAATATACTTATTAAAATTAGATGATTAATTGAAACGATAATCCTACAATAAGCTCCTATTTTAAGAATTCCGACACACTTGCAAAATAATAGAAAGCTTATAGAGGGTTGCCCATCATCCAAAGATGGAAGAGGAAGTTTCTAAATTCATATGCAACTTTATTGTGTAATACTAGTAATAACGTGGCATGTTTCTAAGTCTGTAATAAAGCAAGCTTCTATGTTTATGTGCAGCTGTATGGTGTATTACTAGTAAATCTAATCATAGAAAAAATTGACAGCAAGTTCCAGTGGTCCATAAGAAAACCATGGGATAGTATTTACGGATTTTGTTCCAGGAGTGCCAACAACCATTTGAGGATTTGTAGATTTTAAAAAGATCTGTTATCAGTCTTTGCCTGTTAAGTATTATAGTTAAATTGTATCGATTATATATTATTTTGTTTTTCTTTTACAATTTTAAGATATTTCTTTTAATTAAATTATATCGATTATGTATTGTTTTGTTGTTTTTTTATAATTTAAAAATCCTGAATTATTCTATTTTTACAAAAATTTAAAAATAATACATTATTATTATTATTATTATTATTATGGTTTTAAGCTATAAAAAAGACCATGAATTAAAAGCTACAAAGCCACCAAATAATCTTAGATTTCTTACATTGATTATATAGGATTGAAATTCCATAGTTTTAGGCACATTTGGAACAAGGTCTTGGGAAAGAATGGGTGTGAAAATGAAGCAGTTTATAGTTTTCCATTCCTAGATTCGTGGCAATATAGAAGTGGTGAATACAATTTTAATCTTGTTGTTGAAAAGTTATAATTGGAAGCATTGATTTCTATCCATAGATACATGAGCATATAGAAGTGGTAAATATAATACAGGAGCATATAGAAGTGGTAAATATAATTTTAATGTAGTTGTTGAAAAGTTATAATTGGAAGCATTTTATGAATAATGCGAATAATCATTTTATATACAACTTGAGTTATAATAGACGAGTACATTATGCCACCCAAAAGTCAATATTTAAATCTTGTTTGTTTTTTCCATGGTTACGTTTTGATATTATTTATGGGAAGTATGAGAAAAGTAGATTAAGATGCATGAGAGGCAAGAATAAAAATCAATTTCATCCATAAAGGTAGATAAAGTCATTAGCAAGAGATATTGAAATGAAAAGTTGGTGAGGTATAATCTTTATAATGACTTGTATTAGAAAAATCACAAGTTTTAAGTATATTTTGTTTGGTTATTTTTTAAGAATGAAATTGATTACAAGAAGTATCTAAGACACTGAAGTTGGTTATTATTAAATAAGTTAGTGATAACTATTTTCATCTATTAAATTTATCATTATATGTGTATAGATTTACTAGAGAATGAGGAAATTTTTCACCCTTTAAATCTTTGAAGTTAAAAGGAAGAGGGTAAAGTATTTTTGTACGGGAGGATTTCACACCTCCTCTTGGAGGAAGACTTAGTATTGTAAGTGATGGTCCGAAATACATATAGGGAGAAATCTAGCAGATTAGATTACTAAGGAAATATAAACTATACAAGAGGGACAAAGTTAATGGTTTGATCCCTCATTCTCTTAGCTTATACCTTTTGGTAACTTAAAACCTCCCAATTCAAAAGGCGTGACCTAAAATAAGACTCAAAGATATATGTTTAATCAAATTCAATGTTTTTTTGACATGATGCTCTTTGACGGATTTGAAAAATGTGATGCAACAACATCATCCTTGGGTAACACATTTTGATTTAGAAACCAAGAAGGTCTTGAATTTTCCAAATGGGAAACAATTTTCCACTAATTGTAAATTTGTATAAATAAGAACTAATTGCTTTTTAAGATATGTACATGTGTCATGATTCTGGATAAATCTAGGTCTTATAGGTGTTAGGTAGTTTTGATTAGTTGAAGGTTGTTTTGGTGAGCTAGTTTTTGGGACAATCAGACCTTTGTTAATTTATTCAACACCCACTGAGTTGTTAGGTAGTTTCCTATAAATGGATAGATGTCCAAATAGTTTCTATTATGTTATCAAATATTTTAGACAGTCTTTATCTTTATATATATGTAGCAAAGTTACTCTAGAGAGAGCTCTTTGGGATAAAGTAGTCAAGGAGAGAGCCCACTCTAAAATTCCTCTGTAATCATTTTTTTACATAGAATTTGACATTTTCTAGGTTTTTTTTGTCCCTGTCAGAATTGATCTTTCCTTCAGTTTTGTTCCCCTATCAAAATTCATGTGTTGAGGCTTTATCAGAGAGGTGTAGGTGGAAATGAATCATGAGCAAGGGTTCATTGAGAAAATTTTGACAGAGCCTTAGTGATCTTGGGTATTGATCCCATTGCAAAAATTAATAGAATATAAGGTCTCATGCATCCAACTCCCACTAGGCATCAAAGTGAAGGGGTGCATGTCTCTATTTTTTTACTGGCATCAAATGTATCCATTCTCAATTGCATTCATTCCCAAAAACCAAATTGATTACTCCTTATACTCTTACAATTTCAAGATCCAAGGTCAAGAGATGTGAAAGGGGAATAGAGTCTCAACTACTAAACACAACATAGTCCATAGTCCATGCGTAAACTCTGTGGTTCGAATTAAAAATACAAAGGGACCAATCAAGGCTTGGAGATTTGTGTGGTGGCCAGAGGATTACATTAAATTTATTATAATATATGTAACTATCCTTTTATTTATGAATCTTGAATCAAGATAACTAAACAAAGCTTGAAAATTTTGTTACAAATCTAAATTTACATGAAAACAAATGTTTATTTTATATAAATAATTCCATAATTTTAATATCTAAAATTTTTATAAATCAAATTATAAAAGCCTTATTACATTTTTAATGCGATTTCTTACATTCATGAGATTATTGAAAATTATATGCATATCATAAAATAAACAAATTTCCATTATAACGAATTTTATATTTAAATTTAGTTTAATAATCATACAAAGATTTAAAGTTTACAATAAAATATTTCACTATTTTTATTTTATTTGGTATATATTCAATTTAAAAAATATATAATAATTATAAGGATGGTGTTGTGAATTTAGATTAGAAAAGGTAACATTAAAAATTAACTAAAATTTTACAATAAAAAAATTGAAAAAAAAAAATTGGAAATCTAAATTTAAAACCTTTGTTATGTTGTAACTTTATTTTTATTAATAAGTTTACAATTTTTTGAACAAAATAATATACATATCATATTTAAAATTTAAAATAATGATAATTCATATTTGCAATAATAATATTTTAGAATTTTATATCTAAATTTAATTACTAACTATATAAAGTATGCATGAGAGAGATATGGTTTATTAGAATTTAAAAACATAAGCTATGGCTTAGAATTCTTTAGCATTTTATTTTTATGCTTAAAAATCATTAACAAAAGAATTCTAAGATCACCATAATTTTGTTTACTTAAAAGATTAGAAGGTAGCTATTGTCACACATATTTTTGAAAATTTAATGGCATGTGGCTATAATATGGAAAACATAAGAGAATGTGTTTTTATATCTTCAACTCTAGGTAACAAACTTGTTCATCCCATGGTGCTTTGGAATGAATTGACCAACACTCACTTTCACTATGATGCTCATGAGATTTTTTTCTTATTTTAGCAATGTTCATTTTATTTTTAACATTAGTTAAGGGAGAGATTATTTTGATTCTTGAGATTGGAGTTTATCACCTCATAATATCTTAGTTTCATTTTATTCCCCAACGGTCTTGCCAAGATTGGGCATCTTTATGTTATTCCCTTTTGAGCAAAAATGTGGTGGTTGGACTAGAATTATGGTTGGACTAGAATTAGAGCTAATGTTAAGAAACTTCTTTACTTCCTTGTTATTTAACTACTTCTTCTATCTAAGATACTTTGTCATAACCATGCTTTAAATAGGAAAAGTCTTGCTTTAATGAAGAAAATATGATAAGAAATATTTCTTTTAATCTTAAGATGGTAGGTTATAAAATGATTTTAGTTTTGTTGTATTTTCATCAATCAATTTTTAGAGATATTACAACAACAATAACACAAATTGAAGGAATATATATATAATTACGAGTTTAAGACAATTAAACCGCGTGAAATAAAGCGATATTAAATGTCATACTATTATCCTTTTATAATTTGTTTAAAATGATTATAATTACGCGAAAAGCGTTTTCTCGATACATTTATTTTCTTTGCAGTGTTGACTAATGCAAAAATATGCAATCATACAGACAGCGAGAATTTGGAGTTTGTTTTGAATTATGAGTGTAAGACAATTTAAACCGCGTGAATAATTCGGCGAATAAAAAATACGATCAATCTGAAACGCGATGCTAAAGTCGGAGGAAAGATAAAAAGGTAGCATAATCAATGTTTATCCAAGATACTTCCTCTTTTATTAAAAGATGATTGGTTTTCTTTGCAGTCTTGACTAATGCAAGAACATGTTGACCAATGTTTTATTTTATCTTTTTAATGTACTGAGTGTATGACAAAACCAAACGCGTGAATAATTCGATGAATAAAAAATACGATCAATGTGAAACGCGATGCTAAAGAATCGGAGGAAAGATAACAAGGTAGAATAATGAATGCTTATCCAGTAGCATGGCAAATGTTTTTTTGGTCCAATACTTCAAGGTAGAATGTATTTATTCCCGTTAAATATATATAAGTTTTGAGTTTAAAGTAAAATATATTTGGTTAGATCTAAGATTTTTGTGATCTATATTGTATAAGTAAGTCTTTTGGATTAATCATATAACTAAGGTTTGATTTGATTGACATTTAGAACCAATTATTTTGACTTGATATTGTATTTAATTATAATTGATTTATATTCAAAATATATATTTTTATTTAATATAAAAATATAATTTTTATATTAAAAAATATTTGTGGTTTATGTGGCTTAATTGGCTTATGTGGCTTAATTGGGAATTTTTGTGGATTAGTTTGAAAAAAATTACCTTTTGTTGAGTATTTGTTGCCTCTGTTGCTTAATTGGAAATTTCTATGGCTTAGTTTAAAAAAAAAAAATTCCTTTTGTGGAGTATTTGTGGCTTCTGTGGCTTAGTTGGGATTTTATGTAATTTAGTTTGAAAAAAATTGCCTTATGTTGAGTATTTATGGCTTAATTGGAAATTTTTGTGGCTTAGTTTGAAAAGAAATTGTCTTCTCTGGAGTATTTGTGGCTTCTGTGGCTTAATTGGGAATTTTTGTGGCTTAGTTTGAAAAAAAATTGCCTTCTGTGGAGTATTTGTGTCTTCTATTGCTTAATTGGAAATTTTGTAGCTTAGTTTGAAAAAGGATTGCCTTCTGTGGAGTATATGTTGCTTCTATGGCTTAATTGGGAACTTTTATGGTGTAATTTGGAGAAAAAAAAATCATTTTGTGGAGTATGTATGCCTTTTGTGGTTTAATTGGGGATTTATTTGGCTTAGTTTGAATTTTTCGTGGCTATCATGACTACCTTCATCTCTCTTTACACCTTGAGTATTTCTTATTCAGTCGAAACACCAGGGTATTATGTGGATACTTGAGTTGCAACATTATATTTTACAACTACAACTCTCATAATTATAGTTGCTTTTGGGGTTATTGTAGCTTCTAGAGTTGTAATTTCGCTGTCTCATGGTGGAGTTGTAGCAACTTTGGCTTCTCTAGATTGGGTTGTAATGCATTCTAGTTTATACTAATCCATCAGCTAGTATTTCTGTGTTGTGGATAATTCCAATCATTGCATTTTTGAGTGGTGGATAATATTTTCTATCACTATATTTCCCCTAGGATCACTGCACTTGCCCCCAGGATTATTGAAATTAGAATTCGAGTGACAAAAGAGATGTCGAAATTGACTTGGAGTATTTCAATCTATCTCAAGTTCTCAGAAAGGATTGGATATGAAGTCCTTTGTTAAACCACATTGAATTTTTATAGTTTATTCAATATATTCATGTTGAGTTAGATATTTCCCCTAGGATCATTGCATTGGCCCCTAGGATCATTGAGATAAGAATTCTAGTGACAAATGAGATCTCAAAATTGACTTGGAGTACTTAAAGCCATCTCAAGTTCTCAGAAAGGATTGGATATGAAGTCCTTTGTTAAACCACATTCCATTTTTACAGTTTATTCAATATATTCATGTTCAGTTAGATATTGCCCCTAGGATCATTGAGATTAGAATTCAAGTGACAAAAGAGATCTTGGAATTGATTTGGAGTACTTAAAGCCATCTCAAGTTCTGAGAAAGGATTGGATATGAAGTCCTTTGTTAAATCACATTGAATTTTTACAATTTATTCAATATATTCATGTTAAGTTGGATATTTCAGAGGTTTGATTTACATCACATTTTATCTATGATATGATACATTGACATAAGGATCACAACATTTTGGTGATTATGTGTCGCCTTCGATTAGATTGCTGCGTTCGATTAGTCTTAGTTTTATATGGAAGTTATTTTGGGGACTAAGATTAGAGGAATAATTTTGTGTACTTTTTTCCACTTGTAAGACATTCATAACTATACCGAAAGTTGCAACATATGGTGATTTGAATCTCTTGAACAAATTTTTTAGCTTTTGCATGTTTTCAATTTTTATGAATGGTTATGCTTCATATAAGATCGTTTTTTAATACTTGAATGTTTATTTCCATGTTTCCCTTGGGATCATGGAGATTAGAATTTGATCAATAAAAGAGATATTTGAATTGATTTGGGTACATTAGGTAATCTCAACGTTCATAGAAAAGATTGGATTTTAGGTCTTTCTTTAAGCCACTTCGAATAGTTATAGTTTTTCCAATATTTTCATGTTAAGTTTATGTTTCAGAAATTTGATATCATATCACATTTAATGTATGATATGATATATTGGCACAAAGATCATGGTACCTGAGGACTCATATGTCGGCATTGTCATTTTCATGATCAATTGCCTCATTTGAAATATCACATGCAAAATTAGTAGGTTCTTCAGTGGGTGTGAAGCCTCCATGTTATTGACAATTGGTTCATTATTTAATTGTGTCTCACATACATGTTCATCATCATAGAGATTCCCTTGAGAAAGGGATATCATACCTTCAACAACAATAGCATCTTCCTGCCAATCGACATCTTCTTGGGCATCAACCTGGTCATGTAAGTCCTCTGCTTCTTGACCTTCCACAACAAATACCTCACTGCAACTAGTATACTTAATAAGAGAATCAACATTCAATGGCCAAATTCCAATCCTCCTAAATCTAGCCTTGATATTAGAAGGCGTTAAAAGCCTTTTAAATGCTTCACTTGCAAGCTGATCTAGATCAAATATTTTTACTTCCACCCCTGGATTCTTTGCCATCCATGAAGCTCGCTCTTCCATGAAATAGTTATTGAAAGGCCTAAACGCATTGACATCAAAGGGTTATAATCTATGAGTGGTATGAGCTGGCAGTGTTAATAGGTCAATGCCCAAATGGTTGGCCTCCTTGATTGTCTACACAACCATGTGGCTTCCATGGCCATCTAAGATTAGTAGGTATCTATTTTCAAGCGAGACACCACTTGGCACAAGTGCAACAAAGTGAAAAATACAATCCAAAAATAGTTACTTTGTCATCCATGCATGGGGATGTGAAGCCATGCATGCACCTAGTTCAAAATTATGTATATAGTTTTTAACTTTTGTTTTTCCTTTTAATAAATAAAAACTTGGGATTGAAAAACCAGTTGCATTGACACAACAAAGTATAGTGATCCACTCCCTGCTCCTAGGTAAAAATTTTGGCACATTTATGCTCCCTCTCTTGCAATTACCCACATGCCACAATTCCTTCCTGCCTGTAAACCTATTTTGTTACAGTTCCAGATATGATTTGGGGCATAAGAACATTTCTCATATGCACGGGAAAGGGTGCCATAGAACTTAGACACAATTGCAAGGCATAGATTTAAATCCCTATCTCTGTCAAGACCCTCCGTTGTTTGTAAGACAAGGTCTAGATGCCTTTTTTTAAACCCACTTCGCCAAGATTTTCCAGGAAACCTATCATTGAAGGGTTTTTGCCTCCCCTGACAGATTTAAGCTATTTTGGATTTGAGTTTTATAAAATCTAACACATGTCCCATTTTTCCATCTCCTTACACCACACATCCACCTCAGCCTCCTCCTCTTCATTCATAACAGTAACAAGCCATATACGCTTTGTATTAGTGAGCCCAATAATCTAATAATGTATGTTTTAGGATGCAATTCCATGTTTTTTTGCAGATGCATGTGATGAATATCCCTTGAACTCTATGTCAACAATTGCACCTAGCATGTCTTCCTTTGTCCACCCTCTTATGGAACTGATATTCTTAGTTGAGGTTGAACCTTGTATTGTGGTTGAGGGTGGCTTTGTGGTAAATGACTGGACAGTACGATCTTCCACCACATGGACATTCTCAACATCATTGCATGGAGCATTTGCAGCATTGAAATCATCAACTGTTTCCTCTCCCAATGAATTGTATCGCAATTGGGCACCCTTGGTCCCTCGCCTCGTCCTGTTCCTTATACGATATGCAATTGAAACTCGTGGCATGACTACAACAACATGCATATTGTTAAAATTTATTTCTATAAGTGGAAATTGTTTCAACAATAGAAACTTAGTGTTATTTTAATAAGAAATTTAAATATTAAAAGGCTAATCAATAATTGCAACTTGCATAATAAAAACTCAGTCTTACTTATTTCTTGAAATTTAAATATGATCAGGTTAATCAATACTTGCAACCTTCATATATTTGCATAAGAAATTTATGTGTTTTCATTGACTTGAATCTCCATCCACAAATATCAAGACTTAATTTGACAAAAATACCAGGGCTATGTGTTTGATAGAAATATCTGGCCTAAATTTAGCTTGAACATAAGCATGTATCCTAAGCAAGGCATCAAA
This sequence comes from Pinus tabuliformis, assembly GCA_031772625.1. Classification (NCBI taxonomy): domain Eukaryota; kingdom Viridiplantae; phylum Streptophyta; class Pinopsida; order Pinales; family Pinaceae; genus Pinus; species Pinus tabuliformis. The sequence continues at coordinate 1,235,299,653 of CM062804.1, read as the reverse complement.
TCCAAAATATCCCGATCAACCTCAGAAAAAAAGGAAGGGTACTGAAAACGGTCTCCTTACAAATGCTAGGAATAGGTGCTGGTTAATTGAAATAAGTTTTAAATTCATTTGTTGTTAAGGTCACCGAGAAAAGGTGACTAAAAGTTGCAGTGTTTGACTGTATATTAAAACACTCCAGTTCTCTACATTGTCAACTATCACTACTTCCAATTCTTCCATTCTTAGAGGCATGACAGTTATTGCATACAAGCTGCCAAATTGTTGTGATTAAGGAATGATCAGGCCTATGTCTTTTGATTCAGTTGTTGTGATTAAGGAATGATCAGGCCTATGTCTTTTGACTCAGATGCTCTATTATTTTTTTCTCTGTTGTATTTGTTTGGCATGATTAATTTTTTTTATCTGTTGCCTTAGATGCTAAGGATTTTTCTCTGCAATTTCACACACAAAAGCCTAATGTTTGTCAAAACTACTTGAAAAATCCTTGTAGCAAAAGAGAGACCACATACTTATGAATGTGATACACTATCGTATTCTACTGACTTTTTATTTTATTCTTTTATTAGGTTGGTTTACAAAAGTCATTATAAAATTGGACATAAGGATTTGTTTAAATTTGTGCTTCACAAGAATCTTGGTAGGTTTTTTTTAGTATCTAGAGGCCTATATTATACTTCATTGTCCTATTGATAAGAGAAAAGAAAATAGATAACATGTGTGAGGAGGTTTTTATTTCCTTTCTTAAAAGTTAAACATGGAGATTTAACTAGGACATTTCCATGGTGTCTGTCAATAATGTTTGTCAATTTAAGTAACATATCATCATAGAGCAGGATGTGAGGGAGTACTTATAGAAGTTGAGAGTTGGTCTATTTATTCCATTGTGTTGTTTTAGGTTTTGAATAGCTATTGATTGTGATATCAATATTAAAAAATTCTTTGCACAACGCATCAAATTTCTAGTCCATTAGATTCTGCTTTTACATTATGGATTGATGTTGACTACCTTTGTCCTCCACCACTTGAGCAACAAAGGTCTTGTTCAACCAATATAACTCAATAAGTTTAAAACTCTTGGTGTCTTGGGTTCTCAAATAACTAGTGTCCAAGTCCCATTCATTAAACTTTACCTTTAGATATTCCATGGAGAGTTACTGTGTTTTTCACTTGACAACCTACTCGATGCTAACCACCTCATATTTTCTTGCCATATAGAATCTATAGTGGAAGCTGAGAGACATTCTCATGGCATTTGTCTAGTGATGTGTTGTGGCACTTTTAGGGAAGGGTATAATTTGATAGAGTATGAAGTGCCTATGTTGAGCCCACAATTGTTGCACAAAGAGAATGAACGTACATATTTATTCATGGTGTAGATTTTAAAGATAAAGAACCATGTATTTCCCATAATGGCACATGATCTCATCATCCTACTCAAATCATTTCTTAAACTATCACTTCGATGAGCTAGCTTTGCATTAAAATCTCTTGTTGCCCTTCCTTAACATCGTTTCATTATGTTAACATGAAAAAGCTTATAGAATTAGCTCCTATAGGCATGTCAAGGATTTGGTATTCATCATAATAGCCCTAACTTTACAAGGTCTTCCTTCATAGGAGGACTTGTATGAGAATTTCAACAAAATCATTTTTTCTCTTCGAAACTGTTGTTGGGTTTTTAGAAGAAACCTAATCTTCAAATTGCTTCTGTAGTTCTTGTACCTTTTTCTTGATTTATTTCCTCTACATTTTCTCTTCAATCTTCAGATTACACTTGATATGCTTTAACTCCTAGATTTTTTGTTTCTTTCTTTTTATAGTTTCTACTACTTGGACTATTGTGGAGAATTGTGGAGTGGATAAAAATGGAAGGATGATCTTAGGTTTTTTTTTGGTCTTGTAGATTCCTGGGTTGGATGGGATTGTGATAAAATACCCTACTTTCCCATATTATGTTCTCGTAGATCCATGGGGTTCTACTGCTACAACGAATGGCATTCCTAAATGCAAGCCACTGGGATATCTACAAGTAGAGATTGCATATCTAGATTGTAGTGATCAAAGCATAGAGTTGATTTAGGTACCTCATAATCTATTTGCATTAACTTATTCCCTAGCCCAATAGAAAAATGATTTGTATGAACTGAGTAAATACTGGGGATGATGTCTTTGTTTACAATCTTCAGGTTAGAGCTCGAATCTATCAAATCTTTCAGTATAAAAATTTTCCCCTTGATATTTATTTTTTATGAGGATGTGATACTTTTGATGTTGTATGGAAAGTATCCTTAGAGTAAGTCCTTATATATGTTGAGCATAAAATATATTAATTTTTGGATTTCCCTTTTCATCAAAATCTTCTAATGGAGGTTTCATTTGTCCAAGTTTCCTGATTTTTCCTTTTAATTCATTTATCTCTTGTTTGGCCTAGAGATTTTGTTTGATTCTTTTGTTCTATCCTGCTGATTTTCGCTCTTAGTACTATGACTTCTTTCTTTAGAATATTTATTTTCCTAAATCATTCATTGTAAGGGGTTTTTCTCTCTCATTTATGTTGTCTTATGAAATGATTTGGTATTTTTTTCAAAGCGTGCATCAACAAAATTAGGCTTTCTACCCGTGGGGCCAGGAATCTCTGAGAACTTACAAGATTTCACCATTGTTTTAAGGAAGGACTACAAAAGAGTTGTCTTCATATCTCCTTCAAGAAAAGGTTTTATTTTAGACATCATTTGTGCATCTCCATATCCTCTTCCTTGAGCCATACAAACCTTTAATTTTTTTCCAAAAATATTTGGTTCTTCATTTGAGCTTTCTTCTTCACTGCTGGAATTAATGATTTCAATATTGTAGTTACAAAGATCAAGATATTTACAAGAACAATGATTAGTAATCAACAAGGCTTATTGTTGAATCATTCAGATATATCTTCAGAATATATTTCAAAGTTTGAAGTTTATGTACTTGAAGAACAACATCCTTCAACTAGAACATGACCTTATTCTCCTTTAATATGAAAAGGATGATGTAGACATTGATTTTTATTGTGTCTATCTGAGCCACATATATTACAGTGAGCAGAGAAGATCCTTTCTAAAATTTCTACCTTTTCATTGATCATTTTAAGTCTTTCTTGGGATGCTTTTTATTTACCTCTTTTGGAGGCTTCTCCTTGTGGGCTTCTATTTCTTAGATGGCATAATTTCCCATATGACCAACAAGTAAGAATTTGTCTAGAATTACTTTGTAGATTACATTTCTTGGAGCAGTGAGAAAAAGTCGCGAGCTCCTTGAATTTGTGTTTTCCGGGAACTAAAGTGCAGAAGGTAACATCAAGAGATTTCATGATGATTTTCAATCTCCTTGATTCATACATTCATTGATAGATATCATATTAAATTGTTGAATAATAGGCCTAAAAATTTTTAGTAGTGAAGATATTTGGTCTAAGAGCCTTGTTTCGGGGCATAGATTTTACTACCTCTTACACTTCTTTGATAGAGATCTTTGATGAGCCTTGTCATTGGGTAACTATATGGACCTTAACATACATCCAATCTCATTAAAATCTCTTCTCATAATTCCTTACATATTTTAATTATATTTTGCTTAATGAGATGAGTAAAAGTAAGATGTTATGTCTAATGGTATAATGTGCATTGATTGCAAGTTTTTGAGATCAAATCATGGCAATTTTGGCTAATTTAGGGTAGAAAATCGAATGAGACAAGGAGGAGAGATTATAGGAGATAGATCCTCCTCATTTAATCCTCACTCATTCAAATATTCCTCAATCAAATCACACTAGCTCAGAGTTGCAAGCAGCCGAGTCATGGAGATCATGGGCAGTCGAGCCAGTGATAGTTAAGAGCCAATTCATCTTGATTTTGGAAGCCAAGCCTCCCTAGATTTAAGGAATTAATTGGAGACTTTAGTTGTATAAATAAGGAGGCCTATAGCCACATTAGGATTCTGATTTTTTATGTAAGAGCACTAACCATTTTCGAGTTCAAGCTTTGTGGCAAAACATTGTTATGTAATTTTTCTGAGATGATAATGAGGTTGAGCATTTCCATGATCCAGCACTGAGTTGACTCAGAGGTCTGAAGCTCTTGGTTTAGGGCCCAAAACTAGTAGCAAAGGCTCTTCTTCTTTTACTTTTATGCTTAGGTGATTTCATAGATTAATGGTTGAATTGGTTTTAGCATTGTTTCATTGCAAGTAGTTGTGAATTTGATTAGTTTGCTTCCATTTGTGCATTGCTTTAGTAGTATCTTAGAAAGAAAAAGGAATACCAAAAATGTTGATAGCAGGTGGATTTGGCCTCACTCCTTCCTTCAGGGACCATGGTTTGAGGAAAAACTCCTATTCAGCCCCAAAAAGACAAAATTCTGAATTCGTATGGAATTTAGGGCTTTTTGCTACTTAGGCCAACATCTTTTCAGTTTTCAAAGATAGGTTTCAATTGTCATTTATGATATCTTCAGCTTTGTATTGGATCTCATGGTGTTTCACAATCTTTTGCAAGCATTTCCATGCATGAACTAGGCAACTAAATAATGAAATGATGATTTCTTAAGTTGATTGGAAATATTCCTTGTTTGATATGATTCATGGATAAGTTCCAGTAATGTATGTATTGCAGGAGTTTCAATAGTGTAGGAAGATATCATGCCAGCAACCCCAGCTTAATCTCATCCATCCATGATCACCAAAAGCCACCAAGTCCCTCAACTAATTCATCATTCCATAAGAACAACTTTCCAGGTTTGTTGAGAAAATCCAGCCATCTTACAAACTCTGTTTTGAGCTCTGAAGAAGTCCTAGCCACTCCCTTGCCCTATTTCTTCCATCATTCACCTTCCCTAAGCCCTATACCACCTTCCAAATCACTCCTATTTCTCTTGTCTGGATCCTGTAGGAATACAGGGGATCCTGTACGAGCATTAGGACATCATGTAGGAAGCATTAGAACATCCTGTAGGAAGCATTTTGAGGCCAATTTGTGGAAAAAGCATCCAGGAAGATAGGAGAAGACCCCTACTAGCCTCGTGTTGTACTACGAAACAACCCCCATTTATAAAGAACAATAGCTAGGGTTAGAGTTATAAATGGGGACCCTTTAGAATTTTTAGGCTTAGGATAATAATAACTAACTCTAAGAAAATACCTAGCAAAAAATTGCAAAACGAACTAAGGATGAAATTCACATCACCAATTTCAAATCACACTTTTCCGCATGACTATTTTAAAACACCTTTAGAAAATTATGATATGCGATTAAGTCTCCCGCTGTGATAACGTCACCTTGTCATTTCGCAATCGCATTTCACACTTTGCATAGTTCGCAAGAAACTTAACCATGCCATTAGAACGAATGTTAGCGATTTGAGAAATGCAATATTGCAATATTCACAATAGCATTTCACTTGATGCATCTGGTAGCGTTATATTGTATCCATTTAAAGAAAGCGATGCGTGATTAAGACTGGTAAAACGTGTGGAACAATTACGTTTTAAATACCAAAACAAACTAGTTGAAAAGTTAATAAATATTTAGTTGCTTGAGGAAGGATAATCATTTTCCAGATTATGGGTAGTTATAATCAAGTATCTCATTAAACCTTTCTCATGATCCAAAGTCATTTCAGAGAAGCTTTCAGTCTTAATTACTAGATATCATTTGCGTTGATATATCTTATCTATTTCAGGCAAGCGACAAAAGACATGTCACTAAGAAAGGTGATGCAGAAACAGAGCAAACAGACCATTGTTGAATCTGAGTTTACAAAGATGGCTCCTATCTTCACTGATACAGTTTGTGATGCTGCCAGAGGCACAACAGCTTGGGAAGTGATTTACAATAGGCTAGAGGACGAGCATCCTAAAATCACTATTATGAGAGCAACAACTGACTCAACAAGGCCTTCAGGACTTCAATGCAGATATGCTTCATGTTCTTTCCTTCATAGGATAGGAGCAAGAGCTAAAATCCTCCCCTATACAGATATGATCAAGTGGGTGATCAAAAACCTTATCATTGAAGATAGGCAGTTCAAGAATTCAAGGATGGCTCTCATAAGGTCATTCAGAGCAGAGGACTTGAAGAATATGTACCACATATCTGACCCGCAGGATATCCACGAAAACACATTTGTGGCTAATTTCACAAAGAAGAACCCAGACCCCTTCAAGCTAATTCAGGGTTGGAGAGTGTTGGACAACAAATTCAAATATTACAAATCAGGTATGTATTCTATAGCCTCTTTGGCAAACCCCTACAACTATGTAGCAGCCATGTTATGTAGATTGTATGGGCTACAGAATAATAGTAAGTTTTCAATAGAATGGATTCCTCTGATTGACGCTTGTGTTAATTTCCATATCATGAATTGGTATTCCATGCTATCTGACAACCTAGCCACCACCATTATCGAATATTGACAGAAGAAAGCCTCTTTTTCAGATAACCTTCCTCCCTTCTATTTTAGTGCCTATATTATGGATGTTATTTGTTTTTGCACTACATTTCCAACCATGGGTTGGAAATGGACCTTACAAGATCCCTACCCAATCCATCTCAGTCATAAACAAATATGGGAATCGCATTACATACCTCACTCCTATAAGATATTCCATGTTGTTGTGTTGCCCCTACATCAAATAATTTTCAATAAGAAAGCCCCTAGGTTTTCCCAAGAAGCTACAACAAACCTGCTTACTGTCGATAAGTATTTCATTGAAGAGTGGTTCACCTACATTAGGGTTTTTGGTAGCATAACTAATCCACATGTCCTTCTTTTATATGTTTCTGATAAGTTATTAGCAAGAGAGATTGTGTACTAGACTATGGGAAGGGGCATGACTAAAATTTTGAAAGACGACAAGAAGTCATTATGGCCCACTTTCCCTATCAAATGCGGTTCTTTTGCTTTAGCCAATTTTGTTCATGCTACTAAGGAGTCAGCACATATGGAAGCCCTCAAGCTTCATATATTGCCTAAGAGGCAATTTGATCCAAGCAAAGTGGCATATAATGTCACTACTGGACTAAAGCTCAAGCCATACAATCATGAAGACAATTATTTTGAGGATTTGTTATAGTCGGCTGTATCCTTCGAACAAGCATTTGAATGGGAAAAGACGAATTTGAAACCTGAAGATTTTCAAAGATTTCAGGAATGCAGAGATGAGAGGCTCCAGGTGATCCCAATGCATCTATTAAAGCCCGAGGATAAGTCTACACCAAGTGTCACAATTGATAGTGGAGGTCCTAGGTCTCAAGTAGACTATCAGGTAAACACTGAGAAGACACGAGACACTGGGAAACCCCAAGACGTAGACAACATAGCTGAGTCCAGCAGGAAGTCAACTGAAAAATAAGTGATAAGCACCCTGACTACAGAGATCAGTCCAGAGGCCAAAGGCGGTAGTTTGGAGCAGTAGTGGGATCAGTTTAATCAGAAATTGCAAGGCACTCCCAAAGCCTCAAATACCCAAGAAACAGAGGAATGTAAAACTCCTCTACATATTCATAAGGATAGAGAGCCCAAGTCTATCGGCGAACAATCCACAACTATGTAGGAACAAGCAATAATGTCCCAGCATACTGAAATTATTCCTGCTCTACCCAGATCGGAAATTGTTCATAAAGTAACAGAAATACCTCCACTTGATGTGTTCTATAGCCCTCTCCACAAGGCTATAGTTAGAAGGCAGAGAAAAAGGAGAAGGGTAGATACACCTGAATTCACACCTGGAAATGAGTTGATTGACGTTGTTTGGAAGGACATTCCTTTCAATCTGGTCGAGAACTTAACTAGACTATCGCAGTTCAAGGGAGCATATGCATTGGCCACTACGGACAAGGCTACTGACGTCTCTACTTTACTAAGGGAGAAAGAGGAGAGAATTGCGCAACTCGAACAATAACTTGAGACAGAGAAAGAAAGAGCAAATAGCTAGGTGGTTGAGCAACTAGCACAATTGTAGCAAGACATGGAGGTCCTAAAAATAAGCCATGAAGCCAATATATCGGCCAAAAATATGCAACTCCAGGAAATGCAACAATCTATGGAAAGATACAAGGAGTTCCCACTACAGAGAAGTTCATTAAAGAGGCCCTGGAATTAAATTCCCTTCTGGTGAAACAAAAAGAGTATTTCTACCAGAAGATGTCACACATTAATCCCTATCTGACTACTAGCAACCAGCTGACAGATAAGGCATCAACCAGAGAACAAATTTTAACGATTTAAACACCAAAATCTCTGAGTTAATCGAATGGCAGGAAATAGAATATGAAAGGAAAGCCAATTTACCCGAGATTGAGGAAACTCATAAAGACATTATCTTCATAGATTGGGATGCAAGAATCAAACAAGTCGAGCTAGCAGTCGCAAGGGTAGCCGAAGTATCAAAGAATATCATCAAAGCAGTGAATCACATATTGTTCGCCACTAATCTCATTAAATAAGGCAATACGAAAGAAATGCTCGATTTAACTGCTCTGTATAAAGGTTGGCAAGAAGAGGCAGGGAGTTAAAGAGAGGCAATTACAAAACTGACCATGACCAACTAGGAGTCATATTGGCAGTATCTTGTTAAGCCACATAGCCAGATTATGACTCTCAACTATTCCCTTCATACAACTTAAAGGATGCTACCACCGCTCACTGATGTGATCTTCACAGGACAACTCAGGACTCATTTCGGGGCACCTCCTCAAATTCAACTGATGACCAATATTTGTGATTTAAAGGACAAGCTAGCAGACAACAAGTCATCCTCTTAGCTCTATTTATTTAGCCTCTATTTAATTTTGGAGTTAGTTACCTAGTTAGGAGGAAGGTTGTTTGAAACCTCCTCAAATTTTGTATAATCTATTTTTTCACATTTAGTTAGAATAGTATTTATACCCTTCTCATGCATTTAGAGAAGGGTCCATAATTTTATAAAAAACTTTTGTAAAGAATGCACTATTGTAAGTTTGTGAATTCTTTGGTGAAATTATGGAACATGATCATTTCTTTTAGATATTAGACTTCTTTCCTTTGTTGATGCACTTTTGTATTCTTGGGAGACAATTTGATTTGAAGAAAGAAGCTAGTCTATGTCATTTGTAAAAAGAGTAGGACTTCACACATATGGTACTATTATCATGTATGCTTGATTTTGTTTACATTTAATTAGTGACAGAAATTTACTTTCATGAATTATATGTGAGATTTATTGTTTCTGTTAAGCATTAATTGCACTTTTGTATGATGCCTAGCTGAAGTTGTGATTTTCATATATAATTCGTCATATATGTGATATATTTTATAAATTCCTTTGAATAACTATTTAGTCAGAGGAATCATCTTTTACGTTATCATCTCTGTTTAGTTTTGTTCAATCTTTATTATCACATGTTAAATAGATATCTTTGTATATCGCATACCATACAGGAATACCTGGGTTTATATTAGAATAAGTTAGTTAGAGAAATTTCATTATAGAATAGGTCACTTACATTTTCAGCATTCTATTAAAAACACTCATGAACCACCCACTCTCATTTTAAAACACACATTGGGAAACTGGTCCCATTATCCCCAGTCAGAGCCACCACTTTAAACAGAAAAGGAGTTGTCCTAAGGTCCGGACTGGGTGGTTATCCCCCATGTGTTGGCAACAGAATTCTAAGGCTGTAAAATTTTGGTACTAGAAGGAGGGAATTCAACTGTGAATGACATATAAAGCTAAAGATCATTCGAAAAGCATTCACAAGAGTCAAAATCCCTCCACCATTTCTACACCTTTTGAAATTCGTTCAGAATCTCCTGATCAAAAAGTCTGAAGCTATAGAAACATCTCCCTTGTCTCCTGAAGTAATAAGGCAACCACCTTCTCTTCAAGGTTTGAGCACATGGCTTGAAAGTGAAGGTAAGTGGGCTAAAGGCCAAGCGGGTTTTAGAAGGCAACACGCAACAATGGACCACCTCGTTACGCTTAGGATCATGGTGGATGAATGCCGCAATGATAAATCCAATCTCTTTTGTTGCTTTGTGGACTTTAGAAAGGCTTTTGATACGGTTCCTAGAAATAACCTATGGAATAGATTAGAAAAGCTAAATTTTCCTTTCGAGTTGAGAGATGCCACTATAAGGTTATATGAAAATGTAATTGCCAAGTTAAAGAGCAATGAGGGGTGGTTGAAAGATATTAAGTGTAATATCGGAGTTAAACAAGGTTGCCCCCTCTCCCCTACCTTATTTGGAATTTACATCGACAAGCTAGAAGGTTGTTTAGAGGAAGCAGGCTGTGCTGGCACGATCTTAGCTGGGATAGTCATCATCCTTCTTCTCTATGACTGACGATATTGTTCTTCTTGCAAGGTGTCCATTGGATCTTGATAAGAAAATTAGACTTCTTAAGGATTTCTTCTCTACCATGGGTATGATTGTTAACACTGACAAAACAAAAGTTATGATTATCAAATCCAAGGACACTTACCTTCACTTGGAGGAAGTGTCTTCTTACAAGTACCTAGGAATTGATATTCATCACAAGCTCAACTGGAACTATAACATTGAGAAAAGGATTAATGGGGGGTGGAAAGCTTATTTTGGTCTTGAAAATAATTGTAAAATAATAAACCTCATAATGTGGGATAGAAAGAAGTTTATCTTTGAAACTTTAGTCACTCCTGTTATCTTATATGGATGTGAGGTTTGGGGTTGCAACATCTCTAGAGAATCCTGGAGAAAGATTGAGCAAATCCAAAAGTGTTTTATAACGTATAACCTCAAAATTAAAAGCAATACACCCTATCCTATTCTCCTTATAGAAGTGGGTCTTTCCCCTATCAAGAGCCTAGCTATGACTAGGCTTCTGTTGTACAAGCACAAACTCAATACCATAGGAGACCATAGACTTCCAAAGCTAGCTTTAAATTCCAACAAAAACCACTTAAGGCTTAAACAGGGTTGGTATAAAGAAACCAGGGTCTAGTTAAACCATTGCGAGATCGATGAGAATGTTGCATTGCAAAACATTAATAACATTAAAAATATTGTTACTTCTAAGTTCGAAGAAAAAATGTGGTGTGAGAAAGATTTAGCAGCTAAAAGAAAATTAAGATATTATAAGGAGGTCATCAATCCCACCCTAGAAGATCAAAAGTATCTCTCTGTTTTAACTAGCTCAAAGAAGAAAATTAATAGAGCCAAGATTAGAACGAACTCTCATGAGCTCCATAGTGAAACGGGTCGTTGGGCAGTTCCAAAAACACCATGGATGGAAAGGATCTGCCATCTCTATGAGAATATGAACATCGAGGATGAAAATTACTTCCTCCTAGAGTGCCCTGTGTACAACCACATTAGATCTCAGTTTCATAATCTTTGTTGCAATATTGACCTTCCTAGCCTTTTACGACGTCAGAATTATAGTGAGCTTGGGAGGCTTCTCTCCAAGCTTTTGAGCATAGGAATAAAATCTTAAATCAGACTAAATAGTTCGTTTCTTTAGGTCCGATAGACCAAAGTTTGGTCTCAGTGGACGTTAACCACCACCACCACCATCATCATCATCATCATAATAATATATATAATAATATATTATTTATTAATATAATATGTAGTAATAATATATTATTTATTAATATAAAATGTAGTAATAATATATTATAAAATTTAAACTCTAGTGTTTACTATTAAAAAACCTAAGGTTTAAACACTCATATAGTTTATTAATTCTTCGGGTTTATTAATCCTTTGTGTTTTAAATATTGATCCCAAGATATTAATAACCTCTAGGTATTCATATTTTAAACCTAACAGATTAATAACCCAAAGGGGTTAAATTATAAACCCAAGGAATTATTAATATTATAAACGAAGCAACTAATAAACTTTAAGGGTTTAATATTATAAACCCAAGGGTTTAATATTATAAGCCCAACAAATTAGTAAACTCAAGGGATAAATATTATAAACCTAAAGGATCAACAAACCCAATGAATCAATATTAAAAACACATGGGATTAATAAACCCTAACAATTAACATTTTAAACCCAGGGGATGAATAAACCCTAAGAATTAATATTTTAAACTCAAGGGATTATAACTATTATAAACCCAAGGGATTCAATTATAAACCCAATGAACTAATAATATTATAAATCCAAGGGACTAATAAACCCAAAATTTTAATATTATAAACCCAAGGAATTAATAAACCCAAGGGATAAATACTATAAGCCTAAGCATCAACAAACCCAAAGGATCAATATTAAAAACACAAGGTATTTATAAATCTAAGAATTAATATTTTAAACCCAAGGGATTGTTATTTTAAACCCAAGAGATTGGTAAACCCACAAGCTTATTAATATTATAAACCCAAGGGATTAATAAACTGTGGGGATTGTTAATATTATAAACCCAACCATATTAGTAAATGTGGTTGAAAAATGCGTATAAATATAATATTAATCATAAAATTAATATTATAAACTCAATCACATTAGTAAATATGGTATAAATCCAATATTTATCATAAAATTAATATTCATATCGATGAATATATAATAATCAAAACAATATTAAAATATAATTCTTATAGTAAAAATATTATTATTATAATTATTAATAATTAATAATTTATATTAATATTTAATTTTAATTTTAATAAATTATTATTATTATCATTTTAAAATAATTATTGCTATTACAATTTTATTATTATTATTATTATTAATTAAATTTAATATCATTATTAATTAATAAATATTAATATTAATATTAATTAATTAATTATTATTATTTATTAAAAATTATAAAATATTATTATTTTTTAAAATTTATATCAATTATTGTTAATTAATTGATGATGATGATGATGATGATTAATGTTCACTAAGACCAATGCGGTCTATTGGATTTTAAGAAGGAGAATCTAATTGTAATTCTTTAGGATCTTATTTCTCTGCTCAAAGAGAAGGGAAAGAAGCGCACCAAGATCACTATAGTTGGGCTGACATAGTAAATCAAGAAGATTGAAAGTGTGAAAGATGTTAGAGAAATGAGAGCGGATGTGTGTAAGGGTCAGAAAATCTAAAAGAAAGTGTTTTTCATCCTCCTCTTTCTTAGTATCGCAAAGCTGACAAATTCATCATCCTAGGGAGTCTTGGGAGTAGACCACTATCTGGTTTCACTCCAAAGTTCATCAGAGTTAGTTCTAATCTTAGCGATGCTCATATTTTTCTTCAAGCTGGTCAAAATAGAAAGATAATTCTGGTTCTCAAGGGTTGGGTTGATTACCTCCTTATAATATCTTAGCTTCCTTTTACCCTCCAACTCTTTATCATCCCATAACTTATCCTTAAATTTGGAGGTGATAACATCTTTGACACTATCCTTTCTTCCCAAGATGATCTCCTCATTTATCCCCCAGTGGTTGAGCTAAGACTGGGCATCCTTATGCCACCCACGCTTGAGGCGAAGGTGGGGTTTTTTACTAAAGTTAGAAGAAATTTTAGGAAGCCTCTTGGATTCCATGTTGTAAAGCTTCTTATTATACATTAGATATTTAAACATAGCCTTAATTTCAATAGGGGAGACGCCAAATTCGACCAGGAGGATAGGATAGGGGGTATTTCCCTTGATCTTGAGGTTGTAGGTTATGAATTGCTTTTGGATCATCTCAATATTTCTCCAAGACTCTCTAGATATACTGCAACCCGAGACTTCACAACCATATAGGACAATAGGGGTGACGAGGGTCTTAAATAGGAACCTTTTTTTACTCTAAATACAAATATTGGTAGCCTTAGAATTGTTTTCAAGCGCATAATATGCTTTCTGGCCTCCAATAATACTTTTTTCAATATTGTAGTTCCAGTTAAGCTGATAAGGGATGTCAATACCCAAATGTTTATAAGAAGAGACCTGTTCCAAGCAATTGTCATCATAGACGCAATTTTCGTGGATGGCCTTTTTGGATTTAATTATCATTATTTTAGTCTTGTTAGTATTAACTGTCATACCCATCTTGGGGAAATAGTCATGAATGGTCTTAAGCTGCTTGTCTAGGTCCTCATGGCTTCTAGCAAGAAGAAAGATATCATTGACGTAGAGGAGAAGAATTATGATAATACCAGCGAGCTCAGCTCCTTTGCACCCCTCGATTTCCAAACACTCCTCTAACTTATCGATGTAAATACCAAAAAGAGTAGGGGAAAGGGGACACCCTTGTTTAGCCCCGATATTGCATTTAATATCTTTAGACCACCCTTAGGTGGTTTTAATCTTGGATACAACCGTCTCGTACAAGTATCTGACCACCATGAATTGAATTATTGATTGAATGATAAATACATAAATGGAAATTTCGCATTCTCATATTCATTTCTTTATATTCAATGCCATTCATGCTTGTATATTCAGTTCCTGAAATATAATACATGAATCGTAACAGGCATTTTCACATAACATGTCCTTATATTCAATGACATTCATGTATTCATATTCAATTCAATTGAGGGTGGTCAGATTCCATTGAAAACCAATAAAGTGTATTAAATCAAATTCCATAGGAGAACATTAAAATGTATTAAATAGACACTGGATAGAAAAGGTTAACACAAGAAACTAAGCCTGATGAGAAGCCTAAACCCTTTGAAGTTCATATGAAATTAAGAGACCAGAAAAACCATATTGCCAAGACATCGGTAGATCTAGTGTGGCAGGCTAGGATTTTGGCTTTTATCTCATGGATTTTGATGGGACCAATTTTTAATGAGATGGGAGATGTCGGCAGGCTTGTATACAACCACCCTGCCATGAATACTTTCGTTGAACTCCATTCCTACGAAATAGTTTTTTAACTGGCTGGGAGAGATCCATATTCTACATCCTGCTTGGTTAATCAAATTATTAGCACAAACTCTCATGTAACCGCACCTACTCAGGGTAACTACTCTGCTATCATAGGTTATTTACAAGCCTTGTTTTGTATGTTAAGACATAGATATGCTAGTGAGAGGTTGTGAAAGAATAGATACCCCTCAAACCCATTGAAGTCATAAATCTAAAGAATCAAAGCTATATTGTTAAAATCTAGAGAGATCAAGTAAGAAGGAAGGTTGCAAAAAAAAAATGAAAGTGGGAGATGGCAGCCATTTAAAATTCTGCAACCAACAAAAGTTGTTTTAGTTGTAGGTATGTCCATGAGGCAAATTTGAACCTATATAACGAACACCGTAGAATGAACCTAGGGCAATGTAGTAAAAATGCATGAACATAGAAAAATATAAACCTATAAACCCAACTAACCTGTGATTCCAGCTCTAAAATTGTAGGCTTCAATTATAAATTAGTTGTTTCCTACCTCTTCAAAAGCCTCCAAGTTCTCTCCAATTCTCTTCTATCCATGATAGGAGCTATAATTATATAGAAAATTTTGCAAGCCCTAAAAATCTTTAACCACATAACCAATTTCTCTCAAATCTCTCAAAATATACCAAAACCCTCCTACCAACTACAAAAATTTGGTGCCAAAGAGCCATCTTCATGGACCAAACATCCAGTTTTCATGGAGAGTTTAGAAACCGAGTAAACCTAGAGTGGACCTGTTCATAGTAAGAATAACTAGTCTGCATAGAAACATGGTTCTTAAAAAGTTTTCGCGGGGTAAGAATAGCCAATTTTCGCGGGTAATAATCTTTGATTTTCATTTTTGGGCTTTCATACCCAGCTTTCCACTTTCATAGCCAGTTTTCATACCCAACATTCGGTTTTCATGGCCTGTTTCCCATTTTCACGAAATGAGCATTACGTTATGTATGAAAAATTAAAAACAATTACATCATGTATCAATTATTAAAAACATTGTCCATTATTAAAAACAATTAAACTATTATAAATTGATTTTATTGAAATGAGTTTTATTTGATCATTAGTTTATCTATCCACTATTAAAATTATTTATCATTAATAAATGTCTATATATCATTAAAAAAATAAATAAAATTCATATCTAAATAATAACAAAAGTTCATAATACCATTAAAAATTAACTAAGGTTCATATCAAACATTTAATAAAACTTCATACACCATTAAAAATAATTAAATCATTAATAAAGGTTTATATATTATTAAGAAGATAAATAAAGTTTATATCTAAACAATTAACCAAAGTTCATAATACCTTCATTAAAAATTAAAGAAGGTTCATATCAAACAATTAATGAAAAATTATACACCATTAAAAAATTAATTCAAGTTCATATCTAAATTAACAAAGGTTCATACACCATTAAAAAATTAAATTTCATACTTCAATTAATAAAGGTTTATTCCTATTTACTAAATAGGTATATAAATATATATTTTAGGTTTATTTATTTAGTATTTATCAAATGTAAATATGACGATTTTAATACTAGATTTAAATGAACTCGCACTTTTAACATAAGCAATGTTATGTTTATCTATTTATTAAATGTAAATATGAAGATTTAACCTTAGGTTTAAAACCACTCACACTTTTAACATAAATCAATGAAATTTAAAAATTAAACTTTATGGCCAAATAAATATAAATATAAATATTAATTTGATTATCTAAATATTACCTTTACTAAAATTATAATGAAGACAGTAGTGTAAAGTAGATAGATGATACATGCAATTATGTTAATTGTAGATGAACCCATCTGCAGTGTTAAACTTTAGAGACAAAAGGGTATTTGGAATTTTAACATTGTAAATGGATTCAAAGACCCCTTTGTCTCTAAATTTTAACACTGTAGATGGATTCAGAGACCCCTGTAGTGAAATGTAACACTTCGGTATCAAAATTGCAATTTTCCATTTCTAGAGTAGTACACAATTAAAAATTACTAACATAAATGGTTAATTCATATACTTGTTGTACTTGTTATTTGGTAATATTTTTATTCTTGGACAATAATAGTCATTTATGTTAAGCATTATTAATTTTGTCACTTATTATCTAGTCATATATTTTAATCCTAGACTAAATTAGTCATTTAAGTTAGTCGCTTTTAGTTTAGTCACTGATTATCTAGTCATATATTGTATCCCTAGACTAAATTAGTCATTTTTAGTTCGGACACTTAAAATTGCTCAAATTTAGTAGTAATTCACTTGAAATAATTGTGGTGACTAACTTTTTTAGTCACCCAGTCATTAATTTCATCATTTTCTACTAGTGCATGTAGCATCTTGCTTTAACCTGTTTTGAGTAGAAATGGTAGCCTGAGCATAGGGTAGGCCCTCCTCTTGACTTCCATGCCTCTTAATGCCATCTGAGCCCAACTCTCCCATGCCTCTCTCCCCTGCAAAGATTGGATAGCATAACCAAGCATTTACATTTCTAATTTAGAAACTAAAAGACTCTTTTTCTGCAATTTCAAGATGAGATAATTAGTGCATGCATATATAAATCATAGAGTGATAGAATAACTTTCCATGTCTAGTTAGTCCAAATAACTAGATGATAAAATGAAAGGTTAGATTAGTTCTCTTTTGCAAGTAGTTTAGGTCATTTCCTAGCTAGATGATTTCATGGTGTTTCATAGCTTTTCCCTTCAATAATTTTCATTTCTTTAGTAGACAAGAATTTACTTTCCTATATTGGAGCTAGCTTTACATTCACTGTTTGTAGTCATACTCCTTCTAGTCAATAGAAGACTGGTTTGAAACCCTAGTGGTCCATCGCCCCAATTGAAAAGTGACATGAGTAGATTGTTGCATCTGTTGTGAATATAACACTATCACCTCCAAGTTTGTACGAAACCCCGGGTTGATAAAGTAAAATTGGTAGCTCTAGGACTTGCAGTATCCTTGCTGCAATACTGAGGCTCATCAGTAACCTCATCGACCACCGTGTTGTCCATTTTCCTCATGTTTGTGCTCTTCTTTTTTCATTCTATAAGTGTCAAAACCACACTCCATCATTAATTCATAAGCTCGACAATTATTCTCACAGTGTCCTACTAATTTACATAATTTGCAATATAGGTTCCTTGGAGTTTGTACATAGTTCTGTAACAAGTAATAGTCTTTTGAGCAATGTTGGCCTCTAGTCTTACATATCATGCACCATAGGATGGATCCTACTTTCAATGGATTTGGTGCCCCACTAGCCATGTAATTCCTGAAGATATGGCACTGTTCTTTAGAATGACCCTCTGATTTTCCCTTCATACACCATACTTCTTCTCTAACTTCTTTTCTTTTCTTGATATATTGTATATGTAGGGTTAGGTTCACCAATTGATTCTAAATCAGTTGCATACCTGCGTTATTATCTCCTATAGGTGAATCTTCCAATTTCATCACAATCTCTAAAGCATTGGCTTGACTTCCTATCTTTTGTTGCATCAACGGAAATTTGACATGCGGTAGCCGCGCAGCTATAAACCATTCTTGATGTTGTTGCGAAGATATGTCAATTCTTACTTGATCCAATAACACCTTTAACCACTGATCAAACTCCCAAACAGACTCAGTAGGTTTCTATTTGATTTCTTTCAACTCTATGATGCATTGCGACTCAGACTTCGACTTCTTAATTTATTTTATCAGTGTTATTTTAATATTTGCAAATGTTCTTATTTTATTATTTGAATACTTCATATACCATGTCAATTCTCTATCTCGTAGTGTTATAACAAGTTGCACTTTCTTTATATTTTCATCATTGATCTTCTTCGTTGCCCATGCTACTTCACATAAAAACCAAAACTGTTATAGATCCTCCAATCCAATTCCTTTGAAAACATGTAACTTAATATCATCAGGCATACTTCTTCTTGGAGGGGTAGGGGGATGGGGAGGGGTTGGGGGGCGGGGATGGAGGGTAGGAGGGGTAGGGGGAGTAGTGGGATGGGGAAAGCTAAAAAAACCCTGGCTATTACTAGATTCTATAAACTCTCAGGCTGGAAGGGTGAATACTTCGGAGTTACTTGGGGATTATCAGGGTGGCTTTCTTCTCTTTAAATTTTAGATTCACTCAAAAGAGGACTATAATTGGTCTCTACGAAAGTATTTGGGTCTTTTCCATGAGATCTCTTTCTGGTATCTACTCTATATCTCTTTCCACTTTGTGTTACTTTGATCTCTTGCTCAGATTTATTCTCTCTTCTTCCAAACATAAGTAAACTAACAATCTGATTGCATCTGTAAAACTCCCTTTTCACACAGAAGAATTTTAATCCAAAGTTTCTAAGATTTTAAATACTTACCTCACGGTCCTTTGAAGAATCTTCATTCTTCTTTGTTGTAGGACACAATTGATTCTACCGCGAACTCAGTAATGAATCCTCCCAAGATGCTATTAATCCAAAATTCAACAACCCTTGAAATCATATTGTCAATGCTCTTGAGTCGTTGTATCCATTCAAGAGTCCACATTGTAGGTTTGTCAGCCTTAAAACAATCCTTTCTTTTAGTCAACCTAGATATCCACTCGCACAACTCAACAAGAAAAGAAGCGAATAAATCTTGTATTGATCTGTAGAAATATACTTTTGTAACCAAGATTTGGGTGTCAGATAGAGGTTTTTGTTCTCTTGATTCGCAAATTCTCGCTCTTTCAGCTCTATCCAGTCTTGAAACTCTTTCTTCGATAGGTGCCACATCCACATATCCTTCAAAAAGATCCTGGTCTCGGCAATGGAACCATTTTTTGGCTTGATTGGGTCTAACCCAGGTTCGATCTATACTGCGCACCAACAAAACCTTCAATCACTAGCCCTTTCAGAAACGACCTGCAAGTAGATCAGAGTCTCACCCAGTGACTATGGGAGGGTGCAGGACCATGTTTCTGTCGCCTTTAGGAGCTGGGAGATGTGGTATTATTATGTTTTCCTTTTATTAACATTCATAAATCACTTCACTGCATTGGAATAAACACTTAAACATGCCATATAAAACCATAAACCATCATTGTGCTGAAGTAAAATGCAACTGTAATAACTACCACTCTACAACAAATAATACACAAATATACACATGAAGACACTGAATTACTGTGGTTCACCCTAGTGTGGGCCTATGTCCGCAAGAACTGTTTCTTATATAATTAATATTTGTACAACAAACAGTTCTTGGCATGCGCACTAAGTTGCAGGTTGTCTGCGTACTCAACTGTAGACTCAGGCCTCTGTGCACTCAACTTTAGAGCCTCTCCTTTGCTACAAAACTACATATCACAATAATACAACCACAAGACTAATCTGAATCATAAATATGATTCTCTTCTTATTATTTTACCCTATATATACTATTATATCAAGAGGTTGCATCATCAAATACCATGGTCTAAATACCATGGACTCCCTAAAACAAGAAACTATGGCCAAAAACCCTTTACAAAATCGTGCTTTTACAAAAAGGAGGGGCTTCAGTCCACCCCGAATCCCTTACACCACGAGGTATATTCCAAGTGCTTCACTACACAGTCCACTTCATGTTTCGTTGCTCTACTACGCGCTCTACTCCCCAAAATGCGAAGTCTTTGCCAAAATCCAGGCCAAGTTGGGCTACGCCCAACACCATCTTTTTATCTTTTCCCCATTTTTCTTCTTCTTCCCCTCCTTAGAAGCATCCATTTTCTCCTTTTTCTTTGATCCACTTCATTACGCTCTCTTCAGGCTTATGTTCTCTAGGTATTGTTCCTGTACACAAGGCTCATCCACTAATTTGGGCAGAACAATATCACTTACTCCCTCATATGACGGTGTAAACCCCCCAAATACATTAGGAGTACATCTGGGTTCTTTGAGGAGATACCTAAAATTATGGCCATCTTTCTGAACTTTGTGGTGTACTCTTGCACTATTTGGCCTGACCTTTTCCTAAAGTAGTGCCTATGGATATAATGGTCCTTTACGTACCCAATAGGGTAAAGCTGCATCTTAATGAGGGTTTTGAATTCCTCCCAGTTAGTCACTGGAGTATCTCCCTCCAACCTTAGGGTCTTCGTGTGGCTCTCCCACCAAGTCAATGCATGGACCTTTAATTTAAACCACACAAATGAAATATTTTGTCCTTCCTCAATTTGATTGATGTTGCAATAAACTTCTAATCGCTGCAACCAATGATTCAACTTCAAAGTGTCGATCTCACTGTGGTACAACTTGATATCAACATTTTCTTCCATTTTAAATAGGGACTATGATTGGTTCACACCACTCAAATTGGGATGATCTTTTCCAGGTTCTTTCTTCACCTAATTCTTTGTTTCTTCCCGATCTCCCAATCCCCCTTATGATTTGTCATCTGAATTTGAACCCCCATATTATCCAAATATCCCAAGTTTATTTATCAGGGCCACCATGAGGAAGTTTACATTATGATTCATATTCGCGACTTGTTGCTCCATCCGTGAAAACCTCACCTCTGCAGGATCACAAGGGTCATTCACAAATTCATCGGTTATGATTAGGGTTGTACAATTTTTGGCCCCGATGATCTAGATCCCATAAAAATCTCCATAAAATAACCAAAGAAACCTGCTTTGATACCAATATGATCCGTAAATTGTCGTGGTTATTCCACTAGACAATTCTTCACAAAAATATGATAATATTATATTTAAAATATGAAATTATACACTATTATCGCTCGACTGATAAGGAGAGGAAATATCCTGATTTCCTTACATCATATGAACCCAACAAATAGCTCCATCACAACCTTCTAGTCTTTCAAGTTCTGGGGGTAAACCTTACCATGATGTGTCCTCCGGAGGCCGGGCTCGTCTCCTTCTATTAATCATAGGACCACACCACCACCAGAGTAGTGAAGTAAAGCCTGATCCAGACCAGTTCCATAGTACTACGCTCTGAACCTTACCAAGGATTGGAGGGATACTCGCCTTCTTATAGCCTTATCTTTATTTCCTTCTTACTTGCCCATCGTGCAGGGGCATCCCCAGCTACCTTCTCTTTACCTTAGCCTCTGCCTCATGAACTGCTTGGGTTGCGTTGGGTTATCAAAGGGAAGGCTAAGCAGATTGCGTGGTACCAGACTAGGCCTCATGAACTGCTCATAGATTTCCATATCTGTATATTTTACTGTAAACAGTGCATGCATGCAAATAAAACTTATGAAAAAATTAGAGAATGAAAAAATAAAAGCTCTCACACACATTAGATATAAGATTTTCTCTGGGAAACCCTTCCAGGAGAAAAACCAAACTAGAAGGTGAGGCCACTCTGCTCTCTTTTTCTGTCTAGAAATATGGTTGTGAGTACACAGAAGTATGGTCTATGGCCCATCAGTTTCTAGAGTGCGTAGATCCTCTTTGTGTGCTCTACCTCCTATCCCTCTTGGCTATTTTTGCTCATCTATAGAACAAATGCACTCAAAATAATGGAATGCCTTTTCCTCCTTGTGGCCCAGTTATAACCGAGTCTGATAGCCTACTAATGGTTAAGTTTGACTACCTCAACTCTTAACTAGAGTTACAATATAGACTCTTATGGAGTCCTTTACATCATATTCATGTGGCTAGCCCTTTTTCCATGAATAATGGGGCTTGAGACGACATTCTCCCAAATTATGGGTGTGAAAACAGGAAGGTAAACTTCTGAGTGGCATAACTTTAGCATGCAGACTATGATTGACACACTTTTGATGCAGTTGGAAATATATTTATGTGTAGAATAACATTAAAATGTCTTGTTCTAAAGCAACAAAGTTTTACCCCCAAGAAATATTGTTTGATGCCTCAAAATTCTCTCGGAAGGTTTTAGGCCCTGTTTTTCCAAACTGAGTCCCTCCAATAAAATCAGTCCCGTGAGATGATTCCTCCACTCTTTCCACTCTGAATGCATTGAGATGGATGATAAATAATATATTTACCTAATCTAGATCATGTTGCATAGTTTTGAAGAAAAGATCATTTCCAATTGCGTCAGTAAACTGGTTTTCACAACAAGGCTTATTTTTCTTTATACTATTTTTTTACTTATTTATTACAATATCCTACCCTACCTAAAGAAATGAAGCATTTTCTCAAGTGTAGGAGTATTTCTATTGAAGCCATGTGCATAAAAAGATAATAAATATGCTCATACTCAAGTTTGAAAGATGTGCTTTGATATATACTAAAACATGAGAGATAAACTGATTTAATTGAGAAGATATCAAGAATTGTTGAAGAAGAGAGTGGTGATCCAACTTAATGATTGTTTAGAACCAAAGTTCAATAAGCAATGATGCCCTTGTTTCACTTGCTCATTTGGATCACTCTATAAGTCCTCTTCTACCATGTCATTCATATATTCTATTATGTGATGGTCGATCTCTTCGATGCATAAAAGATCTAATGATATGTATATTAATGAATCCTTTATCTTAGGTTCTAATGTCTACTCTCCTTTAGATGTGTTCCATGATTATTAGGTTTTCTCTAGATATTCTTCTGAATATTTTTCATGAAATTTTTCCTCTTCTATTTCTTCTTGAAGTATGAATATGATCCTAACGACAGTTAAGATTTTCTCTTCCTAAGTGGCAGAGACACCAACTTCTACGAAGATTTGAGAAAGTTCTTAGAATAACATTCTTCTTTGCTCAAAAAATTCTTGAATTTCCTTGAATTATTCTTTCTAGTTGATAATATTTGTTTAGGAGATGGATTGGTAGATGGATGGTTCTTACAACACCTTAAAAATAATTGAATTTTAACTTATTGAAACAAATCAAATAAAATAAATTGAAAAATTAAAGCGAACCACACTTTGAACTCCTCATGCAACTGAGACCTTGGTGTCACCAAGTTATCTGTTGGCATAAGTTAGTTCATAAATAAAGAAAACACAATTGCATGAAAGGAACAGCCAAGGCTTTGGAGAAACCTCATTATGGTGATGCACAAGTTCTTTCTTCTCATCTTATTTTTTCTCCTCCCGCAAGTTTTGTAATTTAAAGGAAACCTAAATTTAAAATTAAATCCTATATACACTTCCTCGACAACGACACCAAGAATTTCAATGAATTGAATTGTACTATAATTATGTTACATTTAATTCATCAATTCGGGTTGGTAAGCTTGTGGAGTGTAAGGCACAATATATTCCACGACTTAGTTTCTAACTTTTAGTATCTATCCTAACAATAAGAGTTGTAAAATAATGTTGGGACAAGTTTTGACATGTTGCTCAGGGTTCTTGCCTAAAAAAATAACATAAGGAATAATACCTGTGATCCAACTTTTAATCTATCGAAATAGGAATAGTAAAAGAATGTTGGGACAATTTTTTACATGTTTCTCAAGGTTCTTTCCTAAACAAGTAACACAAGGCTCAATCCCCGCAATCTAGCAAAGCTACTTTATCATTTTTATGAAAATGAGCATATAATTGAAACAAATGCCACATGGTATTGATGGTTTTGTGCAAGCTAATAACACAAGGTTATGCATTTGTGTTCAATATAATAGTAAATTTAAAACTAACTAAAAACCACCATTTTAATTAAGAACATAATCACCGATAATCAAACTACAATCTATTCTAAACACTACAATCACCATGTTTTTTTTACTATTTTTGAGTTAGGAGTTTTAGGATATAGTTATTACTCCATTTACAAATTATTTTTGACTCCATCTATCCTTTTTCAACCCTATCTTAGAATCTCACTATGTTCTAGAGTCACCTACTTCAATTTTATTTACCAGCTAATTGGGGAATGTGCTTTTCCTGTCTATCCAAAGGAAGGGTTATGAGTATATATTCATGTCAAGAAATAATATGCACAAGAAATTATGAATTAATTTAGCTGACCCTTGAGCTACTTAGTTTTTCCTAGGGAAAATTCATTGTATCTTCTTTCATATTGTGTAATTTCTACTCTAAAATTTTAAAACAACTAGATCTCGTGGTTTTACTTAAAATCTAGTATTAATTACATGATAGTTGTCATAATGTTATAATATTCATACTGTATTTATAATTTAGTATCTATATGATTCTTAATGGGGAGGACTGCTCCAGGTGGATATTGGTGGCCACCCACCTATTCCACTGGCTCACAACACAATTTTTCCATTTTGGCAATTTTCTTTGTTTGAAAGATTTAGGTCTTGAATTTTCAAAGATGATTTAAGGCCCTACATGGAGTTTCTTAGGGAAATGGGTTGACAACATTCTATGAGTGTCATTGGAATCCATAAATTATAATCCTTGGATATACCTTTCCAATGAGCTATCGTGTACACTAAGTGAAGATCATATGCCAAATTTATGAGTATAGGAAGTTGGCATTCCAACTTACCCCATCGGCAGCCGAAAATTGTACTCCTTGGAAAGACCTTTCCAATGGGCTACTATTTTTTCCAAATAAACATCGTATACCAAATTTACGACTCTTGGAAGTTAATGTTCTAAGTTACCCCATTGGGACCCATAACCTTTGACACTTCATCTCCCAGGGTTAGGTTTTTAAATATTTTGGGTTTTTCATTACTTCTTCATGATAATAATGGCCTTCGAACCTCATTGTAATACAATTTAGTAAGGCACATAATTGTCACATCTCTTCTTAGAAATAAGTTACCATTGTTTGAGCTTGTATGCTTTCGTTTTACATGTTATGCTTTTGACCTGCGAGAAATTCCAGAATACCAAATATGGGAAGAAATACAACCCAGAACACAGAATAGAATAAGAAAAACAACAAGTATTTTATTATTAAGAGATAAAAGTAATGTTCACTTTCCTCTTCGAGGGGGAAACCTCCAGTAGAGTAGATTTCAATTTCAAAATAAGACTCAATGATCTTTCCCTTCTAACTACAACTATTTATAGCTAAATGACCTTGAACAACCTAACGACTAGTGGTCTTTTGCATAACAAGGGTTAACCAGTTTATTTATTAATTATGGCCCGTTGCAACTAACTGTGGTCCCTTTCTTAAATTCTGGTCAACCACTTACAATTATTAATATGGGTTTATTGACTGCTTAACTAACTATGACTATGACTCGACCCTATTGGGTTTATTACACAAATAAATGGGTTAGGGTTGGACCCTAACATGCCCTCCCCCATCAAAAGAAGCCTTGTCCTCAAGGTTGAAGTTGCTGAAACTACTGAAGAATAGTGGTTGGTTCCCAAGTCGCATCTTCTGGAGAGGTGTCTTTCCACTTGACTAGGACTTCCTTGTTCGTGCGGTTGTGCAGATGTCGTTCTCGAGTATCGAGGACCTATTCAGGCTGGATCCAAAGTGAACCTTCTTCATCCAATTTAGATAGATTGGTTTGAATTCTACAATTGTTCCCCACCACTTTCTTGAGGCATGATACATGGAAGACTGGATGGATTTTTGAATTTGGTGGCAAGACCAACTTGTAGGCTACTACTCCAATGCGATGAAGTATTTGATAAGGTCCATAGAATTTTGGAGCTAATTTTTGGCAGCCCTTTTCTTTGAGCGATGTTTTCTTATATGGTTGCAGATGCAGGAATACCTGATCCCCTTCTTGAAATGTGCGCTCTGAAAAAAGTTGGTCTGCCTATTGCTTCATTCGATTCCGAGCTTGGTGGAGATTATCTTTGAGACGAGCTAGCATCACTGCACGGTTCTGTATGAGTTGATCAATTGCTTGCACCTTAGAGCATCTGTGGATATAAGAAATAGGTGAGGGTGAGAGTTGGCCATACACTGCTTCATATGGAGTCATCTTGGTGGCTTCATGATAGTTAGTATTATACCACCATTCAGCTAAAGGTAGCCACTGTACCCATTGGTGTTGCTTTTTTGAAGTGAAGCACCTTAGGTATGCATCAAACATTTGTTGATTGCTTCAATTTGACCATAAGTTTAGGGATGATAGGAAGTACTTAGTTGGAGTTGGGTGCCTTGTACCTTGAAAAGTTCTTTCCAAAAGTTACTGGTGAAAGTCAGGTCACGATCAGACACAATGGAAGTGGGCATGCCATGCAGTTTGAAGATCTGGTCCACGAAAGCTTGAGCCACCAAAGTGGGGGTAAATGGGTGGGGTAGAGCACAAAAATGAGCATATTTATAAAGTTTGTCCACAACCACCATGATGACTGATTTGTTGCTTGACTTCAGGAGACCAGTAATGAAATCCATAGAAACATCCATCCAGACAGAGGCATGGATTGGAAATGGTTGTAAGGTTCCTGGTAATTTGACGGTTTCTCCTTTGTGGCGTTGACACACATCACATTCAGCGACAAAAGTAAGAATGCCAGTTTTCATGCCCATCAAAAAGAAAGAACGACGAGTGCGAGCATAAGTCTTCTAAAAGCCTGCATCACCTTGTTGAAGCCTTGAAAATTGTTGCTTCAACATGAGGGAAAACCACCCGGTCCGGACCTTGGTTGGTAGCTCCTTTTCCGTTGGAGTAGTGGCTCCGACTGGGGATAATGGGAACAGTTTCCCAATCTATTTAATTCTTGTGCTAATGGGGTGATATGTGAGGTTTTAAAGTAATGTCTAAGCTAAAAGTAATCTAATATTAACTAACAATCACATGCATTTTATCCTAATTTAAGAACTATCTAATTATAAATATACCTGGGATTAAATTGATATATGTGATCTACAATAATATCTGAAAGCAATTGGTAATAAAGATCATTCAATTGTGATGAGAAGTGAATCTGTTTTAACAATAATCGTTTCATATAAAAAGTTAGCTGAAACGATTGTGAAAAATGTATCGCCTAAGGAATTATATTCAGCGTAAAATATAGATCATCATCATACAAAAGTGAAATAATGATAATCAAGATTCAGACTTTCATACATAAACAATTCGAAAAAAAATCATTGCTTAATACATAAGTAAAAAGGATTACGAGATAAAAGTACCATTTATAATATGTCCTACTCATGTGTTTCAACAATATTGATCTATCTTCAGTCCATTCAACACCATCTAAGAGTACAAAAGTGCAATTTCAATAGAAGATGCTAAATCAGATAAAAATAAACCATGTTCCATTAATTTCACGAGAACTTCCCCAAAAGGTCAAAAGTGCATGTTTTGAAGACTGTTTCTGATAAAATTCTGGACCCCTCTCTAAATGCATTAGAGGGGTTTAAATACTCGAACTACAAAACTAAAAAAATATTGTCACAAAAATACTTGAGGAAGTTTAAACGACCTGCCTCAATTTGTGAAAAAATAATATCAAAATGGAAATAAACAAGGTGACTAACTATCCTGCATTTGATCCTTCAGATCACAAATATCCATCATGGGCTTGAGCTGTGTTGGTTGGCCAACTTCAGCTTTCAATTGTCCAGTGAATACGACATCGGTCAGTGTTGGCGCCATTTTCTCTGTAGAAGTGGTTAGGCATTGCAAGGTCATCCATTGGCTGTGAGTTTTTACCAAATGTTGCCAATATGCCTCCCAGTTTAACCTGGTCGTTTGCCTTATCACTTCTGTTTTTTCTTTCGCTACCTGTTTCCATTATTGTTCAAGTTGTTTTGCATTAGGAAGGAAACCTGGAATGGACTTTGCCATAAGATTGGCACTATTTAAATTCTCATTGATGTTTTCTATGACACTGTTTTCTGCTGCCGCCACATCTTTTGTTTCCTTCTCTGCTTCTTTAAGCCGAGAATCCTAGCTCGCAAATAGGATTTCCTTATGTGATTCTTCTAGCATGGGCAGGTCGGCCTTTCTCCCATGTTCTGTATTTTTCCAGGCAATAAAATTGGAGACTTTTTTAAAGATCTCATCGTATTCAAGTCTCATTTCCACGACTTGACTTGTCAGTTTATTGCTTGTTTCGCAATAAGATTTCCACTGTGAAATCTTCTGACAGAATAATTCTTTCTAGTGCATCATCTTGGAGTTAAGACCAAGTGCTTCAGTAACAAACTGATCAATTTTTGGATCGCCTTTGTGTAGATTAGTTATTGCCTGCATTTGTGCTTACTTCTCGGCTAAGCTGGTTCAATGTTTTATTTGCATCTGTTCGAATACCTGTTGTAGCTTAGCCAATTGTATCTCTGATTGCTGGTCAGATTTTTCTTGTTGTAATTTTTTATCAAGCGATGTTATTTTATCTTCCTTTTCTCTAAGCAACATTTGTATTTTTGTTTCTTTGTCCATGGTCGCTGTTGCATAAGCACCTACAAACTGTGAGAGTCTATTAAGGTTGGCGGATGGGTCAATGGGTGAGTCTTTCCATAGAACATCCATTGGTTCATTTTCAAGGGTAGTAGCAGCTGTAGAGTCCAATTTCCTTTTCTTTCTTTGTATTTTCACCACGGCCTTATGCTGTGGGCTATAAAACACATCTAGAGGGGGAATTTCTTCAATTCTCAAAATTATTTCGGAAGTGGGGGTAACAGGGATGTGCTCTTCCTCTTGTGTATTTGTAGTCTCTTCCACTGTAATTTACAGAGTTGTTTTCTATTGTGGAGTTTTCAACTCCGGCGCTTGTTCCTATGTGTTGAGACTTTTATTAAAATTGTCCCACTCTTCCACTAAATCAATTACCAGGGGTTTTATTGGTTGCGCGGAGGTAGTAGCGATTTCAGCCTGCATGCTGACAGAAGTTTCTTCAACTATCTTCTATGTAGATTGGGTTGTATCCTTTACTGACTCCATGCTTCTGCTTTTACCATTTTGCGATGACTGTTGTGATTCCCTCGTAGATTTCTCTTGAGATTCTGCTCCAAAATCAGTCTTGGAATTTTCTTTGGTGTCACCTTCTATAGTCACACTGGGAGTAGGCTCCCTTATTGGTTCAATCAATAATTGGTCCAATGGGACCTTTGCTAACCTCCTTTCTCTATAACTGTAAAAAATTTCTAGATCTTCACAGTTAAAAAGTAGTTGTGACATATGCTTCACCTCTGTGAACGTGTTTTTCTGCAAAAAGATGTCATCAAAGGCATCTGCCTTTGATCCAGATGGCTCTAGAGACACACACAGGGCAAAGAGGGCTTATGAATGCTCAAAAATCAAATTGTTTGGATTATTCTCAAACTAGGTTCATGTTAAAGATCTCATCGTCATGATCGTGGTGGTGTGAACGGTTCGTCAATCCGAGTCCGGATGAGGAAGATAGAGGCAGTCAAAGTTTTGGTTGACTCTTGCTGACTCGGTAGGCTTAATGGAGACACAATTTGGAAGTTTTCCGGCAGGCAGAATCCAGTCAACTCTAGCCATATTCTGGGTGAATTTGTGGCTTGTTTAATTTGACTCCTTCGGTCAAATTTTGGAATTTCGAAATTGGCCTTATCATTGTTAAAAGTTAAAAATATATATATAATATAAGGGAGGTGGTGGGCCACCACCCCCACCACCCCACGGATCTCCATTATACACCATATAAACCACATACCATATTTAAGTGAGGCTGACGGGGACTGAACCTGCTCCACCCACGTGGGTCGGCCCGCACTGAGCGGCCCCATGATACATGTCATACCAACCAAGCATGACCAATGCCCCCCATTTAATAACAAACATTTAATATGCTAGTTTGAATTGTGGGAGGTGTGGGGGCGGGACGCCCAATGCGGACCTGACCCCTCAAAAAAAGCTGTAGATTGGTTTTTTTAAAAAACAATAATGTGTAAAAAAAAGGAGGGGCGGGGTTTGACCTCTCGACCCCTCCTCAACTAATGCCTAACATTACCAATCCACCCAAATAACTTTCTTGTAAATTTCACCAACAAACTTATATAAACACTCATTTTCACCAGTGCGCCCAGGAGATGGAGGAACCAGGAGCATGCACGCAAATCGATGCAGGTGGAACCATGACTGCTATAGAAATAGGGAGTGGAACCATGATCCTTGAAATTTTCCAGAGGAGGTAATTTTTCTCCATGTTGAAATATAGTCAATTTTATAGTCTTTTTTCACGATTCTCTGCAGGGATCGCAATGGCGAGGTCAGATTTGCCTTTTTAGTTGTATATTTCCAATCCACCCATGGAGCAGAATCTTTGGGAAATATAGGGGGAATATAAAGATTCCTTGAGCCCTAGATTCTCAATTTCTCAAAATTTAGAAATTTGAAAGTCTATTTTGCACTATTCGACGCCACAAATCTGATGGTGCATTCAGATTTTTCATTTTCTCATTTTATTTTCTAGCCACTTTTCTAAGTGGAATGTGGGTGTCAGCATTTATGTGCGAGCAACCATTTCCATGCGATTGATGTCGTGAGATCGATGGCATGAAAAACTTTAGCACTTTGACATCTCCTTCTTTAGATGGCCCTTGGTTGTGAGGTATGTGCAGTGTGTTCATGTACTTATTTTGCTATGCATTGTGCTGCACAGATCCCTGTTTGATGTTGATGAGAGATCTTGTTTATTACTTGTTTTCATGATTCTTACTTGATGTGACGAAGAATTGTCTATGTTATGTACTTGTTGTCATGATTCGTCACGTTATGTTTTGAGATCCCTTTGTTGTATGTTGATGGGATACTCATGTTGTCGTCATGTATGTTTGCATTGAGATCCCTTTTATGCCATGTTGGCGGGATGCTCATCACGCATGAGTTTGTGTCATACTGATAGGAGTCTTTTTTACTGAGAGTTCCTGTAGCGGAACATCTCTTAGAGCCACTCCCGCGTGAGGGCATTTTCCTTGTATGATCGCGACATCATCTCTTGTGTACATCATCACTATTGATAGCACTTAATGCAGCAGCCTACACTATCTTGACACCGGGGCCCGAAGACGTATTCCCTCCTAGACGAACTCCATTATCAACGGCTTATGTTTTCATGTGTTGATGATTGACATGTTCCTCTTCTTTATAGCATGCATATGTATTCACTTATGTTCTCTTAAAAATGCAATTTAACACATCACGAAAGTAAAAGTTCTTGGAAGAGTCCTTCATCACACCCAGAGCTGGATCAAGTGGTATTAGAGCAGTCTTTGCGTTGATGAGAATTGCAAGCGTGAACAATGGAATGTGTAACGACAGAGGATGAAAAAGCAATGTACGAGACCATGCTCAAAATTTCCAAAAGGGTGGAAATCATGTATGAAACTCTACAGAAAGAGACAGAGGAAAAGGAGTGATTGCAGTTTCAGTTGCAAGCCACGGAAGAGGCACTGGAAGAACTGAAGCACAACAAGAAAAATCTTGAAATAGAGAATGTTGAATTGAAGACGTGTCTACATGAAGAGAAGGAGGAAAAACATAGTTTTATACGACAACTGCAAGCAAAGGACGAGGCCTTGGAAAAGCTGCAATGTGACCCATGTGAGGTAAAAGGTAATTCTCCAAATTCATGTATGTTTCCTGATGATGATTTCGCTGTTTTTGAAAATCATACCATAGGAATTGGTTCCAAACTATTGAATAAAATGGGTTATGAAGGAAAATGCTTGGGCGTTAATGGCCAAGGCATTGTCAACCCCATCAAAGTAGAAGAATTACCCTGTCAGGCAGGAATTGGGTATGTCAGAAAGGAAGTTGGGGGATGCGCCGCGACAGCTATTGAACCACCAACAATAGATGATGAGAATCCTTCATCATTTCTTTCCAAATCGACAAAGGAGGTAAAAGATGTTGATTTCCATTCGGTTTCATCTTCACATGGTACGATTTTTGTTGGATATTTGGAGATCCCAATTACAGGGACAAACATGAGGCTCCTTACAAGGACGAGGCATGAGGAGGAAGAAAAACTTGGTGTTAATAATCAAGACATGACTCAACCATTTGAGGTTATGCAGAGACCTCAATTTGCAGGCTTGAGATACACCAAAGGAGAATGCTTGAAGGTGTCATATTCTTCTGAGACATCGTCAAAATCATCGAGGAAAGAGAATGATGGGAACACATCCCCATCATCCCATGGCAGTTTCCATTGCAAGGAAAGATCTAAGGCCAGCTCTCATCGCCATACTTACACCAGAGATGGCAAGGAAAGGTATAACCACTCTCAACATTCAAATTTTCATTTCAATTATAATCATGTTGTTAATGATGGACATAGATCATGGAATCAAAAACATGTAACTTTTGTGGATTACATAAACATACATTTTCTAAGTGTTGGAAAAGAATGGCAGCACACAAAAGGATGAGGGATGAAGGATCCTCTCAATAGCAAGTAAAGAAACATGTTAAACAGATCTGGAGGAAGAAGAATTATTGACAGAAGTGGCCATCAAAGAGCCACTTGTTGGAGGCTCCATCCAGAGCAGCGCCTTAAAGAAAAAGTGTCGGTGCATGAACTAGGTGAAATGATTGATCGACAAGCAAGACCATCATAGGGTGATGACTCGTTCACCTTGATAAGTGAAAAATGGTTCCTATATATGTTAGCATTTCATGGTCCTACTTTTGTAAATCATTTGTTACATTTTAAAATGTAAAAGTGATGATGTGTTTTCCATCACTTGTTCAGCAACAATGATGTATGGTCTTATTTTGAGTAGCATGATAAACTGTGAAAGTGATGTCATGTTTCCATCAGTTGTGAAGACAATAGTGTTTGGCCTTATGATTGTAAATCATGTGTTGCGGTGATGATGTGCTTTCCATCACTTGTTGAAGCAACAATGATATGTTGGCCTTGTTTTCGTAGCTGGGGTATTGTGTCCATCTTGTTGTAAACTTGACCACCGCGTATGCGTTATAAACTTGTGGCAAGTGTGGGATGCTTGGGTCATTAGTTGGTTATGAAATTCAAGCATGTAATTTGCAAAACAATGTACTACAGGTTGCAGAGATTGCAGGTGTCGACTCATCGCTTAACACTCTGAAGAAAAAAGGTGAAGGTGATGGAAGCAAGACCTTTCAAGATGCTTGTGATGCAGACAAGGTACAAAGAAGTTGTAGATTATTTTTTATGCTCTTGGAGGACCAAAAGCTCCTCAGTGGGGAGGATTGATCCAGGTGGCTCCAGAGACACACATAGGACAAAGAGGGCTTATGAATGCTCAAAAATCAAAGTGTTTGGATTATGCTCAAAGTAGGTTCATGTTAAATATCTCGTTTTTGTGATTGTGATGGTGCGAACGGTTCGTCAATCCAAGTCCGGATGAGGAAGATAGAGGCAGTCAAAGTTTTGGTTGACTTTTGTTGACTTGGCAAGCTTAATGGAGACACAATTTGGAAGTTTTCTGGCAGGCGGAATCCAGCCAACTCCAGCTAGATTCTGAGCGAATTTGTGGCCTGTTTAATTTCACTCCTTCGATCAAATTTTGGAATTTTGAAATTGTCCTTATCATTGTTAAAAGTTGAAAAAAAAATATAATATAAGGGAGGTGGTGGGCCACCACCCCCACAACCCCACACATATCCATTATACACCATATAAACCACATACCATATTTAAGTGAGGCCGGTGGGGATTGAACCTACTTGGCCCATGTGGGTCGGCCCCCACCGGGCAGCCCCATGATACATATCATACCAACCAAACATAACCAACGCCCCCCATTTAATAACAAACATTTAATATGCCAGTTTGAATTGCGTTAGGTGTGGGGGCGGGCTGCCCAATGCGGACCTGACCCCCAAAAAAAATCAGCGGATTGGTTTTTTCAAAAACAATAATGTGTAAAAAAAAGGAGGGGTGGGGTTTGACCACCCGACCCCTCCTCAACTAATGCCTAACATTACCAATCCACCCAAACTACTTTCTTGTAATGTCCGCCAACAAACTTATATAAACACTCATTTTCACCAGTGCACCCAAGAGATGGAGGAACCAAGAGTGCACATGCAAATCG
Organism: Pinus tabuliformis; assembly: GCA_031772625.1. Classification (NCBI taxonomy): domain Eukaryota; kingdom Viridiplantae; phylum Streptophyta; class Pinopsida; order Pinales; family Pinaceae; genus Pinus; species Pinus tabuliformis. Next base: position 1,235,264,914 of record CM062804.1, on the reverse strand, counting down.
ATGCAGGTGGAACCATGACTGCTATAGAAATAGGGAGCAGAACCATGATCCTTGAAATTTTCCCGAGGAGTTAATTTTTCTCCATGTCGGAATATAGTCAAGTTTATAGTTGTTTTTCACAGTTTTCCGCAAGGATCGTAATGGCGAGGTCAGATTCGCCTATTGAGTTGCATATTTCTAGTCCGCCCATGGAGTAGAATCTTTGAGGAATCTAAGGGGAATCTAAGAGATTCCTTGAGCCCCAGATTCTCAATTTCTCAGAATTTAGAAATTTGACAGTCGATTTTGCACTATTCGACGCCACAAATCTGATGGTGCATTCAATTTTTTCATTTTTTCATTTATTTTCTAGCCACTTTTCTAAGTGGAATGCAGGTGTCAGCATTTATGTGTGAGCAACCATTTCCATGCGATTGATGCCGTGAGGTCGATGGCATGAACAACTTTAGCAGCTTGACATCTGCTTTTTTAGATGGCCCCTGGTTGTGAGGTATATGGAGTGTGTTCACGTACTTCTTTTGCTATGCATTGTGTTGCACCGATCCCTATTTGATGTTGATGAGGGATCTTGTTTATTACTTGTTTTCATGATTCCTTCTTGATGTGACGTAGAATCGTCTAGGTGATGTACTTGTTGTAATGATTCGTCATGTTATGTTTTGAGATCCCTTTATTGTATGTTGATGGGATACTCATGTTGTTGTCATGTATGTTTGCATTGAGATCCCTTTTATACCATTTTGGCGGGATGCTCATCATGCATGAGTTTGTTTCATACTAATAGGAGTCTTTTTGACTGAGAATTCCTATAGCAGAATGTCTCTTAGAGCCACTCCTGCGTGAGGGAATTTTCCTTGTAGGATCACGACATCATCTCTTGTGTACATCATCAATATTGACAACAATTAATGCAGCAGCCTACACCATCTTGACACCAGGGCCCAGAGACGTAGTCCCTCCTGGACGAACTCTGTTATCAATGGCTTATGTTTTCATGTGTTGATGATTGACATGTTCCTCTTCTTTGCAACATGTAGATGTATTCACTTATGTTCTTTTAAAAATGCAATTTAACACATCATGAAAGTAAAAGGTCTTGGAAGGGTCCTTCGTCACACTCGAACCTGGATCAAGTGGTATCAGAGCAGTCTTTGTGTTGATGTGAATTGCAATCGTGAACAATGGGATGTGCAGCGACAGAGGGTGAAAAAGTGATGTACGAGAGTATGCTCAAAATTTCCAAAAGGGTGGAAATCATGTATGAAACTCTACAGAAAGAGACAGAGGAAAAGGAGCGATTGCAACTTCAGTTGCAAGCCATGGAAGAAGCACTGGAAGAACTGAAGCACAACAAGCAAAATCTTCAAACAAAGAATGTTGAATTGAAGACGCCTCTACATGAAGAGAAGGAGAAAAAACATAGTTTGCTACGACAGCTGCAAGAAAAGGATGAGGCCTTGGAAAAGCTGCAGCGTGACCCATGTGAGGTAAAAAGTAATTCTCCAAATTCATGTATGTTTCCTGATGATGATTTCGCTGTTTTTGAAAATCATACCAGAGGAATTGGCTCCAAACTGTTGAAGAAAATGGGGTATGAAGGCAAAGGCTTGGGCGTTAATGGCCAAGGCATTGTCAACCCCATCAAAGTAGAAGAATTACCTCGTTAGGCAGGACTTGGGTATGTCAGAAAGTAAGTTGGGGGATGCGCTGCGACAGCTAGTGAACCACCAACAACAGATGATGAGAAGCCCTCATCAGTTCTTTCCAAATCGACAGAGGAGGTAAAAGATGTTTATTTCCTTAAGGTTTCATATTCACATGGTATGATTTCTATTGGAGATTTGGAGATCCCAATTACAAGGACAAACATGAGGCTCCTTACAAGGACGAGGCATGAGGAGGAATAAAAACTTGCTATTAATAACCAAGACATGACTCAACCATTCGAGGTTATGCAGAGACCTCAATTTGCAGGCTTGAGATACACCAAAGGAGAATGCTCGAAGGTGTAAAACTCTTCCGAGACATTGTCAAAATAGTTGAGGAAAGAGAATGATGGGAACACATCCCCATCATCCCATGGTAGTTTACATTGCAAGGAAAGAGCTGAGGCTAGCTCTCCTCGCCATACTTATAGCAGAGACGGCAAGGAAAGGTATAACCACTCTCGACATTCGAATGTTCATTTAAATTATAATCATGTTGTTAATGATGGACATAGATCAAGGAATCAAAAACATGTACCTTTTATGGATTACATAACCATACATTTTCTAAGTGTTGGAAAAGAATGGCAGCACACAAAAGGATGAGGGATGAAGGAACCTCTCAACAACATGTAAAGAAACATGTTAAATAGATATGGAGGAAGAAGACTTACTGCAGTCACTGTGACAGAAGTGGCCATCAAAGAGCCACTTGTTGGAGGCTCCATCTAGAGCAATGCCTTAAAGACAAAGTGTCGGTGCATGAACCAGGTGAAATAATTGATCGACAAGCAAGACCATCACAGGGTGATGACCCGTTCACCTTGATAAGTGAAAAACGATTCCTAGATATGTTAGCATTTCATGGTCATACTTTTGTAAATCATTTGTTGCATTTTAAAATGTAAAAGTGATGATGTGTTTTCCATCACTTGTTCAGCAACAATGATGCATGGTCTTATTTTGAGTAGCATGATAAACTGTGAAAGTGATGTTGCGTTTCCATCACTTGTCAAGACAATCGTGTTTGGCCTTATGATTATAAATCATGTGTTGCAGTGATGATGTGTTTTCCATCAGTTGTTGAAGCAACAATTATATGTTGGCCTTGTTTTCGTAGTTGGGGTATTGCGTCCATCTTGTTGTAAACTTGACCACCGAGTATGTGTTATAAACTCGTGGAAAGTTTGGGATGCTTAGGTCATTAGTTGGTTATGAAATTCAAGCATGTAATTTTTAAAACAATGTACTACAGGTCGCAGAGATTGCAGGTGTCGGCTCATTGCTTAAGGCTTTGAAGAACAAAGGTGAAGGAGATGGAAGCGAGACCTTTGAGGATGCTTGTGATGCACACAAGATACAGAGAAGTTGCAGATTATTTTTTATGCTTTTGGAGGACCAAAAGCTCCTTAGTGGGGAGGATTGATCCAGGTCACCCCAGAGACACACACAGGACAAAGAGGGCTTATGAATGCTCAAAAATCAAACTGTTTGGATTATGCTCAAACTAGTTTCATGTTAAAGATCTCATCGTTGTGATCATGGTGGTGTGAATGGTTCGTCAATCCGAGTCCGGATGAGGAAGATAGAGGCAGTAAAAGTTTTGGTTGACTTTTGCTGATTAGGCAAGATTAATGGAGACACAATTTGGAAGTTTTCTGGCAGACGGAATCCAGCCAACTCTGGCTAGATTCTGGGCAAATTTGTGACCTGTTTAATTTGATTCCTTCGGCCAAATTTTGGAATTTCGAAATTGGCCTTTTCATTGTTAAAATTTAAAATATATATATAATATAAGGGAGGTGGTGGACCACCACCCCCACCACCCCACGCATCTCCATTATACACCATATAAACCACATACCATATTTAAGTGAGGCTGGCAGGGATTGAACCCGCTCGGCCCATGTGTGTCGGCCCCCACCAGGTGGCCCCATGATACATATCATACCAACCAAACATAACCAATGCCCCCCATTTAATAACAAACATTTAATATGCCAGTTTGAATTGCGGGAGGTGTGGGGGCGGGCTGCCCAATGTGGACCTGACCCCCCAAAACAATCTGCGGATTGGTTTTTTTTTTAAATAGTAATGTGTAAACAAAAGGAGGTGTGGGGTTTGACCTCCCGACCCCTCCTCAACTAATGCCTACATTACCAATCCACCCAAACTACTTTCTTATAAAGTCCGCCAACAAAATTATATAAACACTCATTTTCACCAGTGTGCCCAGGAGATGGAGGAACCAGGAGCATGCACACAAATCGATGTAGGTGGAACCATGACTGCTGTAGAAACAAGGAGTGGAACCATGATCCTTGAAATTTTCCGAGGAGGTAATTTTTATCCATGTCGGAATATAGTCAAGTTTATAGTCGTGTTTCACGGTTTTCCGCAGGGATTGCAATGGCGAGGTCAGATTCAACTTTTGAGTTGCATATTTCCAGTCCACCCATGGAGCACAATCTTTGAGGAATCTATGGGGAATCTAAAAGATTCCTTGAACCCCAGATTCTCAATTTCTCAAAATTCAGAAATTTGACAGTCGATTTTCCACTATTCGATGCCACAAATCTGATGGTGCGTTCAGATTTTTCATTTGCTGTCAGAATTTATGTACGAATAACCATTTCCATGCGATTGATGTTGTGATATCGATGGCACAAACAACTTCAGCAGTTTGACATCCGCTTCTTTAGATGGCCCCTGGTTGTGAGGTATATGCAGTGTGTTCATGTACTTCTTTTGCTATGCATTGTGCTACACAGATCCCTGTTTGATGTTGATGAGGGATCTTGTTTATTACTTGTTTTCATGATTCCTGCTTGATGTGACACGAAATCATCTATGTGATGTACTTGTTGTCATGATTCGTCATGTTATGTTTTGAGATCCCTTTGTTGTATGTTGATGGGATACTCATGTTGTCGTCATGTATGTTTGCATTGAGATCCCTTTTATGCCATGTTGGTAGGATGCTCATCATGCATGAGTTTGTGTCATACTGATAGGAGTCTTTTTGACTGAGAGTTCCTGTAGCAGAACATCTCTTAGAGCCACTCCTGCATGAGGGCATTTTCCTTGTATGATTGTGACATCATCTCTTGTGTACATCATCACTATTGACAACACTTAATGCAGCGGCCTACACTCTCTTGACATGGGGGCCCAGAGATGTAGTCCCTCCTGGACAAACTCTGTTATCAACGACTTATGTTTTCAATTGTTGATGATTGACATGTTCCTCTTCTTTACAACATGCAGATGTATTCAGTTATGCTATTTTAAAAATGAAATTTAACACATCACAAAAGTAAAAGGTCTTGGAAGGGTCCTTCATCACACCCGGACCTGGATCAGCCTCATTGCTGAATACTTTAATTTTCACCAGAGTGGTGAAATTTTTGATAGTGTTGAACGGGTCATATTTGCATATAGGGAATTTAGGTAATCATAAAGATAGCATGTTCTCTGCTTCTTTGAATGCATGCCCTAGGTCATGTAATGAAAATGCTTCACACTGTATAGGGAATGTAGGCCATATGGCCTTTTTTTATTACTTTAATGTCTTGCTCATTCCTCCCTCACTAGTTGTTTGATAGGCTATCTCTCTAGCCATCAATTTATCTGGAACATAGTATGGGAGGACATGGGGGGAGGTGATGTTGCCAAAAACCCTGATATATGTAAATGTTTCCTCCCCAAACCATCTAGCCACTAGGAGGATGTCTACTTCAGCTTCTTGGGAAAACCTGGGGGCATCTCGATTATAAAGTCGCTTGTGAATAGGGAGCATAACTCCATGACAAATATTGAAAAAATGTGGTTGAAAATTGGATTCCCACATGTCCTTGTGGTATATGTGAATGGGAAGTGGATTTCGAATAGTCCATTTCCATCCCATGATAGGGAATTTCAAACTAAAACAAATTGCATCCATGACATAGGCGCTCATAAAAAATGGAGGGTAAACCCTCGAAGCAACACTTCTTTTCCTTCTATACTCGATAATTGTTTTTACTAAATTTTCAGACAAAATTTGTGCCCAATTCATTACAGTTGCGTTAACAACTGCATCTATTAATGACAACCACTCTGGGGAGAACTTAGTACTATCGGGTCTGCCAAATAGTCTACATAACATGGCCGCTGCAAAACTATGAGGGGGACAAATAGATGAAGTAGTGTACATACTGTTTTTGTCTTTCTTGATTTTTTCCTCATTATTCGACCAGGTCCGGGTGCAGTCTACTGGGTCATCATTTTCTTTGGCAAACTTCTCCTGAACTGCCTGTTGTAGATGACTTCTAGCTCTGGAAGGTGGTACATAAGTCGTAGGTTGTCTTGTGTAAAAGATCCCATAACCTCTTGGCTTCTTGTCTTGAATTCTCTGTCTGAGATGTCGGCTTCATCAATAACCCATTTAACCATGTTAGTATAAGGGATTATCTTTGGTCGCGTGGCTATGTGGTGCAAAAATGAGCATGTTGTCTCTAACATGGAAGCGTCTGAGGAATCACATCCGTCAACTGTAATTTTTGTTTCCATAATCCTCGATTGCTCCTCCTCCAGTATATTATACATAGCCTCCCATGTAGTGGTTCCTCCCTCTCTATCGCATGTAGTATCTGTAAACAGAGGAGTCATTTTTTACCTCTCAGAGGAAACTGCCTTGCCTTTCTTCACAATTGTTCTAAACACTTTGATCTGCGGATTCTTTCTGAAAGTGAAGAACAATAGCTATCGGATACACAAAGATGAACATAAAATGAAATAATGTAGATAGCTTGTAAAGGTGATAAAAGGAGTTTTATTTGAACACACGTAAGAAGATATCATATCACGCTAAATGGATTTTCACACATAAATGCAGTTATCTCTTACTAAATGCCCACTAATGATTCATTATCCCTTAGCTTTAATGCTCATAAATGTTTGCATCGTAAAATGGGAAGAAAGCTTCTAGGGTGACGAGCCTTTGAACTGTGATGATAGCGATTGTGCGATTTGCGAAGCAATATCGCAATATCACAATATGATTTTCCACCTTTCTTACCTCCCATTGTGTTTCTGCGAGATGCGAGATGTGAGCCACTTGTTAGTTGTTTCAAAATGTAGCTAATTGCCAGGTTTATCCTATGTAAAAGACCCTTTTTACTGAGTGGCAGACCTAAAACATTTGCTTATGATATTTAAGGAGTGGGTCCAGGTCTTAATTGCATTTCGCAATATCGGCTGGTGGTAAGTACACGGTGTTTGTTTGAATGCCCGAAATGCGATGTGATAAAGGTTACAATGCCATCGCAGTTTCACATCTCGCATGTTTCGCAATGACCTTTTTAAAGCGTGCCCTTTATGAATGGTGATATGCGATGCGAGACTTAATCCTCAAAATCTTTAAGGACTTAGTTTATGTCAGATGTTATGATAGTTTCGAGCATAGAGTCCTTACTTAATCATGTTTCCTAATTTTGGATTTTTAGAAAGGTCTTTTGGTGGGTTTTAATCATGCTATATGTGAGGAGGTAAGTATTTAGTAGTTTTCTAAAAAAGTGGGGTTTTGATTGTTATCTTTTCTTTATTCCAAAAAATAAAAGAAATGCCTAAATGCTAAGTTTTGTTTTTTGGATAGATTTTTTGAATGGTCCCCATTTATTAACGTAATATTAACTACTATCATTAATAAATGGGGGGTTTTTGAATACCACAACAATTGGCGATTCACTTGGAATAACCAGTTATCTCTGAGAGTTTTTTGAAATTTCTAAAACTTCCAAAATAAATATAGTTTTGAAAATAAAATAAGTTACATGGAATATAAGGTAAGAAATACTGCTCTTTATTAATAAAACAACATCTACTTAACTATCGTTCTTTTTATTATTATTTTCTCATAAAAAGTCACTTTGTCTACATCAGTCTTTACTTGGTTTTTAAAAATAAAAGCAAGAAGTCTCTCCTCAGATCATTTTTTTGGTATACTCAGTTGTCGTAGGTAGAGCCTCTACTGCCAGCAGGCGTTCATAGCCTCGACAGGGTTACCTTTTAACCAACAATGATCAGTATCCCACTTAAATCATAATGCAATTTTAAAGAAAAGCTTGTAAATGTACTTATTTCTTTCTTTATTTTCTGAAGTAATTCATTGTCGCTTTAGCTCTTCATTTTTTATTTCTTAAAGGATGATGTCTTGGTTTGGTGACCAATATTGACAATGCCATTCACTTGATTTGTAACTTAACTGAACAAGCTGGCTCGTGATGAGACCCCTTGTCTTTTGATTAATATAATCTTAAGCCATTACCCTGTTTTGATATGCAGTATTAGTAATGTCAGTTAGTTATAATATTATGATCATGGTAAGCTGACTCTTGATGAGACCTCTTATCCTTTAAGTTTAAGTATACTTTAGAATTACACTCTAAAAATGAAAGCTGATTAATTTGGGAGAATCATTGGCTCTATAAGAATTTATGGACGACAATTGTAGAGTTTTAAAGATGCCTTTATAGAGAGGGACTTTGCTTTGTTATAGATACTTTTCTGGACTGATGTAAAGGAGAAGTTTCTTTCTTAAAGCTAAGTTTCATCAAAAAATTCGATAATTGAGGCAGAAAACAAGCAGTTTAAGAGCAATATAACTTAACCATATATTTCATATGTGAAGATTACTTTCATAACAATCTTTACTTATATAAGCGAAAAGTCAAAATTAAAAAGAGACTATCTTTTGTAAAACCAAAAGTAAATGCTTTTCAATTGGTATTATTATTTCTAAAGGAAAATTTTAACTAAAGGAAATAATATACAGTGAACAAAAGAGATCATATTCTATGGAAAGTATTTCTTTAGAACTTGTCCATTAACAGGTAGAGATTCTCTCTTACTTGATAAATCTTGTAGCAGAAAAGTCGATGGGCCTAATTGTTCCACAATCTGAAATGGGCCAAGCCACATTTGTTGGAACTTGGTATGCTTACCTTTCTCTTCATGGGATTTATCCCATTTTAGTACTAGATCTCCGAGTTGAAAATACTTTGAAGTTACAAAATTTGAATCAAAGGAGGCTTTGACTACCTGCTGATGATGTGCATGCGTGGTCCTGGCTTTTTACATTCCTCTTCAAACTTAAGAATTTGTAATTTTCTAACATGCATAGATGAGGAAGGAGTTTCTCCAATGAATTGAACTAAGGCTAAGGAGGGAATAGCTACGTTTGTTGGTAAAACTGCTTCTTTCCCATAGACCAAATTAAAAGGAGAAGTGCCAATAGAGGCTTTCTGAGTTATTCGATCTGCCCACAGAGCAAATACTAAAGACTTATGCCAATTCTTTTGGCCTTGGTCAATAGTTCGTTTAATAATCCTGATGAGATTTTTGTTTGTGGATTCGGCTAATCCATTTCCTTGCGGATAGTAATTGGCCAAATACTTAAGCTTAAAACCTATTTTAAGAGCAAATTTTGTCATAGCATTGCCTGAAAAATAAGATGCATTATCAAACATCAAAGCAGATGGTAAGCCAAACCTGGTGATGATAAATTGATCTATAAATTCAATAATATTTTCTGAATTGGCTACCTTGAGTGGAATTGCTTCTACCCATTTGGTGAAATAATCAGTGGCTGTAAGGATGTATCTATGCTGCTTAGAAGAATGAGGAACGATCTCACCTATTACTTTCTATCCCCATTGCTCCAATGGTTGTTCAATGTTGACCGGCTGTAATGGTAGCGCGAATTTTCTCTGTATTCCAACAGCCGTTTGACAAATCTTACATCTCCTTACATAACTGTGTGCATCTTTGACATGCAGGATTTTATGTGTTGTAGTATCACCTCCAAAGTGACCACCAGCTGGTCCATCATGAAGTTCCTGCAACACCTTCTTTGCCTTAGATTTTTCAAGGCATCTAAGTAAAACAGAATCATAATTTATTCTAAAAAGCACATCCTCGACAATTTGATATTGCCTAGCTTTTAATCTCAAGGCTCTTTTCTTTGTGTAATTTAATTGGGTTGGTGCGTATCCATTTTTTAAGTAAAATATGATATCAACATACCTTGATTTCATTTCGTTAAGGCTTACCTCATAGATTTGTACATCGTCACCTCAATGCTGCAATTCTGATAGATTCGATGCTCCTGCCAACATCCTGCAAAAACCTTGACCTTTTACAATTTTCGCTAGTTTAATTTATATGTCATATTCTTGCAGGGTTGTCACCTAATTTGCTCTCTTTTCTCCTACATCCCTTTGTATTAAAAGATTTCTCACTATTGAGAATGGTACTATTACTTTAGTGTGGGTTTTGAGGAGAAAAGGTCTGAAGTGTTTTATAGATTTGAAAACAGAAAAAGCTTGTTTTTCAACATCTGAGTAATTTAATTCAGCTCCTTGCAAATTGGAGCTAAAGAAAGAGATTGGGGCTTCAGATTTTTCTTGATTTACTTGTGTCAATATGGCTGCATATGATTTCTCGGAAGTGAAAGTATATAGAATGAAATGATTGGAAAAATTCAGCGTTTCTAAAGATGGGGTGTTTATAATTTCTTGTTTGATCAAGCTAAAAGATTCATGTTTCGAATGTCCCCATTTAAACAGAGAATTTTTCTTTATCATGGATTGAAGAGGTAAAACAATTCTTGAGAAGTCAGGGAAAAATATTTTAACAAAATTTATTTGACCCAGCAAAGATTGCATTGATTTTTTGTTATGGGGTAAAGGTATTTCAGAATTTTTCTAATTCTGTCAGGGTCAATATGAATTCTTGCTTTGGACATAATGAATCCAAGGAGCTTTCCTTCACTTAATGTGAAAAAATACTTCTTGGGGTTCAGAGAAATTCCAAAACTTTGGAAACGTTCAAAGATTTGTTTTAAATCTTTTAGATGATTACTGCATTTTTTGGAGTATACCGTAATATCATCCAAGTAGATCACTAATGATTTGTTTACTAAACCTTTGAAGGCTATATCCATAGCTCTCTAGAAAGTGGCACCGAATTAATTGTAGGTTTTAACCCCATACAGAAATTACCTGCATACGAATTCTAAAACACAGAAAATAAACAATGCGAGAGCATAACACATATACACAGAGATTTTTCCCTGGATCCCAAAACCGAGACTACCAACTTGATTTTTCATTATGTTCCTTTCAATGTTACAATACATATTTATACATGCCAAGGCATCCAATACCATGGAACGAAAACCATCGCGTCCAAAACCATGTGCGAAAAACCATGCAAAAAACCATATGTAGGTCTGCCCAACCTAATATAGGGTCCAAAAAAAATTTCCCTGGGGCACTGCGACTCCCCCACTGCGCAATCAGTGCAACGAAGGGGGGGCTCCGCCCCCCCTCTAACCCACTGGTTAACTACGTAGGGTAGTCGTGGAAAGAATATAACACAACCCAACATTCTCCCACTTGTTGTTTTCTTTCCATAGGGGGCCACAAGAGAGCTTAGTTATTTATCTAGCCTTGAAATGGCCATTGTTTCTCTACACCAGGAGAACTTCTCAGAGCTCACAGATTTTGTCAATGCATCTGCAGTATTCTTCAAAGTGTCCACCTTTACTAGCAACACCTTTTTGTCTTTTATCATATCCCTCACAATGTGATACTCAACATCAATGTGCTTTGTCTTTGAATGATAAGCAGGGTTCTTTGCCAAGAAAATTTCACTTTCGTTGTCACAGTCTATCCTTATAGATCCTTGTACTAACCCCATACTTGAACACAATCTCTGCAACCAAACTGCTTCCTTGCTTGCATGAGTGGCTACCATGTATTCTGCCGCTATAGTTGATAGTACCACTACATATTGTTTCTTACTCATCCAACTGACTGCACCTCCAAATAGGTTAAACACATACCCACTTGTAGATCCTCTCTGATCCAAATCTCCAACCCAGTCTACATCAACAAAGCCACGAATATCCAAAACTCTGTCCAATCCTGGTTTTCCTTGGTAGCACAAACCATAATCACTAGTGCCGCGCAAATATCTGAAAACCCGCTTCACTGATGTCCAATGATCCTTCCCTGGTTTTGACATAAATCTACTCAATACTCCCACTGCATGTGCAATGTCTGATCTCATACAGACCATCGCGTACATCAGGCTACCGACTTGTTAGGTTCCTATACCAATAGGTGTCATATTTCTTGATTGACTGTTAAAATGCCAAATATGATCATCCTTTCCATGCTGCAAAGGTTCCATATTTCGAAAAAAATCAAAAGTTAAAAAAAATCAAAAGAGGGTATGCCCTAAAAGAAAAATCAAAGGGCAAGAAGAATGAATTGGTCAGGAAAAGAAAAATGAACCCCAAAGAAAAGACCAGGAAAGTGTGCTAGTCCAAAATGCCACTACTATCCTAATTTTTGCAAAGAATTCCAAAATATGCAATCATAGACTTCTGTCACACTTGAGGGAAGGCCAAACAACTTAATCTTGGCTTTTCCATGTTTACAATTCTTGTTTTAGAGGTAGAGAGTGAATTCTGTCCAAACAGTTCAAGCTTGGCAGATCAGTAGCTAGGTAGAGAAACAAGGGTGCTCAACAGTGAAATATGAGCCCCTGGAAGACATAAGGGCAGACTTAGATAGGAGGGCAGTTAAAAGAAACAAGAGAGTAAGGGTTTGCTAGTTCAAATGCACCCTGGAAAAGGAAGAAAAAATGTTAGGATTTAATAGGCTGGGTACGCAGTTTGAGGTTGCAGAAACAAGTTTATGAGCAGTTTGTCCTTTTGAATATGATCTATCTCATGGGTATCACAACTATCATGGCAAGGTGGCTGCAGAACAGTGGAAGCACGACTAATTTCCCCTCTCATTTCTCCAAGAACATTTACTGACATCCCCTCAAGGACATTGGGATCTGGTCAGTGGTCCTAGTCCATTTCATTTCATGAAAAATACTAAGTGGAACTCTGTGTTTACTTAGCCAAAACAAGCCACATTTCTTGTGTAAAAAGAAAAAATCCTTTCATTTCCCTAAAAACCTAAGTTTTACCTTATAAACTTAGCATTCTCCATTCATAACACCATATTAACACATTAACTTTATGGTATAGCTCCTATATAATGTTTCCCCGCCCCTATTTTATAAAAATATACATAAAAACCCCAAGTATTTAAATATTCCCTGCCCCGGCAATTATAGCCATAAACCATAGTATTTCGGGAATTATAGGTTCACTTGGAACCTTATAATAACCCTTCCACATACACAAACTATGGAATTTATTTAACACTTGGTTAAATAAATAACCGCTCCCGCATAAACCCAATAGCCAAGGGTTATAACGCAAAAACATTACAAAACTCAAATATGATGGCGGGTCCCCGCTCCATAGCTCTCCGCCGACTCTGTCACCCATCCACCGTTGGATCCGATCCCGCAGATCAGACGGTCCTCAGCCATATCGCGACCCCTCCGATGCCTGTCCTTTAGCACCCGGGAAAACGGTGGTTTTGCCGTCGTATAGAAGCCACGCGTTGCCCGCTCGGGGCTATCGCGACCCCTCCACCCAATACAGATTTTCCCAATAAGTGGTGCGATAATACCATATACCGCCCTCCATTCCCGCCGTTGGTGTCGTCACCCACGTCAGCACCCACGTCACCTACCACCTCACCACTGTAGCATCTGCCGTGTCTGCCACGTCACCGCCAAGTCAGCTTCCATACCCTCACTACACAACAACGATGATGTCATGCTGACGTCACCCAACCAAAGCACGCCAAAAACCCGCCAAAATCAAATTTTTGTTAAAAAGCCATTAAACGTTGTTTTTCGTTCATTTCACCTTGTCTCTTATGCGCGAGCTTTGCATGGTTTTTAACGTTCAAAACGCCATTTCCGCTGCACAGTCCGCCACCCAGGGATATCCAGTCCACAGCGCGGCCCCTCGGCCCGGTCTACTACCCACATTTCGCACCAGGCATCCATTAAACAGGTATTTACCCGAAACCTTCTCATAAACCCTGTTTTTCCAACTTTCTCTGTAAAAATCGCCGGAGAACTAAATTTCGAATTAAAACGCAGTGCTGCCATCAAACCTCTGCATCATAGCCAATGTTTTACCCATTTTTTCCAAAGAAATCCTATGAACTCTGTTTCCTTCTGCAAATTCGCCCATTAAGCTGAAATTAAGCTTGTTTCCGCCTGCAATTTCCGCAGAAAAGCCCATAAACTGTCATTTTACCATACTGTTGCTGCAAAAGCCCTAACTACAAGTCGAAAAGTCATAAAATGGAGGCTCCAGTGGCCCTGAATGTTGACCCCTTGAATGCACCACATAAAGAATTGGAGTGGATGCCCCTTGCTGACAGAGATTTCCAAATCAATGAAACAATTGGACTTGATAACAAGCCTCACCTTCAAGCAGTTTGTGAAATTAGGAATAGTTACCACTGCAATGCTGATGTTTTTGGAATTTTGGAGTCCAATATGCCCGAACAAGCCAATAGATTAATTCAATTTTTGAACACTCACACCAAGGAACAATTAGCATCTTTGCAGATCAGGGACAGAACAGGCACCATTTTGATAGTGAAAAAGGTGCTGACCATGAGGAATTTTATACAGAATCTGGAAAGGAAGTGCCAAGAAATGCAGATAGAAATAAATGCATTTACAGAAAAGTTTACAGTCTTGCAGCAAAAGGGTCTACCCAGTTTATTAACCAGCAATCAGAGACTGTTGACACATGAACAATATGCTCACAGGGTGAACACATTTGCTGCAAATCAAATCACAGCATCATCAAGCACTTCACAAGACACAGCACCCCCCTCTGGACAGAGCTTATATGACAAATTGGAAAATATGTTCTATATCGAACATGAAATAAGACATCTTTTTGCAGTTGAGCCCAATTTATACAGGTATACTGAAGCTGATGAAACATTAATAAAACTACAAAGACACCAGTTGCCAACAGACCAATGGTGGCAGAACATGTTGGAGGTTTTACCAATGTAGTGTTAATTTTCCTTTATCATCTGCATTTAATCAAATGTCAAAACACGTGGCACATACCATAAAGATGAAAATAGCAGAAGGGGGAAATCAAGCTAGAGCTGTAGCTCATTAAAGCAGGATCATGTACAGATGAAAGAGCTGGGGCAGCAACTCAGCAGCGCAAATAAAGGAAAGACTATCAGCCGACTCACTGGGTGTGAAAGTCAAACGTATCTGATCAATTAGAGCGGCCAACATAGCAGCAATAACTTCTGCATTCATAATAGCATTTATTTTCCTTGTAAAAGTAGATGGATGAAGTTATTGTAGGATATTTTCTCTATGAGATATTTTGTAACTCTTTTTGTATAAATAACCCCCAAGAGATGTATTAGGGGTTG
Source organism: Pinus tabuliformis (assembly GCA_031772625.1). Lineage (NCBI taxonomy): Eukaryota > Viridiplantae > Streptophyta > Pinopsida > Pinales > Pinaceae > Pinus > Pinus tabuliformis. The sequence goes on along the minus strand of CM062804.1, from coordinate 1,235,249,826 downwards.
GTGAATATCATTCTGGAACTGCACTGTAAATTTGAGAACTCTTCTGAAATAATGATTGCTGGAATGCTTTGCTAATGAACTCTCTGGTTATGGAATTGATGGCAGAAGAACATGTTGCAGAATTCTTGAATTATCTCGTGGAACAATAAGTCTTTTTAACTCTTGTTTTACTATTTCTATGTTTTATATATCATTTACATATCCTACTCTAAATTGCAAGAAAAAAGATTTGCTCATAATTTACTTAGCTGTACTCTGTGTTCAATTCCTGTCATTTTTCATGTTTTCTTCAAGACTAGCATAGGCAGGAATTCTTGACCGCTCCTGTCTCCCTGGTTCTTACACTTTGGATATAATCAAGGAATTTTGAATTGCTCCCTGGTAATATGCATACACCTTCCCTCTGTCACCATAATGAAAGATTCTTAATTGGCTTTCATTCCTTGACTCCATTTCACCTGATTTCAGCTTAAAAGTTGTTCCATGAGTAATTATCTTGCTCTGCAGTTCCTTCTTTTGCCAAAGAAACCATACCCAGAGGTTTATTTTCATTGACTCCATTAACCCAATGGTCTGAAATTTTCATATTTTCGCCCCTGTTCTATTGAATGACACCATCCAAAAATCAAACAAATACCTGCACTTCATAACTAGCCTAACATACAACAAAACAAAGCTAAATTATAAAGAGAGAGCCCTCTCTGGTTGTAGATTGGCTAGAATCTACATCCAAAAGATTGGCCTGTGGTTACCTCAGCCGTATTCCCTTTGTAGGATCTTGGGGAACAACCTGAGTGATAACATCCTTGGTGACTCCACTGGGGAACTGAATAAATGTTTGTTACTGCTGTCTATTTTCTAAAACTACAGATGGAGCCTGAAGTTAGCCAGACAACCTTCGAAACTGTTTTTGCCATTCAATTACAGGAGTAAATAAACACTACTTCAGTCAATCTCCAGCCTAGTTTTAGGCCTTAAACAACTGTCTCAAAGACTTGATCAGTTTCCTTGTTTCAAACACATCTGAAGGAAATTCAAGCTCCTATATTTCATAAGCTTCCTTCAAAATATTGTCTAAAATTGTATCCTTCAAAATACTTCCAGAAAATACCAAAAAATAGATTTAGAAGCTGGCTCCAAAGAAGAAAACCCGTTACACTAGATCTAATCCAGATCCAAATCCTCCAGCCATCTTCGAAAATCCTAATTTGATACCAAAGAACCGAGATAATCAAGAAAATTCCACTGATTTAAACCTTGAAACAGTTTAGCAGAACCATATCCAAACTCAGCTAACTCCTGCTAAAGCATCAGTCTTTCCTTCCATTACTGTTGCTTCTCCTAGTTCTTCATCCACACCTCAAAGCATCTTCTCCACTCCTCCATCCACTGCACATATTTCCACTGTTGTCCCTGCTATTCCAGCTGTCCCACTCCTTCCTGCTGTCCCATTTATCCCTGTAAATATGGCAAACCGATATGCTCCCCTGCAGTTACCTGCAAATCCAGGGGCTATGCCTCAAGATTATCAAAGTAAAATCACTTATTTTGATGGTACTGGCACCTATACAGCTCAACAACATACCAAGAAGATGATAGACTATTTTGAGAATTATGAGATTGATGATAATGATGTCAGAATGAAAATCTTTGTCCAAAGTTTAACTGGTGATGTAAGAACTTGGTTTAGAGCACTCCCTGCAAATACCATTGCTGACCCAGATGCCCTTTATCAAATGTTCATGAACAGGTGGGAAAAGAAAAAGGACCCATTACACATCCTATCCGAATATGAAAGCTTGAAAAGAGGCCCCCAAGAAATGGTTTAAGATTACTGTGCTAGATTCAACAATGTATACAATGCTATCCCACAAAATCTTAGACCTCCACCAGACTTAGCCTTGATCAAATTCCCTGATGGATTTGATTCTGACATGGCTTACCAGCTGAGGGAAAGAGCTCCTCCAAGCCTAGAAGACATGCAAAGCATAGCTGTCAGTGTAGAGGCAAATTTGATTTCCAAAAGAGCTCGGGCTAGAGCTGAAAGGAGAATACCCATCAAAGAAGAACCTTCTGCCTTCGAACAAAAGTTAGATGCAATCATTAAAGGGATGGATAGATTAGGTGACAGGGTAGAGACCATTGAGAGAAAATCATCTTGGGAGGGTCAACCAAGTAACACAGCAAGAAACCCAAACTTTAGAAAAAATCAAAATCCAAATGCTGGAAGGGCTGGCCCTGACCAGAATATCAGACCTCCATTCCAAGAAAATTTTGCCGAAGCTTCAACCTCTAGTGAACCAACAGAGGACCCTCACATCAACTTAATGGGTTTAAACAGTGAACAACAAATCTTTTTAACCCAAGAAGACCAAGAAGCTCATAATTTTGATCAATTTCAGACCAAATCCGGAGAATCATTTGATTTTAGAGAAGGTTATGATGCAGCTGTCTACGAGGTTCATAAACAATATAAATTGAGAAGCAGAACAGTAGATGTTCCTGAACCCAACAAACAAAAAGATTCCAAGCTGCCTAAAAAGGCTAAAATCAGCGACACACCTGAACAAACCCTCCCTAGACCAGCTCCTAGCCTAAACAGTCCAACCGTTGAAGATATTTCAGATAATCAGCAGCCTAATAAACAATCTCCAGACCCTATTTCTTCTAAAGGAATTGTGGGAAAGTCTGCTGAAATGAATCCTAAAGAAAATTCAGCTTATAACAGCACTGCTGATAGAGAAAAAACCATTGAAAACACAGCAGAAAAAGAAAAGCTTGCTGCCCAAAATGCAAAGATTCAAATAGAAAAACCCTTCAATCTGGAAACCGAAATAGGCAAGCTAAAAATAGCAATTCCACTCTCAGAATTGGCTAAACATGAGGTTTATAGAGAACAAATCAGCAGGTCACTTCAAATTCCAGAAAACAGAGATGCAGTGAACGTTTTAGATGACCAGCCAGAACTGATTTTTGGCCCGGAAGTAAATGGTAAATCAGTAGATGGAGGAGTTCCTCCATTCTATGTCAGTCTAAATATTCATGACAAGGTCCTCCATAATGCAATGTTTGACTCGGGAGCTTCCCATAATCTAATGCCTAAGTCTGTGATGGAAAAGTTGGACCTAGACATCACAAGGCCATACAAAGACTTGTTTACATTTGATTCTAGCTAGGTCAGGTGTCTAGGCCTAATCAAAGATTTGTGTGTATCTCTAGTACAATACCTGGTCAAGACAATCTTAATGGATGTGGTGGTAGCTGATATCCCACCTAAATATGGAATGCTTTTGTTCAGATCTTGGGGTGCAAAGCTCCAAGGATCTTTGCAACTAGACATGTCCTATGCCACTATCTCGGTCTTTGGTCAGCCAAAGAGATTGTACCGGGAAACTCTAATGAAATATGTGGTTAGCAGTCAAGAGAAGCCTCAAAACTTTCCTATCTATTCCATCCATTCTGATATGGACTCTTTTATCTTGTTCAATGCTGATATTTCTTCTCCAACTGATGTTAAAGCTTTGGCTTTGGAGCAAAAAATTTGCATAAAAGAGGAATCTTTCCCTCAAAATCTAGAAATTGTTGAAACAATTGATGTGACAGACACACAAGGGAAACCACAGGAAACTGAAAATCCAGATCTGCCCACCAAGAAAGTTTCCAAAATTCCTAATGCCAACTGCAGTCAAGAAATCCTATGGTATCTAGAGTTTGATGGATTGGTGAATAAGCTAAGAGCAGGGGCAGGGATTTGGATACATAACATGCAAAATGATCATGCTGAAGGACATGCATACAGACTGAATTTTAGATGCACAAACAACATGGCTGAATATGAAGCCCTCCTACTAGGACTCAAACTGATAAAAAGACTAGGAGCAGTTAGGATATCAATTTTAGGAGATTCTGATTTGATTATCCAACAAATGAAAGGAAACTTTGTCACAAATGATCTCAGGTTGAGAGCTTACAGAGGAGCAGCAATTGAAATACTTAATACCTTCCTAGAATCACAGCTTACCAAAATTTCTAGGAATCACAATCTACATGCTCACAGTTTGGCAACATTTGCCAGCACTTGCAAACTGCCTTTTGAGCCCAATCACCACTTTACTGCTGAAATTAAACACAGACCTGTTGTTCCAGACAATGTAAAAAATTGGCAGGTGTTTGAAAATGACAGTCAAATCAATAATTTCCTGACTTTGAAAGAGGAATTTTTCAGCAGCAATATAGACATGGATCCTAGCTGTGAAGATGATCAAATAAACAAAGCTGAAACACACATTTCAGCTGAAACAACAAATCAGATTTTGCATCCAACAAAATTTAGCAGCAAACAATTACAGGAGCTGAAACAAATAGACCTTGATGAAAATGCTGAAGGAGAATCTGAAGTAATTGAGTTAAAGGATAATTTTTTACCCACAGGCCTGACTCCATTGGAGGATATTTTTGACTCAAATGATATTCCAAGAAAGCCAAAAATGCAGCCATTAAACGCAGAGATTGAGGACTGCAATATAGGCACTGAACAAAACCCGAAAATGATAAAATTATCTAAGACATTGCCACCTGACCAGAAGCTGAAATATATTGAACTGTTTAAGGAATTTCAGGATGTGTTTGCTTGGAGTTATGAGGATCTTAAGTCCTATGACACTTCTGTTATTCAGCACACAATACCCTTAAAAGAAAACCAAAAACCTTTCAAATAGAAACTTAGAAGAATCAATCCTGTACTTCTTCCTCTCATTGAAAAAGAAGTCAAAAGAATGTATGAGGCTGGAATAATTGCACCCATTAGATTCTCTGAATGGGTCTCAAACTTGGTGCCCACTAGAAAGAAAACAGGTGAGATTAGACTGTGTGTTGATTTGAGAAATTTGAATAAATTCTCTTTAAAAGACCACTACCCCTTACCCAAGATGGATCACATTTTACAAAGGGTAGTGGGAGCTTCAAGAATTTCACTACTAGATGGATTTTCAGGTTTCAATCAGATCCTAGTTCACCCCGATGACCAAGACAAAACAACTTTTACAACACCTTGGGGAACCTTCAAGTATGTGAAAATGCCTTTCGGTCTTAAGAACGCAGGAGCAACATTTCAGCGAGCCATGGACATAGCCTTTGCAAAGGAAATTCATGATTTCTTGGTCATATATCTAGATGACCTTACTGCATTTTCCAAATCAGATCAAGAACATTTAGAACATCTCAGACAAGTGCTTTTAATTTGCAGAAAATATGGCATATCACTAAATCCTAAGAAATCATTGTTTGGCCTAGAAGAGGGCAAGCTATTAGGTCACATAATCTCTAAAGATGGCATTATAATTGACCCAGACAGAATCCAAGCCATTCTGCAAGTTCCTCACCCTAGAAACATCAAAGAATTGCAAGCTTTTCTAGGGAAAATCAATTTTCTAAGGAGATTCATACCCAACTTGGCTGAACTGATAAGATTATTGAATAACATGCTGAAAAAGGATTCCAAAGTGAAGTGGACAGTAGAAGCTAAGCAAGCCTTTGAAGAAATCAAGATAGCTTTAACTAAAACACCTGTCCTCACAAGCCCGAAATTTGACAGAGACTTTATGATCTTTTCCTTTGCATCTGAACATACTATTGCTGCTGTCCTGTTACAAAAAGATGACCAGGGATGTGAAAAACCCATTGCATTTTTCAGCAAAGCACTTAGAGATGCCCCTTTGAAGTATCAAATCATGGAAAAACAAGCTTATGCATTGGTAAAAGCTATTAAGGATTTCAGAGTTTATATCTTATACTCTCATGTAATAGCTTATGTACCAAACACTGTGGTCAAGGATATTCTAACCCAAGAAGGAATTGAAGGCAAAAGAGGCAAATGGATAGCTAACATCTTGGAATATGACATTGAAATTAAACCAACAAAGCTGATAAAAGGACAAGGATTAGCTAAACTGATCACTGAAACCAATTTCCAAGAACTTGACATCAATGAACTGGATAACGAACAGGAGATGGCGACTCCACAGATCAATCAAGCCTTTTTACAATCACCTTGGTATGCTGACATATGTTATGTATTGTTAAACCTGCAGGCTCCTCCAGGGTTATCCAGAACTAAAAAGAGATTTTTGAAAATGAAAGCTTCAAAGTTTTGTATTATAGATGATGTTTTGTTTTGGAAAAATCATGAAGGCATTTTATTGAATTGCTTAACAAAGGATGAAACTGACAAAGTGCTGAAAGAATTTCATGCAGGGGATTGTGGTGGACATTTGTATTGGAAATCAACTGCTGATAAAATCCTAAGGGCTGGATTTTATTGGCCCACCCTCTTTGCTGATGTCAGAAAGTTTGTAACTTCTTGCCATAAGTGTCAAATCTTTGAAGGCAAGAGAAAGCTTCTCCCCCTACCCCTCAAACCAGTTTCAACTGAAAGACCATTTCAACAATGGGGTTTAGATTTCATTGGGGAAATTCACCCTCCCTCTTCTGGCCAGCATAGATGGATTTTGACTGCCACAGACTACTTTACCAAGTGGATAGAAGCCATCCCTTGTAGGCAAGCCGATGATTCAGTGATCATACAATTTTTAGAAACCAATATCCTATCCAGATTTGGCTGTCCCGAAAAAATTATCACTAACAATGCTGCTGCCTTTAAATCCAAAAGAATGATCAGTTTTTGTCATAAATACCACATTACCCTAGGCCATTCCACGGCCTATTACCCTCAAGGTAATGGTTTAGCTTAATCATCCAACAAGAGCTTGATCAATATCATCAAGAAAATCTTGGAGGAGAATAAGAAAAATTGGCATAAAAAGCTTGTCAATGCACTTTGGGCAGACAGGTTGACTACAAAAAGATATATTGGAACAAGCCCATATGAGTTGGTTTATGGCATGGAGGCTGTGTTCCCTTCTTTGGGAATCCATGTGATTAAATTGCTGCAAGAAATACAGGCAGAACCCAATGACATTCAGAGGAGAATCAATCAAACAATTCACTTACAGCAGACTAGAGAGGAGGTCTATCAAAGAGCTCAAGTTTTACAAGAGAAGCTTAAAAAAGTCTTTGATAAAAGGACTAAAGCAGAGGATTTTTATATTGGAGACAAAGTTTTAAAGTGGGATTCCAGGAGAGAAGATAAAGGAAAACATGGGAAATTTGATTTCATGTGGAGAGGACCTTATGTCATTCAGGCTGTACAAGGAAACAACACCTATTTTTTGAGAAGCCTGGATGCTACAGAAGCTGAAGATGGGCCAGTCAATGGTCGGATGCTCAAGCATTATTTTGACCCAATTTGATGAGATGACAACACTGTAATTTGTACATAATAGTGTCTATTTTCTGCAGTTTATTACAGCAATAAGATAGGGAATAAGATGCAGCAAATTTTGAGAAAAAAGGCAAGGGACTGTGTCACCTTTTGGTATTACATTTTGAGTTTATCAGAAGAAGTGAAGAAGAAATTAGGGAGCTGTAAACATTCAAACAAACTATCAGAGACAGAGCTTTAATTGTTCAAACCAGCTCAAAGGAAACGTATATATATTACAGAGATACAGTTTTGTTTGTTTGCAGCAAAAGGAAATTTCAGATTGCAGCGAGAGTTGAACATGAGGCCATCTGACCTGCTGTTCTTGGCTTTTCATCTAGAAAAGCCATCCCCAAGTGGAGCCACTATTAGGTTCCTATACCAATAGGTGTCATATTTCATGATGGACTGTTAAAATGCCAAATATGATCATCATTTCCATGCTGCAAAGGTTCCATATTTCCAAAAAAATCAAAAGTTTAAAAAAATGAAAAGAGGGTATGCCCTAAAAGAAAAATCAAAGGGCAAGAAGAATGAATTGGTCAGGAAAAAGAAAAATGAACCCCAAAGAAAAGACCAGGAAAGTGTGCTAGTCCAAAATGCCACTACTATCCTAATTTTTGCAAAGAATTCCAAAATATGCAATCAGGGACTTCTGTCACACTTGAGGGAAGGCCAAACAGCTTAATCTTGGCTTTTCCATGTTTACAATTCTTGTTTTAGAGGTAGAGAGTGAATTCTGCCCAAAAAGTTCAAGCTTGGAAGATTAGTAGTTAGGTAGAGAAACAAGGGTGCTCAACAGTGAAATCTGAGCCCCTAGAAGACATAAGGGCAGACTTAGATAGGAGGGCAGTTAAAAGAAACAAGAGAGTAAGGGTTTGCTAGTTCAAATGCACCCTGGAAAAGGAAGAAAAAATGTTAGGATTTAATAGGCTGGGTAAGCAGTTTGAGGTTGCAGAAACAAGTTTATGAGCAGTTTGTCCTTTTGAATATGATCTATCTCATGGGTATCACAACTACCATGGCAAGGTGGCTGCAGAACAGTGGAAGCATGACTAATTTCCCCTCTCATTTCTCCAAGAACATTTACTAACATCCCCTCAAGGACATTGGGATCTGGTCAGTGGTCCTAGTCCATTTCATTTCATGAAAAATACTAAGTGGAACTTTGTGTTTACTTAGCCAAAAGAAGCCACATTTCTTGTGTAAAAAGAAAAAATCCCTTCATTTCCTTTTCATTTCCCTAAAAACCTAAGTTTTACCTTATAAACTTAGCATTCTCCATTCATAACACCATATTAACACATTAACTTTATGGTATAGCTCCTATATAATGTTTCCCTGCCCCTATTTTATAAAAATATACATAAAAACCCCAAGTATTTAAATATTCCCTGCCACGGCAATTATAGCCATAAACCATAGTATTTCGGGAATTATAGGTTCACTTGGAACCTTATAATAACCCTTCCACATACACAAACTATGGAATTTATTTAACACTTGGTTAAATAAATAACTGCCCCCGCATAAACCCAATAGCCAAGGGTTATAACGCAAAAACATTACAAAACTCAAATATGATGGTAGGTCCCCGCGCCATAGCTCTTCGCCGACTCCATCACTCATCCACCGTTGGATCCGATCCCGCAGATCAGACGGTCCTCAGCCATATTGCGACCCCCCCGATGCCTATCCTTTAGCGCCCGGGAAAACGGTGGTTTTGCTGTCGTACAGAAGCCACGCGTCGCCTGCCTGGGGCTATCGTGACCCCTCCGCCCAATACAGCTTTTGCCCAATAAGCGGTGCGATAATACCATATACCGCCCTCCATTCCCGCCGCTGACGTCGTCGCCCACGTCAGCACCCACGTCACCTGCCACCTCACCACTGTAGCATCCGTCGTGTCCGCCACGTCACTGCCAAGTCAGCTTCCGTACCCTCACTACACGACAACGATGATGTCATGCTGACGTCACCCAACCAAAGCGCGCCAAAAACCTGCCAAAATCAATTTTTGTTAAAAAGCCGTTAAACGTTGTTTTTCGTTCATTTCACTTTGTCTCTTATGCGCGAGCTCTGCATGGTTTTTAACGTTCAAAACGCCATTTCCACTGCACAGTCCGCCACCCAAGGAAATCTAGTCCACAGCGCAGCCCCTCGGCCCGGTCTGCTACCCACATTTCGCACCAGGCGTCCATTAAACAGGTATTTACCCGAAACCTGCTCATAAACCCTGTGTATCCAACTTTCTCTGTAAAAATCGCCGGAGAACTAAAATTTGAATTAAAACGCGGTGCTGCCTTCAAACATCTGCATCATAGCCAATTTTTTACCCATTTTTTGCAAAGAAATCCCGTGAACTCTGTTTCCTTCTGCAAATTCGCCCATTAAGCTGAAATTAAGCTTGTTTCCGCCTGCAATTTCTATAGAAAAGCCCATAAACTGTCATTTTACCATACTGTTGCTGCAAAAGCCCTAACTACAAGTCGAAAAGTCATAAAATGGAGGCTCCAGTGGCCCTGAATGTTGCCCCCTTGAATGCACCACATAAAGAATTGGAGTGGATGCCCCTTGTTGACAGAGATTTCCAAATTAATGAAACAATTGGACTTGATAACAAGTCTCACCTTCAAGCAGTTTGTGAAATTAGGAATAGCTACTGCTGCAATGCTGATGTTTTTGGAATTTGGGAGTCCAATATGCCCGAACAGGCCAATAGATTAATTCAATTTTTGAACACTCACACCAAGGAACAATTAGCAGCTTTGTAGATCAGGGACATAACAGGCACCATTCTGACAGTGAAAAAGGTGCTAACCATGAGGAATTTTATACAGAATCTGGAAAGGAAGTGCCAAGAAATGCAGATAGAAATAAATGTCTTTACAGAAAAGTTTACAGTCCTGCAGCAAAAGGGTCTACCCAGTTTATTAACCAGCAATCAGAGACTGTTGACACATGAACAATATGCTCACAGGGTGAACACATTTGCTGCAAATCAAATCACAACATCATCAAGCACTTCACAAGACACAGCACCCCCCCTCTGGACAGAGCTTATATGACAAATTGGAAAATCTGTTCTATATCGAACATGAAATAAGACATCTTTTTGCAGTTGAGCCCAATTTCTACAGGTATACTGAAGCTGATGAAACATTAATAAAACTGCAAAGACACCAGTTGCCAACAGACCAATGGTGGCAGAACATGTTGGAGGTTTTACCAATGTAGTGTTAATTTTCCTTTATCATCTGCATTTAATCAAATGTCAAAACACGTGGCACATACCATAAAGATGAAAATAGCAGAAGGGGGAAATCAAGCTAGAGTTGTAGCTCATTAAAGCAGGATCACGCACAGATGAAAGAGCCGGGGCAGCAACTCAGCAATGCAAATAAAGGAAAGACTATCAGCCGACTCACTGGGCGTAAAAGTCAAATGTATCTGATCAATTAAAGCGGCCAGCACAACAACAATAACTTCTGCATTCATAATAGCATTTATTTTCCTTGTAAAAGTAGATGGATGAAGTTATTGCAGGATATTTTCTCTATGAGATATTTTGTAACTCTTTTTGTATAAATACCCCCCAAGAGATGTATTAGGGGTTGGTGAATATCATTCTGGAACTGCGCTGTAAATTTGAGAACTCTTCTGAAATAAAGATTGCTGGAATGCTTTGCTGATGAACTCTCTGGTTATGGAATTGATGGCAGAAGAACATGTTGCAGAATTCTTGAATTATCTCATGGAACAATAAGTCTTTTTAACTCTTGTTTTACTATTTCTATGTTTTATATATCATTTACATATCATACTCTAAATTGCAGGAAAAAAGAATAGCTCAGAATTTACTTAGTTGTACTCTGTGTTCAATTCCTGTCATTTTTCATGTTTTCTTCAAGACTAGCATAGGCAGGAATTCTTGACTGCTCCTGTCTCCCTGGTTCTTACACTTTGGATATAATCAAGGAATTCTGAATTTCTCCCTGGTAATATTCATACACCTTCCCTCTGTCACCATAATGAAAGATTCTTAATTGCCTTTCATTCCTTGACTCCATTTCACCTGATTTCAGCTTGAAAGTTGTTCCATGAGTAATTATCTTGCTCTGTAGTTCCTTCTTTTGCCAAAGAAACCATACCCAGAGGTTTATTTTCATTGAATCCATTAACCCAATGGTCTGAACTTTTCATATTTTCACCCCTGTTCTATTGAATGACACCATCCAAAAATCAAACAAATACCTGCACTTCATAACTAGCCTAACATACAACAAAACAAAGCTAAATTATAAAGAGAGAGCCCTCTCTGGCTGTAGATTGGCTAGAATCTGCATCCAAAAGATTGGTCTGTGGTTACCTCGGCCATATTCCCTTTGTAGGAGCTTGGGGAACAACCTGAGTGATAACATCACTTGCATATGGAACACGGGACATGTCCTCTTCCTCTTCTTGTGTCTTGGGGAACTGTTCAGTAGATAGCTTTACACCTATAGGAATAGGAACCTTCATCGATTTACTATCTTGCATATTAAACCTTTGTAATATTGTCTCGACATACTTCCTCTGGTTTAACCAGAGCTTCCTCTTTGCTCGATCTCTTTTAATTTCCATGCCCAAAATATAGTTTGCAGCACCAAGATCTTTCATGTCCAATTTGGAGGACAATTGGGTCTTCAAATCCTGGATAATTTCTTTGTCATTTCCAACCAACAACATGTCATCCACATACAAGACCAGATACATAACACAGTCACCAATTAATTTAAAATACACATAGTGATCTGCTTTGCTTCTGGTGAAGCCAAGTCCCCATATAAATGTATCAAATTTCTGATACCACATCCTTGGTGATTGTTTTAACTCATACAGAGACTTCTTTAACTTGCATACTAGTTCTTTCTTACCCTTCATCGCAAAGCCTTCAGGTTGCTTCATGTAGATCTCCTCTTCCAGATCCCCGTGAAGAAATGTTGTCTTCACATGCATCTGTTCTACCTCAAAATCAAAAGTAGTAGCAACAGATAAAAGTAATCTAATAGATGCTACCTTGGCAACTGGAGAAAAAATACCACCAAAATCAATTCCCGGCACCTAGGAATAACCTTTTGCTACAAATCGAGCTTTGTATTTCTCCACCTTTCCTTCTGCATTTATCTTCTTCTTGAACACCCATTTGCTGCCAATGGGTTTCCTTCCAGCCGGCAACTCCACCAGATCCCAAGCTTCGTTTTTGTGCAAAGATGCCATTTCATCGACCATGGCCTCTTTCCAGAGCTTTCCATCCTCTGAATCTATTGCTTCCTTCATAGTTCTGGGATCATCATCAGTAACAGATAATGAAAAAATTGAACAGAAAGAAGATGGACTATACCTTTCTGGCTATCTTCTTTCTCGAACTGATCTTCTCACACACAGAGTTTGTAGCTCTTCATCTTTTGATTCCTCCTCTGTTGTAGAGTCTAGTTCTTCCTCCTTGAGCTCAACCTCTATCTTCTCAGGTTCCTTTGGTTGGACTTCATGTTTAATAACGTCTTTCACCTCTCTAAACACCACATCTCGGTTGTACACAACCTTCCTTGTTACTGGGTTTCAAAGCTTATAACCCTTTAAACCATCCTTATACCCAATAAAGATGCACTTTCCATATTTACTATCCAACTTGGTTCTTTTCTCCTTTGGAACATGTACATATGCATCACATCCAAATACCCTCAGATGTGAAAGAGAGGGTTTCTTACCAATCCATACCTCTTGTGGAGTCTTATCCTCCAACGCTGATGAAGGTGGTCTGTTGACCAAGTAACATGTTGTCTCCACAGCCTCTACCTAGAATTCCTATCCTAACCCAGCACCACTGAGCATGCTTCTCGCCCTTTCCATCAACGTCTTGTTCATTCTTTCTACAACTCCATTTTTCAAGTGTATACGGAGTAGTACAAAGTCCCTAACTTATCCCATAAAGCCTTAGCCATAGCTTCCCCTGATACATTCAGCAATATTGAATTTGATACACACAATCGTATTGTGTTGTTTTTCTTCTAATCCAACTTCTTCCATTCTTCATCGGACACTCCCGTTGGTTTAGTACCCAGATCTACTGCGATACACTAATCTTTATCTACCAACAAATCCTCCATCTTGAGTTTCCATAACTCAAAAGTCTGACCATTAAATTTCTCGATCTCTATCTTTCCACTGCTCGCCATCTTCTTTCACCACCAGAATCGATCCCGTAGATCTCCCAATGAACAGGGTCTACCACAGGCCCGAGCAAAACCCCTCAGCAACAAAGGCATCCCCTTGAAGCCAAAACAACTCCGATACCAAATGTAGGTTTTAACCCCGTACAGAAATTACCTGCATACGAATTCTAAAACACAAAAAATAAACAATGCGAGAGCATAACACATAAAACACATATACACAGAGATTTTCCCCTAGATCCCAAAACCCGGACTACCAGCTTGATTTTTCATTATGTTCCTTTGAATGTTACAATACATATTTATACATGACGAAGCATCCAATACCATGGACCAAAAACCATCGTGTCCAAAACCATGTGCAAAAAACCATGCACAAAACCATAGGTAGGTCCGCCCAACGTAAGCTAGTCATGGAAAGAATATAACACATCCTAACATTAATCAGTCCAAATGGCATCTTCTGATAATTGTAAGTGCCCCACTTTGTCCTGAATGTAGTTTTCAGCTGGCCATCTGGATGTACTAAGATTTGATTATAACCTGAGAATCCATCCAGGAAATACATTAGCTCTGAGCCTACTACTAATTTCAAAATCTATTCCATAGGGGGTAATGGGAAATTGTCCTTTTGGCAAGCTTTATTTAGGTTGTGGAAATCTATACATATCTGAATACCGTCGTTCTTTTTTCTAACTGGGAGAATATTGGAAACCCACCGGGAGTGTCTGACAAGAAAAATAATTTTGGCTTTCAGCAGTTTATTCAACTCAGATTTAATTTGACTTTCTAAATTAGGATGGATCTTCCTCAATTTCTGTTGTATAGGTCTTTCGTCAGATATCATGGGAATAGTATGTTGAATAATAGAGGTTTCGTATGTCTTGAGATCTTCATAGTTCCATGCAAATACATTCTTGTATCTTTTCAACAAGCCTATAAAAGCTACTTTTTGTTTGACGTAATACCAAGACCTATGTTAATATTTGAGGTTTTAAATTAGTCCCACGATTGATCAATCCAAACCTCAGGGTTGAACTCTGAAGTTTTGAATTGGTGGTTCGTTTAAATCTGTCTTTAAGGTCATATAAATCTTCCAACTTAACTACAGATTTTGGTATGGCATTAATGATTATTTCTTGTTTAATTTGGTTATCATGTTAGTCCTCATCAGCTATCGGGTCATCATAAGAACCTTCTGAGGTTAGGAATTTTATGATATCCAGATTGTTATTAAAGACTCTCCAGTTGGTGATATTGTCAAAAATAGAAGGCCTAAAAATTAATTCAATGGAAAATCGATATGGGCTGTAATCTTCTGGTGGGATAAGATTGGAAGCGACTTTAGCTAGAAGATCGGCACTAGCATTCTGTAGTCTTGGAATAGGGGAAATATTAAACGTTGTAAAGTGGAGAGTTAGGTCTTGGACTAATGACTGATAATGTTTTAAATGTCCTGACAAATAGTGCATAGTATTTCTCACCTGTTTTATGACAATCTCTGAATCTCCAAACACTTGGAGGTATTTAACATTAAGGCCAATTGCTTTATACAAACTTGAACTAGTGCCTCATATTCAGCAGTGTTGTTTGTGCAATTGAATTCAAGCCTGCATGCTAACATAGTTTTTTACCCCTTTGAGCTAACTAAGATGCAACCTGCTCCTGCTCCATCATTGGCTTTAGATCCATCAAAAAATAAGTTCCAAAATAAAGATCTAACTACAGGTTTATCTACAAAATTTACACATTTAGAAGTGTTTGTTTGAGAAAAAATTTCAACTTGAGAGATAACAGATTTTTCTAAGAAAGGTGAAGTATGAGCATTGAAATTCCCTAGAAATGATTCTACAGAATAATTTCCGATGATATTGTTGCTATATGCAACTGGTTCATTTTCTCCTTCTAATTCTGTCACTATGAACTTTTGATGTTTCTCACGATCAACCCTTATTTGATTTGGTTTTCCATTATAGGGAAGCCACATGTGAGACCAGTTAGTTGCAAAATAACCATGAAGTTTTTCTGACTAGTCTCTACTAAGGATTAAGCCATAGAACTCAGGAATGTCAGCTACAAGTATGTCAATGACTTGGAAAACTTTAGGGTTTGATGAAAGTCTGATGGTTACTTGGTTAAGTTCCCCAACAACTTCGACTTGAGAGTGATCTAACTAAACTATTCATACAACAGATTTCTGAGGCTGAACATTCAACTTTGCACAAATTGTTCTGGGTAAGATGTTAGATGAAGCTCCAGAATCAACTAGACAATTGTGTAAGTTTTTGTTAAAGACTTCAAAAGTAAGGAGAAATGGCGGAGTGTGGGATTTTGATCTTCCCCCAATTAAAGCTATATCAGTTGGATCAATCTTGTTCAAAGAAGCACTAGGGGGTCTTCCCATTTCTTGGGTAGCTTGTGAGATCACGACAGCAGGAAGTGGCGTAGTAGGTACTGCTTTAAGTTCTTTAAGAAGTAACTTCTACTGATGTTTCAATTTACTAAGCTCATGAAATGTGATGTTTTCCCTAGTATTATTCATATCATCAACAATATTATATTCCATTTCATCATAAACTATCAAAGTTTTAGATGAAGGAGAAGGATCCGACTAAGTAGGTGTAGTTTGAGTGGATTTTGGTACAGATTTCTTACCTATTGATTTGTCCCTAGGGGGTGGCATTGAAGCCTTCTATTTTGGATTTTTTTGTGACAATTCAACACGATTTTTACTTCGAGTAGCAATAGGTAATGCTTCTTGAGTTTCTTCATTGGGAAGTATAAAATCCCACATCCCTTGTAACTCTGCTACTTCTTCATCGTGTGTTTGTTCTTTGTTTGTTGAAACTTCGTCCTCATCTCCATCTGATTCATCATGATATGGTATTTGGGGGTTTAGGATTAGCAGGGGAATTCCTTTTGAATGGTCTAAAAGGTTTTTTAGAGGAAGTCTCTGCTACCTTTTTTTAATATCAACCATTTCGTTAGACATGGTCTTGAGGACTTTCTGTAACCCTTCAATATCAAAAGGATATTTTGGTGGTTTCTTCTTAGAGTCGTCTCTGAAGGTTGCTTTCTTAGATTTATGTTCTTATAATGTGTTTTTCTTTTCCACAGATAGAATGTGTTTTTCCACAGCTATTGCCTCTTTCATATTTTCTAGCAAAGTTGGTTTGGTAGCTCTATGAACGAAGATAGTTGTGTTTGATGGTAGAGAAGATATGTACCACTCATTTTGGACCTCATCGCTAGGCTTAGATTTCGTTTGTATCTTATTCAATAATTTATTGAAGTGAGAGTTGAAGTCCTTAATGGGTTCTTTTAGTTCAGCTTTTAATTGGAGAGATCATTGATTAGGGTAGTCATAGATCTATCATCTCCAAATTTAGTTAAAAATTGCTCTTGGAAAGCATCCCAACTATTACTAGAACCTGATGGTAATGAAAAGTACCATGATCCTTCTACTCCCTATAAAGTATATGGGAATAATCTTACAACTATGTCTTCTTCCACTACTTCATTCAAGTTAATGGACAACATAAAATTACTTATATGTTCCTCAACTAATAGGCCATTATCAGGATTGAATTTGGGAACCCATTTCTCTGGGTGTGCTGGTAATTGATGTAAAGGTCCAGCCATCCTAACAGCCCCTGGATTTGTCCATGGCCTTGGAGGATTCTGTGCCATTGCTGGTATGTGGGTAGGGGAAGGTGTAGCAGTAGTGTTTGAAGGTGATTGGGTAGAGGAAGATGTAGCTCCTGTACCTGTGTGAATCACGATCTGGAGTGGTGAGGTGGATGATTGATATTGTGAGGGTATAGATGGAATGAATGAAGATGATGATAGAACCTCGCTGTGAGATTTAGATGGTGTTTTCTTAGCTTTCTTCCGGCTTGGCAGAGGAAATTCGAACAAAGGAATTCCAAAATTTTCGCTCTGTGCTCTAGTTAACAATTGAGATGGGGTGAACTGAGAGGTAACACTATCCTGGGATAACTCAGATTCTTCTTGAGATAGCGAAATCCCCTGTAATTTAGGAATCAAAGATTGAACTTCAAGGGCTTCAGTAAAAGAATAATGATCTGGCTTAGTTGGGATTTTAGCAAGAGGTTGTATAATATTCTGTGCAACTTCTCTCTTAGGATCAGAGGACTTGGAAGACTTTCTAGAAGTGGGAGGTAAGGGTGAGGGAGTTTTACTCTTAGAATGGATTGTTAATTTAGATTTACTTTCCATTCACAGTCATGCCTTCCTTCTAGAGCCAAAATGTTGAAGCCTCGAAAATCGTTGCTTCAACATGGGGGAAAACCACCCGGTCCGGACCTTGGTTGGCAGCTCCTTTTCCATTTGGAGTAGTGGCTCTGACTAGGGATAATGGGACCAGTTTCCCAATCTATTTAATGCTTGTGCTAATGGGGTGATATGTGAGGTTTTAAAGTAATGTCTAAGCTAAAATTAATCTAATCATAACTAACAATCACATCCATTTTATCCTAATTTAAGCACTATCTAATTATAAATATACCCCGAATTAAATTGATATATGCGATATACAATAATATCTGAAAGAAATTGGTAATAAAGATCATTCAATTGTGATGAGAAGTGAATCCATTTTAACAATAATTGTTTTGTATAAAAAAATTAGCCGAAACAATTGTGAAAGATGTATCACATAAGGAATTATTCATATATTCAGCATAAAATATAGATCATCATCATACAGAAGTGCAATAATGGTAATCAAGATTCAGACTTTCATACATAAACAATTCGAAAAGAAATCATTGCTTAATACATAAGTAAAAAGGATTACGAGATAAAAGTACCATTTATAATATGTCCTACTCATGTGTTTCAGCTATATTGATCTATCTTCAATCCATTCAAAACCATCTAAGAGTACAAAAGTGCAATTTCGGTAGAAGATGCTAAATTAGATAAAAGCAAATCATGTTCCATTAATTTCACCAGAACTTCCTCAAAGGGACAAAAGTGCATGTTTTGAAGACTGTTTCTGATAAAATTCTGGACCCCTCTCTAAATGCATGAGAGGGGTTTAAATACTTAAACTATAAAAATA
The DNA here is from genome assembly GCA_031772625.1 of Pinus tabuliformis. Taxonomy (NCBI): domain Eukaryota; kingdom Viridiplantae; phylum Streptophyta; class Pinopsida; order Pinales; family Pinaceae; genus Pinus; species Pinus tabuliformis. The sequence goes on along the minus strand of CM062804.1, from coordinate 1,235,231,207 downwards.
AAAATAGATTATTACAAAAATAGTTGAGGAGGTTTAAACGACCTGCCTCAATTTGTGCAAAAATAATGTCAAATGGAAATAAACAAGGTGACTAACTATCCTGCATTTGATCTTTCAGATTGAAAATAGCCATCATGGGCTTGAGCTGTGTTGGTTGACCGACTTCAGATTTCAACTATCCAGCGTTTACGACATCGATCAGTGTTGGCACCATTTTCTCCATAGAAGTGGTTAGGCATCACAGGGTCATCCATTGGCTATGAGGTTTTACCAAATGTTGCCAATATGCCTCCCAGTTTAACCTAGTCGTTTGCCTTATCACTTCTGCTTTTTCTTCTGCTGCCTGTTTCCATTGTTGCTCAAGTTGTTTCGCATTAGGAAGGAAACTCAGAATGGACTCTGCCACAAGGTTGGCACTAGGTAAATTCTCATTGATGTTTTCTATGACACTGTTTGTTGCTGCTGCCACATCTGTTGTTTCCTTTCCTGCTTATTTAAGTCGAGAATCCCAGCTTGCAAATAGGATTTCCTTATGCGATTCTTCTAGCTTGGGCAGGTCGGCCTTTCTCCCATCTTCTGTATTTTTCCAGGCGATAAAATCGGAGACATTTTTAAAGATCTCATCGTATTCAAGTCTCATTTCCATGACTTAACTTATCAGTTTATCGCTTGTTTCGCAAGAAGATTTCCACTGTGTAATCTTCTCGTAGAATAATTCTTTGTGGTGCATCAGCTGGGAGTTAAGACCAAGTGCTTCGGTAACAAACTGATCAATTTTTGGATCATCTTTGTATAGATCAGTTATTGCCTGCATCTGTGCTTCCTTCTTGGCTAAGCTGGTTTGATGTTCTATTTGCATCAGTTTGGATACTTGTTGTAGCTTAACCAACTATATCTCTGCCTGCTAGTCAGATTTTGCTTGTTGTAATTGTTGCTCAAGTGACATTATTTTATCTTCCTTTTATCTACGCAACATTTGTATTTTTGTTGCTTTGTCCATGGCCGTTGTTGCATAAGCACCTGCAAACTGTGAGAGTCTAGTAAGGTTGGCAAATGGGTCAACGGGTGAGTCTTTCCATAGAACATCCATTGGTTCATTTTCAGGGGTAGTAGCAGTTGTAGAGTCCAATTTCCTTTTCTTTCTTTTTCTTTTCACCATGGCCTTATGCTGTGGGCTATAAAACACATCTAGAGGGGGAATTTCTTCAATTCTTAAAATTATTTCAGAAGTGGGGGTAACAGGGATGTGCTCTACCTCTTGTTTATTTGCGGCCTCTTCCACTGTAATTAACAGAGTTGTTTTCTGTTGTGGAGTTTGCAACTCTGGCGCCTGCTCCTATGTGTTGAGACTTTTATTAAAATTGTCCCACTCTTCCTCTAAATCAATTACTAGGGGTTTTATTGGTTGTGCAGAGGTAGTAGGAATTTTAACCTGCTTGCTGACTGAAGTTTCTTCAGCTATCTTTTGTGTAGATTGGGTTGTATCCTTTACTAACTCCATGCTTTTTCTTTTCCCATTTCACGATGACTGTTGTGATTCCCTGGTAGATTTCTCTTGAGATTCTACTCCAGAATCGGTCTTCGAATTTTCTTTGGAGTCACATTCTATAGTCACATTGGGAGTAGGCTCCCTTATTGGTTTAATCAATAATTGGTCCAATGGGACCTTTGCTAACCTCCTTTCTCTGTAACTGTAAAAAATTTCCATATCTTCATGGTCAAAAAGTAGTTGTGCCATATGCTTCACCTCTGTGAAGGTGTTTTTCTGCAAAAAGATGTCATCAAAGGCATCTGCCTCATTGCTGAATACTTTAGGTAATCGCAGAGGTAGCATGTTCTCTGCTTCTTTGAAAGCATGCCCTAGTTCGTGTAATGCAAATGCTCCACACTATACAGGGAAGGTAGGCTAGATGGCCTTTCTAGATTCCTTTAATGTCTTGCTCATTCCTCCGTCACTAGTTTCTTGATAGGCTATCTCTCTAGCCATCAATTTATATCGAACATAGTATGGGAGGACATAGGGGGAGGTGATGCTACCAAAAACCTTGATATATGTAAATGTTTCCTCCCCAAACCATCTGGCCACTAGGAGGATGTCTACTTCAGCTTCTTGCGAAAACCTGGGGGCATCTCAATTATAAAGCCGCTTGTGAATAGGGAGCATAACTCCATAACAAATCTTGAAAAAATGTGGTTGAAAATTGGATTCCCACATGTCCTTGTGGTATATGTGAATGGGAAGTAGATTTGAACAATACATTTCCATCCCATGATAGGGAATTTCGAACTAAAACAAATTGCATCCATGACATAGGCGCTCATAAAAAATGAAGGGCAAACCCTCGAAGCAACACTTCTTTTCCTTCTATACTCTATAATTGTTTTTGCTAAATTGTCAGACAAAATTTGTGCCCAATTCATTACAGTTGTGTTAACAGCTGCATCTTTTAACGATAACCACTCTAGGGAGAACTTAGTACTATCGGGTCTACCAAATACTCTACATAACATGGCCGCTGCAAAACTATGAGGGGGACAAATAGATGAAGTAGTGTACATACCGTTTTTTTCTTTCTTTATTTCTTCCTCATTATTCGACCAGGTCCGGGTGCAGTCTATTGGGTCATCATTCTCTTTAGCAGACTTCTCCACGAACTACCTGTTGTAGATGATTTGTGGCTCTAGAAGGTGGTACATAAGCCGTAGGTTGTCTGGGGTAAAAGATCCCATAACCTCTTGGCTTCTTGTCTTGAATTCTCTGTCTGAGATGTCTGCTTCATCAATAACCCATTTAACCATGTCGGTATAAGGGATTATCTTCGGTGTCGGGGATATGCGGTGAAAAAATGAGCATGCCATCTCTAACATGGAAGCATCTGAGGAATCACGTGTGTCAACTTGTTATGGCCACCAACAACCCCCCTTCTTATCCAGTGTTATTGCTAATACTAAATAAGTGGGGGCCCTTAGTCAAAAAATTAAAAAAACTCCTTAAAGAGATATCGCATCGCGCAAAGAATGATAAGGTACCTTCTTATGAGCCAAAATGATAAAAATGCGAGATTGCGACGCGAACTCCATCGCATCGCATGCATTAATGAGCACTCACGTTGGAAACCTTAAAATCGCCGATATGCGATATCGCATATCGCATATCGCAAAACCGCATAAAATACACATAACGATTAAACGATTAAGCGATCTGCGATATTGCGATATTGCGACATTGTGATATCACGACATTGCGATAATCCAGTGCGGCGATATTGCGATAATCTGATGCAGCGATATGCGATAATGCGATGCAAATCGTAGAAACATTCCATCGCAGATTTTCCTGGCTCAATATTCAAGAAAAAGTTTCATAAACCAAGAACTGGTTACGCGCTTTAATGATAATTAATGAGTTATATGCCAGTTGTTAATGAAATATTGTTTTGTGTTTATCGAAAAGCCAGTTCATGTAAGGTGGCATGTTTTTGCATATCTTTGGCATTTAAAGCTTTCCTGTCATAATTTTTATCATTACTTTCACCTCATTTGTAAACTGCAGGAACGAAGAACAAAAGTTATACAAAGCAATGTGCAGGAAACTATGAAGAAAAAGGGCAAGGCTCCAATGTCTAAAGACAGAGAAATGGCACCCGTATACATAGACACCGCATGCAACAGAGCCGCAGGTTCACAGAATTCTGCTGAGCCATCCAGTACAAATCTCTCATATACAGCCATGGTTAAATGAGTACTGAACGATGCTGATATCAGAAACAGACAGTTTAATGCTCAGGGTCAAAAGCTCACGAAATCATTATTTTTACAAATTTTGAGCTTTATACCCGAAAAGAGAAAGAGGCGCAAAAGGCGAAAGACGCATCAGAGAAGCCCGGACCAAGGAACGGAGGCAGTTTCCGATGCGCAATTAGTGCCTAGCGCTAATCGCGCATCGCTAAGAAAATTGCTCGAGAAGGAAAGCTTGCAATGGCTCAGTTACCTGCAAACCCCAAAAAAAATTGCAAGAGGCGATGCTGGAAACAGAAAGCTAAAGAAAGGCAGAAGCGATCCAAGGGTTAACCAAGTTGAACTGGGATTATTACCGGTCATACACGGTAAAGCCACATAGTCAGTGGATGACTTTCAAAGATATCATCGATTATGTTGAGGAGATGGTGCCAGCTCTTGCCAATTCTGTTTGCTTAGCTCAATTAAAATTGAGAGACAGTCAGCCGATTCTACTCAAGCAAATACTGAATGCTTGCACCGTTAAGGAGCAAATGCAGAAATAGTTAGATATTAGATTTAATTTTAGAAATAGTTTTGCTTTAATTTTGCTTAGAAAAAGGATGGTCATTTAAACCGTATCCTGAATTTTTGTAAATAAGTTATTTTAAATTTAGTTAGTAGTATTTAAACCCTTCTCATGCATTTAGAGAAGGGTCCAGAAATTTATCAAAAACTTGTCCTCAGAACATGCACTTTTGCACCCTCCGAGGAGGTTTTGATGAATGAATGGAACAGGATTTGTTGATGTTTGCATTTAATATCTGCTACTGATGTTTCACTTGTGTACTCTTGGTGGATGTTAGATCAAGGAGAGATAAATCATTGTCGCTTGAAGCTCATGAGTAGGACTAGTTATAAATGGTACTTTTATCTCTTAACCATTTCTGCTTATGTGTTAAAGTGATATACAATTTTTAGTTGTTTATGTATTACTGCATGAATGCCTGAGTTATCATTTGGCACTTTTGTACGGTGATAGCTATTTATTTATGCTTAATGTATGAATAGCTCATTATGCGATATGTTTTTCACAGCTGTTTCGTCTAACTTTTTATGCGAAGTGGTTCATCCTTACTAATTTCTTTTCTTATAATGGCTGAATGATCTTTATTACCAGTTGTTATTTGAAATCTTTTTAGATCACATAATAGAAGAATTACACCCTGGGTTAGTATAGACTTAGATGTTGTTGCTTATTAGAATACAATAGCATAGCATTAGATTAAAGTTAGAATTAGAATATCTTAAATAGGAACTGTTAGATCAGGAACATCAAATTCTACACACACACACTCATAAATTGGGAAACTGGTCCCATATCCCTAGTCGGACCCGCTATACCAAACGGATAAGGAGCTGCCAACCAAGGTCCGGACCGGGTAGGTATCCCCCTTGTTGTAGACCCGATTTTCGGGGCTTCAACATATTTGGCGCTAGAAGGAGGGCATGAAACTATGAATGGCAAGTAAATCTAAATCAAAATACCATTCTGAGAGTAAATCACCCTCACCATCTCCCCCGACTTCTCCATTACACTTAAATCCAGAGTTAGAAGTTGTTGGAGCATCAACCGCTGCTACAAACCCTGACATTTCAGAACAATCTACTATTGAACTTCCTAAAGTCGAATCTCTGATTCACAAACTTCAGCGATTTTCTATTTCTCCTCAAAGATCTGATAAATCTCAAGGCAGCGTGACTTCGCAATATAACCCTGCTCATCCCCTGACCAGATTAAAGAGTGAAAAGTTTGGTGCTAAACCAACCGAATTACCTCTTCCCAAAAGGAAAAGAGAAAGGAAGTCACCTAAAGGGTCCGACAGTGAGACTCTTTCATCATCATCATCCATCTCAACCTCTTCACCGCGAAGTCAACCATCCACTCCTCCACTTCAGACCATTGTCAATCCACCCACTGGAACCCCCACAACTCCTCCTCAATCATCTACGATCGTAATATCCTCATCCTCCCAACCGCAGGGATCATCTTCTGCACTTTCCTCTGTTAGTAGTTCAGCAATGGCCCAAACTCCATGGAATAACCCTGGGGCAGTCTTAATGCCTGCACCCTTGAGTCAAATACCGGCCCATCCTGAGAAATGGCTGCCTAAGTTCAATCCCGAGGCAGGCATGCTAGCAGAAGAGCACATAAACAACTTTATGCTATCCATTAATCTCAATGGGGTTACTAATGAAGATGTTGTTGTTCGAATTTTTCCTTACACTCTGCAAGGATCACCCGGATCATGGTATTTTTCATTACCCTCTGGATCTATCACTAGTTGGGACATCTTCCAAGAGCAATTCCTAACCAAGTTTGGTGATGACAGGTCTACGACAACGCTAATAAACGATCTATCTAACCTTAGGGCCGAAACAAGAGAGCCTATCAAAGATTTCAATCTACGTTTCAATAAAATTCTAAACAAAATTCCTACTGCTTCCCAGCCTAGCGAAGAAGTACGAAGTGAATGGTATATCACTTCTTTACCATCAAACATAGCAATCTTCGTGAACAGGGCTAATAAAACAACCTTAGCCGAAAACATGAGAGAAGCAATAGTAGTAGAGAAACGTATAATAGCCTTAGAGAAGAAATCCGCGATAGAGGAATGGAAATCCAAGAAAGTCACCTTCAAAGAAGATTCCAAGAAGAAAAAAGCCAAAGATCCATTCGATTTGGAGGGATTGCAGAAAGTTCTGAAGACCATGTCCAATGAAATGGTCGACATCAGAAAGCAAGTAGCAGAAACTTCTTCAAAAAGGCCCTACAGAGCTTTTAAAAGAGGCCCTTCAATGGATTCAAAGCCACCTAATGCTATTACAAATGCTGAATCCGAAGAAAAGGAAGAGGAAATTGCACTGAATGGCAAACCGATGAAGAAGAAGTTGTAGAATTACAAGGAATGTGGGGTTTCATCCTCCCACAAGAAGAAGATCAAGAAGTATTCCCAGTTAGCACACGAAGTAGAAATCAGCTTGATCCTCCCCAAACTGTCCCTAAGCCAAAGAGCGCAAGCTCTGCAATAAAGGATAAAGTCGCATCAAAGAAAACGACATCTAAAGCGACTCAAACCAGCCCAGTCCAAACAGATTCATCAACTCCATCTAAAACGTTGATCGTTTCGGATGAAATGGAGTATAATATTATAGAAGATATAAAAAAGACTAGGGCCAACATCACTCTTTACGAATTGAGCAAGTTAAAGCATCAACAAAAGATAATGTTGAAGGAATTACATGCTGTGCCAGTTGCACCTTTGCCTGCCGCTGTACTTTCTCAAGCTTCCCATAACATGGGAAGACCTCCAACTAATGCGACCAATAAGATTGATCCAAACGACATCACTTTAATTGGAGGAAGATCGAGATCTCACACTCCCCCTTTTCTCCTTATGAAATTTTCAATAAAAATGTGCACAATTGCTTAGTGGATTCTGGTGCTTCATCGAATATTTTACCAAAGTCCATATGTGCCAAATTAAACGTTCAACCACAGAAATCCGCTGTGCGCATAGTTCAGCTAGATCGATCTCAAGTCGAAGTGATCAGCAAACTAAATCAAGTAACCATAAGGCTGTCATCCAACCCAAAGGTATGTCAAGTTATTGACATTTTAGTTGCTGATATTCTAGAATTTTATGGCTTAATTCTTAGCAGGGATTGGTCAGAAAAACTGCATGGATACTTCGCAACTGACTGGTCGCACATGTGGCTGCCCTACAATGGTAAGCCAAATCAAATAAAAGTTGAACGAGAACTACATCAGAAATACATAGTAACGGAGCTAGAGGGGGAAAATGAACCAGTAGCATATAACAGTAGCATTATTGGCAATTACTCAGTAGATTCTTTCCTCGGCAATTTTAATGCTCATACGTCACCTTATTTAGAACATTTTGTTTTGTCCCAAGTCAAAAAAATTTCTCAAACGGATAGTTCAAAATGTATCAATTTTTTAGATAGTCCTGTAAATAAATCTTTGTTTTGGAAATTATTTTTTGATGGTTCTAAATCTAACGAAGGAGCAGGAGTAGGATGCGTTCTAATTAGTCCAGAAGGAGATAAAATTATGCTCACATGCTGACTCGAATTTGATTGCACCAACAATACAGCAGAATATGAGGCTTTAGTCCAAGGGTTGTACAAAGCAATCGGGTTAGACGTCAAGTACCTTCAAGTGTTCGGAGACTCTGAAATTGTAGTCAGACAGGTACGTAATACTATACATTGCTTATCAGGTCATTTAAAACATTATCAATCCTTAGTTCAAGATCTGACTAAGCATTTTATAGCATTTAATATTTCTTCAATTCCCAGACTCCAGAATGCAAGTGCAGACCTGTTAGCTAACGTAGCTTCTAAGCTCATTCCTTCAGAAGATTTTAGTCCAGATAGATTCTCAATAGAATTAATCTTTAGACCGTCCATTCCTGATAACATCACAAATTGGAGAATATTCAACGACGATCCTGATATCGTAAATTTCCTCACATCTGAAGGATCCTACTCCAATCAAATAATTGACGAAGACCAACATGATCGACAATTACAACAATATAGCACTAACAATGCTATACCTAAGTCGGTAGTCAAGTTAGAAGACTTGTACGATTTGAAAGATCTGTTTAAAAGGTCTACCAATTCAAAACTCCAAAGTTCAACTTTGAACTACGAATTAGTAAACCTAGGAACCGATGCCAAACCACAAAACATTAATCTAGGTCTCAGCCTAGCCCCTAAAGAAAAACTAGCATATATTCGTCTTTTGAGACAATATAAAAATGTTTTTGCTTGGAACTATGATGAACTCAAAACATACGACACTTCCATCATCCAACATACTATTCCAATGACCGATAATGAAAAACATGTCTAACAAAAATTGAGAAAGATCCATCCCAATTTAGAAAATCAGATAAAGACTGAACTCAATAAGTTATTGAAAGCCAAAATAATCTTTCCCGTCAGACATTCTAAATGGGTCTCCAATATGGTACCTGTTAGAAAGAAAAATGGAGATATTAGAATTTGCATTGACTTTCGAAACCTTAACAAGGCCTGCCAAAAAGATAATTTTCCCTTACCACCTATGGAACAGATATTGCAGGCAGTGGTGGGCTCAGAATTAATGTCTTTCTTGGATGGATTTTCAGGATACAATCAAGTGTTGGTACATCCTGATGATCAATTAAAAACCACATTCAGAACTAAATGGGGCACATACGCATATCGAAAGATGCCATTTGGTTTGATTAACACTGGTGCCACATTTCAGAGAGCCATGGACATCGCATTCAAAGGTTTAATCAATAAATCTGTAGTAATTTATTTGGATGATATAACCGTGTATTCCAAGAAACGAAGCGACCATCTTAGAGATTTAAAACAAATCTTCCAACGTTGTTTAAGGTATGGAATTTCACTTAACCCGAAAAAATCCTTTTTCGCATTAAGTGAAGGGAAACTTCTAGGATTCATAGTGTCAAAATCTAGTATTCACATCGATTCCGACAGAATCAGAGAGATTTCTGAAATATCCCTACCTCACAACAAAAAAGCCATGCAATCTTTCCTTGGTCAGATCAACTTTGTAAAGAGATTTGTTCCAGATTTTTCACGAATCGTGTCTCCTTTACAAACCATGATTAAAAAGAACTCAAATTTTAAATGGGGCCAAGATGAACACGAAGCATTCAATCGAATTTCTCAGAGCCTTTTATTTTATATACATTTGCCTCAGATAGGTCATATGCTGCGATACTCACTCAAGCAAATCAAGAAAAAGCGGAAGCCCCAATTGCTTTTTTCAGTTCAAATTTACAGGGTGCTGAATTAAATTATTCAGATGTGGAGAAACAAGCTTATGCTGTCTTCAAAGCAATCAAATACTTCAGACCTTTTCTACTGAAAACCCATACTAAAATTATAGTACCGTTTCCAGCGGTACGGAATCTTCTAGTACAAAAGGATATGGGTGAGAAAAGGGCCAATTGGGTTACTGCCTTAGAGGAATATGACATAGAAATTAAACCAGCAAACATTGTAAAAGGTCAAGGCTTTTGCAAAATGCTGGCTGGAGCGTCGCAAATTTCTGAAATTCCTTCTGCAGAGGTGCAAATGTACGAGGTAAGCCTAAACGATGCAGAATCATTATACGCTGATATCATTTGTTATCTTAAGAAATGGTATGCTCCTTCACACCTCGATCATACTAGGAAAAGAGCTCTAAGGTTGAAAGCCAAACAATATCAGCTCATAAATGATATTCTTTTTAGAAAAAATTATGATTCTGTTCTCCTTAGATGTCTTGAGAAATCTGAAGCTGAAAAAGTTTTGCAGGAACTCCACGATGGGCCAGCAGGCGGACACTATGCTGGAGATGCTACTACACATAAAATCTTGCGCGCAGGGTATTACTAGCCCACATTATTCAAAGACTCGCACAGTTAAGTGAGGAAATGTCAAGTCTGCCAAACTACTGCTGGGAGACAAAAGAAGCCATCCTTGCCACTACAACCAGTTAATATTGAGCAACCTTTCAGTCAGTGGGGATTGGACATAATAGGTGAGATCGTTCCTCACTCTTCTAAGCAGCATAGATATATCCTTGCAGCAACAGACTATTTTACTAAGTGGGTAGAAGCAGTTCCACTCAAGACGGCTAATGCTGAAATTATCATTGAGTTCATAGATCAATTTATAATCACCAGGTTTGGATTGCCTTCCGCTTTAATGTTTGATAATGCATCATACTTTTCTGGAAATGCAATGACTGAATTTGCACTTAAAAGAGGATTCAAACTTAAATATTCGGCCAATTATTACCCACAAGGCAATGGGTTAGCTGAGTCTACAAATAAAAACCTAATCAGGATTATCAAAAGAACAGTTGACCAAAATCATAAAAATTGGCATAAGTCTTTAATATATGCTTTATGGGCAGACCAAATAACGAAAAAAGCTTCTATCAGCACTTCTCCCTTTAATTTAGATTATGGGAAAGAAGTGGTTCTTCCAACTCATTTAGCAATTCCCTCTTTGTCTCTAGTTCAATACATTGATGAAGTACCAACTTCCTCCTTACAGCTAAGACAAATGGAAATAATCAAATTAGAAGAACAACGAGAACAGGCTAAGAAAATCCATGCTCATCATCAAGCACTAGTAAAATCCTCTTTCGATTCGAACATAATGACTAGAAAAGATTTTCAGATAGGAGATTTAGTTTTAAAATGGGACAATGCTCATGAAGAAAAAGGGAAACATACAAAATTTCAAAGAATGTGGCTTGGTCCTTTTCAAATTATAGAAGTCATAGGTCCATCAACGTTTGTGTTACAGGATTTAGCAGGTAAGAGAGACTCTTTGCCTGTTAATGGACAAATTCTCAAGAAATATTTTCCATAGAAGATTATTCTTCTATTTTGTAGAGTAATTGTTTTTCTTTTCATAATAAAACCAGTTGTGAGTGGTTACATTAGGCATTTACGAATGAAATACCAATTCTCTTTCAGATTTTATTTTTCGCTTGTATAAATAGTAAATATTTTGGAAAATTGATCTTTATTATTGAAAGATACAGTTAAAGACTCTAGCCTAGATATGATATTAGTTTCAACTTCATAAAGTTTGATGAAAACAACATTTAGTGAAGAAATTGTTTTATGTCAGTACAATGAAAGGTATCAATAACAAAATAAAGATTCTCTGTAGAACACCTATTTCCAAAAACTCTATTATTGTCGTCCAGAGCTATCTTAAGGAAACAATGACTTCCTCCCTGCTAAGGAAATCACAACTTTCAGAGGAACAACCCAAGGATACACTTCATCTTGAAGAATAAGAGGTCTCATCATGAGCCGGCTTATCATAATCACAGATATTATAACTTGCTGACTTTGCCAAATACTGTGCACCACAACAGGGCAATGACTCAAGATTGTTGCAATCAAAAGACAAGGGGTCTCATCACGAGGAAGCTTGTTCAGCAAAGTTATAAATCAAGTGAATGACCGTGTCATAAATTGGCTATCAAACCAAGACATTGTTCTTTAAGAGTAAAAAGAAAATCAAAGCAATAAGTGTGGATGTGGATTCTTCTTTGAGAGTTGTAGGTTGCTTTAAGTAGGATATAGGATCATTGCTGGGTAACAGGTAACCCTGCCGAGGCTATAAACGCTTGCTGGCAGCAGAGGCTCTACCTACGACAAATGAGCACATTTAAAACTGGTTTACAGAGAAGACTTTGTTTTATCTTTACAGACCAAGTAATGACTGATGTAGATACAAGGACTAGCCTGAGGGAGCAAATAATCAAAACTGAAAATAGTTGAAACAAAATGTCAGACAAGTTAGAACATAATGTACTTTATCTTTCCATAATAAAGTTTAACTTTCTGAAAAATTTCCTGTTTTGGAAGTTTAGAAAATTCAATAGAAAAACAAAGATAACTGGTTCTTCCAAGTGAATCACCAATTGTTGTGGCCACCAACAACCCCCCTTCTTATCCAGTGTTATTGCTAATACTAAATAAGTGGGGGCCCTTAGTCAAAAAATTTTAAAAACTCCTTAAAGAGATATCCCATCACGCAAAGAATGATAAGGTATCTTCTTATGAGCCAAAATGATAAAAATGTGAGATTGCGACGTGAACTCCATCGCATCGCATGCATTAATGAGCACTCACGTTGGAAACCTTAAAATCGCCGATATGCGATATCACATATCGCATATCGCAAAACCGCATAAAATACACATAACGATTAAACGATTAAGCGATCTGCGATATTACGATATTACGACATTGCGATAATCCGGTGTGGCGATATTGCGATAATCTGATGTAGCGATATGCGATAATGCGATGCAAATCGAAGAAACATTCCATCGCAGATTTTCCTGGCTCAATATTCAAGAAAAAGTTTCATAAACCAAGAACTGGTTACGCGCTTTAATGATAATTAATGAGTTATATGCCAGTTGTTAATGAAATATGGTTTTGTGTTTATCGAAAAGCCAGTTCACGTAAGGTGGCGTGTTTTTGCATATCTTTGGCATTTAAAGCTTTCCTGTCATTATTTTTGTCATTACTTTCACCTCATTTGTAAACTGCAGGAACGAAGAACAAAAGTTATACAAAGCAATGTGCAGGAAACTATGGGGAAAAAGGGCAAGGCTCCAATGTCTAAAGACAGAGAAATGGCACCCGTATACACAGACACCGCATGCAACAGAGTCGCAGGTTCACAGAATTCTGCTGAGCCATCCAGTACAGATCTCTCATATACAACCATGGTTAAATGAGTACTGAACGATGCTGATATCAGAAACAGACAGTTTAATGCTCAAGGTCAAAAGCTCACGAAATCATTATTTTTACAAATTTTGAGCTTTATGCCTGAAAAGAGAAAGAGGCGCAAAAGGTGAAAGATGCATCAGAGAAGCTCAGACCAAGGAACGGAGGTAGTTTCTGATGCGCGATTAGCGCCTAGCACTAATCGCGCATCGCTGAGAAAATTGCTCGAGAAGGAAAGCTTCTAATGGCTCAGTTACCTGCAAACCCCAAAAAAAATTGCAAGAGGCGACACTGGAAACAGAAAGCTAAAGAAAGGCAAAAGCGATCCAAGGGTTAACCAAGTTGAACTGGGATTATTACTGGGCATACACAGTAAAGCCACATAGTCAGTGGATGACTTTCAAAGATATCATCAATTATGCTGAGGAGATTGTGCCAGCTCTTGCCACTTATGTTTGGTTAGCTCAATTAAAAGCGGGAGACAGTCAGCCGACTCTACTCAAGCAAATACTGAATGCTTGCACCGTTAAGGAGCAAATGCAGAAATAGTTAGATATTAGATTTAATTTTAGAAATAGTTTTGCTTTAATTTTGCTTAGAAAAAGGACGGTCATTTAAACCGTATCCTGAATTTTTGTAAATAAGTTATTTTTAGATTTAGTTAGTAGTATTTAAACCCTTCTCATGCATTTAGAGAAGGGTCCAGAAATTTATCAAAAACTTGTCCTCAGAACATGCACTTTTGCACCCTCCGAGGAGGTTTTGATGAATGAATGGAACAGGATTTGTTGATGTTTGCATTTAATATCTGCTACTGATGTTGCACTTCTGTACTCTTAGTGGATGTTAGATCAAGGAGAGATAAATCATTGTCGCTTGAAGCTCATGAGTAGGACTAGTTATAAATGGTACTTTTATCTCTTAACCATTTCTGCTTATGTGTTAAAGTGATATACAGTTTTTAGTTGTTTATGTATTACTGCATGAATGCCTGAGTTATCATTTGGCACTTTTGTACGGTGATAGTTATTTATTTATGCTTAATGTATGAATAGCTCATTATGCAATATGTTTTTCACAACTGTTTCATCTAACTTTTTATACGAAGTGGTTCATCCTTACTGATTTCTTTTCTTATAATGGCTGAATGATCTTTATTACCAGTTGTTATTTGAAATCTTTTTAGATCGCATAATAGAATAATTACACCCCGGGTTAGTATAGAATTAGAATATCTTAATTAGGAACTGTTAGATCAGGAACATCAAATTCTACACACACACACTCTTAAATTGGGAAACTGGTTCCATATCCCCAGTCGGACCCGCTATACCAAACGGATAAGGAGCTGCCAACCAAGGTCCGGACCGGGCGGGTATCCCCCTTGTTGTAGACCCGATTTTCAGGGCTTCAACACAACTGTAATTTTTGTTTACATAATCCTCGGTTGCTCCTCCTCCAGTATATCATACATAGCCTCCCATGTAGAGGTTCCTCCCTCTTTGTTGCATGTAGTATCTGTAAACAAAGGAGTCATTTCTGACTTCTCAGAGGCAATTGCCTTGCCTTTCTTCACCATTGTTCTCAACGCTTTGCTCTGCGGATTTTTCCTGAAAGTGAAGAACAACAACAATCAGATACACAAAGATGAACATAAAATGAAATAATGCAGATAGCCTGTAAAGGTGATAAAAGGAGTGTTATTTGAACGCACGTAAGAAGATATGATATCACGCTAAATGGATTTTCACACATAAATGCATTATCTCTTAATAAATGCCCACTAATGATTCGTTATCCATTAGCTTTAATGCTCATAAATGTTTGCATCGTAAGACAGGAAGAAAGCTTCTAGGGTGACGAGCCTTTGAACTACAATGATAGCGATTGTGCGATTCGTGAAGCAATGTCGTAGATCGCAATATCGCAATATGCTTTTCCGCCTTTCTTACCTCCCGCTGTGTTTCTGTGAGATGCGAGATGCGAGCCGCTCGTAAATTGTTTCGAAACGTAGCTAATTTCCAGGTTTATCCTATGTAAAAGACCCCTTTTACTGAGTGGCAGACCTAAAACATTTGCGTATGATATTTAAGGAGTGGGTCCAGGTTTTAATCGCATTTCGCAATATCGGCTGGTGGTAAGTACACGGTGTTCGTTTGAATGGTCGGAATGCGATGCGATAAAGGTTACAACGCCATCGCAGTTTCACAATGACCTTTTTAAATCAGACCCTTTATTAATGGTGATATGTGATGTGAGACTTAAGCCTAAAAAATCTTTAAGGACTTAGTTTATGTCGGATTTTATGATAGTTTCGAGCATAGAGTCCTTACTTAATCATTTTTCCTGATTTTGGATTTTTAGAAAGTCTTTTGGTGGGTTTTAATCATGCTATATGTGAGAAGGTAAGTGTTTAGTAGATTTCTAAAAAAGGGGGGTTTTGATTGTTTTCTTTGTTTTATTCCAAAAAGAAAAGAAATTCCTAAGTGCTAAGTTTTGTTTTTTGGATAGATTTTTTGAAGTGTCCCCATTTATTAACGTAATATTAGCTACTATCATTAATAAATGGGGGGTTGTTGAATACCACAACAGGCTTGCAGTGGGAGATGAGTGTAGCCCTGCCAAAATGCGCGTTTTGAGGGTGGATGTCGGTGATATAACTACTCAATCCTTGTAGCGAAGAATCTCATCCTTCCAAAAGTAGAAAATTAAGGAATTAGGATCTTCTCTCAAGTTATTAATGAGTTGGGAGAGAGAGGGTTGTGAAATCCATTCCTTGCGGGCTTCTTCAATCCAATCTGTTATGGGAAGAGAGATTGATAGCAGGGTTCTTTCATCCTCAAATTGGCGTGATAAAGCATCTGCTACTACATTATCACGCCCTTTCTTGTAAATTATCTCATAATCATATCCAAACGTTTTTGCCAGCCACTTATTTTGCTATGGCGAGGATAGACGTTGCTCCAAAAAATATTTGAGCCTTTGATGGTATGTGCGGATTTGGAAACACCACCCAATAAGTATGGTCGCCATGTATCCACTGCATGTAAGATGGCCATCATCTCTTTATCATAGGTAGATTTTCCCATATGTTTCCCACTCAATTGTTGGCTGGTGAAAGCCAAGGGTCGACCTTCCTGCATTAAGACAACACCAATACAAGTACCTAAAGCATCACATTCAATCAAAAAAGATTTAGTGAAGTCGGGTAGTGCCAATACTGGAGTGGAACACATGGCCTGTTTGAGAGCCATAAATGCCTGTTGTGATGCATCAGTCCAGAGGAATGAATTTTTCTTGAGAAGCTTAGTGAGGGGTCTATAAATGCAGCCATAATTGCGGACAACTTTGCAATAGTGGCCAATGAGACCCAAGAATCCCCTCAAACTCTTCAAGATTTTTGGTTGGGGTCAATCTTGCATTGACTGTATCTTTTTGGGATCAACCCTGACACCTTCACGACCACAATGTGTCCCAAATACTTGCCTTCTTCCATGCCAAAAGAGCACTTGGACAATTTGACAAATAATTTGTGATTCTGGAGCAGTTGCAAGATCAGATCTACATGCTGAAGATGTTTTTCCCAGGTTAGGCTGTAGATGAGAATGTCATCAAAGAAAACAAGGACAAAATTTTTAGAGATATGGTTTCAACAGGTGATTCATGAGGCTTTGAAAAGTGGATGGAGCATTACAGAGACCAAATGGCATGACCAAGAATTCGTAACGACCTTCATGAGTTCAGAAAGAAGTCTTGGGAATGTCTAGTTCTTTCATGCATATTTGGTGATAGTCAAAGCGAAGATCTAGCTTAGTAAAGAATTGAGCACCATGTAGTTCATCAAGAAGATCATCAACAACCGAGATAGGGAATTTGTCTTTGATAGAGAGCTTGCTGAGGGACCGAAAGTCTGGACACATGCGCCATTCCCCATCTTTCTTGAGCACCATGACCACTGGTGATGAATAAGGACTCATGCTAGAACGAATAACACTGACTTCAAGTAGTTCCTTGATGAGTTTTTCAATTTCATTCTTTTGGGCAAAAGGATATCGATATGGTCGCACATTTGGCGGTTGTGCCCCTAGGACCAAAGTGATGCTATTATCATATTCCCATCTAGAGGGTGGAAGCTCTTTAGGTTTGTCAAATACCTACTGGTGGCAGTTTAAGACCTATTTCATCTCAGAATGAATATGAAGAGTAGTGGGCTCTATGCCCTAGATGGCATTAAACTATGCGATAACTCCATGATGGCCCTTTTTCAACAACTTTTCCATTCGATGCGAGCTGATGATAGAAGGAGCACCTGCCTGGAGTCCATAGAGTGTATGCATGTGGTCATTCTGCTTAAAGCTCATATATAACTCCTGGAAATCCATTGTGATTGGGCCTACTGTGCGAAGCCATTCAACACCCAAGACAATGTCACAACCACCCATGTTAATCACAAACATGTGGGTCTTTAGGTGGTATTCTCCCATCTGAAGTTTAATATTTTCACAGCGGCCTTCACATTTCATTGTCCCCCCATCAGCAATAAGGACTTGGAAATTAGAGACTTCCCTTACAAAAAAATGAACAACTTCGGTGACTCACTGATGGATAAAGTTATGAGTGCTGCCACTATCAATCAATACTACTACAGGGCGATGTTTAATAAAGCCTCTGATTTTGAGAGTTTGGGGCATAGAAATTCCCGCCAAAGCATGTAGCGAGATAATTGGTTCCTCTGGCGTAGCTGTGAGCTCATTGTCTTGCTGGGTTTCCTCAACTTCATCCTCTGGTTCCCCAAGGGGTGGGGCTTCCTCCGATGAGTTGTGATCAGTAACATCAATTTGAAAGAATTTTGGTTCCTTGCATTTATGCCCTGGGGATTATTTGTCATCACAATAGTAGCACAATCCTTGTTTTCTTCTTTCAGCCATTTCTGCTAGGGACACCTTTTGAACCTTAAGTGTTTGGGTAGGGCCCTGAGCCTGGGTGGGGCGTCCCTTGGCTATGAAATTTGGACGAGTAGACTAGGCAGCTAAAGCACGTTCCACTTCGACAGCCTTTGTGCAAGCGTCTATCCATGTAGGTGGGTGGTGCATCTGGACACGTGCTTGGATGAATTCTTTGAGACCACTTATAAAACATTCCAGGTAGAATTCATCTCCTATACCTTATGTTCGGATGGCCAATGTTTCGAAGGCTACAATCTAGTATTTTACTGTGCCTGTCTATTGGAGCTTAGTAACACAACCCAAAAAATTATATTCTCTGTCAAAACGGTCACAAAGGGATTTTGAGAACACCTGCCAAGTTATGTTCCCGGGATAGCATTTCTGATGCCACTGCCACCTTTGTCATCTCTCTTGGTCCAAGTAAAGGGCTCCCACATGTAGTTTAGTTGTATCATCGCAGATTTCATTCAGAATGAAATATTGTTCCATTTGTGCTACCCATACTGTTGGATTAGAGCCATCAAATTTATACATGTACAGCTTGGGTGGCCAAGGGTGCGAATGTTGGTGATTCCCATGGAAGTGAATATGATGACTAGATTCTCTTTCAAGGTCTTCATTAATACCATGTGCCTCCAGATGCAACCCTGACATGCTCATATTGAATTGTGCCATGAATTTCTTCATCTCTTCCTAGAAATAATCCAACTTTTGTTCAAGGTGCTCGATCTTCTCGTTGGCCATGACTTGAGCTCTGGTTTCTACCATACACAGATCTCGGTCACTTGACGTCACTTTGAAAAAAAATGGGACTGCCCGAAAATTGAAGCTAACAAGCGAATGGTACCACTACGATCAAATCGTCATCCTGAATCTTATGGGCTAAGTCTCTTATCAGAGTCCCGAGAAGGCCTCAATTTTATTATTTTATTATTTTTATTTTTTATTTTTACTTCGAATGGAGTTTTACTCCCCGCTGATCAATACTATAGTGGCCAATTTCCAGAAAACTTGATCCTGCCCAATGTCCTATGAAAATCGGACCTAGGCTATAGCAGCTACAAGCCTTACCGCACAAAGGGTTAGATCTTCCTGCGGTAGAAGAACCCCAACTGGTGGATCTGATTGGTGCGGTGGTGACAGAACCCCAACTACTAAATATGAATGGTACTGTGGTGGTAGAACCCCAACTGGTGGATCTGATTGTGGCGACGGCAACAAAACCCCGACTGCTAGATCTGAATCGTATTGCAGCAGTAGAACCCTAACTTCTGGATTTGATCTTGTAAATAGGATAATGGGCGATCTTCAGAGAGTCGAGGGACTATGGTCACAAAGGAGTGTCAGGTGCTACAAATTGCAATATACATAAGGGTCCAACAGTAGTACTCAGACCAATATTTCAGGGCGCTAATTAAGGAGGATCAACCGTACCCTTAGTCGTATTACCCAACTACCCTATCGTACGTGCAAGTAATCTCCCTGAGTGCTTTTCTTAATGTACTGTAGCAGCAAGACGACCGACAACTTATCTAAGGCGAGGTTTCAGGTGAGCCTAGGGGGCTTCCGATATACCCAGAGGGTACGTGGAAGGCAGTCCGTGCGCGGGTCTGTCTAATGCGCTACTTATCGAAGGGGTACCCATAGGGGTTACAAGGGAGTCCAACAAGCGTGACCACCTCTTGTATTTCCTGCGTGCATGCCTCCCCAAATCTGTAGGTTTATGCTCTCAATGACAGATCCGGTGGTTTAAAGATGCCGGAACACGTCTCTAGCCTAAAAAAAAAACTGCCAAAAATGGAGGTACCACCGACCTTGGAAAGTGCTCTGATACCACTTGTTATGATTTTGACCTACGAGAAATTCCAGAATACCAAATATGCGAAGAAATACAACCCTTAACACATAATAGAATAAGAAAAACAACAAGTATTTTATTATTCAGAGATAAAAGCAATGTTCACTTGCCTCTTTGAGGGGGCAACCTCCAGGAGAGAAAATCTCAATTAGAAAATAAGACTCAATGATCTTTCCCTTCTAACTACGATTGTTTTATAGCTAAATGACCTTCAACAACCTAATGACTAGTGGTCCTTTGCATAACAAGGGTTAACCACTTTATTTATTAATTATGGCCCGTTGCAACTAACTGTGGTCCCTTTCTTAAATGCAGGTCAACCAATTACAATTATTAATACGGGCTTTATTGAATCCTTAACTAACTATGACTATGACTCAACCCTATTTGGTTTATTACATAAATAAAGGGGTTAGGGTTGGACCCTAACACTACATGTATACAATTTCAATATTTTCCATTTTTTAAATCAAGTCCATTGTCATTGTATGTCTGTGTTTTGGTTATAAATTTGTATTTCATTTCGTTCCCTTCATAAATTCGGATCACTTCTTTAGATGATTCTTCCCTCCATTGTAGTTGAACAGAAAATTGTTGGCTTCAGTTACTCTAAAAACTTAGTTGGATTCTAAAAGGTAAAGAATTTTCTTAAACACATTAGCGGTCAAAGGAATGGGAGTCTTGGAAGAGTCGACAAACTACATATGCCTTTTCTTGGTGTTAAATTTATTTGTGCACTATAAGATTAATTCAAAAAACTCAAAGACTTTAGGTACGCATCCAACATGCACAATAAAGGAAGTCCAATCTTTGTTAGTGTTCTTTTCTTCTAAGTTAACCATTGAGTACCATATGTACGCCATGGACCACTAAAAGTTGTGATCCTATCATTCAAGTGTGTTAAGGGTGGTCCTCTATTTGACATGTTTATTTATTACTTATGAACACTTATGAAACATATTGAATGAATCAATGAGTAGCTAATCTAAGAGCTTTCATAAATTTAAGTGCATTATTAACTCTTGTTTTGTGGTTTTGTGTGAAAGAGGTGGCTCAAAAAGAACAAGTACTACATTAACTCGAAAAGATAATAAAATTTCAATGAGAAATGCACCTTATTTAATACAACATAGAATTTTAGTTGTGCGAGGGATGCGTGGGCTTTAGTGATTAATGCAACTTGAAAGGACAAAAGGAATAATGAATAAAAGATGCTCAATGTAGGTTGTAGGAGGCGAGACAAGATATTGCTGAGAAATGAGTCAATGACTCCCTCATTTGGATATGAAAAGAAAACATATGTTAAAATGATTAAGTGTAGGGTTATGCACGAGAGACATGCAAGAGAGACTCATGGGGGAATATAAGGTATTATAGGATATAGTGAATTTGCATACAAGTGAAGTAGCTAAGCATGAGCATATTTGTGTGTGTCAAGTGGGACAAAGTTGTGTAGGATGGAAAGTGAAGAAAACTTATTAAACAAGCCACATGAAAGTGAAAACGACTTGATATAGGAAGAGTGCAATTAGTAGGTTGTGGAAATGTGGATGCAAATTTATGAAAAATATAAACTAAAAGAGTGTTTAACAATATATAAACATATAATTGCTAAGTGCTAAAAAAAATGATTCAAGGACAGTGTAATGGCTTTTAAACAATTGCCTTTGATAAGAAACATCAAGTATAAAACACCTACACTTGTTTTTAATAAATATTTTTGGAGTAGAAACCATTGAAGATGTTGGCCATGGTTAGTTGTACTTCTTAGGAAGGGTTAGTTGTACTTCTTAGGAAGGCATTCTTTGCAGGGTTTGGTGAAATTTCTTCCATACCATTTATTGTTACAACCATCTTTCAACGATAAACGATGGTTTGAGAGCAATCTCCTCTAACCTTGCAATATACTCATAAATGATTATTTAGCCATGAAATTGTTTATAATAAATACGTTTTAAATACTCAATATTAAATATGTATAATAATTTTATCTTGTACATAATGTTGTGTAAATATAGGCATTTACATTATACATTTTATCAAAAACTCTTACCTGTACTTAAATAACATAATTAACGCCATGCTAGTGACTCTAGGTCATCCCTCATAAACTTTATCCATACCCAAGCTTTGGAGATTGGCATCTTAGAAGATAGTGATAGAACAAAAACATGTTCCATCACAGCTAGAAAATGTTCTGTAAGTCCACACATCATGGATGACCCACCATCGGTGAAAGACAGATGTGAGATGTGAATTTCCACCGAAGATCTTCTATCATAGAAGATGGTGACAGAACAAAAACATGTTCTATCAAAGCTAGAAAATGTTCAGTATATTAGCGAATAAGCATTCCGCCTGCACCTAGGCCTATGTTAGTAGGCAATGAACTGCCACGACGAAGGCGTCAACAATTCCTGCACATGCCCACTTGATTACGGAAGATTAAGCCCAAAGGAAACGAAGAGTGGTCGGCCGGTGCATCGTACCATTTATTGGAAATTCCCCTACGCGCCGATCATAATACGACACCCACAACCCACATGGGTGACGCATGGTACAGTTAGAGTGGGGACTTCACCTCGAAGACTTGTGGAATTCCCTCTACGCGCCGATCATAATACGACATCTTTTGCTAACACCTCCCACCTTCGTGACGACGGTGACTTTACTTTTCGACCTCCCACCTTCATGACGACGGTGACTTAGCTTTTCCACTTCCCTATTAGCTTTTCGATCGGCCATTTCTCTAGTTTTTCATCTTCATTGCCGTGACAAGGGTTTCGTCCATCTTCCAAACCGATCCGATCACTAGAAGGTATCAAGTATGGAGCCAGTAGCAACGCCATCATGGCAGCAATACCAGGTTTTCATCAACCACAGGGGAAAGGATACCAAGCTGACTCTTGCCAGCCTCATTTACCATGCCCTCGAACCCTATGGGTTGCGAGTCTTTTTGGATCAGTACGTACTTTGCCCGGGAGATACCATCGAGACTGAAATCCGAGGAGCCATTAGCAGTTCCTCTGTTCACATTGCCATATTCTCGAAGAATTATGCTGAATCACACTGGTGCTTAAAAGAGCTTTGTTGGATGTTGACATCATCTCATAAGCCCAAGTTTATTCCCATATTCTGTGACGTTGAGCCTTGGGAGCTTCGTTTCATTGAGAAGGGATGTTATGCCGAAGCCTTTCAGAAACACCGTGAAAGAGGATCCATGGAAGTAGTGGATGAATGGAAGGAAGCACTCGGAAAAGCCGCAGACATTTCTGGTAAGGTGTTCAAAGGGAAGGAAGGACTCGGAAAAGCCGCAGACAATTCTGATACGGTGTTCAATTGGAAGGAAAGGTGAATAGAAACTTTACTTATTTATCATCTATCAACTTGGTGAATCTTGAATCATCAATCTTTTTAACTATCATAGACTGCAAATAATTTTTTTTGTTTACAGTGATGACTATGGAAAGCTTGTGAGGAACATTGAAAACACTGTAATGGAACACGTCAAACGGGACCCGTTAGAGATCCCTCCTCACGCAGTTGGACTAGACCAGGCCTGGAAGGATTTGCATGATGAAATTAAGAAACAAAGGTCCAAAAAGGTGGTAGTAATTGCCGGATTAGGCGGAATAGGGAAGTCAACTCTGGCGAGACATATCTTCAACGAATTGAGCCGTTCGGAGTTTAGAAGGGCTTCTTATTTGTTTAACGTCAGAGAAACAGATGATCATGATTTGCAGGGGCAGCTCTGTCGTGATTTGCTGGGCAAAAATATGTTACGTAGCTGGGAGGGGAAGATTATGTTACGAAACAGTCTAAAAGGATTAAAAATTTTGATTGTTTTCGATGATGTGGATCACTGGGACGAAATAGAATGTGTACTGGATGTACATGCGGTGGAGGAGGGTAGTCTGATCTTCGTAACATCTCGTGATAAAGATGTAGTGAGGGCCTCTTATGCAAACACTTCATTCGTGTATGATGTAGAGCCATTGAAGAACAAGCATGCCCGAGAATTGTTCTGCTACCATGCCACCCGTCAATCAAATTCACTTGAAGGGTGCGCAGATTTGGTGGAGGATTTTTTGAAAATTTGTGGGGGTTTGCCTCTCTGCTTACAAGTTTTGGGGGAGCAGGTATCTAGCAATTCTGATAGAGCGCACTGGGAGCGGCAGTTGAAATTATACTCTCAAGGAGCGAGTCTGCCCGAAGCAAACGATGTAATTAACAAATTATTAAAATGGAGTTGCAAAGATATGGACAGCGAACAGCGAAGGATGCTTTTGGACGTGGCTTATTTCTTGGTGGGAGAAGACAAGGAACTGGCTGTTCAAGTGTTAGAGGGATTAGATTATATGAAGGACGTTCACTACTCCCTCAGAAGGCTCTGTGAAACTTACCTCATAAGCTTCAAGAACGACGTGGACTATCATCATGATCGTAAAATGTGGGATCAACTTATAGCTAAGTTTCTGCCACCAGGTTTCGAACATTCTGCGCGGGAGACATTGGGATATTCTGCGCTGGAGGCATCGCGATCATTGTCAGGTTTCGAACATTCTGCGCGGGAGACATCGGGATATCATGTGCGGGAAGCATCGCAATCATTGTCAGCAGTTTTAACGAAGCGCAGTTCAAAAACGATAATGCATAATCAAGTCCGGGAAATGGCTCGGTGTATTGTTAGAGAAGATCAAAGCGAGCCACTACGCCTTCGCTGCGCAGTGGATATCGAAAAGCAGGTATGCGAAGTTTCCATTTCCGTGCACTTCTCCGCTTCGAATTATAATCTTTTTGACATTTTGACTTTGGATGTTTCCTATAATGGCTGGTTTGAAATTATGCCATTTGATGTTTTTAAAATTATGTTTTTCTAATAACCGGAGATTATATTGTTTTTTCTTTTGTTCAATAAAAAAATTGCTTTTTAAACCGATTCTAGGTTTATTAAGATTTAAAAAAAATATTACACTAAATACTTTGAAAATTAAAAAATAAATTTTAATCTTTTCAATATAAAAGTAGTAAATTAAAAAACAAATTTTAATCTTTTTAATATAAATTGTTTTTCATAATGAGTGGGTTGTTATTTTTAATTGGTTTTAATTTAAATAATAAGATATAAAAATATATATTTAAAAAAAATCTATTCAATTTTTGCATAAAAGAATGTTAGGTAGATAGCTATCCACCATTTTTTTTATGCAAGAATGCCATGTAATAACTGCCCACCATAATTTAAGTAAATATTTGTATAAAAATGGTGGCCACTATCTACATAGAAATTTATTGTAAAAGAATTCCTAATTATTTTTATTTTTACTATATCTCTACTAGTTACAAAGAAATTTCAAAATATGTTGAAACTCCCACCTAGTAAAGTGTTAATAATTATAAATTTTATGTATTTCTATAATTTTGGTCATTTGATTTGGAATTAATAAAATTGTAAAAAGTGTTTAAATATTGACTTTTGGGACCAATAACTTTGGTTGTCAATTATTTTTTGCATAAGGCAGGTACTAAGCAGCAATGCTGCATATTAAATTTATTATATTTTGTAATTAGATATTTCCAGTAATTAACACTAATTAAAAAATATGCTTTTGATGTTTTGTTAAGAGGTAACAATGGTTAAATTTGATATATGTGTGTGTGAGAGAAATATTCATTTTTATATGTTTGTTTGCATGATAGAGAGATATATCTCTTGCATCTATTTTTATAACAATATATCTTAGATATAAGCAAACTCCCAATTGGATTGGGGAAATACAAGATAAAACTCCAAGATAAGCACATATTGCATGGTACTTATAAACTCTCAGATAAACCATGGTGTAGTAGTAGGCTAGCTACTACACAAACCATGGGTTTTTGGGCATGCTATAAAATGCTTGTCTCTATCCTAACTCACATCATGCAATCCCACACCATGCACCTTGAACCTTAAACTCTCAAGCTTGGGGGTTTAAACTCATGTGCTCATGGCCCATCTTTATGCTATATAAAAAACCTATAGTGATAGAGTAATGAGATTGAAGGGTATTTTAGTTGTTCAATAAAAATAATAAAAATGACATAACAATTTTTTGTTTGATTTGAGAGTTTTTGTGTAGTTTGTTCAGCTTTAGCATGCTCATAATACATCCCATTTTTTAAAAAATGGATCTACTTAGTGATTGGAAATGGAAATCTCAAAACATTCCTTAAATTTATAATCCAATTTGAACATGATCATATTCCTGTCTTTCAAATCTTGGAATGCCTACTAAAATGATCTATCCTTACTTATTACACAATCATGGATTTGCTCATAACACATACCTTGTATATTATTATTGTTTTAAATATTAGAATCCTTCCAAATCCCTATTTAAAAGTAAAAATGGGATCAAATTTGTTTTATTATTTATAGGATCTTTTTTCAATCCAACTTCTCATGTTGGATGTTGAGATCAATTGCTCCTATTCAAAATACATTACACAACTAATGGGTTTGAGCATGCTAATTGAGAATTATTCTACATGACTTACAAAAACTATGAAATTATATGAACAATGAATATACATAATTTTCCTAAATTATTGATCAGTTTCACAATCACTAACACGATTCAATATGTTATTCTTTAATGTGTATATCTATGATTTCACTCAATTTTATTTAGTTTATGCCTAAACTAAAATTAATAAAATAAAACTTATCTCAATAAAAAATTTACTATAATAAAATAAATATAATAATAACATTTAAACGACAAACATAAATAAATATAAAACATCCTATGAAAAACAATTTTGAAAAAAAAAAAAAACCATAGTAAAAAAACTTTGGTAAAGTGTCCATCAGATTTATACTCTCGGAAAAGAAAAAGAGGCCATGAAAATTCCGATTACAATAGAAACTAAACATAATTAGTTTTATTATTACGATAATTTTTTTTAACGTAATTAGTTTTTCTCTTTCGCTGGTGTGTTGTGAAAAAAGGTTAAAAGGAGAACGTACTATATAATCCAATCACAGAAAGACTTGCCGTTGAGGTATCAGTTTATTTGTTTTCCTAAACTATGTCGCACGGTTCCGAAATTTTTTTTCCAAAGTCCATTACTTCAACAATTTTAACTTTGGGATGGCATATTAAACCCAAAGTCTATCGCTTAAATATTTCCAACTTTTGGATGGTCGAGGATTAATAGCATCAGTAAAACAACATCAGTGGAAATAGCATAACAAATTGCAAAAGAGAACATTTTTCACCTTAAGAGAACTAAGTTCAGTTAAAAGGAATATGTTTGAAAGAGAATCAAGTTAGGTTAAATAAATCCATGTGAAAGCGGAAATGAGTTTCTATGGGATTCAAAACATTTCATAACTAATTTCGATTTTCCAATTTAAACGTTGCGAGGTAACGAAAATGTTAAATGGGAAAAAATTATTATCCGATACACACATTCGGTAATGTACAAGAAAACATTACATGAAAAATTATTTGTATTCTAAACAATGTCCATCGGATTTCTGGAAAGAGAAATCCACAATCCACACTTCATGGCCATTTCTCACTATCGAATAATATATCAAACATTACAGACTTTGCCATGATAAGTTATCAGTTTATTTGTATTCTAAACAATGTCCATCGGATTTCTGAAAAGAGAAATCCAAAATCCACACTTCATTGCCATTTCTCAAACATTACAGAGTTTGCATAGACTATCCGTCACCCATCAGAATTTCACTATTTTTTGTGTCTCTCTATACCCTTTACATTACACTAACGTAGAGATGTATGTTGTGGGACTCTCTGAAAAAAGAGATGTATGTTGTGGGTGGGCGTGTTGCAACCACAACCGACTTCTCTATTTTCGAGAGGATGCAGACTTATTTTAATTGTAAATACCAAAGGCTCTAGATAATGGTGCGGCCACAAGAGGTTTTGATGGAAATTTGGATGTGTAGCTTTGTTTATTACAAAATATTTGTGAAAACTATTAAGTGTATTATTTTCTTCTCTCCAAATTATATCTATATCTTTAAAGTAAAGTGAAGATTTAAGGTATTTTTTGCTAAATTTTCCATATGTCAAATGCTCTAAATTTCCATGTGTTTCTCAACTACAGAGTTGGTTTTCAGTAGTTTGATTCCATTTAGTTGCTATAACCATTAAATGTGGTTGTCACTGAATATTTTCTCTACTCAGAAAATCTGAAATGCAAATTTTACTTCTATGAAAGTTTCAGGATTAAGAATAAGATTCCATTCAGTTGCTATAACCATTAAATGTGGTTGTTCCTGAATATTTTCTTTACTTAGAAAATATGGAATGTAAATTTTACTTCCCTTGACCTATTTAATTTCAAAATCAAAGTTTGTGAAGAGAGCTTCTCATCCAACAAAATTTGACTCTCTTGGTTTCTTGATATTTTTGGTTAACACCTTCTTCATGGCTGAAGCATCAGTTATAAGAAAAAACTTTTATTTATTAGGTGTATATCGAACTTATCAATGCAATTCTAAGCAATGTTCACTTCTTTTTCAATGGTTGAATAGTTTTTCTCGAGGGTTCCACACAAGTGAGGCAAGCTGAATAATTTACTCCTAGCCTTCTTTGAGTTGTTTGAGGATTACTTCCCATCCTATATCACTCGCATCCATTTCAACAATCTTTGGCAAACTTTCATAAACATAGAGGATAGGAAGAATTTTTACCTTCTCTTTTATCTTTTTAAGTGCTCCATATTCCATAGTTCTGGTTTTTTTAGTCTTTGATTTAGAACCTTTCTATCCTACGCAGGGTCTTTATAAAAATTACAGTCATAGTTTAGACAACCAAAGATGGGTTTTGTCTTTTATTTCATCTGGGAAATTTCTCTGCACATGCCATTGCATGCTGAGAGCGATCTCGCCATTTTCAATGACGTGTCCAAGGAATTTAACCTTGGTTTGGAAGATTTCCATATTATTTTTGCTTAGAATTAAATCACTACTTTTGAAAACTTGTTTAAATTTATGTACATGCTTAAAATGTTCATCAATTAATTTAAAAAATATCAAAATATCATGAGATGATAATGGTTAGCTATCGTGCTAGAGTATCTAAGATATTTGTTTTGGGGGGTTTTGTTTTAATTTTTGGAGGACCAATGTCTAAAACAGATTTAAATCATTGATGACTAAAGTTGTTGAATAATACTAATATTAACCAAAGGGCTGCTATTAAAATCCACACAGTGATTTAGCTTATATGGTGATGAGTAGAAACAAAAAAATGTTATGACTATTATAGTTTTCAAATAGAAAATTAAATAACCATAAGTAAGAAGACCTTCAAACAATGTTCAGAAAGTTTGACAAAATATGCTCAAGATTACAAAAATACCGATGATTTTATTATTTAGAGGAAATTACTTAAACAAACAGTTTTTATAATTCATTCTCTTTAAAGATGATCTTTTCAGAAAGCTTATAAGAGTGAATTGAGACTCAACTACTCCTATATGGTTATCTTTGTAAAACTTAAGAATACGAAGAAAACAAGTGAATGAAAATTGGAAAACTTACAAGGAATACGAAACTGTATGAATCAAAATTCAGAATCCTTTGCTTTGGTATTAATGATTCAGAAAAAGCTGAGTACATTTAGTGATTACAAATGTTTCTTCAAGGGTGCCACCCTTAATAACTCGTTAAAGAGAGTTATTTATACAATCTTAGAGATAAGAAAATATCTTAAACAAATTTACAAAAATAGATTAATACAAAATCAAGAATATGAACTAATAGTCGATTATTTTGGTGTTGAACTGTTGGTGACTGTTGAATGCTGCTGAGTTGTTGATGATTGTTGTTTGATCCTCCTTTTAGTCAAGTAAATTAGTTAACTGTTCCCAGCTTTTCTTATCTAGGATAGATAACTTAGTCACCGTTCGATAAACCTCATCCATTTCTATATATTTATTAAAAGTGGGTTTCACTAAAAATATATGTCTAATTTCATTTAGGATGGAAAAGGTATCTCTAAGTGCATTCAACACAAACCTTGGTGTTGCTTCACCTCTTATGTTTGAAACTGCAGCTGCATTGGTACTAACCTCTGCAAGTTTTCAAACATAGTCTTCAATGGGCATTAATTTATCATTTATCACCAGCATAGAGGGAAAACCCTTGTTGGTCAAGGGTTCCAACTTACTGAAAAAACGTTGAACTATAACATTAACACTGTTGCATTTATCCTCCAACTGAAGAATGAGATTTCAATAGCTTCCTGAGCTTTTTCCAACAAGTCCTTTTGATCAAAGATTATCCTGATATAAGGTGAGATATCTTTGATTGATTCAGTATTCTCTTCCCTAACATTTCCTTTACCAAACCCAATTTATTTCCAAGGTAAGATTCTTTGATTTCTTTATGCAATACCTCAATTTGACTTTTTGCCCTCTGCAACTCAGTTGCATGTGAACTGTATGTAAATGCTTTCATGTGTTGTAATGTCTTCAGTTGATCCTGCAATTTCTTCATTTCCTCTGTTTGAATAGACAGATTCTGCACAGCTCCTACTGTTGTTCTTGTAGTTGCTGATGTGCCTGAGGCAGAAGCTGTAGTTATAAAGACTGCTTTAAGAGGAACTACATCCATTGGAATGTTGGCCCTTTTTACAGTTTCCTCTTTCTCTTTGACAAGTTTCTCCATTTTCTCCTCCATCTGTTTTATTTGCAGATTTTGTTCCATGATGAGCTTCATCACGTCAAATTTTTGAGTTTCAGTTTCTTCAATCTCTTTAGTCATTGGGTCCTCTGAAGCTGGAAATTTTAGCTGCTTCCTTAATGCTAAAATCTCAGTATTTTGTCTTGACAATTTCTTCTGTAGTCTGTTAGGTTCCTATACCAATAGGAGTCATAATTTTTGAATGACTAAGATTAAACCTGTAATATGTACATACCTTTTCTTGTGCAAATTTTTTCCATATTCAAGAAAAAATTTAAAAATGTAAAGAGGGTATGTTAAAAGAAAAATGAAAGGACAAAAAAAACATAAAGGTTAAAAAAGATGAAAAATATGAACCCCAATAAAAGAAAATAAGACCATGAAAGTGTGCAAACCAAAAATGCCACTACCATTTACTTTTTATGAAGCATAATAATGATTGTGTGCAGCTAGTTATTCATGCCACAATCCATGGTAATCAAATAGTTTAATCTTGGTTACTCCATGATTTGAATTTCATGTTATAGATAGAAAATAAAATCTGACCAAACTGTTTAATCTTGGCAGATAATTAGATTAGGTAGAGTAAATAAAAGGAGCTCAATAGTTTAATCTGAGTCCTTGGATATAATAAGGTTAGACTTAGATAGCTTACTTTTGTAAAAGAAAAGAAAATGTTTTGATAAGGGTTTTCCAGCTTAAGTGCACCCTAATAAAGAGAAGAAAAATGGTAGGATGAGTAGGTGGGTAAGTAGAAGAATGGTTGCAGAATTGTGATGATTGTTAGATAAAAGCATATTCATCATATTCATCATCAAAGTTCTAAGTATGAATAAAATTGGGCATGTCTCAAATTGTTCAGGAATCCCCACTGAAATTATACTGCCAGTACAGAGACCAGTACTTAAACCATCAGACAAAATAGGTCTTTGGGAGTCAAATTTGCCTAAGTACCAATTCCCTAGAGTACATATCTTTCCCGAAATCGTTCATTATTGCCATGCAAACTACAATCCTAGCCAAAAAGCAGTGACATCCCCTGACCATACTATACTTTTCACCATCATTGCTGAATCCATCAATGAAATGCTGTAGTTGCAACCAGGACAAAATACTCCCATTTCTATTGGAGACCTACTAGACAAATTCCCCAAGATTACTACTGCTAGACTTGCTGAAATGTTCCAAACTTTTATTGTGGAAGAGAAACATATCCCAAATGATCCTCCCCTATACATGTGGACCATATTTTCCAAACTTGGCCAGGACATTGTGTCAATGATATCTAGTGTCTTAGGCTATACTACCAGCGAATATGTTGATGAAATCATTATTGCCTTCATGTCAATTTTCACTCCTGGACAACCCCCTGCCATCATGTTTAATTATGCCAAATTCATAGCAGATAAAATGCATGATCAATTCATGAGAATGGACAATGAAAGAGTATTTAAGTACTCCTCTGTTCTATATCACATTTTCCTTTACTATCAAGTTGATAAATTCTCATTCCCTCTGCAAAAGCTTGATACCAGAGGCAACTCCAGGTCAGTAGTCTTCTGGACCCCTTTGATCCACCAATATGACTCTCCATATACTTACACAGACTTCATAGACCTTTTTGTGCATCCAGTAGCTACCATGCTATTAGGAAGTCCTCCCCCAAGGATCAGTTCAGATATCAGAAGGATCCTACAACTATCTAAACAACACAAAGTGGGAGATTGGTACTTGTACCAAAATCACACTGAAATCAGAATCTATGGCTGTGAGTTAGCACCATACAAACTACCTAGATACATCCCAATGAGGTTATTTGCTCTGGAGTACTACAGGCAGATAATCAACTCAGATGAGGTACATTTTGTAAAGGCCAAGAAGAAGGCTCAACTTAGAATAAAAGACCAACTAGGCCCCTTTGTATGCAATAATAGAGAAGTTGGAAGAGAAGCAGATCAAATCCTTCAAAGGCTCAAACTAAAACAAAGATTCATATGGAGATATGACCCCTTTGACTTCTTCTGCAATAGAAGACAGAAAAACAAATTGTCTCCTTACATCCACCACAGAATTCCTGAGATAGAACAATATGCAAATCAATTGGAATGGGTGGAAAATACTCTAGTGGACAGAGATAGCACTAAAGTTGTTGTCAATAATGTATTAATTGATCTAGAGAGGAGACTTGATGAAGATTCTTTCATACAGGTACCAGAAGAATCCCAAGCCCAAAGGGAAACACAGGAACACAGTGAAACACAAGCAGAAGAAGAACTTCAGGAGCAAGAAGAGTCAGAGCAACCAGACTTATCAGAAGAGTTGACTCAAACAACACAGCAAGAACACATCATGAGTACCCCTCCTATTGTGTAGACTCCTCTAAATGAGGAGAAGAACCCCAAAAGAGACAGGGAGGAGGCCACTCCTTCTGGCAGACCAATTGCATAGACTTATGTCAAGAGGCAAAGGTTAAATCCTTTATCAAAGCAAGAATACACAAAAGAAACAGTTGGAAACACAGGCATAGAAAGGGTAGAGAGCAGGCAAGCTACTCCCTCTAGAGGAACACAAGAACCTTCCATTACACCTACTCAGGTGTTGGAAAGACAACAAAGTATGGAAGTCTCCTCATTCAGAGCTCCAGCTGGCCAAGACCAAGATATCAGATAAAAGTACAAAGAGATAAAGGCCAGGAATGAAAGGCTGAAGGCTCAAAGCTATGCACAGTACCTCATAATGGCTCCCACCAATCAAACAAGGCTTATGTCAGCCTTTGATGTAAGGAAGGTAAAATGCAAATGACTTACATGAAGTCTACTATGCAGCAACCAAGGTCAATAGCTGACTATTTAAAGACAGATTTTGAAGTGCTGGCAAAGGATATACATCCTATTGACCAGATTGAATTGCATAAACAGATAGGAGAAATGGTGTATTCCACATTAACCAGCTAAACTATTGCAGCCCATCAGTTACAAAATTCGCTGAATAATATATCAGCACAATTCCAACTAGAGAAGGCCTCCTCACAGGCTAAGGATACAAGAATCAAGTCCTTGGAGGACTTAATCATTGAGGACATGATCCCAAAGATGTAGAGAGATTAATAAAGAAAAAGAATGATGACATAGTTGCCTTGAAAAAGCAGCTCAAAATTCCACCATTGCATCATCCACAAACAACAAAAGCATTAGAAACTCAAA
This sequence comes from Pinus tabuliformis, assembly GCA_031772625.1. Classification (NCBI taxonomy): domain Eukaryota; kingdom Viridiplantae; phylum Streptophyta; class Pinopsida; order Pinales; family Pinaceae; genus Pinus; species Pinus tabuliformis. The sequence continues at coordinate 1,235,197,410 of CM062804.1, read as the reverse complement.
AGGAACAAGAGCTTATGGACTTGGTCCTTAAGTTAAATGATCAATTGAAAGAAACAGAGAAGGAGCTGGGCAATTTAATTCAGTCTAAACAGAGTGAGTTGACCACCACTCCACAGACTGTTATTCCTATAGTTTCCACTGCAGTTCCTTCAACCTTGGCAACAGCACTGGCACCAACAGCTCCATCTGTTACAGCCATGCCAATCACAACAGAATCCACAAGTGCAGGTACATCTACAGACAAGACAACAGAATTAGTGAAAGCCATGGAGGAAATGACCATCTAGGCTACAGAGCTTAAAAGACTTAAGGAAAAAGTGTCTAGCTTAGAAACTAACTGTAAGCTAGCACAGAAAAACTTGAGGATGAGTGAGAGGATAAAGTTCCTTGGAAAGGACTTGACATTGCAACAACCACTAGGACAAATAAAGGAGATGCTCTGGGCCAACATCATTGACTCTATCAATGATGTTTGGCCATCAATTCAAGTAATTTTTTAGCAAACAGAACTGGTGAAAGTGGCCACCGAAGCAATCCAAAAGACAAAGGAAGACCTGGGAGACCAGCCTAAGGAGGCCAACCAACTTATCACTTTCTTGAACAGCAAGAGTAGGTATTAACTAGATGAAATTGGCATAGAGGATAGAACCGAAACCATCATAGAAATAAAAAAGGTTCTGACTAAAATGAACCTTATGATCAATTTAGAAAAAAGATGCCAAAGCATGCAGGCAGATATTGACAGATTCATGGTGAAGTTTGGAATTTTGAGGGAAAAAGGCCTTCCCAGTCCTATGGTCATCAATGACAAGCTTATGACCCAACAGGACTATGTTGATAGATTACACAAGTTGGCCAAAGACTAAGCAAGCACTTCAGGAGTTAAAGCGTTGCCCACAGGAAAGGTATTGTATGATAATTTGGAAAATCTGTTTTTCCTAGAGCATGAGGTAAAGAACTTGTTTGCTAATAAGCCAATTTTTTCAAAATATACTGAAGCAGATGAGGTCTACAAAAAGATGCTTAAAGTAAAGTTACCTGAAGATGAATGGTGTGTACAATTGACAGATTTACTATAAAGTTACCACAGTAAAATAGCAGCCAGATGAAAAGGTAAAACAGGGTCATAGAGTAGCAGGTAAAGAGTATCATTAGGTTGATGACAAAAAGTGATTCCAACACACAAATATCAGTCAACTGAAAGAGCCAAATTTGAAATACAAGCAGCCAGCACAATCACAATAAAAGGGACAACAAGAAGCATTTTTCCATCTGTCTCTATCTTCATGTTGAAGATATTTTTATTTTCCCAAAATAATTCCCAAACTGTTATGGGATATTTTGTATAGATACTTCATATTTTGAAGTATTAGGTGTGGATTCAAAAACATTTCTATAGACTATTTTCTCATATCTAAAAGGGTATTGTATCTAAGGCTGGACTAGCTTTGTTGGATCATGGAATAAAGCTCAAATTTCATAGGATTCTTGTGCAAAATGGAAATCATATGTATTTCTATGAAATCTAAATGGTAAACAAGGAATATTATTTCAGAATTTGCTTTACTGCACTCTGTCTTAACTGTTTACATTCTTAATGTTTTCTGCTAAACTATCTTAGCTAGGGAATTCTTAATTTCTCCTTAGCTTTCGTAGTTTTCCTTCTAGTCTATGTAACAAAGGATTCTTAATTGCCCTTTGTTGATGATCACTATCTATTCCTCCTTTTGACCTAGGTCCACAGATTCTTAAGTGCCCTTCACCTTGGTTAGAATCATTCCATCTATCAGCTCTTAAAGATTTTCCTTTTGTTTTGCTAGCCTACCCTGTGAAGTTCCATTTGATAACCTGATCTAGTTATGCCATCCTTTTCTTGACTCCATAGCCCAATGGTTTAAAGAAGTTATGTTAAAATTGGAAACTAGGGCTAAACTCCATGTGGGTCATCTTATTTATGGCATCTGATATTTTTCTTGGATCCCTCTCATCGAGAGGTGTAGGATTGATCTAAAGATCAGCCAGAAAATCCGGAAAAGCCAGAAAAGTTGGAACTGTCGGAAAAGTCGGAAAGTCGGAACTGTCGGAAAATCTAGAACTGTCGGAAAAGCCAGAAATTCCAAAAATGCCGGAAAAGCCGGAACTGCCAGAAAAGCCGAAAAAGCCAAAACTGTCGAAAAAGACGGAACTGCCAGAAATGCCGAAAAAGCCAGAAATGCCGGAATAGCCAGAAATGCTGGAAAAGCCGGAATTGCCGGAAAAGCCGGAAAATCTAGCACTGCGGGAAAAGCTGGAACTGTCAGAAAAGCTAGAACTGTCGGGACTACCGGAACTGCCGGGAACAATTGGAATTGCCGGGAATAGCCGGAACTGCCAAAACTACCGTGAATTGCTGAAACAGCCAGAGCATGTCTCCAAAGGAGAGTAGCATGCAAGGGACAGCTAACTAACATTGGGACAGTTGTATGGTACTTAGCAACAAATACACCAAGCATGCAAATTTACAGCTAGCATGCAAGGGACAACTAGCATACAACAACAAGCATGCTAAGGACAACAAACATGCTAGGGAAAACAAGCAAGCAAGGGACAACAAGTAAGCAAGGTGTAGCCAACACATAGGTCAGGATGGCAACATGGTGCAGCAATGGCACATAATGCAGTATAGTGATGGGTGCAATCATGATTAATGAAGCGTGATGAGATGCAGCATAATGATGATGGGTGCAACATGGTGCAGCATGGTGAGGTGCAGCATGATGACGAAATGCAGCACAACAAATATGAAGGAGTCACCTTGGAGAATTAGTTGAAGCAGCATGTCTTCAACTGATCTCATGTATCATCTTCTTAGAGATGATCTTGTAGGTTTTAACCCCGTACAGAAATTACCTGCATACGAATTCTAAAACACAAAAAATAAACAATGCGAGAGCATAACACATAAAACACATATACATAGAGATTTTCCCATGGATCCCAAAACCAGGACTACCAGCTTGATTTTTCATTATTTTCCTTTCAATTTTATAATACATATTTATACATGCCGAAGCATCCAATACCATGGACGGAAAACCATCGCATCCAATACCATGGACCGAAAACCATCGCATCCAATATCATGGACCGAAAACCATCACGTCCAAAAAAACATGTGTGAAAATCATGCACAAAACCATAGGTGGGTCCGCCCAACCTAACATAGGGTCCAAAACCAAAATTTTCTATGGGTACACCTCAAACCCCCTGTGACCCCCCCGCTACAAAATTGGCGCAACAAAGGGGGGCTCCTCCCCCCCTCTAACCCCCCGGTTAACTACGTGGGCTAGTCATGGAAAGAATATAACACAACCCAACATTCTCCCACTTGTTGTTTTCTTTCCATAGGGAGCCACAAGAGAGCTTAGTCATTTTTCCAGCCCTGAAACGCCCATTGTCTCTCTACACCAAGAGAACTTCTCAGAGCTCACATATTTTGTTAATTCATCTGTAGTATTCTTCAAAGTGTCCACCTTTACCGACAACACCTTTTTGTCTTCTATCATATCCCTCACAAAGTGATACTGAACATCAATGTGCTTTGTCTTTGAATGATATGCGGGGTTCTTTGCCAAGAAAATTGCACTTTGGTTGTCACAGTATATCCTTATAACATCCTGTACTAACCCCATACTTGAATACAATCTCTGCAACCAAACTGCTTCCTTGCTTGCATGAGTGGCTGCCATGTATTCTACTTCCGTAGTTGATAGTGCCACTACAGATTATTTCTTACTCATCCAACTGATTGCACCTCCAAATAGGTTAAACACATACCCACTTGTAGATCTTCTCTGATCCAGATCTCCAGCCCAGTCTACATCAACAAAGCCACGAATATCCAACACTCTGTCTAATCCTGGTCTTCCTTGGTAGCACAAACCATAATCACTAGTGCCACGCAAATACCTGAAAACCCGTTTCACTGCTGTCCAATGCTTCTTCCCTGGTTTTGACATAAACCTACTCAATACTCCCACTGCATGTGCAATGTCTGGTCTAGTATAGACCATTGCATACATCAAGCTACCGACTGCACTTGCATATGGAACACAGGACATGTCCTCTTCCTCTTCTTGTGTCTTAGGACACTGTTCAGCAGATAACCTCACACCTACAGGAATAGGAACCTTCACCGGTTTACTATCCTGCATATTAAACCTCTACAGTATTGCCTCGACATACTTCCTCTGGTTTAACCAGAGCTTCCTCTTTGCTCATTCTCTTTTAATTTCCATGCCCAAAATATAGTTTGCAGCACCAAGATCTTTCATGTCGAATTTGGAGGAAAATTGGGTCTTCAAATCCTGGATAATTTCTTTGTCATTTCCAACCAGCAACATATCATCCACATACAAGACCAGATAAATAACATGGTCACCAATTAATTTAAAATACCTTTGCTTCTGGTGAAGCCAAGTCCCCGTATAAATGTATCAGATTTCTGATACCACATCCTTGGTGACTGTTTTAACCCATACAAAGACTTCTTTAACTTGCATACCAGTTCTTTCTTACCCTTCACCGCAAAGCCTTCAGGTTTCTTCATGTATATTTCCTCTTCCAGATCCCGGTGAAGAAATGTTGTCTTCACATCCATCTGTTCTACCTCAAAATCAAAAGCAGCAGCAATAGATAAAAGTAATCTAATAGAAGTTACCTTGGCAACAGGAGAAAAAATATCACCAAAATCAATTCCCGGCACCTGGGAATAACCTTTTGCTACCAACTGAGCTTTGTATTTCTCCACCTTTCCTTCTGCATTTGTATTCTTCTTGAACACCCATTTTCTACCAATGGGTTTCCTTCTAGCCGGCAACTCCACCAGATCCCAAGCCTCATTTTTGTGCAAAGATGCCATTTCATCAATCATGGCCTCTTTCCATAGTTTTCCATCCTCTGAATCTACTGCTTCCTTCACAATTTTGGGATCATCATCAGTGATAGATAAAGCAAAATTTGAACAGAAAGCAGATGGACTATACCTTTCTGGCTGCCTTCTTTCTCGAACTGATCTTCTCACAACCGGAGTTTGTGGCTCTTCATCTTCTGATTCCTCCTCTGCTATAGAGTCTAATTCTTCCTCCTTTAGCTCAAACTCTACCTTCTCAAGTTCCTTTGGTTGGACTTCATGTTTTATAACATATTTCACCTCTCTGAACACCACATCTCAACTGTACACAACCTTCTTTGTTAATGGGTTCCAAAGCTTATAACCCTTTAAACCATCCTTATACCCAATATAGATACACTTTTCATATTTACTATCCAACTTGGTTCGTTTTTCCTTTGGAACATGTACATATGCATCACATCCAAATACCCTCAGATTTTAAAGAGACGGTTTCTTACCAGTCCATACCTCTTGTGGAGTCTTATCCTCCAACGCTGATGAAGGTGACCTGTTGACCAGGTAACATGCAATATCCATCGCCTCTGCCCAGAATTCCTGTCCTAACCTAGCACCACTGAGCATGCTTCTTGCCCTTTTCATCAACGTCTTTATTCATTCTTTCTGCAACTCCATTTTGCTGTGGTGTATATGGAGTAGTCTTCTGCCATGCTATACCACACTTCTTACAGAATTCTTCAAATTCCTTGCTGCAAAACTCTCCACCATTATCTGTCCTCAGCACCTTTATCTTCTTCTTTGTCTGGTTTTCCATGAGAGCCTTAAATTCTTTAAACCTGTCAAAGGCTTCAGATTTCTTCTTAAGGAAATATATCCATGTATTCCTTGAGAAGTCATCTATAAATGATACATAGTACACAGACTTACCCAGTGATGGAACCTTCACAGGTCCAAACACATCACTGTGCACAAGTTCTAATATCTGTTTCGCCCTCTTACTACCAGAGGGGAAACTCACCCGATTCTGCTTCACATATACACAATTTTCACAGAAATCAAAATCCAGAGAGCTATTACTCATACCTTCTACCATACCTTTACCATGAAGTATTTGAAGGCCCTTCTCTCCAATATGTCCAAGCCTTTGATGCCACAACATGGTCTTCTCTCCAGAGACCACTAGATTTTTTGCTCCACTTTCAAGAACCACCAAACTGTTGCACCCATCAATAATAGTGCTACCTTGCAGCTTGTACAGAGTTCCAATTCAAACTCCTCGCATCAATACCAGTACTCCCCGAACCATTTTGCAGGTATCCTTCTTGAACACTGTTTTTACACTTGCATCATCCAGATTGCTTACAGAAATCAGATTTCTGGCCAATGCAGGAATATGCAGAACACCCAGAAGTGTTATAACCCTTCCACCTTGCAACTTCAACTTTACTTTTCCACGATCAATGATTCTAGCCTTCCTATCATCCCCTAAGAAGACATCACCACCATTGTATTTCTCATACTCGCAGAACCACTCTCTATGGGGAGTGAAGTGAAAGGATGCACCTGAGTCAATCAACCATGCCTCATGATCTACATGTGTACTTGAAGAAGCCAAGTATACATCCCCACCTTCATCTGAGGTGGTTTTCGTCTCTGCAGAAGGAGCATCATCAGATCCCTTTCCTTTATCAGGAGCTTTAGATTTACAATCCCTTTTGTAGTGCCCTTCCTTTCCGCATTTCCAGCACACCATCTTTACAGGTTTTCCTGGAGATTTAGATCTCCCTCTAGATTTAGATCTCCCACTCGATGACTTATTTTTGTTTCTGTTCTGAGACCATCCTCGTACAGACAAGGCATCACGATTCTGGCTCTCCATATTTTTCTATCTCATCTCCTCTGTCAGCAAGGCTGAGATTATTTCATCAAACTACAAGGCAGTTGCATTGCTACCTATTGCAATAACCAGACTATCCCATGAATCTGGTAGAGAACATAACAAACTAATGCACTTATCTTCATCTGAAATTTTAATATCAACAGATGCTAACTGACTTACCACAGTATTAAATGCGTTCAGATGCTCTATCACCGAGTCTGCATCTTTCATCCTCAAGTTATACAACTTTTTCCGCAGGAACAGTTTATTCACCAGAGACTTAGATTGGTACAAAGTCCCTAACTTGTCCCACAAAGCCTTCGCCGTAGCTTCCCATGATACATTCAACAATACTGAATCTGAGACACATAATCGTATTGTGCTCTTTGCCTTCCGATCCAACTTCTTTGATTCTTCATCAGACACTCCCGTTGGTTTAGTAACCGGATCTACCGTGATCCACTGATCTTTATCCACCAACAAATCCTCCATCTTGAGTTTCCACAACTCAAAACTCTGACCATTAAATTTCTCGATCTCTATCTTTCCACTGCTCGCCATCTTCTTTCACCAACAAAATTGATCTCGCAGATCTCCCACTGAACAGGGTCTACCACAGGCTTGAGCGAAACCCCTCAGCAAAAAAGGCGTCCCCTTGAAGCCAAAATGGCTCTGATACCAAATGTAGGTTTTAACCCCGTATAGAAATTACCTGCATATTAATTCTAAAACACAGAAAATAAACAATGCAAGAGCATAACACATAAAACACATATACACAGAGATTTTCCTCTGGATCCCAAAACCGGGACTACCAGCTTGATTTTTCATTATTTTCCTTTCAATGTTATAATACATATTTATACATGCCGAAGCATCCAATACCATGGACCAAAAACCATTGCGTCCAATACCATGGACCGAAAACCATCATGTCCAAAAAAACATGTGCGAAAATCATGCACAAAACCATAGGTGGGTCCGCCCAACCTAATATAGGGTCCAAAACCAAAATTTTCTGGGGCACTGCCCCAGACCCCATAAAGTCGGGTTATTGGTACACCTCAAACACCCTATGACCCCCCCCCCCCCCCGCTACACAATCAGCACAACGAAGGGGGGCTCCTCCCCCCTCTAACCCCCCAGTTAACTACGTGGGCTAGTCATGGAAAGAATATAACACAACCCAACAGATCTATGCTCTTATCTAGATAAGTCAAAGTGTTGACTTTTGTTGTAAATGTACTATCTCTCTCTCTCTCTCTCTCTCTCTCTCTCTGCTGAACTATTGAAGAACATATAAGAAGAATCGATCAAGGGTTTCCCCACATTGGGGTTTGTCCCTGGCTAGCACCACATCTTGTGTCCTCTTGTCTCGGCTTGTCTTCTGCGATTTATGTTTATGTTCTATCTGCAGTTTACTTTAATGCTGATGTGATTGCTAATCTAGAAAAGATATGGAGCTAACTGTGAAAATTGAAATAAAATGCTCTAAGCATAGAACATACCTAAAATCAAGATGGGATCAGAGCTGAGGTGAAGACAATGCCCAAGCAAGAGTGAAAGAGAAATCACTGAAGACAGTTCGGAAAGGATAAAAGGATCAGTGGATTCCTCATCCCTCTTCAAATTCACCAAGGGTGAAGTTGAAGCAAAGAATGTTATCAGAATGGCGTAGCAGAATATGGCCTACCTAAAGATCACTTCATTGGAAGACCGGATCTTAGGGTTGAAGGAAAGACATATAACTAGTTTGGCCATTATGCGAAGGAGTGTTCGAATGGCAGGGACACATCACTTGATGATGATAACAATCATTCTAGGGACATCTTCAATGATCAAAGGAATGATAGGTAATGCAGGTCAAGGAAATGGTCGACTCTTCATAGAAAGCAAGGAACCCTAGGTATGAAGAATCAAATGTTGTTTTTGATAAGATAAAGAAGCGTTATCTTGTATTGGCCCTCTCCTTCAGATTCTTTGGGAATCTGGCTTATAGATTGTAGTGATTCAAGGCACTTCATCGGATAGATGGGTGCACTCTCTAATTTGGTAGAGATGGAAACAATTGTGGGATTATACTTGGAGCCAATGCCACCTATCCCAGAAAGGGTGTAGGAAATGTTAACTCTCAATTGAATAAGGGTAACTCGATTCATTTACAGAATCTCTTTTATGTACCTGATCGCAAGAAGAACCTGGTGTCCATCTCGGAAATGGAAATCAATGGTTTTAGGGTGGCATTCATCGATGGAAAGGTACCTGTTAAAAAATATAATTTTCAAAGATGCTTTTTCTCATGGGTTCAGGGTTGAAAATTTGTATCAAGTTGTAGGATGGTCCATTGGGGATCATGTCAATTGACATATCGCATCTATAACACCGAAGGTCTACCTATGGGGCCCTACATGATGTGAGTCAAATGGTGATAGGGATGTCTGAATTCAAGTAGAGCATGAAGGTACATGTATGAGATGTATTGAAGGAAAATCTTATAAGGGGACCATTCCCCTCATGCAATAGGTCCACAGGTTTGGAACAACCCGAGGAGTTTGAGATTCATGATTGGGAATCTCATGTATACAGGTGGAAGAAAGCCCTGTATGGCTTGAAGCAAGACACCCTGAGCGTAGTATGAGAGGATTGATAGCTGTTTGATGACGCTGAGATTCACTAGGATTGAAACCGATCCAAAACATTACCTAAAGGTTGTGGATGATAGACCTCTCATACCAACACCTTATGAGGACGACCTATTTCTGACAGGTGCAGACCCTCTCATTTGCAGAAGTAAGAGGGAGTTGGATTCCAAATGTGGAATGATAAACTACAAGCCTGTGACTACCTCGAGGATCTTAACTTTCAGAAGTTATATGGTAGTGATGTCTGACCATATTTGGGAAATGCCTCTGAGTTTCATAAACTCATTTGCGTTGATGTTCTTGGTGAACTTCCGTCCGGACATATGTTTTGCAGTTAGCATGGTGAGCTCATATTTGGTTGAGTATCACTGGATTGGTGCCAAGAATCTTTTGAGATATCTTTGGGGCACAATCTCTCATGGATTGAGATACATTGCCGGAAATATGAAACTGCATGATTATTCGAATGCTGACTGGGCAGGCAGTGTGGAGGATCACTAGAGCACTTCTCAGTGCTGGTTCTCTTTGGATTCTACTTCGATATCATGGATGAGTATGAAGTAGAAGTCAGTTGCTATAAGCACCGTTGAGACCAAATACATAGCTACGAGTATGATCTCGTGTGAAGCTGCATGGTTGCAGAAGCTCTTAAGTGGGCTGTTTGTACACATGATGAATACCACTATGATTCTATGTGACAACCAGAGGAGGGATTTGATTATTGATGAATCTCGTATTCGATGATTACTCCAGCAGATGGACATCACATACTACCTTATTTGCGATATGGTAAGTCGATGAGGGAGGAGGCTCCATCGCATTGAGACTGATATACAGGTTGCAGACATTTTGTCAAAGCCCCGGGGAAAGGTCAAATCTGTGACTTTTCCGAACGACTTGGAGTTGTTGAGAGACCTTCTTATAAGGGTCCTGCATGTTGCATGCATTGAGCTCTGGGAGCTCTGGGGGGCTTGGGGTACTTACTGGAGCAACATACGACCACAGGGTGACTCACCCTCCCTTGGTGGTGCGCTATGAACAAGATGATTAGTTCTTCTGTGGGCCAGGATGATTAGTTCTCCTGTGGCAACTATGGAATAGGATGATTAGTTCTCCTGTGGGCTGGGATGATTAGTTCTCCGTGGCAACCGTGGAACAGGATGATTAGTTCTCCTATGGGCTAGGATGATTTATTCTCCGTGGCGACTATGGAACAAGATGATTAGTTCTCCTATGGGCCAGGATGAGTTGTTCTCCGTGGCGACTGTGGAACAGGATGATTAGTTCTCCTGTGGGCTGGGATGATTAGTTCTCTGTGGCATCCACTGACAGAATGATTCATTCTCCTGTGAACAGGATGATTAGTTCTCCTATCGAGGCATCCTACCCATGCAGTCTGGGACTCATGGGAAGTACCTCTCATTTGATCAATGAGCAGGGAAATGAGGATAGGGACCATAGTAGTACTATCGATGGACGCATTGCTGTATCTACCGTACTCCCTATGCTAGGATGAACTCCATTGATTTGGGATCAATGAAACTGATCTGGGATCAGTATGAGTGGTTTGAGACACTCTCTTGTGACATTGAACTGGGATTAGTACGTGTGGTTTGAGACACTCTCTTGTGACATTGATCTGGGATCAATGAAACTAATCTGGGATCAGTATGAGTGGTTTGAGACACTCTCTTGTGATATTGATCTGGGATCAATAAAACTGACTTCGGGTCAGTAAGAGTGATGTGACACACTCTCTTTAGATGAAACTGACTTCGGTCAGTAGAGAATGGTATGAGACATTCTCGATCAATTCTTTTTCTTCATGGTTCAGCAAAGCAGAGAAAAGCAGAGCAGAGCTCAGCAGATCAGAGTAGAGTAGAGTAGTGCAAGGCACTGATGGCAAAGATAGTACAGTCAGACATATGGATCAACGGATGGAGTTCTCCCTAGTTGAGAGGGAGTGTTAAAATTGGCAACTAGGGCCAAACTCCATGTGGGTCATCTTATTTATGGTAGCTGATATTTTTCTTGGATCCCTCTCATCGAGAGGTGTAGGATTGATCTAAAGATTAGCTGGAAAATCCAGAAAAGTCGGAAAAGCTGGAACTATTAGAAAAGCCGGAATTGCCGTAAAAGTTGGCATTGCCGGAAAAGCCGGAAATGCTGGAAAACCTGGAACTGCCAGAAAATCCCGAAAAACCGGAAAAGTCGGAAATGCAAGAAAAGCCAGAACTGCAGGAAAAGCCGAAACTATTGGAAAATCCGGAACTGCCGGGACTACCGAAATTGTTGGGAACAACCAGAACTACCGGGAACAGCCGGAACTGCCAGAACTGCCGGGAACTGCTGAAACAGCGGGAGCATCTATCTCCGAAGGAGAGTAGCATACAAGGGACAACTAACTAACATTGGGACAGTTGTATGGTACTTAGAAACAAATACACCAAGCATGCAATGTTACAGCTAGCATGCAAGGGACAACTAGCATGCAACAACAAGCATGCTAAGGACAACAAGCATGCTAGGGACAACAAGCAAGCAAGGGGCAACAAGCAAGCAAGGTGCAGCCAACACATAGGTCAGGATGGCAACATGGTGCAACAATGGCACATAATTCAGTACAGTGATGGGTACAGTCATGATTAATGAAGCGTGATGAGATGCAGCATAGTGATGATGGGTGCAACATGGTGCAGCGCGGTGAGGTGCAGCATGATGATGAAATGCAGCACAACGAATATGAAGGAGTCACCTTGGAGAATTAGTTGAAGCAGCATGTATTCAACTGATCTCATGTATCATCTTCTTAGAGATGATTTATGCTCTTATCTAGATAAGTCAAAGTGTTGAATTCTGTTGTAAACGTACTATCTCTCTCTCCCTCTCTACTTAAATATTGAAGAACATATAAGAAGAATTGATCAAGGGTTTCCCCACATTAGGGTTTGTCCCTGGACAATGCCACATCTTGTGTCCTCTTGTCTTGGCTTGTCTTCTGCGATTTATGTTTATGTTCTATCTGCAGTTTACTTTAATGCTGATGTGATTGCTAATCTGGAAAAGATATGGAGCTAACTGTGAAAATTGAAATAAATTGCTCTAAGCATAGAACATACCTAAAATCAACAAGTTAGTTCTATCCATCTGTTCCCAGAGTTCCACCATCCAACTTCAGCTTCAAAATCAAAATCCCATAAGCTCTAAGAACTAGCCTAAAATCTTATCTAAAAACAAAGTTAAATTATAAAGAGAGAGCCCTCTCTGGACTTAGGTTGGCTAGATCCTAAGTCTAAAAGATTGGTTTTTGGTTACCTCAGATTATGCCCTCTTTGAATAATTTCAAGGGAAATTCTGAGTGATAACATAGTGGTGACCATACTGGGGATCGAACCCAGAATCTCTGGTTTCATAGACCAGATCCTTAGTTTTAATAAACCTTTGAGATAATTGTAAATCATTATTTTATGCCTCTTAAAGGATTTGTTTGAAGCTATTCATAAACTTTATAAAAAGAAGATAATTGAAAAATCTTGAAATCCTGGCTTCAAGGAGAACTCAGTATACTAGGGCCAACCCAGACCCAAACCCTACCCCAGTATGTGATAATCCCAACCTGATTTCGAGAAGACCTAGAAGAGAAGAAAGTCCAGTCAGCCCTACACCTTCAGTTAAAGTAGAGTCATGTCCTGATGAATTTATGTTTTTAGAGGAACTCCCTTTTGATGCTACTTTTGATTTTTCCTTGTTTAAAGCCCAGTCTGAAACTGCTCTTGATAAGATCGTTTTAGACCTTGAATTCATTACATATCTCGAAATACAAAGGGCAAACCAACCAATTGGTGAGTATGTTTTAAATTCACCTCAGTCATCCTCTGTTATTGTTGAAATCCCTCAACTTTCTGAAACAGTATCCTCTCCTTTCAATTCACCATCATTTCCTTCCATTTCCGAGATCGTTTCCCAACCTCCATTCATACCAGCACTTCCTCACCAACCTATCATTACCCATCAGACACCGATAATTCTCAGTTCTCCACCAGCTACTATATCATCCCCTAATACCTCAACTCCCAGTTCTCCATCCACTATTGTATTATCTTTGAGAACCTCAACCCCACAACCTAGCCCCACTCAGCTTAGAGCCATGGCGAACAGATATTCTCCTTTAGTACTACTTGCCCCATTGGGTGCTATGCCACAAGATTATCAGAGTAAAATTATCCTGTTTAATGGCACATGATCCTACACAGAACATCAGCATACAAGAAAAATGACAGACCATTTCGAATTACATGAAATTGACATTGGATATGTCCAAATGAGAATTTTTGCCCAAACTCTAGCAGGAGATGTGAGAATAGGGTTTAGATCTCTGCCTAACAATAGTATAGATAGTTTAGAAGTTTTTTACTAACAATTTTTAAATAGGTGGGAGAAGAAAAACAACCCTCTTCAAATCCTTTCTGAATATGAAAACATCAAGAGGGGACCAAACGAAATAGTTCAGGACTATTGTACTAGATTTAACAACATATATAATGCCATACCAGTAGATCTTAAACACCCGCCTGGTTTAGCTTTAATTAGATTCCCTGATGGATTTGATACAGACATGGATTTTCAACTTAGAGAACAAAATCCCCCTACTTTAGAAGACATGCAGAGTGTTGCTGTGAGTGTGGAGTCCAACCTGCTAGCAAAGAGAGCTAGGATTAGAAATGAGAGGAGAATCCCAGTTAAAGATGAAGCCTCATCTTCAGACCTTAAAATAGATGTTCTTACCAAAAGTATGGAGAAACTTATGAATAGGATAGACAGTATGGAGAGAAAGCCTCAGTGGTATAATCAACAGGCTCCTCTAGTAAGGAATCCAAACTTTAGGAAAAACCAAAACCAGAACACTAGGAAGAATGGACCTGACCAAGACATTAGGCCTCCTTTCCAAGAGAATTATGCTGAAACTTCACATTCAGATGACCCTTAACTAGACACTCAGATAAATCTAATGGGATTGGATGAAGAAGATACAATCTTCCTAACTCAAGATGATCAAGAACTGCATATGTTGCAACAATTGCAGACCCAATCCAGGGAATCATTCGATTACAAGCAAGGGTATGACTATGCTATCTTCGAAGTGCATAAATAGTACAATTTGAGGAGCAAAAAGAACACTGATGCTCCATACCAAAATGAGAAAGCAATACCAAGTCAACCTAGAAATATTAAGGCAGCTCCCATCACAAAAACTCTCCAAATCCTCTCTAGACCAAATCAGAACCCTCCCAGTCCCACCATTGAAGATATAACCAATGACCAACCTTCTGATGAGCAACCTTCCACTTTAGTTCCCTCCAAAGAAATAGGGGAACAACCTCCAGAAATTGTGTTACAAAATCCACTAAAAGATACTCCAAACATTGAAAAAGAAGAACAAACTACTCCAAACCCTGCTGTTAAAATTCCAAACATTTAAACAGACAAATCCCCTTTGCCCTTCAATTTGGGAGCAGAGGTGGCCAAACTGAAAATATAAGTTCCTTTAACAGAACTGATTAAACATGAAACTTACAAATCTTAAATAAGCAAATCTTTAAACTTCGTTGAGAATGAAGATTCTCTGAATTTATTTGATGATCAACCTGAACTCATTTTTGGTCCTGAAGTAAATGGAAAACTAGTGGAAGGAGGGGTACCACCCTTCTACATTATCCTTAACATTCACGATAAAATCCTACACAATGCCATGCTAGACTTTGGGACTTCACACAATCTAATGCCTAAATCTGTTATAGAGAAGTTAAACTTGGATATCACTAGACCTTACAAGGACCTATTTTCATTTGATTCAAGCCAAGTTAAGTGCCTAGGACTTATAAAGGACTTGTGTGTTTCCCTAGTTCAGTACCCTGCTAAGACCATTCTTATGGACATAGTTTTTGCTGATATACCACCTAAATAAGGCAAGCCACTGACACAGTTATCATAACATTCCTTGAGGCCAATATCGTATCCAGATTTGGATGCCCAACCAAAATCATCACTAATAATGCAACAACTTTCAAATCCAAGAGAATGATTGATTTTTGTAAGAAGTATCATATAACCTTAGGCCATTCTACAACTTATTACCCTCAAGGAAATGGACTAGCAGAATCCTCAAACAAAAGTCTGTTTAATATCATCAAAACATTGTGAGAGGATAACAAGAAGACATGGAATAAAAAGCTAGTAAATGCCTTGTGGGCAGACAGGTTAACAACAAAGAAATCAATTGGTACCTCTCCTTACCAGTTAGTATATGGAATGGAAGCTGTCTTTCCTTCCTCTCTGGGAACACCAGTGATGAAGCTGCTTCAAGAATTGTAGGTTGAACCCAATGACATCCAAAGAAGAATCAACGAGACAATTCACTTACAACAAACTAGGGAAGAAGTGTACATCAGATCTCAAGTTGTGCAAGAGAGGATCAAGAAGATTTTTGACAGAAGAACCAAGGCTGAGAATTTCTACCTTGGGGACAAAGTGTTGAAATGGGACTCAAGGAGGGAAGATAAAGGTAAACATGGGAAGTTTGACTTCCTATGGAAAGGCCCATATATCATTTATGCTTTCAGGGGTAATAATGCTTTCTTCCTAAGAGAAATGGATGGCACAGAAGCAGAAGGTGGACCAGTAAATAGTCGAATTCTTAAACACTATATTGAACCTAGTTACTAATTCCACTTAGCATTTGTACATACTTTACTTTCAAATGTATAGAGTTGATTGGATGATGAATTTTTGGAGTTGAAGCCCGAAGAGAAGGCCCTAAGCTTTAAATATTTTACTGTCATAAATAGTAATATTGTAGAAGCACAAAGGAAAATGTTGCAGGAAAGATCACAGTAATTCATAAGGCTACTGATCTACAAAGTTCTTGACATTTCACCAGGAGATGCCATCCCCAAGTGGAGCCACTGTTGGGTTCCTATACCAATAGGAGTCATAATTTTGAATGACTAAGATTGAAACTTTTAATATTGTACATACCTTTTCTTGTGAAAATGTTTTCCATATTCAAAAAATTAAAAAAATGTAAAGAGGGTATGTCCTAAAAGAATAATCAAAGGAAAAAAACAACAAAAAGGTCAAAAAAGATGAAAAATATGAACCTCAAGAAAAGAAAAAAGACCATGAAAGTGAGCAAGCCAAAATGCCACTCCTAGTTTACTTTTATGCAGAATAAATGATTGTGTGCAGCTTATAATCTTTGCCACAATCCATGATAGTCCAAATGTTTAAACTTGGCTATTTCATGTTTTCAATTTCATGTTTATAGATAGAGAATGAAAATCTGACCAAACAATGTAAACTTGGTAGATAATCAGATAGGTAGAGTTAATAAAAGGAGCTCAATTGTTTAATTTGAGCCCTTGGATGTAATAAGGTTAGATTTAGCTAGATTTCTATTGTAAAGAAAAGAAAAATGTTTATAAGGGTTTGCTAGCTTAAATGCACCCTAATAAAGAGAAGTAAAAATGGTAGGATGAGTAGATGGGTAAGTAGAAGAAAGGTTGTAGAAAGTTATAATGATTGGTTAGACAAAAAGCATATTGATCATTCTCATCATGAAAGTTTCAAATATGAGTGAGAAAATGAGCATGCATAAAGTTCACAAAGTCAACTAATTAACCTCCCCCATTCACTTTACCCCTTTATTTTACTAATTTCCTACAAACAAAGTTTAAAATACCAAAACATTTAAGTCAAAGAGGCTCAGAGCATTTATTTGGCTTTTGGAAGGACCAAACCCTTGGCTCAATGACTAATAGGCAATAAGTACTAAAATCCCTTCATAAAAATTCATCCCCCTTCATTTTCCTACTAAACCCCTTTTCGTAAGTTTTAAACACTATTTTCCTAGGAAAAGTAATCACCCCCATATAAAACCCCTTTTTCCCAAAAAACCCACAAAAACACTTTAGCCTAAGTTATAATGCTTATATGTGAAAAACAAATAAATCACAAAAATACATTATGCTTAGCGCAATTCATTTCCGCCATGTCCATATTAATTTCTAACTTTTATATATATTAATTCCCAATAAATACCCTTTTCCCGTATGTATTTATTAAATCCCTTACTTTAATATCCCTAGACCTAGTTTAAATATAAACTATATTTTTTCCCAAACCCCGACAAAGTCATTAATTATTCGATTCGTGATTACATTAAGTAAATCCCTCTGCTAATGATCCCGACGCCTTAACCTCTCCTTAATCCGTCATTTAATCAAAATTGCCACTCTTAATCACCTTTCGGCCCCCCCACTAGCCTCCGCGCAACTCCCATGCCCGATCACCATGCGATCGCCTCCCATCACATCCAACGGCTATTATCCATATCGGGTGGGCCTGATGTCTGAACATTACCCGCCCGATAAAGTTGTTTTTTGCCAGGCCCCCGATGCTACGTGTCACTCAATGTACGGAATCGGGCGGCCTCCCCCCAATACCACCCAACACCCAAAAGCGGTGCGATGGATACCACTTACTACCTGCCTACTACACGAAAAACTGTCACTATTCACCCAGCTAAACGCCAAAATAACCACTGTTCACCTTACCCGCCAAAAGTTGACTTTCACGCATAAAGCCAAAAGCCCCAAAATCATTTGTTTTTATCGTTTTTCAACTGAAAACTTCCATGCATGCACCTGCGGACGTCGAAGCTGCCACTTACGTCCAATGGCCACCCTAAAGATGCCACTGAGCACTCATTTCGCCTTCTAGTCTACACACAAACTCTTCGACCATTCGCAGTTGCCAGTTAACCTATTCAAAGCCCTTTTTCCTCAAATTCCATGTATTTAAGCCAAAATTCACTGGAAAACCTTGTCAAATTCTGAACCAGTTACTCAGTTTCTTAATTAAAGTAAAGAATTAATTAAAGGAAACTCAAAGCAACCCAGGCCTAATCTGCACTAAAACTCCATTGCCCTAAAAAAATGAAAATCCCTTCCTCCGTTCTCAAATCCACAAGAACTAATAATGGCTGCCCCAATTGCCATGGACATTAGACCAATTTCCACTCCTCATTTAGACTTAGACCATCTCCCTCTGGCCGATAAGGATTTTCAAATTAAGGACACCTCTGTCCTAGAATCCCCACTAAAACTATATTGCAGATAAAGAGACCTATTCCTAAATAATGCTGACAAAATTGGGCTTTCGGAATCCAATTTGCCCAAGCACCAATTCCCAGAAGTGCATAATTTCCCTAAAATTGTCCATTACTACCATGCAAACTATATCCCCAGCTAAAGAGCAGTGATTTCCCCAAGCCAGACTGTACTCTTCACCATCACTATTGAATCTATCAATGAAATGCTGCAATTTCAGCCAGGACAAAACCTAACCCCTCTGTCAATTGGTAATCTACTAGACCAATTCCCCAAACTTACCACTGGTAAACTTGCTGAAATGTTTCAAACCTTCATCAGGAGAGAAAATCATATCCCAAGAGAACGCCCTCCATATGTGCTACCATATTTTCCCCCTTTGGTCAAGACATTGTAGCAATGATATCTAGAGTTCTAGGTTATACCACCAGTGAGTATATAGATGAAATCATCCTGGCTTTCATGTCTATTTTTACTCCAGGAGAACCTCCTTCCATCATCTATGATTATGCCAAGTTTATAGCCGACAAAATGCATGAACAATTCTTGAGAATGAGTAATGAGAGAGTCTTCAAATACTCCTCTGTCTTATATCACTTTTTCCTATATTTTCAAGCAGACACGTTCCCATTTACTCTCCAAAAACTTGACACTAAAGGCCAACCTAGATCAATAATCTTTTGGACTCCATTGATACATAAATATCACTCCCCGTACTCATATTCTGACTTCATTGACCTATTTGTGTATCTAGTTGTCATAATGTTGATAGGAAGCCCTCCTCCAAGGATAAGTGCAGACATAAAAAGAATCCTACAATTGTCAAAACAATCCAAGGTTGGTGATTGGTACTTGTACCAAAACCATACTGAGATCAGGATCTATGGATGCATGTTAGCCCCATACAAGCTCCCCAAATACATCCCAATGTGGTTATTTGATTTAGAGTATTACAGGTAGATGATCAGTGCAGATGAAACCAATTTTGTTTATGCCAAAAAGAAGGCCAACTTCAAAATCAAAGACCAACTAGGCCCCTTTATTTGTAATTCAAGGGAAGCAGGCCATGAAGCTGATATGATATTGTAAAGCATGAAATTCCAAAGGAGTTTTACCTGGAGGTATGACCCTTTGGAGTTTATCACTAAGAAAAGACAAAAGGTCAAGCTGGGACCTTTCATCCATCACCCCATTTTTGAAATTGAAGCCTTTGCAAATCAATCAGAATGGGTAGAAGGGACTTTGGTAGATCAGGACAGCACCAAAGTTGACATTGAAAATACACTTATTGAATTAGAGAAACAAATTGATGAGGCTTCTTTCCTGTAGGTGCAAGGAGAATCACAGGTACAAGGAGAATCACAGGGGCCAGGAGATTCCCAGGTACAAGATGAGTCACAGGTGCAAGAAGGATTAGAAGTACCTGAACAATCATAAGTACCTGAACAATCAGAGGTACCAGAACAGTCAAATAGACCAGAGGCCACTATGAGCACCCCCCCAGTCCTAAAAAATCCTTTAAATGAGGATAGAAACCTCAAAAGAAACAGGGAAGGGGCCACTACT
Organism: Pinus tabuliformis; assembly: GCA_031772625.1. Taxonomy (NCBI): domain Eukaryota; kingdom Viridiplantae; phylum Streptophyta; class Pinopsida; order Pinales; family Pinaceae; genus Pinus; species Pinus tabuliformis. The sequence continues at coordinate 1,235,177,265 of CM062804.1, read as the reverse complement.
TCACAAGCCTATGCAGAAACAAGCCAGGCTAAGAGACAAGGAGTGAATCTTGTCTCAGAACAAGAATATATAGAAGAGACAGTTGAGGTCGCAAGCACAGAGAGAGATGGGAGCAGGATGGCCACTCCATTTGGAGGTATCCTAGAACCTTCAACATCATAGAACCAGATGCTACGAAGATAGCAAAGTGTGGAAGTATCCTCTTTCAGAATTCCAGAAGATAGAAATCAAGATATAAAAGAGAGATACAAAGAAATAAAAGTTAGGAATGAGAGGCTGAAAGCCCAAAATTATGCACAATATTTAAAGATGACTCCTACAAACCAAACAAGGCTCATGTCAGCCTTTGATGTTAAAGAGGGCAAAATGCAAATGTCATCCATCCAACCAACCACTCAGTAGCAAAGGACATCGACAAATTTCAAGACAGTGGACTTTGAAGTACTGGAAAGGGATATTCATCCCATTGACCAAATTGAGTTGCACAAACAGACAAGGGAGATGATATACTCCACCTTGATAGGGAAAGCAATTGTTTCCCACCAACTGCAAAACTCTCTGAATAATATATCAACACAGTTCCAGTTGGAGAAGGCCTCCTCACAGGCCAAGGATACCAAAATCAAGTCCTTAGAGGACTTAGTCATAGAGTTGGGACATGATCCAAAATATGTAAAGGCCACAGAAAAGCTAATAAAGAAGAAGAATGATGATATAGCTACACTGAAGAAGCATCTCAAAATTTCTCAACTACATCATCCACAAACCATGGAGGTCCTGGAAGCCCAAAAAGGACATGAGGAGCTTATGGACCTAGTCCTAAAGCTAAATGACCAGCTCAAAGAAACAGAGAAGGAATTGGACATTTTGATTCAGTCCAAATAGAATGACCTAGCAACCACTTCCAGAACTGCCATTCCCACAGTGTCAACAATAGTTCCTTCAACAATGGCAGAATCATTGGCACCCACAGCTCCACTAGCCACAACACTGCCAATCACAACTGAGTCTACTACAGCAGCAGGAACATCAACTGAGAAGACAACAGAATTGGTAAAAGCCATGGAGGAAATGTCAATCTAGGCAACAGAACTCAAAAAGCTAAAGGATAAAGTGGCAAGTTTAGAAACTGATTGCAAACTTGCCCAAATTTAGCAAAGAGAAGAAACACAGAAGGCCAAAAGTATGGATGATAAAATCAAAGTCCTAGAAAAAGACTTAACACTGCAGAAACCACTAGGACAGATCAAGGAGATGCTCTGGGCCAATATCATTGACTCTGTCAATGATATTTGACCATCAATACAGGTAATATTTGAGTAGAAAGAATTAGTGAAAGTAGCTACTGAAGCTATTGCAAAGGTAAAAGAAGAACTGGGAGACAAACCAGAGGATGCAAATAGACTCATCCACTTTTTGAATAGTAAGAACAGGCATGAGCTCCATGAGCTTGACATAGATGATAGAACTGAAGTCATTCTGGAAATTAAGAAGGTTCTCTCTAAAAGAAACCTCATGCTCAACCTGGAAGAGAAGTGCCACACCATGCAGATAGCCATTGACAAGTTCATGGCTAAGTTTCAAATTTTGAGGGAGAGAGGCCTTCCTAGTCCGATGGTCATCAACGATAAACTTATGACCCAACTAGACTATGGTGACAGGTTAAGAAGGTTGGCAAAGGAATAGGCAAGCACATAAGCTATTAAAGCCTTTCCAATAGGTAAAGTATTGTATGATACATTGGAGAACCTATTTTTCTTAGAACATGAGGTGAAACATCTATTTCTTACCAAGCCCAATTTTGCAAAGTACACAGAAGCAGATGAAATTTACAGGAGAATGTTAAAAGTAAGATTACCTAAGGCAGAATGGTGGGAGAAAATGACAGATTTACTATAAAAAGTTTAACATCATAAGTTTACCACAGTAAATCTGAAGACAGCCAGATGAAACAGGTAAAAGGCAGATCAACAGGGTCAAAGAGTAACAGAATCAAAGAGTATCAGTAAAAGATCAAAGAAAAGAAGGTTCCAACGTAAAAACACCACTACTACCAACCAACCTAAAAGGCTCACAACTCAACAGAAACAGCTAGCAACGCCACAATAAAAGGGACAACATGATGCAGTTTTCCATCTGTCTCTATCTTCATGTTGGAAGATATTTTTATTCCCTAGATTAAATCTCAGATTGTTATGAGATATTTTGTAATTATTTTTGTATAAATACTTCACATTTCGAAGTATGTAGGGTGGATTCAAAGACGTTTTTATAGAATTTTTCTCTCAACTCAAAATTATATTGTATCAATGACTGGATTGGCTTGCTGGACCAAGGAATAAATATAAGATATTTTGCAAGTGTTGGGTTCAGGAATTGCACTTAAGCAAACTCCTCAACACTTAATTGTCAACCCGGGGGATTCGTAAACTTAGAGACGAAGCACAGGCAATGCCAGAGATGGTATGAATTTTCTTGATAGAAATTTCTACTTGAAAGAAAAGCTTGCAAAATCGAAAGAGTAAAAGATAACTGAATCATCAAAGTAATCTAGTGTTGGAACAAGAAAGAATGCATTTGCAAAAGAGATTTAGAAATAAAGGAGAAATCACTCTAGCTGATTATTGATTAACCACTGAGTGTGTTTTTCTTTAGCATAGACACTTTAGCAGTCTCAATAGATGGGCCCTTCAAACCTGCTTATGTAAAGATTTCCTTCTCACAAGAATCTATCTTGCGCTAGTGCAGTCTGCATGCACTAGTGCAGGAACAGAGTCTGCTTGCACTAGTGCAGGAATAGAGGTTTATGCAAGAGGTGTAAAATGATGTCTATACTAAAAGCGTTTTTTCTTCATGCAAGGGCTTGAACTTTCTCAAGTCCAAAGCACTCAGATCCAATAACAAGAAATTGGTTCTTGTACTAGATCAGAGCTTCTTACACTTTAACATTTAATTCTTGGAATCAGTGCTTAAGTACTGCAAGTGTTATGAAGCCAAATTGCATACCAAAAAGATGAATTTTTCTGAGTTTATCAAAGTGCAGAAATAGAGAAACAATCTTTATAATTTATCCCATCATGAAATATTAGTGAAAGCAAGAAAGCTGTTAGAAGTAAACTAAAAAGGCTTGCTGCATCACACAATCTTGCACTGGTGCAGGAACAGTTCTTCTATTTTAAACCAAGCAGGAAAACCAAATCAAACAAACTTGCAGAAAGTGAATAGCACACCAACGTGCACTGGTGCAGGTAATTTCTCCTGCTTAGACCAGGCGAGGAAAACCAATCCAAACGTGCAGAAAGTGAATAGCATGCCAATGTGCACTGGTGCAGGTAATTTCTCCTGCTCAAATCAGGCAGGGAAAACCAATCCAAACGTGCAGAAAGTGAATAGCACACCAACGTGCACTGGTGCAGGTAATTTCTCCTACTCAGACCAGGTGGGGAAAACCAATCCAAAATCAGATGCAGGGAAAGGAAATTTAACTACTTCACACTGCAGATCTGCTTTCACTCAAACAGAAATTCAAATGCTGTAAATTACATCACACTTGGAATTTTAAAACATAAATTACAAGAATAGAAAATAGGGAGAATGTGCTGGGTTGGCTGGGCCCTAGCTAACCAGCACATTTCCCTTCCAAATAGAAACGCTACTCAACACTATATTAATTCATCAGCTGTCAAACATAAGGAAAACATGATTTATGAACATAAGGCAGAGCTCCCTTTCTTATTAAATCATAAAGGCAAATACATGATGAATTACAGAGTCTAGCCCAGATTTGGGCGATACCAGCAAAACAAAACAACACTGCTGTAGTGTCGCTCCTCCACCATCCTCCTTTCTACGTGCATCAATCCTCCTTTTATAATCTTTCATTAAATCAAGTTGTTCCTTTGCAAGGAATATGGGAATTGAATCCTAACCAATTCTAATTACATATAACAGTACAACCGTTCCCCTATTAAAAGAATGAAGATTTAATACGAATTTTCCAATTCTGGGATTCTTCTAGAATTTTGGAAAATTTGGTAATTTTAACAAACTACCTCTAGAGCGCCCTTCATATCTCCTCAACCATTACGTATTTTGGAAAATAATTTTGATCTTAGTCAATTTTCTATACTGGGACAAAAACCCATGTCGCGGAATTTCTTTATTTACCTTCATCTACACAAAAACCGAGGCGGAAGTTGGCAGTCTGGAAACTTGTTGACTGTGTTTTCTAGAATTCTGGAAAAGACATTTTTTTTTATAAAAGTGCTTCAAAGACCTGTTCGTATCTTTTGGAATACTTTGAATCTCATGAATTGGTTTCGGTTACGGGTAATTAGTTATATTTTTGAAAAACCCGTTTGCTCGGATTTCCATAATTCACTTCCATTTGCATAAAAACCAAGGTCAAACTTGGCCATTTAGAAATTATGCCGATTTTGAGCAGAGTTATTAATTTGCAATGTTGGTGTAGGAATGTGTTCTGCAGGAACCCTTTCCGGTACTAGTGCAAGAATGTGTGGTGCAGGAACTTTGCCTCTATTAGAATAGGCATATAACCAACTTTGTAAACCTGCAAACACACAAACTATTATTAATGATGCTTTTAATGTTTAAATCTCGTTAAAACAAGGGAATAACAAATACTTACTAATCATCTCCGAGAATGCACAAAACTATGATAATGACAATTCAATTTAAACAAAAGCATGAGGGATTTCGAGTAAAAGGTGACAGGAATGAAGGAAAAACAGAGGCCCAACATCCCCCCATGCTGACCTTCTTGCGTGTCCTCATGCAAGGAAATCAATTGTCGTATTGTCGCTCCCTCGCAAAAACAAGATTAAAAACATTTATGTGCATTTGTAATGATTTTTCCTGCAATTATATGTGATCACATTTCCTACGCTAGATAAAGCTTGTTTCAAGAACATAGTGTTTGCTGGACTCTTTGATTATTTATACTAATTTCAAGAAAATCTATCACAACAACTACAACCAAATTGCAAGGATGGTGCATGCTTGCACTGATCTGCTTACATCGCCTAAATTGCGTTGCTTTGCTGGCACTTTTCTGCTTGCACTACTATATATTACAACGTGATTGCATTGGTGCAAGCATTACAAAAAGTAGAAATTATAGACAAAAGAGCATGGTACATACCTGTTACCTTGTCCCAAATGAATTCCTTGTTTTGTTTCTGCCCAAAGTCTTATAATGAAAATCAAATTTTGTTGAAAAGGTGCAATCTCAAAATAACTACCATAAATTCATGCACTTACTATAGCAATCTTGTACCTAGATTATGCAGTGCATATTTAGAGGCAACCACCATCAATACACATTGTTGCGAACCAGCATCTTGTGAGCATAACTTCATCATTGAGTAATTCATCACTCTAAATACCATGAAAGTCAAAATACGTTATGACACCAATTAGCAACCTCTTTATTGAACACTCTAAATTCCGTTGTCATCCGGATTCAAACTAAATTTCCTCTTAATATAGCACAAAGAATAACCTTTACTAAGGGTACCACATCCTTAAAGATTCTTGATTTTTGAAACATATAACTCAAAGCATCATGTTCAAATCGTCTTTAAAACCATTGTCCAAGAAAAAGGATAAGTTTAGGGGAAGAGAAAGATAGCCAAGCAAATCATAGTATGCAATTAACTTTAATACCACAAACATAGCCTTGCTTCCCGCAGGTGTCCATAACCTCGGCAGGGGTGTCTTTTGACCCATTGAAATGTCTGTGTCCCACTTACTAGACATAGATTCAGAGTTATCTTATTTTAATTTTAGATGAAGGCCACTGTTCTAGCTTGGTAACCAACTAATGGCAGTGCCGCTCACAAGAAGTAACATGAATGAATAGGTCGGCTCGTGATGAGATCTCCTGTCTTCCAACTTTTTGGTTGAAATCCATTACTCTGGCTTGGTGACCAGAAGCAGTAATGTCATGCATGCTAGGTCTCATGATCATGGTAGGTCGACTCATCATGAGACCACCTATCCTCCCCTAAATCTTTTGTATACTCCGATTATGATTAACCTAAAAGGTTACTTAATAAGTGGGGAGACATATCTGCTCCTTAAGAGTACGGGATGGCGTGAAAAGTTTTTAATGACTAATCATTACTGACTAGTTCCTCTGCCCCAAAGACTTATTAAAGGTATCCCAAATAATGACTAAAAGACTCCTTGAATTAAGAATGCTAGTGTCCTCATGAATAGCTTATTATGATCTTAACAAGAGTGGTCCTCCATAGGGGGTTTCCAATAGTACCTTCTAAGGGAAACTGAAATTATATATATCAGATGACAACTTCTTAGAGTTATTAGTAATGGTTGCTTTGAAAAATCATGAGGTATTAGAGTGAATCATACTCAACAAGATGTGTCACAAATGTGTGTGTTAACAACCAATGCGGATCAAAAGTAGTTTTAGTGACTACACTTTAAAAATCAAAAACCCTTCTAGCATTTTATTCACCTACCCTACTTTACCTAAGAGGCGGAAGACTTCCTTTTATGTATAGGAGTACTTCCAATGAAGCCATGTGCGGATCAGGTGAAAATATATATTCATGCTCAAATTTATCATACAAAATTGAAAGTGTACATGAGCATGAAGAACCAACCAATGTACTTGATATGACAACAAGAGTTTTAAAAGAGAAGAATACTCCCTCGCTTGAGTCATTGTTCAGAACCAATGTTCGATATGATCATGGTATTCTTGGTCCATTTCTTGATTTGGCCCATGCTGCTCATCCTCTTCTTCCATGTCATGTTGATTGTTCTCCGTAGGGTGAGTAGTCTCTTGATCACATTCTAGATCTGCTGATAGACATGTCAAGAACTTTTCGTTCTCACGTTCCAATGGATATTCTTCATTGATTATAGTGCATGATTCATTCGTCTCCTCAAAAGAGACTTCTAAATCCTCTTGTGATGGTGGAGAAATGGACAAGTCCTTGACTATTGCCAAGAAGTTTTCTTCCTGAGAGGTAGAGATCAAGATCCCAGCAGCTGCTAGGGCTTGAGAGAGAACCTTCATACTTGTTATCATCTTTAAGTCCATCTGGTTGATTGATAGTCCCTGTCTCCACACACATATTAGTAACGGGGGTTCTTACAACACCCCAAAAATGATATAACATTAAAGATTAGGATCTGAAGATAATTGATTTTAAAAGTTATTGGCTGAAATAAAGCTCACCACATTTGCATAAAAAAATACAAAAAGATAAAGGCAGACTTAACCCTATTGCATCAAAAGAAAATTCTAACCAAATCAAATTGCCTCCCTAGCAACGGCACCAAAATGTTGAGTGCAAGAATTGCACTTAAGCAAACTCCTCAACACTTAATTGTCAACCCGGGGGATTCGTAAACTTAGAGACGAAGCATAGGCAATGCCAGAGATGGTATGAATTTTCCTGATAGAAATTCCTACTTTAAAGAAAAGCTTGCAGAATCGAAAGAGTAAAAGATAACTGAATCATCAAAGTAATCTAGTGCTGGAACAAGAAAGAATGCATTTGCAAAAGAGATTTAGAAATAAAGGAGCAATCACTCTAGCTGACTATTGATTAACTACTGAGTGTGTTTTTCTTTAGCAGAGACACTTTAGCAGTCTCAACAGATGGGCCCTTCAAACCTGCTTATGTAAAGATTTCCTTCTCGCAAGAATCTATCTTGCACTAGTGCAGTCTGCTTGCACTAGTGCAGGAATAGAGTCTGCTTGCACTAGTGCAGGAACAAAGGTTTAAGCAGGAGGTGAAAAATGATGTCTGTACTAAAAGCATTTTTTCTTCGTGCAAGGGCTTGAACTTTATCAAGTCCAAAGCACTTAGATCCAGTAACAAGAAATTGGTTCTTGTACTAGATCAGAGCTTCTTACACTTTAACATTTAATTCTTGGAATCAGTGCTTAATTACTGCAAGTGTTATGAAGCCAAATTGCATACCAAAAAGATGAATGTTTCTGAGTTTATCAAAGTGTAGAAATAGAGAAACAATCTTTATAATTTATCCTGTCATGAAATATTAGTGAAAGCAAGAAAGTTGTTAGAAGTAAACTAAAAAGGCTTGCTGCATCACACAATCTTGCACTGGTGCAGGAACAGTTCTTCTATTTTAAACCAAGCAGGAAAACCAAATCAAACAGACTTGCAGAAAGTGAATAGCACACCAACGTGCACTGGTGCAGGTAATTTCTCCTGCTTAGACCAGGCGGGGAAAACCAATCCAAACGTGCAGAAAGTGAATAGCACACTAATGTGCACTGGTGCAGGTAATTTCTCTTACTCAGACTAGGCGAGGAAAACCAATCCAAATGTGCAGAAAATGAATAGCACACCAACGTGCACTAGTGCAGGTAATTTCTCCTGCTTATACCAGGTGGGGAAAACAAATCCAAAATTAGATGCAGGGAAAGGAAATTTAACTACTTCACGCTGCAGATCTGCTTTCACTCAAACAGAAATTCAGATGTTGTAAATTAAATCACACTTGACATTTTAAAACATAAATTACAAGAACAGAAAATAGGGAGAACGTGCTGGGTTGGCTGGGCCCAAGCCAACCAGCATGTTTCACTTCCAAATAGAAACGCTGCTCAGCACTATATTAATTCATCAGCTTTCAAACATAAGGAAAACATGATTTATGAACATAAGGCAAAGCTCCCTTTCTTATTAAATCATAAAGGAAAATACATGATGAATTACAGAGTCCAGCCCAAATTTGAGCGATATCAGCAAAACAAAACAACACTGCTGTAGTGCCGCTCCTCCACCGTCCTCCTTTCTACATGCATCATTCCTCCTTTTATAATCTTTCATTAAATCAAGTTGTTCCTTTGCAAGGAATATGGGGATTAAATCCTAACCAATTCTAATTACATACAATAGTGCAACTGTTCCCCTATTAAAAGAATGAAGATTTAATACGAATTTTCTAATTCTGGGATTTTTCTAGAATTCTAGAAAATTTGGTAATTTTAACAAACTTCCTCGAGAGCGCCCTTCATATCTCCTCAAGCATTACATATTTTGGAAAACCGTTTTGAACTTAGTCAATTTTCTATACTGGGAAAAAAACCCATGTCGTGGAATTTCTTTATTTACCTTCATCTGCACAAAAACCGAGGCAGAATTTGGCAGTCTGGAAACTTGTTGACTGTGTTTTCTAGAATTCTGGAAAAGACTGTTTTTTTATAAAAGTGCTTCAAAGACCTGTTCGTATATTTTGGAATAATTTGAATCTCATGAAACTATTTCGATTACAGATAATTGGTTATATTTGTGAAAAACCCATTTGCTCGGATTTCCATAATTCACTTCCATTTGCATAAAAAACGAGGTCAAACTTGGCCATTTAGAAATTATGCAGATTTTGAGCAGACTTATTAATTTGTAATGCTGGTGTAGGAATGTGTTCTGCAGGAACCCTTTCTGGTACTAGTGCAAGAATGTGTGGTGCAGGAACTTTGCCTCTATTAGAATAGGCATATAACCAACTTTGTAAACCTGCAAACACACAAACTATTATTAATGATGCTTTTAATGTTTAAATCTCGTTAAAACAAGGGAATAACAAATACTTACTTATTATCTCCGAGAATGCACAAAACTATGATAATGACAATTCAATTTAAACAAAAGCATGAGGTATTTCGAGTAAAAGGTGACATGAATGAAGGAAAAACAGAGGCCCAACAGCAAGATCCCTGTGTAAAGCGAGAAACAAATAAGTATCATCTCTTGTTTAAAGTTGTGTTTTCTTATGTTTTCCATAAATCTTTTATGTGTCTCTAAATTCTAAAGTTTATAACATGGAATGATATTTTAGAAATTGCTTTAATGCACTCTGTCTTGACTGTTATACTTTATCAATGTTTTCTTCACATACTTAAGTTAAGGAATTCTTCACTGCTCCTTAGTTTAGGTAACCTTCTGTGATCTATAACAAAGGATTCTTCATTGCCCTTTGTTCATGATTATCCCTTGTTCCTCATTCTGATCCTGGTCTAAGGATTCTTAAGTTCTCTTTTACCCTGGTTAGAACCTCTTCACCCATTTGGTCTAAAGATTTGCCTTTTGCTTTGCTAACTTGCCCTGTAGACATTCCCTTTAATGATCTGGTCTAGTTCTACTATCCTTTATTTGAATCCATATCCCAATGGCTTGATGACCTTGCTCTATCCATCTGCTCCAATAATTCCACCACCCAACCTCAATTTCAAAACCAAAACCTCACAAAACTTTAATAACTAGCCTAAAATTCCATAAAAACAAAGCTAAATTATAAAGAGAGCCCTCTCTGAGTATAGGTTGGCTAGAACCCATACTTAAAAGATTTGTTTGTGGTTACCTCAGATTATGCTTTCTTCCAATAACTTCAAAGGAAATTATGAGTGATAACAACAGGGACATTTTTTCCTCACCTACGGGGGTACCTCTGCACTGCCAGGTCAAGCACTCCATTGATTTGACCCTGGGCGCACTGCTACCCAATGGACCCATTTATCGACGATCTATTATGGAGACCGATGAGATCAAGAGGCAGATTCAGAATATATTGCAAAAAGGGCACATCAGACTAAGCTCATCATCCTGTGGGATCTTGATTGTATTGATACAAAAGAAGGACGGGACCTGGAGACTCTTTATTCACTATCAGACACTTAGCAAGATCACTATTCGGAATAGGTACCCAATCCCACAGATTGATGACCTTCTAGACCAGCTCAATGGGGGCAAATATTTCAGCAAGATTGAATTAAAGTTCGGTTATCACCATGTGCATATCAAACCCTTTGATGTGTGGAAGTATACCTTCAAATCTAAGGAGGGCCTTTTTGAATGGTTAGTCATGCCTTTTGGGTTAAAGAACTCCCCCACAACCATCGTGAGATTGATGGATGACATATTATGACCCTTCACCATTGCATTCGTGGTGATGTATTTAGATGACATCTTGATCTTCAGCCAGATTTGCGAAGAGCGCCTCCATAATATTCGATAGGTCCTCCAAACCCTGCGAAAACACAAGTTGTGTGCCAATCTGGAGAAATGCACTTTTGGCATGACCCAAGTTCAATATCTAGGGTAAATCATTGATGAGCATGGGATGCATGTGGAACCAGCCAAGATACAAGTTATTCGGGATTGGCCTGCCCCAACCACTCTAACAGAGCTCTGTAGCTTTCTAGGCCTTGCCAATTCTACTGCGGGTTCTTGTTGGGGTTCTCTCATATCACTTGGCTATTAAGTCAAGTCACCAAGGGCGGAGCGAAAGAAATTTTTTTTTGGTCTGAAACCCAACAAAAGGCATTTGTCGAGTTGAACCAGTACCTCTGCTCTACACCAGTGCTCACATTACCAGACCTGCAACAACCATTTGAGATTGATACAGATGCCTTTGACTATGCTGTTGGAGTAGTTCTTACTCAGCAAGGGCATCTATTGGCTTGCCTTAGTGAGACACTGTTAGACACAGTCTGAAAGTATCACACCTATGACAAAGAAATGTATTCCATTGTGTAGGCATGCCATCAATCGAAGCATTACATTCTGGGGAAGGAAATGGCCATCCACACATATCACCAACCCTGAAGTTCATATAAAGACAAGGGAAGTTTCAGAATGATCACCATCAGAAATGGTATACATACCTATAACAATTCCATTTGAACATTACGTAGAAGAAGGGAAACAGAAATAATGTTGTAGACTGCCTCAGCCAACCACAAGTCATGGCACTGATCACTATGCTCAACTCCTCTGGGCATGATACTTCAGGATGGCCTCAACTTTACAAGAGCAATCCAGAATTTGGCAACATATACTAAACACTCGTCGAAGGTAAGCAAGTTCAAATTTTTCACCTCTAGGATGCACAGTTATGCCACTTGGGACACGTCTGTGTTCTTTCAAGCGAGTGTGCCAATATTATTTGGGAGGTGCACTACAGTTGAGTCGCTGGACATTTCAGAGTAGAGAAAAAAATGTCAGTACTGCAGAAGAATTTTTATTGGCCAAACCTTTGTCAGGATGTTGGGAGGTACATTAAATCCTACACTGCCTGTGCCATTTCCAAACCAAGCATCAAGAAGTAAGCCCTATATACTCCTCCGCCTAATCCTAGTCGACTTTGGGAATTCATCTCCATGGATTACATGTCAGGCCTTCCTTCTACTAAGAAGGACAACGACTACGTTTTCATGGTCATCGACAGATTCTCTAAGATGGCCATTATGGCGGCTTGCAAGAAGAGTATCACAACAAAGGTCACTGCTAAACTCTTCTTTGAGCGAGTGTGGGTACAGTTTTTGATTCCACAGTCCATTGTCCTAGATCAGGAAAATAGATTCCTAAGTGCATTTTGGTCAAGTCTCTAGTCATGTTGGATACCAAACTTACTAATTCCACGACTTTCCACTCCCAAACTGATGGCCAAATAGAGGTCGTCAATAGGATGATTGTACACATTTTATGCATGTACAACTCAAAACATCCATGCACATGGGATGAAATCCTCCCATGTCTAGCATAGCTACAATATATCTCTCCACAACTCAACAAGCCCCAACCCTTTTCAGGTAAGGCTAGGATTTCAGCCATTATGTCCCATTGATGTGGCCATACCATTTGCAGCTACTCAGGAAGATTCAGCTCACGTATAGTCCAAAGCTAAAAGGGCTAACAACTTCATTGAGTGCATTCAACACATCCGCCAGTAGTTCCATGATATACTGGATAGAGCCAATGCTAAGTACAAGCAGCGCCATGATTAACATTAGGTGTCGCACAAGTTCTAGGTGGGTGAATAAGTTTGGCTACATTTTCAAAAGGAGCGCCTTGCTGGACCCCACCGCAAGCTTCACCCAATATGATATGGTACATACACCATAACCAAGGCTCTAGGGGACAATTCCTTTGAGATCAACATTCCACTGCTCCTTGGTCTACACCCAGTGTTCAATTAATACTGCCTTGAGCCATACTTTCCACCATTGTTGGACACATCCAACATTGCAGAACAACTCAAAACAACAAAGTTAAACCAAGACTATATGGAAAAATCCACAACTGATCAAATCATGGACACACAGATCAAGAACAATCACCAATAGAGGATCCAACTATATTGAGTTGTCAAAGCAGGAAAACTCCTTCACCAAGGCATGTGGCTCACCAGGGACCAATTTCAACAGAAATTTCCTCATCTCATGGAGGCTCTACATGCAATGGGGACCAATGCTTCCTAAGGAGGGAGGACTAATCCAGTTAGATATTGGTGGCCATCCACCTATTCCACCTAGAAAACTAGTTGATTTCATCTGTATCCTTCTTTATTGCATCATTTGCTATTTTTAGCATTTTTTCGGGTCCTGAACTTCTGCAACAGTTTTGACACCCTAAACTACGTTTTTTTGAGGTCTGCAACAGGCTTCTGGCCTTAGGAAGGTCTTGTCACAAATCATGTAGTACTAAGAGAGATATCTCCAACAAGTTATCATACGTGCCAAATGAAGATAATATGACCAAGTTACGACCTCGAGAAGTTGGCTTCCCAACTAACCCTAGCGGAACCCACAAACTCTTGGTGTTCCATCTCCTGCGGTTAGGGTTTTGTTTTTTTATGGTTTTCCCTTGTTCTTCAATAATAAATAGGCCCTTGAACCACACTGTAACACAGTTCAGAGGCATGTAGCCACCACATCTCTTTTCAGAGATAAGCTATCATCGCTTGAGCTAGTTTATTTCCATTCTGTCTGTAAGCATATTTCAGTATTTGATATTAATGAAACACAATTTTATTTCTACTGCATGCCTGTATTTATGGTTATATATGTGATTTGTTGCGTTCCTGTTTAAGTTCGGATCAAATATGCACTTGTTTCATTCCTTCCATGTATGCCAGAGGAGAAAACCTGGTAGCATACATCAAGCTCTATTTATAACTAGGTTCTTAAAAATCGTATTCCTCTAAGAATAAACTATGGACATAATGTTGCTTAGTGTTCTGTCTAACTGATTGAAAAGAGATAAATATTTCTCCCATAATGGTTTTGGAAAAGGCTAAGAGTTGAAGAGGTGCTCAACATCTTCCTTACTATCTTTGCATAAGAAACATATAAAAGATATTTCAAAACTTCTTTTCCTTATCTCATCCTAAGTTAATAAAAGGGATTTCAAAACCTTTTTTCCTTATCCTGTCCTGAGTTAAAGTATTCCTATGCAAGAAAAACCATAGGTACATAGAAATATTCAACCACATATTTTGACATCATATTATTTTCCAATTATCTTGTCGGGGAATGGAAGCATGGTAAGTTATGATGGCATAAGATTCCTTGATAATGAAAAACCTCTAGATCTATAACCACATATGAGTTTTATCATAGGCCTCTAAGATGATTATTTTTCTTTGTTTTAAAGAGGACCAAAAGGTTTTATCTATAACAGCTTCTGAAACTTGAAAACGTAAAACAACTTTGTGTCGAAGCATGAGAAATATAATGAAGAGGAAAAAAGAACCTTGGTTGTGTTCCTTTCTATGCCTATCTCAGATGATTCTCATGCCTTTGCTGTGTTCCTTGCTACTAGCTCAAATGATTTCCCTATCTAGCTTTCTATGATCAAACCCAGTATAAGCCATAATTGCAAAATTAACAATGGGAAGCAACCTACACATATAGACAATGAAAATTTGGCACGCTCTTCTGTCTCGCTCTCCCTAAAACAATTTTTAGCTGGCGCCCCTGTGTCTCGCGCTCCATAAAACAAATTTAAATTCGCCAAATGGCTAGTTATTGCGCTGTAAATGAACAAGTGGCTAGTTCGTTGGAGGAATGGTCGGCCGATATCTGTCTGCCACGAAGTCCTTGTGGTTGAGCTAGCTGATAGTTGTGCCAGTCAAGCTAGCGAAGTGCTTTGTCTAGGATGATAATTGTGTTGGTTGAGTGTCTTGCATGCAGGCTACAGGCCACTACACTATATGAAATACATGTTAATTATTCACAATAGAGTCATTGCCGCAGACCACTCCAATATCCAAAAAAACATTTTAATTATTCACAATAGAGTCATTGTTGTAGGCCACTCCATTGTAGATTTTTCTGTAGATTCAAAAACTTATGTGATTTTCTAAAACACAAGACAAGAATCTACTCTACTCTTCTCAACAGAAACCAAAATTGATCTCCTTTCACCTCTATCAATCCCTAAGGAATCTTGAACCTATCATCTCAAAAACATCTACCAAGACTCCTTTGGCTAGGTTGCCTCCATTGTTGTAAGGTTGATTGATCTATCCTATGGAATAATCAATGGCATAGTTCCATTCATATCTTCGAAGTTTCAACCCTATAAATTTAACAAATTTTCCACCGTATCTATGAAATGGAAAATATCACCCACTCTAACATTGCCAAAACTTTCTACTTGCAAATTTCATTGATTTATCTCTACGCTAGTGGATTGCAATTCCAATATGAACAAATATCATTCCACTATGGAGATTTATATATTTAGAAGTCATTAATAAATGTTAGTGCTTGATATGTTTCTCAAGAAAGGAACCTATTGGACTAAATGGAAAAAGAAAATGTATTGAGGTATAAAACAATTTACATGCACACCATAAAAATAAGCTACTTCAATAATATTTTTCCTCATGCCATTGATAAAATTTTCCCTTATTAACTAATTGATATTATGATTGTTAAGTTATTTGATAAATTGAAATATATCAACCACTAATTATACATGTTCTTTATTTCAATGTTTTTAACAATAAAGTATCAAAGGTTTAGTTAAGAGCTAGTAGCAATAAGGATTAGTTCAATTGGAAAGTTCTCTTGCAAAAGAGTTCATAGAGCTCTCGATACAAAATGTTATTAATTCCCTTACGGTTACTAGTTGGTATTTTTGTTTCCAATTACTATTTCACTCCATTTGAAGACCAATAAAGGGGGTAAATCCATGAGGATTGACAATGCACCACCAATATCCCTTATCAATTTTAATACATTGGTGAGTGAGGGAAAACATTTAAAAAAATATGAAATGAACAATAGCTCATTTAGTAAGTGTTGGCTTATGGGGGCCTGACCCAGATTCAGAGTTATTTAGTCAAACAAATCCCTACATAACTGGCCCTTTCGGCATCATCCCACTTGGTGCGGACTGAAGTCTCACCTGAAGCAGTATGGGGGGATGTTAGAACCAAGTTTCCACACCCTTGAGATGTCTGTGATGTCGATTTAGTCCAACTAGACCTACCTTTGCGCAGGTCGCTTCACACTCTGTTCTAACCTTTATTATCTCCGCAATCTATTATGATCGGCTTCTGCGCAGCCCTAACCAGGGTTTGAGATGCTTTCGCACTGCTATGGCAACGAACTGCACTATTTCTCGAACTAGACTGAGTATCTTACTTATCTTATTATCTGATCTTAGTTATCTTCATGTAAACAGATCTTCCTACTTGCATTCACTTAACCAATACAATTATACACATTCGTGCATCATATAAGCATTAAAAGTGAAATTCATACCCAATGTAACAGATGCATAAAACAAGAAATAGATACACAAAAATGATAGAAACTTATCTTTATTATTGCTTCCAAATGATGACAGACTCTGACTCACCCTGCGCACTTAGTTGCAGGGGTCCGCGCACTCAGCTTTGGACTACTAGGGCTCTGCGCATTCAGCTACAGAGCCTCTTCCTACTCTACGACCCAAAACTAGACTTTATACTTCATATCTATCTCGCATACATCATTGATTCTTCCATATCGTAATGTCTTAACTACTTAGAGTCTCGCTCTATTTATACAATCCCATGTTCCATAGACCATGGGTGGATCTTCTACAACCGACATTACAATAAGAAAATAAGGGCAGACAACCATATGACTCTTTTACAAACTACGTGCTCTGCACCCACAAAATGCGGAGTCTTTACATTGGAATTACAAAATTGACCAAAATCTGGGCTCTAAGCCCCAAAACTTCCCTTGGGGGATCCCTCGCCGAACAGGCCCCCAACACAAACATCGTGACTCGCCCTCGAGTCACTTTTTCGATGCAGAGATCTTTGCGCAAAGACCTCCCAACTCTGATTGGATCACTGCAAGTTCGACAGCGCTGGCTACTTGCTGGACTTCCTCTACGCATTGTTCAGTGAACGTTCTGGCTGAAATGATGCCCTAAATCCTCTCCTATGTTGCTTGCAGCTACGCGAGCTTTGCTTCAATGGAGGCTATTATGGTATAAGCCTCATCGATCCACAACTGTAGGCACGCCTTCAAAACTGCTTCCTTATGCCGAGCAACATCCACCTGCTCCTTGAGCACCTTTGCCTGCTGCATCCTAGCAAGCCTCTGCATAAGGGCAACCGTCTGCGTGGTCCCTTTTACCTCGTCATATCTCTGCTACAACTCACATGCCTATGTCTCTAGGTGCTCTATGTTCGGGTCCTCCTGCAGGGTGGTGAGGACCTCGAACGACTGCTCGAACAGCTTCATGCAGTCTGTCACTGCACTGTTAACCTCTGCCATTACTATTGTGATCATGGTGGTGCGTTGTTCCTTAACCTCCAACGAAGTTGAAGGCTGTGCCTTCAACTTCAGTTTTGCTATCTGAAGGTTTAGCGCTCGCTGAACCCTGGCCATTTCAGCTTTGGTGTCACGCACCCCTGTTGCTAACTTCGGACGCACGCCTCCACCGGTTCCTCTACTTGGATGGCCAATTCCAAGACAATCTGGAAGGCTTCCTCCACCACCTGCACTATATGTTTGTTTTGCACCACTACCTCATTGCGTTGTAGGCTCAATAACTCAATGTTGATGCACTGCTCGCTCATTACTTGTAGTGCGCGACTCTCCCTAGTGCGTAGTTTTGCAGTGACTCCATCCTGTAAATATAGAGCGTCTCCTAAGGGAGCGTAACCCTGTTTAACCCAATCCCTTTCAACCCGCTGACCATAGGTCTATCAGCCTCATTTTCTGTAACAAGTGCTCCATCTGGCAGCACTATTGTGTTGGTCATCCTGGTGCACTGCATTTCCTCGGCCACTAAAGTACTGACTGCGAGGCTGGTGGACACTGTGCTAGCCTGTGGAGTGCACACCTGCAACTCCTATATTTGTGCCCAGAGAGCCCCCAATACTGACTGGTGTTGCTTCTCAAACTGTTGGAGGGTCTCCGTGGTGACGTCCCTCACCGTTTCGCCAATATCGTGTAGATCCCCCTCAGTGAGGGTGATTGGGTCGAACGTAGTCTTTGAGGACTTTGTCTTCTTTTGCGACCCTACTTTCTCTCTCGGGCATGGACGTTTCAGCTAGGTGGATGTTGTTTGCGGGTCCGCACCACCTTGTTCTATGACTGTCTCTGGCTCGGGCGAAGGTGACTTCTGTCCTTCGCGCTCTTCTTCTGCTACTCCTCGACCAACTTTGCAGCATCATGCGCCGCTTAGGCCTTAGTGGCTACTTCTTCCTTCCTGCGCTTTTCTGCCAGCTGTGCTATCCGTAGTTTCATCTCTTCCTTCTTCCGCTGTGCGGCAGACTTCTCTGAATTCATCGCAGAGCTAGCTGGAGTGCGGTACTCCTGTGGCTAAGACTTGAGGACTACGAATATCACATTGTCAGTCGCCAAATATAGTAGCTCATGCCACATCTTTGTGGGGTCATCGCACCCTTGTGAAGAAATGGTGGAAGTCTGATTTGAACCCACGAAGCTTGCAGACTGTTGTAGACTGTGGGCGACAACCACGGCTTGCAATTAATCCCCATTCTGATGTTCATCTCCATGAGCACCCAAAAGATCTTTCTCTCCCTTATCCTTTATGCATCCCTGGTTGCCCACAACGAAGCATACTTTGTTGCCTCTAGAAGGTCCTGCGTGATCGTCGGGAACTGGCTATCTTCAGGCAATTCCCATGCCACCAGTACTATTGACAACAGAAGTCATGCATAATGAAATGTTTTTTCCTGCTCCTATGCCTCGCAGAAGTTCTCAAGGAACTCATCACATATATAGTTTTTCCCAGTTGAATTGGACCCCTTCTGCGCATTGCACTGCTAGTGCAACCACTAGTGCAGGCACATCATCTGCGTGACACTTTTTCATCACCTTCTCTGCCAATATCTGTGTCGCGACCTTAACTCCAGGGTTGTTGATGTTGGATATGACGTACCCTCGCTTCTTCTTCTCCAGTTTAAACTTCTTTTTCATGGCCTTCGCGATGGCCAAATCATCACTCTTTCCTTCTGAAATGTTCGCTAGGTCCTCCCTTGCATAAGGGAGCTGTGTAATCCTATGAATCAGATGATCTGTGATGGGGATGGGCTCCTCCAGCCACAAGCACCCATCATGCACGAAGCATAGCAGCTGCGTGATGACAAAAATGGTCATTGGGGCGCGGTGGTAATGCGACACCTAGAGCAGGTTTAGAAACCTTGGTTTCTCAACACCTCGGAGCCATTTGCATGGCTCCAACTCTATTATCCAGCTAGCGCATCTTTCTTCTGGCGCATTAGCTAAGTGGTTGCTAAATGTGGGAACTTCTCGTGGTCCGTGAGGTCCCAATATTCAAATTTTAATATGGTAACCCATCCCAAGTGCGCTCCTTCAAAAATAATGTCGTTAGGGAGCAGCGGAGTTTGTAGAGAGTTCTTGCTCTCATCTATATCCTTGGGAACCTTTTCTTTACCCTTTTGCGGAGGAACATATGCGGGAAGCCTAGTAAGAGGGTCCGCACCCTTTGTTTCGACTTCCATCTCTATATCCTCCTCCTCCACCAGGATTTCTTCAAGCTCTTCTTGTTCATCGTCCTCCAAATTGATGGCCTTCCCATTTTCCTCCATGGTTATGTTAGTCCTCAGCAGATTTCTAAGCAAGACGCGCACTGGTACTGTGGCCTGCTTGTCTTTCTTGGGTCTTGGGATGCACGGTGATTTAGAGATCTCAGCGACTATTCCAGCACTCTCTGGGGCTTTTACTTTCGTAATTGCCTGCGTGGCTTCCTCGGCGGTCATTGCTCCAGTATCCATGACTTTTTCGGGCGCTGCCATAGTGCGATTCCACAGTTATCTCAGTGTCTCCATTAATTGCTCAAGTAACGAATTCGCATTCAGATTATCGAACAAGTCTTGGTTCATAAATATCTAAGTGCTCAACAACTCAATTCTCAAATTTCCAAGTGTTGTTTACTGGACATTCATTTGTAATTCATAGCACCTTTTGAATTTGAATTTGACCGTTTCCCCCACCTTCGGTCCATTAATGCTAGATTGGTGGAAGATTTTCAAGAATCTAACCAATAAAGTTCGCCTTAAATGCCTGCTGCCCACTTCATTTGGCCTCAAACCATGCATCACATCGTGAATAGTGACTTTAACGGTCACTTTCCAGCCAACCTGCGTTGCAGCATAACTACCCTCGCGCTGTCGTGGACCCTGTGACACTTCGCTACAACACGTAGTCTTGTCATCGTGCAGTTCTCAGGCAGAGTGGTTTATAGTCCTGCGCCTCCTTTCAACTACCTGGAGCGCTAAGACTGTGCTTCCATCAGTTAGTTAGATGGCCAGGCCACCTGTGTATGGCTTCAAATGACTGCCATTCACTTTTCTTGGGTTTTACCAACTACACCTCGTCACCATCTGTAATCTCCTTAATAACATACGGCCCCAGTCAATGAATTCTGAGCTTCCCTAGGAATTTATCGAACTTACTATCATACAACATCACCAAATCATTCACCTTAAAGGTGCACAACTTAATATTCCAATCATGCCAAGCCTTTTCGAGCTGCATTTGGACCTGCTGGTGAAATCCAACCAAAAATATTTCTTCTTCCAACTAATCCAACTGTGCGAGCCTTTCCTCGAGGGCTCCATGATCCATCATACCTATGAGTGTTGTTATGTGTAGACTAGGCACGATGTACTCCATAGGCATTACAACTTCCACTCCATAGACAAGCCTAAAAGGTGTCTGTCCCATCAGCTTCTTGCATGTAGAATCTTCTACGTAATTTCTCTTCCTGCATACTGTCTTCCCAACATTAAGATCCATTTTCAAGGTCACCCCCAACACATGCTTCTTGACCATGTATTTTAACGCAAAGTACATGTGCATCTGTGTAGGTTAGGGTTGTTTCCCATAAGCCTGCGTCGACTTGGCCAGATGCGCGCGTTGATCATCCTGTCCATTATACTTGTCTGTCAGTCGTACCTTAGGCTTCCCAAATCGTACTCTCATCATCCTCCTACATTCGCGCCAATCATCAAAGCTTCCTTTGTGCATACCCCACCATCTCACGGTGTAGCGCGCAATACCCAGTCCAAGGCTTGGAAGCGTTTCTTTTCCAGCACCTCCCTTTCAAATGAATCCAAGAAGGTATCTACCTCATTTAGACCATCATAAGTAGGCAGATCTCTTACTTTTGTCGACACGCAGCGCAACGACCTAGTCATCATATTGCAATTCAACATATTTACCTCATGTAACCTATTATGCCATCTCTCTATTTCTTCATCAGAGCCCGAAGTACAGGAGCCCTCGCGCTCCCATGTAATCCACCCATCCGTGGTGGGATTTACCTAGTCTTGGTCTCGCACTGTTATCTTATAGATGCAGTCCAAATCATCATAACTCTCATAGTCGTGAACCGGTTCCGTATAGTGCGATCCTTCAGCAGGGTCCAGGGGTACAATTACATGCAGTGATTTCTTCTTAAAAATCATATTGCGCTTCTTCAGATTAATTACCCTGTTCATGTCAGTGGCCCAAAAAATTCCCAAGAGCACGGGGTAGGGATTGTTGTCATCAACAATCTCTATCACTTCAAAATCCGCCAGCATACTCGCTCCCTCGATATCCACAATTATTCCCTGTAATCACCCCATGGGTATTATTTTCTGGTGGTTTTCCATCCTTAGCTGAATTGGAGACCATTGTAGCACAGTCTCCCCATTCGTTTCCATGTCTATTTCGATAGAACATTCACATTCGATCCCAAATCCAGGATGACTTGATCCATTTCATATTCTCCAATCTGCACGGTTAGTCTCATTTCTCGTCTCATCCTTGTCTTATGCTTTCCGATCTTGCGGACTATGCGTGATTCTCTTGGTGCAATCCCAACGCATCTGTTGATGAGTTTCTGTAACCCTTTCAAAGCCTTACTATCAGGCAGTAACTTCATACAGGTTTCCAGGAACATTGTGAGCATAGATGGGTCCATTTCCAGCTTTGGTTTATCTTTGCTTCCTGAAGTGGAGGCATCAGTGAAGCTCTTCTTAGCTTCCATGAAGTTTCCCGAGTGCGCTCCAAATAAAACTTAGCTTATTTCATCGAAGCTTTGCGAACCCAAGTACTCTTTTCTGGATGTTTGCCTTTGTCGTCTCCCATTGCGATTCCACTTCAGAGCACAATGTTTACATTCGGGTCTTCCTCGCATGGCTCAGATCTCATCATCTGTAGGTTTTGTGTTCGGGAAGGTGGTAGCGCTCCTTTGTCGTGTATCCTAGCTATCAACGTAGGACAATCCTCTATCTCATGATCAGACAACGTGCAATACTTGCACGACAGACGTGTTGGATTTGTGCAATCGCGGGCATAGTCCCTTGGCCCTCTGTAATTGTAGCAAATCAATTGTCTGCGACCTCTTCCAGGTCCTCCTCCACCTCGGCCTCGATGCACCCCTGAAATCTTGTTTGCGCCATTCCTGCATTTTGTTCAAGGGGCTCTATTTCGGCCTAAACTCTGTAGGTGGGTGTTCTATCCATCATCAATTCATAACTCCTACACGTGCGCTCGTCATGTCCCACCGATCTACAAAAGTTGTAGAACAATTGTTGCCAGTTTTGCGTATACTCTTGTAACAAGTGACAATTGTCCGTGGCCTATTTTCTAGCTATTTGGCAGACCGTTCACCAAAAAGTAGTTGTCATGCTAGGTCCTGCTTGAGCTTCCAGCCTTAAAGGCATCAGTCCTACTCCTGTGAGGTAGTTTGTAAGAACTAGGTAGTGGTCTTTGCCATGACCCTGACCCTTGCATTTCACACAGCATACTTCTTCGCACACTTCTGGTTGAGCTGTCCTATCCCGTTTCAGACTCTACATCTCAAGGCACAGATTCTTCAGCTGCGCATGGATTTGCTGAACTCTTAGGTTAGGATCCTGCATCGAGGTCTCATGTAGCCTCATAGCAATCTCCAGGGCCTCTGCCTGAGTCGTTATCTTCTGCTGCGATAGCGCACTCCTTAAATGTGGTAGTAGTGAAGCTACAAACCATTCGCGATGTTGTCCATCTGTCAGATTCATATTGGCTTCGTGAATCGTATATTTTAGTCTCTGATCCAACTCCCAAGGAGTCTCGCATGGTAGCATCATGATTTATTTGAATTCAATGATCCACTATGCTTCAGACTTAGGCTTGCTAAATTATTTATTTAGCGTTGTTTGGATATCCGCGACTCCCGCATTTGGATTATCATTGGAGTACTTAATATACCAGGTCAGCACACGATCTTGCAGGGCGCTAACCAGTGTCACTTTCTTTATATGGTAATCCATAACACCTTGTGCTTCCCATACAACCCTTACAACGAACCAGAATCAGTTCCGGATCCTCATTTTTAAAACCTTTGAACACAGGCAGCTTCACTGTGTTTGCCACACTGAATCGAGGTGGTGGTGGAGTTGGTACAGGTGAAGATGGAGGTGTGGGTGGAGGTGGTATTCATGGAATTCTTTAGCTTAATAGATGGATATCACTTCACGGAGAGACCTTCGCGAGCTCTTCCTTGTCCCCTCGTGGAGGTGAAATCAAGGGGATATTTCTGGACCCTTATTTCCTTTGTTCCTGTAAACCTTTCCGCTTCGTGTAGCTCTGAACATCAAGGTAACTTCATAACCTGCTTTTCGCACAATAACATTTTAATCCAAGTTTTTAAATATTTACGTACTTACCTCGTGGTCCTTTGAGAAAGCGTCGCTCTGCCTCATTGTAGCTAACATAGGTGTCAACCGTGAACTCAGTAACGAATCCTCCTATAATTCGATCGAGCCAATGATCAACGGTGTGCATGATCTTATCCTCCGATTCTTCCAACCTTCACACTAACTTTGCGGTCCACACAATAGGACCGTCAAGCTTCCACCTTCCTTGGCTATCTGCTAGCTTTGCGATCCACTCGTATAGCTCAGTAGGGAAGGACGCGAAGAAGATTTCGTGGATCTCCGTATACAAGTAGCTGTCTAACCACTCTTCTTTTGACAGTCATGGGTTTCTATTCTTATGTGTCGCGAACTCGTGAATTCTTCTGTCCAACCAACCTTCAGTTTCCTTCTCAATTGGATTCCAATAATACGACATCACACATCTCTCATGTAGATTATGGCCCTGGCAATGGAACCATTTGTTGGCTTATTGGGGGCCTAACCCAGGTTTAGAGTTATTTAGCCAAACAAATCCCTACACCATTGGCCCTTTCGGCATTAGCCCGCGGGGCAGAAACTGAAGTCTCACCTGAAGTAGTATGGGGGGATGCTGGAACCAAGTTTCCGCACCCTTCAGATGTCTGTGATGTCGACTTAGTCCAACTAGACCTGCCTTTGTGTAGGCCGCTTTGCACTCTGTTCTAACCTTCAGTACATTCTAAATCTGTTACGATCAGCTTTCACGCAGCCCTAACCAGGGTCTGAGATGCTTTCGTGCTACTATGGCAACGAACTGCGCTATTTCCCGAACTAGACAGAGTATCTTACTTATCTTATTATCTGATCTTAGTTATCTTCATGTAAACAAATCTTCTTACTTGTGTTCACTTAACCAATACAATTATACACATTTTCGCATCATATAAGCATTAAAAGTGAAATTCATAACCAATGTAATAGATGCATAAATCAAGAAATAGATACACAGAAATGATAGAAACTTCTCTTTATTATTGCTTCCAAATGATTACAGACTTTGACTCACCCTGCGCACTCAACTGCAGGGGTCTGCGCACTCAGCTGCGGACTACTTGGGCTCTGCGCACTTAGTTGCAGAGCCTCTTCCTACTCTACGACCCAAAACTAGACTTTATACCTCAGATCTATCTCGCATACATTATTGATTCTTCCATATCGTGATGCCTTAACTACTTGGAGCCTCACTCTATTTATACAATCGCATGGTCTGCGGACCATGGGTGGATCTTCTACAGCTGACATTACAATAACAAAATAAGGGCGGACAACCCTATGACTATTTTACAAACTACATGCTCCATGCCCACAAAATGCAGAGTCTTTACATTGGAATTACAAAATTGACCAAAATCTGGGCTCTAAGCCCCAAAACTTCCCTCGGGGGATCCCACGCCCAACAGTAAGTAATAGGAAAATATTAATAATATATAAGATATATAGATAAAATATAATGGAGCAATTTGTAACACCCACTCCCCAATCATTTTATGTTATGATTAGTTACTGTCCTACCTACTAAGAGATTGATTGATTGCTAATTTTTTGTTGGTATTAATAGTATATATACAAGGTATGTGTATGCTATCTACATACCCATAAATCATATGGATACGCTAGTATTCTATGGTCTATTATGCTAGATGATTGATTAATGATTAAGCTTATGATTAGTGTTAAGATTGATTAACCTTGATTATGCTATTAAGTATAGCCTTATGAATAATTTAATATTAAATTAATTTTGGCCCTCTCATGATTCTTTGAATTTGATTAAATAACTAAAACTGTTTGATTATTTATCATGTATTAATTCTTATTATTTGGTGGGGCGGGGGAGATGCCAGTTATGGGACTTAAAGAATGGGTAGGTGAGCCATTACTGGGGAATAAATATTTTTGGGAAGGAGAGGGAATAAGTCTTGGAAGGAGAGGATGGCGAGAAGGAATTCTGGTCATTTTTTCATATTTGGGTTTGTTGAAGTTTTGGGGAGAGAGGAGAGGAATAAATTTGAGAGAGTTTGGATACTAAGGGTTCTCTAAGGAGGCTAAGAGAGTTTATAGGAACTTGATGATTTGAGTACACGGTTTGAAAACATTATGGGTGGAAATTAGGGCTTGGGCACAGAGAGTTAGGGAATTTTTGGAGGTTCCCTAGAGCTAGGATGTTAGAAAGGTTGTTCCTAGTTGGTTAGGTAACAAATTCAGTCAGGTGGGCTTGAAGAGCATGGGAAGGGAAATGACTTCATGGACCTCAAAATTTCAAGCTTGTTTCTTTGCATAGTTTTCGAATTGAACCAAACAGATTTTGAAACAATGATGTCTAAAACTATGTTATAACAAGTGTTATCTGAAAAATTACAAGTACTGGAATTGAATTACAAGTACTAGAATTGAATTTGTTGACACCTAATCCGAACGCGGTTGGGTAAACTGGAACGTGAACAGTCATCAAGAAGATGAATTGTTCCGTCCACTTTGTGTATATAAACAATTGTTCTCTTATGAAATAATATCTCAGTTTTCCTTTTTTCAATGTGGAGTTACCCTGGCCTGACATGGTATCAGAGCACAGGTCCCAGAAATAGCTGTAACTCCTGCTGTCCTAGAGCTGCTCTTACCTGAGTGCTGCCTCTGTCATGCGTTTCATTCTCTGCCCTGAGCACTGCCAAGGCATCTGCCCATAATGTTCTCTGGCACACCAGCGTTGCCTCTATCTTGACACTGCACCCTCTGCCCTGCTGAATGTGCAATACACCTGAGCGTTGATGCGTTTTTTATATTGAATGCATAGAAGCGTTGTTATACCTTTTTGTTGCCTCTCTACGCATGAATACACCTCTCTGTGCATGAATACCTGATGCTTCAAATTCCTTTACGATATACTGACATTCTGTTGCCTGTTGTATTCATCGACAGCAAAGCGTCCGAGGTCTTGAATCTCTTTCTTGTGTTCAAACCCCGGAATGTCGTGGATCCCTCCACTGGGAGTAGAAGCCTCCGCACTTGCGCATAGACATCCCAGTAACAGTATGTACACCGCCATTGTTGTGATGCTGTCGTAGTCTCTCTTCGCCATTGTCATCGACGAAGCAGTGTCGCTGTGGGAGAGGTATAGAACATATTTGACAAGGTTCAATGCCTCCGCCGGTGCTCATTTAATGCACGCGGAACTGGAAGCCCGAGCTGTGTTTAATGGTCGAATTCTTAGGCTGACTCTGCAACATGAATTTAATTGCCGTCACGATCTCCGAATTGTTAATTTTTTCATGATCCATCTGTCTAGCAATGAGTCAGCGAGCTGTGTAATTTATTCAGATTTGCATTTAGATATAACTTTGGATTGATGACAGCATGTTGCTGAGGCAATTGCAAAACTGTTTGTTGCAGTTATATCAATTTTTGCAGCATTGGGTTTCCTGCTATATGGAGGAAGGATATTTTTAATGCTGAGGCGGTTTCCAATTGAGTCTAAAAGACGCAGAAAGAAGCTACATAAGGTTGGCTGTATATGCTTCACGTGTTTTAAGAATATCGATGTTTTTCTAAGCAGAACTCGAACTTCCTATTGATGTCATTGAATTTTCATATCAATATCGATGTCTGACATTAAAAAAAAAAATGCTAACAATGGTGTAAAAACAAACACAAATATTATATTATAGACGCTAATGCATCTCGGCATTACCTGTCGGCTAACAATTGCGGGAGTCTGAGAAGCCCCAAATTGTTAAGACCAACCCATTCGTATTCGATGCAGCAGCTCTTTAGCATTTTTTTTAACCTAAACCCCAATCATCAGAGCATTCGATGAGCGTGGTCAAAGCATTCGATGACTGGTTGCTTGATTCATTCGGGAATGAATGAGATGCGATGCAGCAGCTCTTTAGCATTTTTTTAACAAACTGTTCAAATATTGACAAACATTTCCGAGTTTGCATCATTGTAATTTTTAAGTATTCAGATATTGAAGTTATGATATGGGTATGGATGAACAGCTGGTCTAGAGAATCAAAGGGATTTATATTGTAGACACTAATGCAAAGTTATTTCCCACAGAAATCTTTTGAGTATAGTTTCACTGTACATCAGTAGAAGTTCTTTTTATCAGCAAAATTATTTTTCTATCAGCAAAAATAATTTTTGTTACAGTACGCATTCAAAAGAAAGAGAAAGATATTTCAGAGGTAGAGGGGGCAGACATTCTCAAGAAGAAAAGGCAGACTTACATTGCATTCGCTGCAAACGAAATGGATCTCATGATGCTTCTACATGCAAGCTACCATGGGAAAAGATTGAGCAGAGAAGAAATCAGCAGAAAGGTAAAACTGATGACACAGATAAAGGTAAAGCACTTGAATCCGCTCACTATATTGAGGCACAATGTAAGATTGGAGTAAATGAAGACTTATGCTTCACTTGCTTCTTCGAAAAATGACTGGTTGCTTGATTCAGGAGCAACCTGTCATATGACTCATAGGAAAGATTTTTTTGAAGATTTCACTGACAATGTTGATGGAGCAGTATACTTTGCAGATCAGTCAAAAATCAAGCCATCAGGGCTTGGCACAGTCAGGCTTAAATTGCCTGGTCTTCCAGACTTTCTTCTGGACCATGTTCTATATCTCCCACAGCTCAAGAGAAACTTGCTGTCCCTGGTCCACATTCGCGAGCAAGGTCACTCCATTCATATGTTTGATGGCAAGCTTGAGGTAAGAAAGGCATCTGACCACTCACTTGTCATGAGGGGTATAGAAGAAGAAAGACTTCTTAAACTGCAAGGAACTTCTGCTCATGCACAATATTTCTCATCACGAAGAAGGTACACTTCCATCAAGTTTATTATGGCATGCTAGATTTGGA
Organism: Pinus tabuliformis; assembly: GCA_031772625.1. Lineage (NCBI taxonomy): Eukaryota > Viridiplantae > Streptophyta > Pinopsida > Pinales > Pinaceae > Pinus > Pinus tabuliformis. The sequence goes on along the minus strand of CM062804.1, from coordinate 1,235,148,390 downwards.
CATTTAAACTATGACAGTCTTCGCTTATTAAAGAAAAATGGTGTTGCTGGTTTGCCTACAATTCCTAGAAAACATAAGCAATGTAATGCTTGCATTCTAGAAAAGCATAGCAAATAGTCTTTTCATGATTCACATTCAAGAGCACATAGGAAACTTGAACTCATTCATTCAGATTTATGTGGTCCAATGCCTATTTCTTCTGCAAATGGAAATAAGTATATCATGACATTTATTGATGATTACACCAGAATGTGTTGGGTTTATTTATTGAAGAACAAATCTGATGCTTTTCAAACATTCAAGAATTTTCATAAGTGGATTGAAAATGATGCACAATCTCATATTGGGTCTATTCGCACTGATAATGGAAAAGAATATACATCAAATGAATTTGAACACTATCTTCGCCAACATGGGATTAAACATCAAACAACTGTGCCTTATAATCCTCAACAGAATGGTGTAGCTGAAAGAATGAACAGAACAATTTTGAATATGGTACGATCCATGCTTTTCTTCAAAAATGTAAAGACAATGTTTTGGGCTGATGTTGTTCTATGTGCTGTATATATAAAGAACAGATGTCCATCTAGTGCTATAAGAAACAAGACTCCTTATGAATTGTGGTATGGACATGTTCCTTCGGTAAAACATCTCAGGATTTTCGGTTCCACCTATTATGCTTTAATACCAAAGGTACATAGAAACAAACTTGGTGCTAGAAGTCGTAAGTGTATCTTCCTGGGGTATTCAAACACATCTAAAGAATACCGCCTCTATGATGAAGTAAATAAAAAGTTTGTTTTATCTAGAGATGTCATTTTTCTTGAATCATCCAAATCTGACAGTGTTGTTGAGCGGCAACTTGATCGCTTGGATAGATTCACAAAACCGAAATCATTCCAAGAGTTTGATAATCAGATTCCACATCTTGAAGGGGGGATTCCTATACTAGATCAACATGTGGAATCTCCTTCTGAAGAACAATCTCCCCTGCATGACACTCCAAAAATGGATGATGCTTTAAGTGATGTAATTGATAGAATTGGGAGACTCAATCTTGATCCAGACCCAACTCAATCAACAGAGCAGCCTGGACCATCTCAGAAAGGTCCCCCAAAATGGCTGACAAAGACACTTGAAAGTGTTCATCCTCATGAAATTGGAAAAACAGGAACCAGAAATACAAATCGACAAGATGGAGGTGATGTAGATAACTCTAATTCACCTGTTGATATGGATGTTACTTATGATTGTGAATTGAACTTGTCTACAGATTTTGAACCAACTTCCTTCAAAGAAGCTGCTTCTCATGATGAATGGAAAGAAGCGATGCAGAAGGAGTATGATGCCCTCATAAAGAATGGCACTTGGAAGCTGGTTGATCCTCCATTTGGAACCAAACCAATTGGCTGCAAGTGGGTCTACAAGAACAAGTACAAAGCTGATGGCTCACTTGACAAGCACAAAGCTAGGCTTGTGGCAAAAGGTTTTGCACAGAAGGAAGGGGTCGATTATGAGGAAACTTTTGCTCCCACAGCAAAATGGGCCACCATCCGGACACTCTTTGCACTAGCTACTCAGAACGGTTGGAAAGTCCATCAAATGGATGTAAAAACTGCATTCTTGAATGGAGATCTAAAAGAGAATGTTTTTATGTCCCCGCCTGAAGGATTTGTTGTGAAAGGACATGAACACAAAGTATGCAAACTTGTGAAGTCCTTGTATGGCCTCAAACAAGCACCACGAGCCTGGTATGAAAAACTAACTGAGCATCTTCTGAAACTCAACTTCAATCATTTTGATCTTGATGATGCAACTTTATTTGTCAAGAAAGTTGGCAAAACAGTTGTATATCTTGTGGTATATGTAGATGATCTTTTAATGACAGGGAACAATGAAAGCTATATTGCATCCATAAAGAAAGAATTAGGAAAATTTTTTGAAATGACTGATTTGGGCTATGTTCATTACTATCTTGGCATTGAAGTAACACAACATCCAAAGTCCATATTTCTTTCTCAAAAGAAATACATTGGAGATTTTTTAAACAGATTTGGCCTGACAGAGTGCAATCCTCTTTCTACTCCAATGGAACAAAACTTGAAGCTCACATCTATTGAAGGAAAGGAATTTGAGGATGCAACAAAGTATAGACAGCTTGTAGGAAGTCTCATCTACCTCACTACTACCAGACCAGACATTTCATTTGCTGTTGGAATCCTCTCTAGGTTTATGCAAAAGCCTTGTGAGGGACATTGGTCTGCTGAAAAAAGAGTTCTAAGGTACTTGAAGGGAACTCAAGACCTTGGAATCAAGTATACACAGGTGGACGACTTCAACTTGATTGGATACTCTGATTCAGACTTCAATGGAGACAAAGAAACTGGGGTATCTACTTCAGGATATGCTATGAGTCTTGGATCAGGAGCTGTCTCCTGGAGATCACGCAAACAATCAGTACCAGCAGATTCCACAAGAGAAGCAGAATACGTGGCAGCAGCTAAAGCAACGAAAGAAATTGTGTGGCTCAGGAAAATTCTTGAAGATTTGCAGGTAAAACAAGTACAATCAACTCCACTCATGATTGATAACACCTCTGCAATAAAGTTGGCCAAGAACCCAAAGTTTCATGATCGTACTAAGCACATCAATACTAAATATCATCTGATCCGACATCATGTTGAGGCCAAAATAATCCATCTCCGTCATTGTTCCACAAATGAGAAAATTGCAGACATCTTCACCAAAGCGCTTGGAAGAGAAAAGCTTGAAAGATTCAGAACGATGCTTGGACTCACCACCATCCCTTCAGATTAAGGGGGGGAATGTTGACACCTAATCCGAAGGCGGTTGGGTAAACTGGAACGTGAACAGTCATCAAGAAGATGAACTATTCCGTCCACTTTGTGTATATAAACAATTGTTCTCTTATGAAATAATATCTCAGTTTTCCTTTGTTCAATGTGGAGTTACCCTGGCCTGACAGAATTGATAAATTTTTTCACATGTTACTACTACATTTCATTGTCTCTAAAGAACTAGGTTCATGTTCTATGAGACCAAACTTGTGACATTTTTGGTGCTATGGCTTTGATTATTATTTTTCCAATATAATGAAGGCTTATTAAAATAATACAACCATCTTATTCACTGTATGCTAATATAATTTGAGCCCAAAAAAGGATTCACAGGGCTACTGAATTCAATGTGACTACATCTAGGAAGAATGGAATGGAATTTACAATGATGGGTGTAAACAAGGGAGCCATTTTTTTATTACACAAATTACAGATGACAGAGGTGCAATTGTGTTTACAATTATAATTTTTCTAAACATGGTCCTTATAACTATTGGAACAATTCAATGAAAACCTTTTCTTTAACATCCAATGACAAAAGTTCGAGTTGTAGTTGTTGCATTTGCATGCATGGTTGTGAAAAATGGAATAAAATCACGGTTCAAGAGGCTTGGTTGAACTTTTGGTGGAAGCTATAGTAAAGAATCATCCTGCTATCCAAATTAGTAGATAACTAGAATGGCGTTACCAATGAGGTGGATTCCCTTCCATCTGTGAGGCCTATATCTTGTAACTGCGATTCAAAGAATTTCTAAAATATTCCATTTTGAGTAACATCTATCAGAGAAATATATGCTAAAAATTTCCATCTTCCTATGGCCCCTAGTTAAATGGAAGACCTTAACTTGGAATAACATTCTGAAATGAAATCATAGGTACATCTCTCGCTATTCTTTGTGCCTTCATGAAGCTGAAATGGGAGCGCTTCTGCAATATTTATTCCTATTGAAATTATCTATTTAGAAATCTACAAGCTAGCATGAAGAGATAAAATTGTGATCTATCTAGTCTCCCTTGCATTGTTAACAATGGGAGGGCTCGTCATTTTAACAATCATAACTTGAACCTCATTTTTAATACCCTTCTAAGTGTCCTCTTGTGGATATTTGGAAAGAGACGAAATATCACATATTCAATAATCCCTCCCTCCTTCACAACTTTCATTGGATCATAGTTCAAAACAATGTAAAGGAATCAATTGTCATGCAGACCTCAATAGATAAAGACTGGCACACCTTATGTGAGGAGGTCATGCTACTTCATATTTAGTTATCTATTCTAGGAAATAATATTTTCCCCTGCTACAATTTCTAGTCCCTCCTCCCCTTAATTTTCTAAAGATCATTTTTTTATGGTGCTTGAAAAGGTAACCCAGGCATGGTGGGATATGGGTGTATCTTCATGGATAATTTGGGATCCCATATCTACATTTATATAAGTTTTGTGGGATATAAGAGCAATAACGTAGTAAAATTGAAAGCCTTGCAAGATGTACTACTGATTTCCTAGACTCAAGGCTAGACCAAAGTTATGGGGTGGGAGATTCTCAACTTGTTATAAAAATAATCAAAAGAATCCTAGATTTCACCTAAACTAGAAGACCATCTTGTATTTTGATATATGAAATCTTACTCATATGAGTAGCATTTCTCCTTCTTTCGATTTTGATGATCATGCCAACCCACATCACAAGAACTGGAAATAAAATTACAGAGAAATTAGATAATCATGTAAGTGTATCATAATATTTGCAAATCTCATCCTCATGGAAGCCCTTTGAAGACTATACCCTCAAATAATAATGTTGTACCATATATAAAAAATAAAAATTTCCCTTACAAATCTCTTTTTATCTTATTCCTTTGTTGGGTAGTGAAGGCCCCACGTAACGGTTTTGGGGCTCAAAGCCCACAATTTTTGGTAAAGGTATGGTAAAGACTCCACGAGATGCGTGGAGCATGAAGTGTAATGAGTCAATTCAAAGGGTTTTCCGCCCAAAAATAATGTAAAATGAGTTAGCCTACCCATGGTCCGCGGACCATGGAAATGTATAAATAGAGCAAGGCTCTATGGTTAGAGAGCAGTTTTTTGGTATGTAATTTTGGATCACGAATGTAATGGGTTTATGAAGAAAGAAGTCTTGGAGCATCTGTAAGTGAGAGTCAAGGGTGTTGGTAGATAGATTGAGGCTCTACAGCTATGTGCACAGAGGCCCGGTAGAGTCCGCAGCTATGTGCGCAGACCCTTGCAGCTGAGTGCACAGGGCAGATCTAGTTGTACTGAAGAGAAGATCAATAAAGATAAGAATTTTTGAATCATTGTGTGTTTGCTTGCAGATCTGTTTATTACTTATGTTCTGACTTTATGCATTATCTGTTATAATTGTGTGCATGGGGTTTTAAGTTTAAATGTTTGCTTAAAGACTGTAATAATTTGATTAATAAGAAAGTGCGTCTACGCAGATCTACGTGAATGCTCGAACAACAGTACAGAGTGGTGCGAGGCCGCATACGGATCACAACCCCTCCAGACCACATCAATACATACCAAAGGTGCAACAACCTAGTTCCAGCACCCTCCCCTACTACCTCAGGTGAGACCTCAGTCTGCGCTTCGCGGGCTGTTGCCGAAAGGGCTGGTAGCTATGGGATTTGTTTGGCTAATAACTCTTCCGAACCTAGGTCAGGGCCCAATAAGCCAACAAATGGTTCCATTTCCGGGACCTGGATCTGCCTAAGGGATGTTTGATGTCGGAACACTAGAACCTTACAAAGAAAGAGCTTGAAGATTGGTTGGATCAAAAGCTTTACGAGTTTGTGGTTCTGGAAAACAGAAATCCACAAATATCAGAAGAAAGGTGGTTCGATCGTTACATATACACAGAGATCCACGAGATCTTCTTTGCTTCATTCTCAACAGAGTTGCATGAGTGGATTGCGTGCTAGCTAACAGCGTGGGAAGGTGCAGATTAGATCAACCCATTCTGTGGACTCCAGAATTGGTGCACAGACTAGAAGCATCTAAAGATAAAGTTGCATGCCCAGTAGATCACTGGTTGGATTGGATAATAGGAGGGTTTACCACTGAGTTCGCGATAGACACCACTGTGAGTTATAGTGAAGCAGAAAGGTGTTTTCTCCAAGGACCGTGGGGTAAGTACATCAAGTTGTTGAATACTTGGATTAAAATGTTGTTATGTGAAAAACGGATTATGCGCATTTATTGATGTCTGGTGTAACACGGAGTGGAAGAGGTTACCGAGGAACCGAAGGATTAAAGAATAGTCCTCTGATTTCTATTTCGCAAGAGAGTGAGGAAGAGCTCGCAGGGTTCTCTCCAAGAAGCACAGTCCGGTTGATTAAGCAATGCATTCCACTAATACCACCACCATCCATGCCATCACCTACTTCACCTACATCAAATCCATCTTCACCGACCCCACTTCCGCCACCACTGAAGGTTGGGATGGCAAGTGCAGTCAAGTTTCCGGTATTTAGAGGCATAGGAAATGAGGAATTAGGTCAGTTCTGGTTTGTGGTAAAGGCTATATGGGAAGACCAAGGCATAACGGATGACAACATCAAGAAGGCTACTCTGGTTAGCACGCTGCAGGACCACACGTTGACATGGTATATAAAGTACTCGGGCGATCATCCAAATGAAGGAATAATGGCGATCCAGGACGCATTGAACAGAGAATTTAGTCGGCCATTGGGTTCAAGGAGATCACGATTTACCTGGTGAAACCCTGTGGGATCTGGATCAAAGATTGAAAAGCACAATCCATGAGGCTCACATGACATTGACGAATGCACAACACTGCGTGTGGTTTGTGGCATCGTTGACACCACATCTGAGGATGACGTTATCATAGAAAAAGATCTCAACCCAAGCCGAAGCATTAGAGACAGTAATGAGGTTGCACGAAACTCCAATACAAGATCCAATGTTGGGAGTTCATTAAATCCATGCGCAACTACAAAACATGTGCTTAGAAATGCAAAGCTTGAAGCAAGAAAGGGCGACCTGACTAGAGGCGCGTACAAAGGTAGGGTGCATTAAATGCAAAAGTCAAGGACACGACAAGGACCATTGCCTCGTCTTTGCGAACTATCTGGCAGGAGGGGGCCTGATGGCATTAAAGCTAGAGGTACAAGCAGGGCCAAGTGCAACACACGCGCTCTGGTGCGCGATTTGTCAAGTGGGGGGAAAGCACACAACAGACAACTGCCACCTATTGCAGAAGTATACCCAGACCCCGCAACAACTATATTGCAACTTTTGTAGATCAGTAGGTCACGACGAGTGAATGTGTCGAAGTTACGATTTAATGACGGAAAGGACCCCAACCTATCGAGTGCAGACTGAAGCGCCAGGTTTCGACCTAGCTGTCGGGCCACGCGGGGATTTCAAGGATGCGGACGGGGAAGAGGAATGGGGCCTGGGTGAGGGCGCAGATGGCTGATCTGTTATAAATGCAGAGGGCCGGGGCACTACGCTCATGACTGTACTAATCCAACAAGGATATCTTGTCCATACTGTGAGCAGTTTGACCATGAAATGGTAGATTGTCTAATGCTTATTGCCCAGATACACGAGAAGGGGGTATTGCAGCCTACTCTGACTCCAAATATCCAAATGATGAGGTCGGAACCCCGCGAAGAGGACCCCAGCGTAAACACGGTACTAAGGAGTGGCGCAACCACCAAAGGAGATGCGAGGAAACAACCTGGAGAACATGGGAAGGGTTGCGACACTCTGACAAAGGAACCTGACTTGGAAATTGAACAGGCAAAAGGGACGTCTAAAGAAGCTTAGAAGAGCTTCATGGAAGTCTCTACCCCAGGTAATAGGGACCTAATTGAGCCAGGAATGGATCCCTCTATGCTTACCACCTTTTTAGAGACATGTATGAAGTTGCTACGCAATAATGAGGTGGTTAAAGGACTCCAAGAATTGATTACTAGGTGCGTGGGATCAGGGGAACCGTGCATAGTCCGAAAATTGGGGAAACATGCCCTGCGCACTGGGCGGGAGATTCGAATCATGGCACAAATTGGTGAATACGAGATGGACCAGGTCATTCTAGATCTAGGGTCAGATGCGAATGTGTTGCCTAAGAAAACGTGGGAACGCATGGGTAGGCCCGCACTACAGTGGTCTCCTATTTAACTACGGATGGCCAATCAACGAAAGATCTTACTGATGGGACGACTACAAGGGGTAACGGTGGACATTGAAGGAGTAAGTACGCACACCAACTTTGAGGTAATAGAAATTGTTGATGACAGTAACCCATACCCTACATTGATAGGAATAGATTGGGCCACAGACATGAATGGGGTCATCAACTTAGAAAGACAAAAAAATGACATTCGAGAAAAAGTCACTTCGTGTCATAGTTCCACTGGACCCAGTTGAAGGAGTGCACTACACCGAGTTGGTGAACGACGAGGATAGTGATGATGAACTAGATTGCATCTACCAGATAACAGCATAAGACCAGGATCGGGTGATTCCCTTAGCAGACGGAAGACTCTCATGGGAGCGTGATACTTCCTGCACATCAAATTTAGATGAGGAAATTGAACGATGGCAGAACCGATTGCATGAAGTCACAACACTCAACTGTAATATGATGATTAGATCATTGCGATGCATGACCACTGAAGTACGACAACGGCCAGCGGATAACGGCACAACAAATGAGGAGCATTTCGTCAACCCTGGCACTTCAATCATAGAGCAGGAGCAGCATAGTGTGACGAAAGAAGCATCGCGTGCACCAGTATGGCGTGCACATAGGAAGATGAGGTGGAGTGAGCACGGAGGTAGAAGGCGGTTACGGGTTAAAGGGCTTCCGCGGTGACCAGGGCAACCACGATATAGTAGTTCAAGTGCCCGTCTACAATGGAGCCCACAATGGTATGAGGTGCAACCATCGACCCAATGGCATATGCGTGTCACAAGGGTTTACTGGGCTAAGAAAACCATAAACCAAGCAGGGTGTGCACAGAGAACTCTACCCGTGAATAAACGCGCTGAAATCAAGGGACCGAGGAGGATTTCCCCAGCTGCTGCCCCTGCAGTTTGACCTGAACAAGAAGACTTGGACGAAGGGATCCAACAGTCATGGGAAGCCATTCGACATGGCAACATGAGACTTCACAAGCTAGAGGAAGTGGGGATCAGGCTAAGGAGGAAAAGTGTGAGGTTGGATGAAGAAATTGACAAAATCAAATTCAGAGTCACACAAATGGGCTACGCGAAAGAGCTACTATGGGAACCGGACCTGGCCGGCCCTCCTACACTACTAGCATAAGCCATGACCCTGCTATCATGGCTGCAACTACACCCTAGGGCACAAGGGAGCACAAACCGCAATACGCTACTAGACTCAAAGGAACACGAAGGGTGCCCGTAGCCTGAGCTAGCAGGGAAGAGGAAGGTTCACACGAAGGGTGCGACCACCTAGCTATCTGTAGGAGGCCCAGTCTCAGCGCTCCACAGAGTTGAAAGAGGGTGCAAGACTATAAAACAGGCTGTATGACAGTTGTGCAATTCGGTCATGGTGCACAAGGCTAGACAAACACATAGAGTGCATCTACGTACCAGGGGTTGCGCTACTACAGAGGAGGGATGGAAGGCGACCATTGCAGTTACTGTTCATGATAAGATGTCCCATTTAAGACACCGAGGAGTGGGCAGCGGGCAATTAAGGCATAGGGGTAACCACCAAGATCGCATTAATGAGCCACGAATAGGGTGAAAGGCCGAATTTGAATTTGAAATCGTATATAACAAGCAAGTGAAGGGGCACACAACAAAGCTTGATCATTCGAAGAATTGGAAACCTTGGGTTCAAGTCGAGAGGAGCAAGATGAATGAAAAATAGCTGGAAGAAAGCCTGTGGTTTCAGGAAATGCCAAAGGAATTGTGAGAGTCATTCCTCAGGTCGATAACCCCCACCAAGGAGGTTCCACAGAATCCTACGCCACAGGTAGCCGAAATCCCTAAATCACCCAGGACGCCATGGACCAAGAAGGACCCCCAGATACCAGGACCAGTAAGGATGTCGCCACCAAATCCATGATTTAGCAAGCTCACAATGGAAGAAAAGGGCAAAGCCATTACTATTGAAAGCGATGAGGAGGAAGAGGGACCTCTGACCTATGTTGAAGAAATCAAACCAGACGAAGAAGGCAAAGAAGATATCCAGCCAGTAAGACGACCCAAGTATGTTCCTCCAAGCAAAGGAAAGGATAAGGTCCTTGCAAATCTGGATGACGTTGACAACATACTCATCACCCCGTCCCTTCCTAAAGAGGTGCTGATCGAAGGAACGGTGACCGGCCGCATCTCGACTATGAAGTTTGAAGACTGGGACCTTGCAGATACCGATAAGTTTCCCCATTTGGCGACCAGCGAACTAATGAAGCAAAGTATGGAGGGAACTGTTACGACACTCTAGCTGAGGAAGTGGCTACGAAAGGTGGAGGAAGCTGGGTTACTCTATCTCCTGTCCATCCCACATTTTCAATGGCCCCCCATCACAATATTGGTCATCCGACAATTGCTCTGCTTGGTACATGATGGATACTTATGGATAAACAAACCTGTTCCCATCATGACCGAACTTATTCACAAGATCACACAGCTTCCCTGTGAAGGTAGGGACCCCATGGAAATAGTTGCTATGAGTGGTGATGTGACGATGACGGAAACCTTGAAAAAGAAATACAATTTGGAGAAGAAGCAGCGAGGGTATGCTATTGACAGTATTCTGAACAAAGGGGTTTGTGTTTCTACCCAGCTATTGGTAGGAAAAGTGATGCGGAAATGCCGCACCAACGAGGTCCCAACAATAGTCATCGTGCTAGCAGAGCAGTGCGCAGAAGGGGAATGGTTCAATTGGGCACAGTTCCTCTGTGATGATTTATTGAACAACTGTTGGGAGGTCCAAGAGGAGGGTAAAACCTTCCACTATGCATGGTTGTTGTTATCCATCATGTTGGTTACAAGTGAGCTACCCGAAGACAGCCAGTTCCCTTCCTTGGACCAGGATTGGCTAGAAGCCACCAAATACATGTCGCTTTGGGTGACGAGGGACGCTGCAAGAATATAGGGCATCAAGATTTTCTGGAGGCTGATGGACGCAAACGTCTGACAATGGATAACCCAGAAACCTTGTCTGTCCGACGAGATATATGATAGTGTGAAGAACATCGCTGAGTTTAAAGCAGACATGCACTTTGTCTACATCCGGGCGTGCAAGGACCATGACCAGACGTGGACCACACTTCCTTTCATTGCCATTGACGAATCTATCTATGCGGTATTGGATACCTGGCCACCGGAATGGCATGGAATAGATGCGGTGGGGCGCGATGAGGCTGCTATTGAAAAACAAAAAGCTGAAGCTAAGTGTGCAGCACAGCAAAATAGGAACGAACAACACACTGCAAAAGTACGGGCAGCTCGGGAGCTGGCGCAGACTTCGCAAGGCAAGGCACTAGCAGGAGGGGCTACAATGACAAAGGATGAAAGTGGTCCAAAGGTGCCCAAAGAGACGACCACAGATACAGGGACAGAATGAACACTGCCAACCACCACGGGGGCACCCTTAAAACGGCCACAACCGACAGAATGGAAAAAGTCGCGAAAGAAGGCCAAGGCATCTAAATGGGATGGAGAACTGACCACATTGACTGAGGGCGACCTAGGTGACATAGGGGACACAGTTCACGAAGTCACCCGGGAAGCAATCGACGAGGCCATGTCGGAGCAATAGATTGTGTTAGGGGTGCTCTGTGCACAGATACAGGAACTTGAGACACGGGCCTCGCAGCCGAGAACCATAGATACTCGTGGAGTTACAGGTATGTCAGCCATTGAGCAGCTACTAAAGGACCAAATGGCTAATACTATCGCGATCCCAGCAGGAGCACTGAGAACAAAAAATGTAGTGGACAGAGTTGTGGTGGGCCAGCTTATGGGACTTGGGTTAAATTTGGCTGCCCTCCCACACGAAAGCTTGTACCAGCTCCAGGACAGTGCAACGATGGAGCTCCGCACCAGGGAAGGATGCGCGAAATAGGTACTCAGCGAATAGATAATTAATATAGAACAGTTGAGCCTCCAACGGGACGAAGCGATAGCACAGAGTCAGCAGTTAGAGCGATTGGTAGGGGAAGCATGTTCGCGTGCCCTTGAGTTAGAGATTGTGGTCGACTTGCTTGTTGGCATACGAATCCACAAGCTGGCTAGTGGGTTTCGCGAAGCGAAGGGGGAGGCTGCAAGGATTCAGTTGGCTCTCAGCTTGTAGATTGCAGAGCTAAAACTGCAAGCACCACCTTCGACACCACCAGAGGTCACCGAGCAGCGTAGAGGCATCGTTCAATTCAGGCGGGAAACGATCACATCTGCCATGAAGGAGTGCGCTGACTTGTTGGATCAGTCGCTTATTACGCTCACTTCACTCCAGGAAGATCCAACCTTACAGTGACTGGGAACGGAGGCAAGGGAGGTCCAACAAGCCTATGATAATGTTAGAGGGACCACGTAGACGGTTGCTATTACACAGCACTTGGCCAAGATGAGGGATGCCCAGGCCCTGAAGATACAAGCTGATGCTACTCGACAGAAGGAAGCAGTGATTAAAGAACATCTCCAGCCATGGCTTGATGAGGCATTTGTGGTTTCCACCGCCATCGAGCGCAAGGTGGCACACATGTAGGCAGAATATGCACCTGGCGAAGCAGTTGAAACAGAGACTGATGTGTCGGCGGCCCGTGTCGAACAAGTATAGCAGATGGTGGAAGAGTTTGCTGCAAGTACAAGCGAAGCACAAAAGTTGTTGACCGACCTTCGCGCGAAGATTGTCGCACCAGCCGAGTGACTCAGGACGAGTCACGATGATTGTGTTGGGGGCCTGTTGGGTAGCGAAGGCCCTGCGTAATGGTTTTGGGGCTCAAAGCCCACAATTTTGGGTAAAGGTATGGTAAAGACTCCGCGAGATGCACGGAGCACGAAGTGTAATGAGTCAAGTCAAAGGGTTGTCCACCCAAAAATAATGTAAAATGAGTTAGCCTGCCCATGGTCTGCAGACCATGGAAATGTATAAATAGAGCAAGGCTCTATGGTTAGAGAGAAGTTTTTTGGTATGTAATTTTGGATCACGAATGTAATGGGTTTATGAAGAAAGAAGTCTTGGAGCGTCTGTAAGTGAGAGTCAAGGGTGTTGGTAGATAGATAGAGGCTCTGCAGCTGTGTGCGCAGAGGCCTGGTAGAGTCCGCAGCTGTGTGCGTGGACCCTTGCAGCTGAGTGCGCAGGGTGGATCTGGTTGTACTGAAGAGAAGATCAATAAAGATAAGAATTTCTGAATCATTGTGTGTTTGCTTGCAGATCTGTTTATTGCTTATGTTCTGAATTTATGCATTATTTGTTATAATTGCGCGCACGAGGTTTTAAGTTTAAATGTTTGCTTAAAGACTGTAATAAAAAGCTCAGATCTGTAATAATTTGATTAATAAGAAAGTGCATTTGCGCGGATCTACACGAATGCCCAAGGAGCAGTACAGAGTGGCACAAGGCCGCATACGGATCACGACCCCTCCAGACCACATCAAGACATCCCAAGGGCGCGGAAAGCTGGTTCCAACACCCTCCCTGCTACCTCAGGTGAGACCTCAGTCCGCGCTCCGCGGGCTGTTGCCGAAAGGGCCGGTAGCTACGGGATTTGTTTGGTTAATAAATCTTCCGAACCTGGGTCAGGGCCTGGAAATAAAATTACAGAGAAATTAGATAATCATGTAAGTGTATCATAATATTTACAAATCTCATCCTCATGGAAGCCCTTTGAAGACTATCCCCTCAAATAATAATGTTTTACCATATATAAAAAATAAAAATGTCCCTTAAAAATCTGTTTTTATCTTATTCCTTCATCATCTTTGTTTGTAATTCTTAGTTTGTCATTGGCCTACATAGCCCAGTTTTTAGGTTTTGGTTTTTATATCAACAAGAGGAAATATGTCCTCTTATCTTTTAAAAAGGTTGACATTCCAGGTTAGATCTACCTTTCCCAATGACATATAAGCTTATATCACTAGGTCATAATATGTACTTCAGGTTTTCACGAAACATAAAATGTTTGATCCATAAAGAGAAAACTTAGCAAACAAATTTTATGCCACGTAAATCCATGACAGTTCTAAAAAATGGGTTGATAATGTCCTAAATTCCAAGTCATTAGTATCATTATGGTCTCTATCCCTAATAATAGCTTTCCATTTCTAATTACTACCCATTTTCCTTCATTTATGACTTCATTTGCTATTTGAACTTAATCTATGTCTTATAGATCTAAGAAACATTTTTCAGAAATCATATTTTGTTTTAAGTATATTGAAAAATTATGTATTTGAATTAATGCAATGACCAATATCCTTCAAAGGTGAGTGTTTATTCCCTGTATAAAGTTCTACATCCAAAGCATATTTTCCCCAATATGATATTTGTTACCTAAAGGCAATACATTGTATCCTATGCAAATTGAGTAAAAAGTATACTTCCCATGTTTTTTTTATTGTACGATGATATGTACTTGTTATTTTTTTAAACTTATAAATTGAACAAAATTTGAAATATTTATACTTTAAAAAGATAACATAGGAACACATAATAAAATACACAATTATAAATCAATGAAAATGAAGGGGCATTTTACCTCAACACAATAATTTAAACCGACTCAACTAGCATATGATCCAAAAGATGTATTGGATATTTAGGTATTTACACTATTTCATGTTGTCTGTAGAGAAACTTCTATGACATGGAAGAGAATCAGCAAGGAGATTATCATGGTATGAAAAAAGAAAGAAAAGGAAGTTGTCTAGACTAACTGCATAAATTTAGTTATGGATAAACTACAACTAGCTTGCCTAAGAAAAAGTGAGGATCGATTGGACTCAATGCAACAACTAGTTTATCAACTTGTTTTTGAAAATGTCCAAATGAGAGAATAGGTAGAGCAGTCATAATAGAAGAATAAGAAACAAAATACATATGATCTATCCTTTATACTTGAGTAGGAAATTGTGACATTTAAAGAGGAAAAGAATAAACTACGAGAACCAATGGATAGGCTAGATACTCTTAATGTTCTCCTCAATTACTAGCTAACGAATTTGACAACCTGGAATGGATTTCATATTCAAAAGGTACTTAATAAGGACTTGTTGGAGAAGAAGAATTGCACATTTGATCCTTGGGAAGTATCATCCCTTGTACTTGGTTTCAGTTTAATTGCCTTCTATATTAGGTACTTATTGGTTTGGTCAATGACTATTCTATGTCTTGTTTTGATAATTGTGGAGCTATAAAAAGGGTCTCTTTCACCTCTAATTACCTCACATTAGTTGTCAATCCAGGAACGTTTTGTTATTTCAAAGAGTGTCTCAGTCTGAGGCTATCATTTGTCAGAGTAATGCTAGTAGTACAGTGTTCAAAAATACAAGAGTAAATGGATGCTTGTTTACAGTAAACTACTTCAAAAGATTAAACTACACATTCAGAAAACTAAGCAAGTTATCAGTCAAGGGTTCAGTAGCAGTAACTCATCCCTTTGTAAATTGATGGAACTAAGGTAAATCAAAGAACAGATCGTGGATCTGGGAGCTAGGCAGTAAAAGTCAGTGCTCACTACAGCCCTGGATCGTTCTTCACACCAAAATAACAAAGAACAGGAAATAGAACGACAGATACGAAATGGAACAGCGAAATAAGAAATGGAACGACAAATCTGAAATGGAACAACAAACCTCAAATAGAACAGCAAATCTGAAATAGAACAACAAATCTGAAACTGTAACAGCAACTAAGTCTAGCAAGCAGTAACACCTTAGTCTACAAGATCAAATGCACGAATCGTGACCTACAGGAATCAAATGGCAATCCTTCACCCTAAAGGACGAATTGAACAACACACCAAAATGGAACAGCTCTGATTAATGATGAATTATAGAACAACACTTCAAAACCATATATGCACACGACACACCTTAATAGTAACCCGATCTTGGTAAACCAATTATCACTCTCAGCTATAAAAGATTACGACTGCGTTTCAGAATGGAACAACAATGTCTATAGATCCAACAATCGCAAAGAACATAATCGCTAAGATGAATTCCGTAATAAGTGCACAACACAGAGGCTCTGTAATTAAACAACAACAATATTCTGTAAAGACTAACAGTATTATATTAACACTTAGAAGAACAGTGATACATTGCAGAGTCAATGAAATAGTTCTGTCTCAGTAAAGTAAACATAACAGAGCATGTGATGTAAACTAACAAAACACATCAGATTACCAAATAATGCTGATAAGCAAACCACGCATAAACCAAACGTAATAGTACAGGAGAAAGTGTCCTCCAGGGCTGGGCCCTTAGCCTCCAGGGGTACACCGCTTGAAGTTATTCCAGACTCAGGGATAAAATAGCAACCGAGTTTGTATTAATGCATAAAATGGAATTACAGTAGATCAGTTCTCAACGAGACTTGATGATCAAAGTTTCAATCTTCAGAGAAATTACATAAAAACATCACCAACCCTCCTCGAGCTAACAGTGCTGCCCCCTTTTATAAGGGTGAAGGCGGAGATATCTAAGTGCAGAAATAGATAAAACAATGATCCCTCAGGATCAAGGATCCTGAGGGATTCGTCGAACCGTTAGTCCTCAGTCATCTCTTTCCTTTTTTGCGCCGAGCTGATATCTCCACTTCCTTTCCAGGGCTGATTCGCTTTGATTTGCTTTGCCTTGTTTGCATACGGTCTCCTGTCAAAGCGACAACGATTTACCCGTCCTTGTCCTTTCTTCAGCACGACAGTCTTTTGTTTTCCCTTCTTTCTACATAAGAAAATGACAATTGTCAGTGTTTCCGCTTTGCACATTAATCTCACGGGTTTCATTACAATTTCTTATCATTTTCCTAGTTCATGATGCAAAAAGGTTTGTAAGTTCTAATGAAAAGATGCTGAAATAATTACCAAAAACATACCTTCTTTAGTACTCCACAATAATCTATGTGTGCAATGCCTTCCAGGTTGATAATAAACAATCCTTAAATGTAGATATATGTAATTTTATACTCATCACCTCAGTTTTTCTCATCTATTTCCCCATTTAAATAGGTTAGAATTCTTGCATTCTTACATTCAATATAGCTACTAGCCCCATAGGTGCACCCATAATTGTAGTGATCACACACACCTCATATTACTTACACACAACTAAGCATAGGAGCTGAGCCAAAATTTGAATGGTCCTCTCATACCAAATTTTGTGAGGTCTAGTTGGGACCTCATACTAGAGAGAGTCACAAACTATTGTTGGGAAATTTTTCGCTATCAACATGTATATGAATTATGGAATTGGGGTCCATAATAAGGTCAAGACCAAAAATTGTGGTCATTTAAGGCCTCAAGATGGATCCTAAAGCTTTTCTGTGGAAATTTTCAAGGTGAGAGAAGTAGTAAAAATGACACATAAAGTTGATTCCTCCAAATATTCCACTCTAAAATATGGCTAAAAAATAATATATTAATCCAACCACAATTATTTATACTTTACAGACCTTCCTCTTGGATCGTATCTAGCAACATATGAACAAATTTCTTTACCTAGAACATTTAAGTAAAAGGCCTACTCACATTTCTTAGAAGAGCATAATATGCCATAATCAAAATCCTCCACCTCCTCAAGTTAAAAAATAATATTAGGGGAAGGAAAAGTTACTTTGAATCCTAACACACCAATAGGATTGGCATTAAGGGACAAGCTCAGGAATACCTGATTGCATAAAAGAGAAACCATTCCACATTACTCGCTGGGTTCACTCAGTGTTGAGATGAGCTTGGAGGAGTTGGAGAAAGTATTCCCTCTCTAGAACTCGTGATCTTAGACCTCCTAGATCTTGTAAAATCGTGGCACAACTATTGGGAATCTGTAAATGGAAGGAAAAAATTACCAAATTGGGAGACACTTCTGTCTGACTTGTTGCAGGAAGAAATTCAACGGAACACTAGAGATGGAGTAACATCCAAATCCAAGGAGGAAGAGAGTTTTCCCTTGGTTGGAAAGGGAAATAAGGCCCAAAGAAAACTAGAGACTAGCCAGAAAAATGGCAAGAAGAAGGACTTGTGGAAGATAAAATGTTTTCGTTGCCATGAATTTGGGCACTATGCAACAAAGTGTTCGCACAAGAAGTCTAACAATAAGCCTTCAAGAGGAGCAATAGGTGAAGCACTTCCCTCACAATTCGAATTAGACTTCACCCTAATTTCATGTATGGTCAACACTTTAATGGGGAGTGTGTGGTATCTATATTCAGGTTCGTTCCATATGACATGATGTAAATAATTATTTAGTATCCTAGAGGAGAAGGATCTCGAGATGCACATAGAACTTAGGGATGATGGGTGGTATAGTACCAAAGGAATTGGTACCATAACCTTTAAGAGGGAGTCATGATCCCATCTTCATCTGAAAGATGTCATGTATGTACTTGGGGTGAAGAAGAACTTGATATCTATAGTTGTATTGGAGGGCCATGGCTATGATGTTGTTTTTAGTAAGGGGAGATCCTTTCTAAGACATGTAATTATCGGGCAAGTGAAACAGCTTGGAGTTTTTGTGAAGAACCTATACAAACTTGAGGTGGAATCTTGTGTTGCACTAAGTAGCATGGTAGGAGAAGTGCATAGTTGGGATGCCAAAGAACTATGGCATGAAGACATGGGACACTTACACCACGGGGCCTTAAAAATCATGCAACATATTACCATTGGTCTCCCGAGATGCACCCTTGACCAACATGATGTCTGCAAGGGACGCACATTGGGGAAATATGTCAAATCCACCTTCCAGGGATGAGATAACAGAGTTGGAGTAATCTTGAAGTGAGTCCATTATAATGTATGTGGACCATTTTCTACAACCTCCACAACACACCACAAGTATTATGTTATTTTTGTTGATGACTTTTCAAGAAAATGTTGGATCTTCTTCATGCAGAAGAAGGATGAAGTTTTCTCAAAATTTATTGAATTCAAAGCATTGGTTTAAAAGGATACTGGTCAAAAATTGAAAGCCCTGAGAAGTGATAATGCAGGAGAATATGTATCTAGCACCTTTAAGGCCTTTTGTGCCAAAGAGGGTATTAGAAGAGAACTAATAACACCTCGTAACTGACAATAAAATGGGGTGGTTGAAAGGAAGAAATTAATAATAGTGGGACTAGAAAGATCCATGTTTTATGATTAGGGGTTTCCATTACACCTATGGGCATAAGCATGCAACAACATAGTTTATTTGTAGAATCAGAGTCCTCGTTGAATACTTGTCATGATAACACCCTAAGATTTCTATGGGAGGAAGCCAGCTATATCTCATTTCAAAAATTTTGGAGCTACTGTGTATTGTCATGTCTCCAAGTATAGCAGGACGAAATTGAGCCTACAGCTGAGATGGGAGTCTTTCTAGGATACATAGAGACACATCATAACTATAGGGTGTATGTTTCATCACCCGGGATGATAGTAATGAGGAGAGATGTCAAATTTGATGAGGGGAAGGCTATGAGATGCTCTCTAGAGTGAGAGTTGAGTATCCCACCATAGGAGGAGCTTATAATTCCTTAGAAGGAGCCACATGTAGAGCTTTAGGAGGTTTTGGAGAAACCACATGTAGAGGAGTAGAAAAGAGGCCAAGTGGAGGCACCCACTCAACCAAAATCTTCCGTAGATGGGAGCAATAGAACCAAAGAAGCTGACAGATTGGTACAGGATGCATGGGAGCATGTGGTACCTCCTTCATCTTAACATGGGAAGATGAGGTCACCAAACAGGTACATTGGGTATATGTCTCTCATTACAGAGCTCATTGAGTTAGATTCTTCTTCATTTGAGGAAGCAGTTTCTCAATGAGTGTGGGTTTATGCTATGGTGGAGAAGTATCACTCCATCATGAATAAAAATGTATGGGAGGGGATATCAAGGCCAAAGAACAAGTCAATAGTTGGTTCCAGATGGATCTATAAAGTGAATTGTGCATTTGTTAGGAGCATTGAGAAGTACACGCCTAGATTTGTAGCCAAAGGCTTATCTCACGTAGAGGGAGTGGACTATGAGGAAACATTTTCACCAGTGGAAATATATTCCTCAATCATAACCATTCTAGAATTAGCTACACAGATGGGGTGGAAGATCCACCAGATGGATGTGAAGACAACCTTTCTCATTGGTATTGTTGAGAAATAAATTTACATATAGAAGCCAAAGGGATTTGAGACATACGATTGGGAGACATGTGTAGACTCAAAAGAGCCCTGTATGGTATCAAACACACACCCTGAGCATGTTACACTCCAATTTATACATATCTGAGTTGATTGGGATTCACCAAAAGTGAAGCAGATGACAACCTCTATCACATTGTGGTATATGGAAAGTTGCTTATCTTGGTATTGTATGTTGATGACTTGATACTTAGAGGGTATGAGTTGTTGCACCGATCTTGCAAGGAGGACCTTGCAAGAGAATTTGAGATGAAGGACATGGGATTGATACATTACTTCCGTAGGCTAGAAGTATGGCAGGGTAATGATGAAATGTTTGTGAGTCAGGGAAGTATGCCTCTAAATACTTCAGAGATTTTACATGGAGAACTGCAAGTCGATGGACACACCTATAGCTACAAACTGGAGGAAGGAGAGTGCTTCTTCAGGAGAGGCAGTAGATGCTACCATCTATAGACAGCTTGTGGGATCCTTGATGTCTCTGGTGAACACAAGGCCCAACATACATTATGCAACTGATCAATTGATTCAAGCCATGGTGAAGCCTACCAAGCTTTATTGGAAGGCAACAAAGCATGTGTTGAGGTACCTGAGAGGAAAAACCGAGTATGGGGTATGGTACATGAGGACAAAGAGAGTGAAGATCCAAGGCTTCACTGGTACAAAATCAGAAAGGAGTCCATTAGAAAAGAAAAGTACTTCAGGTTCTATCTTCAGTGTTGGGTCTGTAGCTATTTCCTGGTATAATAGGAAACATAAGTATGTGGCACTCAACTCAGCAGAAGATGAATACATGACTACAAGTCAAGAAACATGTGAGGCCATATTGATGAGGAAGATACTTGTGGGTATTTTCAGTCAACAGATGGATTTGAAAATGATTTATTGTGATAATCAAAGTTGTATCAAAGTCTCTGAGAATATAGTATTTCATGACAGGTCCAAGCACATTGATATCAGGTACCATCACTTACGTAATTGTGTGCATATGAGAACTATGATGCTACAATACATTCTAACTAAGAAGCAAGATGCAGATATATTGAAAAAGGCATTGTCAAGAGGAAAAATCAAATTCCATAGGAGCAAGATATCGGTGGTGCAAAATCCCTTTCTTGCTAAGAGGGAGTGTTAGAAATTGTAGCAAGAAAGGCTAAATTTGACTTGTTCCTTAGTCAAATTTAGTAATTTGATATTCCAAATCAGCAAGAGGACTTGGATGGCAGTGACCTTTTGTGGCATGGCCTTCTCTACTAGTTTACTAAGTAAATTCGAGTTATAGCATAGAAGTACAGTTGTGGATGTAGTGTTGCTAAAATTTAGCAATCTAATTTAGTTATTTTCAGTTTGAATTAGTTAACAGAGCTCAAGCAACTAGTCGAGTCAGTTGAAGGTCAGTTGAATAGTAGAAAAATTGTTAACTGAATGATCTCTCGATTAAATTGGTCAATCAGCTAAAAATAGCCCAAACATGCATGGAATTTGAATTGTCGGACTAAAGTGGAGGAAAAAGAACATTGTAATTATTAATTGTATATTAGTTGAGTGTACATACTGGGCATTGAGGCAGACGATCAATTACTTGGGATTTGCACAAGGAAATAGTGAATTCCCCTATTATTTAGGAGTTAATTTCCTCAAAAATTCTGTAAGGAAATAGAAGAAAGATGTGGCCTTGAATTGACTAAGTGTTTTCCAGATCAGGATAATTAGTAGGAGAACAAGTTTACAGTGCAAAGTGTGCTTTAGAATTGAAGCAAGACATTGTAATAGTTTCTCATTCTCATGTGATTAATGAAAAGTAGTGAAAGGGTTTTTCCCTGTTGAGTTTCCCTATAATAATTGTGTTCTTGTGTTGTTTTGATGGTTGCATGTCATTGCATGTGTTTTTAAATTGTGATTTCCATTTCGCGGAATAGTAGAGGAAATTTATAATCACTTGTTTTTAGTTCGAATACATCAATAGTAGAAAATTTATATTAGTTTCTACACTCTTAGGATGTTGTAGGGTACAAATATCTCAAGGATGGGTGGCTGAAAATGTTCCCAACACTCCTAGTTCTGCTTGGACAACACTCTTAGCCTTCAGGCTTCTCACCCAAAATAAAACGACATTTGGTCAAGTGTATAGACCCTTCCCTTACCTCATATTTGATCATTAGGGTCGATGGATTATGGTTGGTGTCTATACACATCACATGGTTCCACTAGGGTGTGGTTTCACCAACACCCACTAGGTATTGGACCTGTTAGCATGTCAACAAAGTCATGTTCTCCCACTTCCTCTTGACCTCAAAAACATAGCATATATGGACTAAAAAGAAACTTGGGCTAGGTTCATAAAGAAAAACTACAATTGTTGTGCACCCATCGTCCTGTAGTTTCAAGGAGACTCATGGCCCAATTCCTGGTACCTAAATTCTCAGTTTTGATAAAATAACTAGCGTAGGGATTGATTAAACTAAGTACACCCATAAATTTGGAAATCAACTGACTGAATATGAACACATAATTTCATATTCACCATGCACATAATAATGAATAGCATATTCTAGGCACACTTTAAAATTCACGTGCATACATGACACCTTTCTAATCATGAAGATACATTGAGCATCAAAACTCAGACATTCATTTACATTTACAAACACGCAAGATTTTTCACCTTTCACAATGTAACAAGATTCATCACACTCTATAAAGCAATATACATAAGCAATGTACACTTATCTCTGTGTTTAATGATGACTAAAAAATGAAGGAAGGACTTCAATTCTCCACCCAATTGTAAGCGAGCCACATTGCAATCTTTCTTGCAACTGATTACCCTAAGCTAGATCCAAAGTCTTAGGTGATGCATATTAAAGGAAATTCAAACTCAAGGCTTAATCACATAACCAAGACAAGGAGCCCACTGTTTAGTTAGTTTATCAATTGCTCTGCAATAGTAACCACCAAAGTGACTCACTGGCCGAATGCAACGACAGACAAGTTATCTCTAATCGCATCAACAGAGATCAAAGGGACACAAGTGGAATTGATGTCTAGGAAATCTTGCCAAGAAAAGTTGTCGCGTTTTTTAGAGTCGGCTATACCCACAAAACAAAGAGCCCAACAAATCGTTGTCTTTATATAAGATAATGTGAATGGTAAGTGAAATAAAATCCTTTGTACAAGCAAGTAGCCTGGGGGACTTAGGGTGCACTATCAGAGTCAATTTTGTAGTTGTTAGGCCATTGTCTTAAATATAAAGTTGTCTTAAAATGTTTGTCTCAAACCTATTTTTATCTTAGATATAAAGTTCTGGTTTAAAATAATTTTGTATTACAATGTTTTTCTCTTAAATATAAAATTTTGTCTTAAAATATTTTTGTCTTCAACTATCTTGTCTTAAAATATTTTTGTCTCAAACTACTTTGTTTTAAAATATTTAGGACAAAAAAATATCTTTTTATTGTATTGATATTAAATATTAATATAAAATAGGTAAGACTTTTTAAGAAAAGGGTAAAAAAATGTCTTGGCATTTGCATGGCTAGTTTTATATAAAATAGCGGTTGGAAAATGGTAACGCGATGGCTGGTTTTTAAGAATTCAAAAGAAGAGCCCTCGAGGGGCTAATGTGTAGGAACTAGGAACTACTAACACCTATTTATTTTGCAGGGGTTAATGTGTCGGAACTACTAGCACCTATTTATTTTCCAGGGGTTAATGTAAAATAAAAAAGCGATTTTTTAAGTGTCTTACAAAAATTGTATTTGCATTTGCATTGCTAGTTTTATATAAAATATCGATTGGAAAATGATAACGGGATTGCTGGTTTTTAAGAATTCAAAAGAAGAGCCCTCGAGGGGCTAATGTGTAGGAACTACTAACACCTATTTATTTTCTAGGGGCTAATGTGCAGGAACTACTAACACCTATTTATTTTCCATCATGCAGCCTGTTAAAACTTAGAGCCCTACGATCTGATTGCCTCTCTCAATTGTACGTTGTTCTTCAGATTCTGTTTGATAGTTTGTGACTGTGATGTTCTTCCGAATTAGTTAGACCACTGATTTGTTACTGCTATGAGCCATTAGGGTGTGAAAGTTTGAAAGTTTTGGATAAAATCTTCGATAGGTAAAAAAAACGTAAAAAGTGAATAGCTGTTTGGTAGAACTTCTATTTTATATAATGAAGAAGCTCTATTTTTTTACTTTTGGACAAAAAAAAGAAAATGGTTTGGTAGAACTTCAACAAAGAATTTATCTATTCAGAAAAAGTATTCATTAAGTTGGTGTTGAGTAGAGCATACTTATTTCGTTCTTGAATGTGCTTCTTAGAGCGGATCACTTTCCCGTCCGATACGAGGCATCTGCATCCGTAAAGGTCAGAGTCCATCTCAACTCCCAATGGACATAAACATTACGGGTGTACGTCTTCTGGTTGTTGAACATCCCATAAAGCGCGTCTTGAAGTTTCTTGCTTCCATCTCCGGTGATTTGGTATGGCTTCGTTGGCGTAATTCTCCCTGCATTTCCCTTCCTCGTACCATTTCAGTGAAAAATTTAAGAGTTTTGGAACTTGAAGGTTTTCAAGGCCACCTCGAAAATTTCTTCAATTCTATTGATGAGGTAAGTATTTGTCCCGCGCTCTCGTTAATCATGTACTCAGTTAATTCATGCACCGACTTCATGTACTTCGTTAGTCATTGCAGGTACCTTTGGACTTGCGTGTGCTCCACATGGATTGCACAAAGCATGCATCTTCAAGTAGATTCTAACAACATTCCACGAAATCATTTGATGGAAATAGTTTTACCCGTTTTCTTCAATCGATAGGCATTTTGATGCAAAACTTGAATGAGATAGTGTTGAATCATATCATAATTTCACAATCAATCCTATTTGACTTCTCGGAGCTTAAAATGATAAGACATTTAGATCTATCTGGCTCTACTGAACTAACCACATTGCCCAATTCCTTCTCTCAATTATTGCAACTTCAACATTTGACATTGCGAGACTGCAGCAACTTATCCATCCCAGTGGATATTTTGGGAGAGATTTCCACATTGGAGCATATCGACTTCAAAGGTTGTACACAATTTCTACACTTTCCATAGGGAATTGGCTCTCAGAGGCATTTAAGATACTTGAATTTACTAGATACTAGTTTACTAGAATTTCCTTCGAAATTAGAACTACCGTGAAAATTAGAACAACTAAAAATAGGGAGTGAGAGCTTCAGAGAGTTACCATGTTCCGTGGCCTTTCTAGTGAAGTTAAAAGAGTTGTTTCTGGTCGGATGCTCCGAATTGCAGCATATCAGCATGCCTATTGAACAGCTCACATGTTTGGAAAAGTTAGAAATATATGGCTCCAAAGTGCGCATATTACCAGCAGGAATCTCACTGCTGAAACATCTGAAAGTTTTGACTATAATCTCTAGTCCAATAGAAAATTTTACCTTGGATAATAATGCCATGGATGCTTTAACAGATTTGACTTTGATCCACACACGCATATCCGACTTGAGCATTCCTGCCGGTGCTTGTCCTGGGCTGGAAATTGTTGATGTTTCACATAACCGTCGTCTGAGGCAGGTTGAAGTCTCCCAATCAACCATTGTAAAACTGAATCTGGAGGGTTGCCAGAATTTGCAGCATATGAATCTTCCAAAACTTGGACGTCTCAAATTTCTCAACATAAAGAGGTGTGGTTATGTCAGAATCCAGAATGTTGCAGAATGCGGGTCATTGGAAGAGATTACGGCGGAGGAGTGTCGTTTCACGATCGAAGCAGCATGGAGTCAGTTGGAACGCCTAAATTTCTTCACGTTTTCACAAGAGTTGGACAACTTTTGCGTGAGTACCTGTAACGAATACCTATTTTCTATGTCGCCAAGAAATATGTTGACAAAGATTTCGTTAATTTTCGTTGTGATGAAGAAACATGTTTTTGTGTGCAGATGAGATCGCCGGAGCACTCTGAAAGCACGAACATGGCAATAAAGGCAATAAATTAAATTATAAAATATCTAAGGAACCGCTCGGATGGCAATAGTAATAAATTAAATTGTAAAATATATCAAGTTTGTTGTTTGTTTTTAGGAAAATCATTGTGAGAATTATTCATCAATATAAGGAATTTGGAGAAAACATAATAGTATTTCTCAAAATTATTTTAAGTATATTTAAATTTAATGAACATATTGATGATCAAATAATGATAAAATAACATAAATTTTAATTTTTGAAATATTTATATTTATATTTTAAATATTGATAATTAATTTTTTATTATTTTTATACTCATAAATCTAAAATTAAATTATCTACGGTGAAATTTGTGCAGGAGTTTGAAAAATTACTGAACAGTTTTCATGGTGTGACACTGCGGGAGGTCCCTTCTACAGCCACATATGAATCTCGGCTGGTTCTAGAGAAAGTACATTCATACAGTGCAATATTGATGTGCTTTATCACACAGTACGATAAGTTCGTTGTAAGTTTCGAAGCATGCAATGGTGGTGCCCGAAACGAGGTGTTTGTAACCCGCCGTGAATACAGTGAGAGAGCATGGGTACATATGTATCTGTGGACACAACACTCCACATTATTTACAGATGAAGATAATTTCGACAATGTGAATATTTACAAAAGGGCTGGACTCAATGTGGAGGGCGGTGACAGGGGATGGATACTCACGTTTTCGAGTGAAAACCAGGTTTTAGATGTGTTGAATCAAATCATAAGTCTTTCCGCGAAAGTGGAATAGGGTTTGGATTCCGCGGAATATGGTTTGGATTGGTTATTTTGTGAGTAAGGTGAGGAGTGAAATATTTCTGCTATGCAAATTTCGTGCAACAATTGTGAACAGTTGTGGCTTCGCTTATTGTCCTCAAGGTATATTGCTAAGGAAGGAATTTTGCTAAGGCCAACAAAGTAGCTACTAAGTTTATGTTTTCGTCATGTTATTTTTATTATGGAATTTATTAATAATATTATAAAAAGTTATAATTAATTAAGAGAACAATTATTTTATTATCATTTTCCTTTTTGATGGGAGACTGACCCAAGGAAAGCTATATAGAAATCGAAATTAAATGATTTAAGTACAATTAAAAAGGCTGAAACAAATAATTTTAATACGAAGAACAAAAATATAATGCCCCTCCAAATCAATATTTAGACATAAAATTACAAGAAATCACCATTCAAATTTAAAATTTAAAATTATTTACCATTTTATTTATCGAGGAGATTAAGGCATTTCTCTTTTCTTGGTTGGTTCAGCAAACACATTACATTCCTATTAATATTAAGAGAAGGAAAAATTTAGGATTTCTTAAAAGATAATTCTTCTCATTCATTTTTAGAGGAACTTGAGAGAAAACCCCTTGATTTTAGGAACCTATCATAATTTTTTCCCAAACAAAATGTTTTACATATTCTAGTATTTTCTAAAATCTATAAAATCTACAATTCATCTTAGGAACATACTTTCTAAATACAATTAGTTTCTATTACATCTTTTTCTAGAATTTTTACATAATCTAGAAATTCTAGAGACTTCCTAGATTTAGAAAATTACATTTTGAAGATACCTCATGAAATCCTACCACATCACTTTTTCTCATAGCATTTGTATTTTAACATTCTATTATATTATAAGGTATATAAATATTTTTTCAAATTTTAATATAATACGAGCATAGATCCATCTTAAATACAAATTTAACATGAGCCGATAGGGATCCAACTTCTTCATGTGCACTCACATTATTTAAAAAAAATTGTATAGTTATTTATTAACTTTTTTTTTAGATTTTTTTTTTTTTGCCCAACATTTCAACTTTGACGACGAACTGACAACCTTACACATCATACACATTATACACATCATACTGGGCTGTAGAATGAGCCTTTCTGCACCAAAATTACGAACTGACAACCTTACACATCATACACATCATACACATCATACTGGGCTATAGAATGAGCCTTTTTACACATCATACTTGATAGAAAATTTGCGTCATGTTTTGCACCAAGTTTACCACCAGGTTTTGCGCCAAGTTTTGCATCATTCTTTGCACTAGGTTTTGCATCCAATTTGGCACCTAATTTTGTTTCACCCACTTTTGCATTTTCTATTGCATCCACTTTTTTCACCTAAACTTGCATTATATTTTGCATCCTCTTTTACAACCTCTTTTGCATCCATTTTTGCATCCCCCTTTCTACCAAGTTTTGTGTCTAGTTTTGCATCTACTTTTGTTGCAACCACTTTTGCATCTTGTTTTGCATAATTCTTTTGCATCCATTATTGTGTCCAGTATTGCATCCACTTTTATTGTGCCGCAATTTGCACCTAGCTTGGCGCCTACCTTTGCGCCACTTTTGCTTCTAATTTCATCCACAATTTCATCCTCATTTATGTCTAAGTTTGTATCAACTTTTGCATATATTTTTGCATCCTTTTTTGTATCCACTTTTGTGTCAGGTTTTGCATCGGTTTTTGCGTCTCCTTTTGCATTTACTTATGTTACATCGACTTTTGCATCCAATGTTGCGCCCATGTTTTCATCCACTTTTTCATCCCTTTTTGCATCTTCTTTTGCATCAAAGTTTGTTTATTTTTTTGCATCTATCATTGCATTCACTTTTACATCCACTTTTGTTATGCCACAATTTGCACCATGTTTTGCACCTACTATTGTACCCACATTTTCTTCCACTTTTGCATCCATGTTTGCATCAAATATTGCATCTCATTTTTATGCATCGGGATTTGCATCTCGTTTTGGATCTACTTTAGCATCTGCTTCTATTGCATCCAATTTTGTGTCCACTATCGCACCCATGTTTGCGTCCACTTTTGCATCCCTTTTTGCATCCTCTTTTTGTGTCCTCCATTTCATCCAGTTTTGTTGCACCACAATTTTTGCCATGTTTTGTGCCTATCGTTACACCCACATTTTCTTCCACTTTTTCATCCACATTTTCATCTGCTTCTATGTCCAAGTTTGCAACAAATATTGTGTATGTTTTTGCATCCACTTTTACGTTAGGTTTTGTATTAAGTATTTCATCTCATTTAACATCTACTTTTGCATCTACTTCCATTACATCAAATTTTGTGTCCACTGTTACACCCATGCTTCTGTCCATGTTTACATCCCTTTTTATATCTTATTTTTCATCCAAGTTTGTGTCTTTTTCTGCGTTCGTTCTTGCATCCATTTTTGTTTCACCATAATTTTCTCCAAGTTTTTGGCCTACTACTACAACCATGTTTTCTTCTACTGTTGGATCCACGTACATATCCTATCTTGCATCCAAGTTTGTATTGAATATTGCATCTATTTTTGCATCCACTTTTGTTGCATCCCTTAAACCCCCTAGATCTCAACCTCCTATCCCTCAACCCCCTAAGCCCTAACCCTTAAAACTTAACCCTTGACTCCTAAACTCCTAAAACCCTTACCTAAACCCATTAATTCCTAAAACCCCATAAAACCTACATATGTTAACCCATAATCCTTAAGCCCTTAACACCAACTTCATTTCCATCATCAATTCATCATGTGCTTGTTGTCCTCATGATAAGTTTCCTTGTCAACTCCAAGTATATTGTGTAATTATAACATCATGTATGTTAATTTTATTGTCATCGTAATTGTCATCTTTGTTTTCATCATATTTTGATGTAGTTTCCATGAACATGTTTGTAATTCCTATAACATTCTTATTAGAGCTTTCCTCAAGTGTGGGACTTTGGACATATAACCCACAATTATCATCATTTTCACTATCATTGAGCATGTTGTCAACCGCTACAATTATTCTCACATTAATCATTTTCCAACTGAGATATGGATCTATATTTAATTCATGAATGTATCATTGGTTTGATGACACCTTTCCTTGGCCATCTAAGACACTAGGTGTAGGAAGATGTTTCTTTAGCTACCACATTTAGCTTGATATGTATGATCCCTGTGTATATGATATCTGCAATGTGTATTATTTTTATTGTGATCACTTTACCACTCTATTCTAACTCTTGATGTTTTGGCTATAAATTGTAAGATGAGTTGTTTCATTATGTTTCATAATTTTACTCAAAGAAGTGTGTCATCTTGATGGTTTGGGTATATAATTGGTGATTTGACTATGTGTTACACATCGATCTTATTGTACTCCTTATTTATCTTAGTCAAATTTTATCCGATGTCATTACATAGCATATTCATTCATTTTCATCATGTGGAACCTTTATGATTAAGCACTCATAAATTTGTGACAAATGATTTCCCCTTTTTTCATTTGTGATGAAAGAAAAGCAAAAGGTGAAAGTCAAAAATCATTGAAGGTACACTAGAATGATGTATCTAAGTTTAAACTCAAAGATTGAAGTGTGAATTCATGTAAATGATATATATATCTATGAGTTGTACCAAACTGATCAAAGCGTCATTCCCTAAGTCCTAGATATGAGAAAAAGGAAAAGAAGGGAAGATAAGGCCCAATGAATGATAACTCATGTAGTCACCCTATCTTTGGAAAACATATGAATATATACACTCCTAGTCACACTTGCTCATGTTTGTGATGGTTAAATCATGATGTCCCCTTTCCCCTTGCATTTTCACATCATCATCTAAGCACCTACTTATTGATCTATGTAATGATTGTTTCCTAAGGGTTTCATGTCTACTCTTGGTTTAGTTATGTCACACTTTGGTCAATTTATGCGATGGAGTGAAATAATTAAGTTTATGGAGATATTAACACATTATATTAAGTTAGTCACCACACACACATGTATTACGTCTCATTTTATCCACATGTGTGGGTTGGAGACTCATTGTTTGAGTGCTTTAACCTTTCTTGATGGTTTGATGTTGCATTATGGCTTATAGATGGATGATAGAGTCACTCATCTTGGGAAGTTTACTTTCTACATATTTGGAGGCATTTACGATTGTTTCTATCCTCACATTTGTGACTCATTGGGGGAGGGTCAATTTCTTATTTGTACAAATGAAATTTGCTTTGGTTTATGATTGAGATGTACAAGCTTCAAGCTTGGGATAATATTCAGTAAGTCTCTTATTGTTTATGTTGATGTTTGTCATAGTTTTGATTTGATAAGTAGCATCTTTCTAATAGATTGTTTGTATGTGCTACTCTCCTTAGATGGTGAATATCTTGTTAAAGAGGGAGTCCATACAGGTTGATAGACTTTTTTTTATGTTGAGGAAAAACCTGTGAACAGTTTTGAAACCAACGTTTCGGACTAGCTTAGTGAGTCCATCATCAGGGCAATGAGATTTGTTTTTGAATATCTTGTTGTAATCTAATTGAAATTACCATAATAGTATTTTTCCTTGTATATTTTTGAAGTATATCCAACCTTAATCAATTTAATGGAGTTTGGTGTCCAACCTTATCTTTTTTTTATGGTTGTAGAACCTTCAAAACTAGTTTTGATTCACCCCATTAGCCCAAGTACACTTCTACGAATGGGTCACAACTTTCTAGCCATAAACAATTTCAATCCAAAACCTTGTTCCTATTGTTAAGTAGATTTAGAAATTCTTGCAGTAAATTCTACACACAAGGAGCCATTGCTATGCAATCCTAAGATTGATTAGGATCACTAAACAACAAAATTATATGGCTAACCCAAGACAATAAAAATCCCCAAGTCAAATTATCATGCAAGAAGCCTCCTTGCAATTATTAATGCTACAAGGGTTTGAGCAAGTACCTTGCCTCCTCGTAGGTTAGTGAAGGGTTTTGAGTCTAATGCAGAATCCTCTTTGCTCCAATCCATAGAAATCTCCTTCTTGCTTACGATCCCAAACCTACACATAATCACAAACAAACAAAAATGACAAGTGACCTTATGTAGAAGATTTCCAGCTCAAGACATCAAGAAATACATGAACATAAATCACTGCAAATGCTGATATAAAGGAAGGGAACATGAATCTTCATTAACCATATAAAAAAGAATACAAAAATATAAATTCAACTTCAGTAGTCCTCTCCACACTCCGAAAGAGTCTCCCAACTATAATGAATAAAAAATCAAAGCAGCATGAGGCTCTCAAAACTGAATCACAATAGCAGTATATGACTCCCTGATTCTAGCTCACAAATTCTAACTAGTTTCAAACTCTATAATGGCCCAGTATAAATAGGAAGGGGAAGACTTCCAAGAGTATGAATGTATATGTTTAGGATGAAGAGAAGTTAGATAAGGTTCTCAATAATGCATCCAAGCCAACTCCAATATATAAGATAAGAACGTGAGTCGAACGGATCTCCTAGGAACCATAAATATCTAAAACAAGTCTCCCAACCACACAGATAAAACTATGAAATCTCAATCATAACCACCCAGATAAAATGTCTTTCGTGCGATTAGAGGGTTCCAATTACACTCACAAGTTGGGATGCGTGCAATTAGCGAGAAAAAATGGGAAAATGAGTGGTCAAGACCAAAGAAAAAGGTCAACAACATAATGAATCAAGAGGACTTAGAACCCGAGGTCGAAAAATAGGTTGATAACAGATGCCCCCTAATGCATGAGGTCAGAAGAGTAATTGATGGCCGAAATGCATTATAATAAAGCTCAGAGGTCAAAATAAAAGTGAGGGGACAAAGCTAATAACTTGGATCAGAAGTTACCAAATGTTGAAGTCTCATATGTGCTGATAACATCCCGAGGCTAGTGTTATCACATTTGTCAAGTTTGAATTTTTTTAAATGCTGACAATTGCAATATCAGTGAAAAATTGTAATAAACAAGGAAAAACGTTGATGATGGGGCTATCAACACTATTGTAATTTTGAAAAAAATAAAAAAAATACGCTGACAATGAGAGTGGTAGCGTTATCAGGTATTTGAAATTGCAGACAAAATTGATTTTGCAGATAGCCAAGGTATCAACGCCAAAATGACGAAATTCAAATCTATGTTTTATATTGAGCTAACACACTTTATTAGATAGGAGAAGAGAGATCATGTGCTGAAGGGATCGTTTCCACCGCCGAAGAGGTTTGTGGGCTTAAATTTCATCATCGAAGGGTTAAATCCTTTCTAATCTACTGTCAGTTAGTTATCATAGTACAGACCAAGACACATTTTTAAATAAATTACTGCATATAGAAAGTCACCTATATCAATTATGATTATGTTATCCTCTATGCTAAAAACACTCTTTTTGTTGAGTTCCTGTTGGAGATCAAGGATCAAATCTTGATCCCCTATTTTTGTGTGTTCGTTAGGCTGTGAAAGAGAAATGGGAAAAAGTGGAAAGTTGAATAGGAGGGAGCCGAAAGGGTTTGATCTTCTTGAGGTATACCCGAAGATCTAGAAACGATTTCGATAGGTTGGATGGGAAGAATTCTTCAAGTGATGGATCTATTTCACGATGAAGTGGCCCGAGCATTTTCCTAGGGCTTTGATGGACAACGAGTAGAGGTTGGAGGAATTTCTTTCCAGATGACAGAGGAATTAATTTATGAGGTTACAGGTCTGCCCACAGATGGAGAGAAATATTTCAGAAGCCACATCTTGTCTGGAGTTGATGTGCCTTTCTTTTTAAAGGATGAATTCAAAGAAAAGAACTAGAGAGCAGGGGTGCAGAGGTCATGGTTAAAAGATGAATGGAATTATTTACTGTGAATTACTTAGTCCTATTTTACCTGCAAAGGGCGCTACAACTGTGTCAACCTCTACCATTTCTGATTTCTAGCTCATTTGGCAGGTTAGATAAGAATCAATGCCTCTTATTTTTGTTAGAAAGTTTAAAGCATATGGCCACTTGAGTTCGAGCCAAATCAGACCCATCCTCACATTTTATTTATCATAAATCTCTGATAAAGTTATTAATTGAAAGCCAGCTAAGGAAAGCCAGGAGAACTTGGGAGAATTTTATATTTTGGGGAGGGTTTCAATCCCAACATGCTAAATCTAAAATAGGTAGCAAAATGTTTAGTAAGAAGGAAACCAAACAAACCAAACACCCTAAAACAAGAATCTCATCTCAAAGAACTTTTGTTGTACAAAGAAGAAGTCAGAAAAGGGTAGAGTAGACCTCTCCTCCAGTTCCTCAATTACATAAATTTTATAATATAAAGAGTGATAGGCTCAAGAAATGACAACAAACCCCTCCTACTAAAATCCTACCTACAGGTATCCAGTTGCCAAAGAAAACTAAGGGAAAGATGACTGAGCCCAAAAATGAAAGAGCCTCAGTTGAGAAAACCTTGTTTAAAATGTTTAAAGGGGGAAAAGGGCATCACACTAGGTCTTGGAACAAGCTAAGACTAAATATCAAGTTAAAATAGAACCCAGAGCTTGCTAAGGAAGTCATAGATGTGGATGATATCCCACTAAGAGAAATGGTTATAAACAAGGAGAGAGATACCAGTTCGAAAATACCAAAGAAAAAAAAGGTTTCCAAGAAGGGAACTCCCATGGATACTAGAGAAAGTAAAATACATAGGATGGCCAATGTGGATTTTGTTTTAGAGGCAACTAATACCCTTAACTGAAAATTGTTTTTTGATATTTTAAGTTTTTAACCCCTCACTGTAAAAATGAAATTTTGGTCTTCAAACGACAAATCACTTGTTAGCGTTTTAGCACAGGAATTTTGGCAAATAATTTGGATGAAAATGCTGACAGTCGGTCCATCAACAGAATTATCAGTTTTTGGCTGCTAAAGGATGAAAGTGGGATTATCAATGATTTTAGGAAAGGACCCCGAGAACATAATCTATGCAACATAAATCCTTTTTCGAAGAAATGAAAAGGCATGATTCCCAAAAAAGGAGGCATAAAAACGATGCACTTTCGAGTCCCTGTTTTTAGCCCAATTTACAACAAGTCGTTTTGATTAGATATAGATAGGTTTTAAAAGACATTTTACATGCATGTACTTAATGATATACATTGTTATTTTTATATTATTGTAATTAAAGATAAGCTATAAACCTTTTTTTTTCTATTGTATTCTCTATATAAACAGTTTCTGAAGAAGGAAAAAGGGTTGGAAATTTTGAAAGGTAGCCTTTTCATGTACTGTGTGATCAAATTATAATAAAGTAGTCTATGTGAGGATTTTGAAGAAATCCTTGTCACAATTCCCTGTCTATCTCTTGGTTTTTAATATTTTCTTCAATGTATGAATGCTAAGTGGTTTGAAATTGGAATTCATATTTTTGTGCTCCATTTTCTTTATATTCAGATATTTAAATACTTGTTTTTTCACATAAATATCACAGTGATTTCCTTTACTATCCTCCGACTTCCTAAAAATTGTCAAAGGAATTGTCACTATCTCTCTTTTATGATGTTTTCTCACTAAACCTATGAGTATATAAAGTTGATTGGGTCAGACTCCATGCCCAATGGTGAAATTTTCCTATAGTCCAACCAACCTCAGTTTTTCTTAAATAAATATGGCCATAGGATTTATTGCAAACCTTCTACCACTCTGACCTTAGGTAGTTGAGTTTTAAGGAGAGATTCCTCTCCAGGTTGAAGGGCTAACTTTTAACCTCAAAGCGATTTTTTGGTCACCGTAGAGTTCTATCCTTAGCCAGGGTTTTCTCTAATTAATAATAGTGGGCATACCTATGCTCAATCACAAAGAGATACTAAACATGGCCGCCAAAACATACACTGCAGATCCATCACATGAAATACTAGAACTTGGCCATGAAGAAATACAGAGTGGATGGATGTGAATCATCAGATAGAGCATAGCTACGAACAAATAGAATGTGGATCTATGTCACAGTATACATTAGTAGGATTATGGACATAAGAAAGATAGATAGGTGCCCTAGAATAGCCGTTAAAATACATAAATGATACATAACTCCAACACAACTTGGGAAGGGTGCCATATAAGAGTGAAATGTTCCTAACCCAGGCTCTTTGACATAACCCTAATGGTATGAATATATGACAAGTGAACAGATGTGGTCAGGTCGAGCATAGGAGAAACCACCTAATTACCAACCAATGAGGTAAACTAGTAACAAACATGAGGGAATCCACCAATGAAGAAAATGGACCCTAAGGTACCTAGTACAATCCATTAAGTGTGAATAGATGAACTGATGTCGAACAATAGTGAAATTGACCGATCTTGAGTTGATAATTTAAAACCATTGTCAATTGCGAGGAATCCTACCACTGAGGTCTACAAGCTCCAAGGTATTACTGGTTCCTAGATAAATCTCCTGGATAATTAATTGAAGTCAACAGGAGAAGATCCATCGAAGGAGGGCCTTGATGAATCCCCCATCAATCGAAATGCAATAGACCATGATGATGTTATGTATGGATGAAGTCATGAAACAATGAAGTACAACTGACACAGGGATGCCTGACTCAGAAAGGTCAACAAACTACTGTAGATGGCTAGCACAACTTGAAACTTCCCTAGAACACGTAGTGGCATGACACAAAAGTGACTTGGAAACATGAAAAATGAGCACCACGTGATATCATGAAACAAACCTGGTGGCATTGAATCATGTTCCATATGATTGGAAGAGTAACCAACTGAAGGAGTAAATAGACTCATATGGACGGTACAACTCTGTTGAGGCCCCGAAAATCGGGTCGACAACAAGGGGGATACCCGCCCGGTTCGGACCTTGGTTGGCAGCTCCTTATCTGTTTGGTATAGCGGGTCCGACTGGGGATAATGGGACCAGTTTCCCAATCTATGAGTGTGTGTGTGTAGAATTGGATGTTGCTGATCTAACAGTTCCTATCTAAGCTATTCTAATTCAAACTTTAATCTAATTCTATGTTATTGTAATCTAATAAACAACACATCTAAATCTATGCTAACCCGGGATGTAATTCTTCTATTATGCGATCTAAAGAGATTTCAAATAACAACTGGTAATAAAGATCATTCAACGATTATAAGAAAGGAAATCAATTAAGATGAACCACTTCGCATAAAAAGTTAGACGAAATAGTTGTGAACAGCATATCGCATAATGAGCTATTCATACATTAAACATAAATAAATAGCTATCACCGTACAAAAGTGCCAAATAATAACTCAAGCATTCATGCAATAATACATAAATAACTAAAAACTTTATATCACTTTAACATATAAGTAGAAATGGTCAAGAGATAAAAGTACCATTTATGACTGGTCCTACTCATAAGCTTCAAGCAACAATGATTTATCTCTCCTTGCTCTAACATCTACTAAGAGTACAGAAGTGCAACATCAGTAGCAGATATCAAATGCAAACATCAACAAATCTTGATCCATTCATTCACCAAAACCTCCTCTGAGGGTGCAAAAGTGCATGTTCTGAGGACAAGTTTTTGATAAATTTCTGGACCCCTCTTTAAATGCATGAGAAGGGTTTAAATACTACTAACTAAATAACTTAATTACAAAGATTTAGGATACAGTTTAAATGACCACCCTTTTTCTAAGCAAAACTATTTCTAAAAATTAAATCTAATATCTAACTATTTTTGCATTTGCTCCTTAATATTGCGAGCATTCAATATTTGCCTGGGTAGAGTCGGCTGACTGTCTTCCACTTTTGGTTGAGCTAAGCAAATAGAAATGGTAAGAGATGGCACCATTTTTTCAGCAAAATTGATGATATACTCGAGAATCATCCTCTGGCTATGTGGATTTACTGTGTATGCCCAGTAATAATTCAAGTTCCACATGGTTAATCCTCGAATTGCTTCTGCCTTTGCTTTCTTGCATTTTCCGGGCTTACGAGTGACTGAGCAGTTAGAGACTTTGCTTTTTGAGCAATTTTCTTAATCGCGCATCGGAAACTGCCTCCGTTCTTTGATCCGGGCCTTTCTGATGCGTTTTTCGCCTTTAGTGCCTTTTCCTTCACCGGGTATAAGCTTCAAAATTTTGTAAACATACTGCTTTCGTGAGCTTCTGACCTTGAGCGTTAAACCGCCTGTTGATATCAACATTGTTCAACTACTCTTTCAACCATGGCCATGACTGAAAGATCTGTAATGGATAGCTCAGCGGCGCTCTGTGAATTTGCGGCTCTGTTGCATGCGGTATCCGTTTATGAGGGCATCTTTTCTCTGTCTCTGAGCATTGGAGCTTTACCCTTTTCCTTTATGGCTTCCTGCACATTGCTTCGTGTTACTTCTGTTTTTCATTCTTGCAGTTCACACATGAGGAGAGAGTAATGATAATAAAAATCGACAAGAAAGCTTTAAGCTCTACGGATGTACAAAACATGCCACCTGACGTGAACTGACTCTTTGAAAAACACAAAACTATCTTTCATTAACAACTGGCGTATCATTCATTAATTATCATTAAAGTGCGTATCCAGTTCTTGGTTTATGAAAAGCTTTTCTTGAATGTTGAGCCGGGGAAAATCTGCGATGGAATGTTTCTGCGATTCGCATCGCAGCATCGAAGTATCGCATTATTGCATTACCGCACATTTAATTAAGATGTGTTATCGCAGGGTTGCTCGATCGCGCTATCGCAAGATCGCAGATCGCACTGTCGCACTATCGCAAGATCGCGGATCGCACTGTCACGCTATCGCAAAATCGCAGATCGTTACAATCGTTAAATGGTTATGTGTTTTTCATGCGACATTGCGATATGCGATATCGCATATTGGTTATCGGCGATTTTTTTTTTAAGGTTTTTCAATGTGAGTGTTTCTTAATGCATGCAATGCGATGGATTCGCGTCGCATTCTCGCAGTTTATCATTTTTACTCATAAGGAAATGTTCTATCATTCTTCGCGTGATGCGATATTTTCTTAAGGAGTAAAATACATGAGTTTTAATTGAATTTTTGAATTTTTTACTAAGGGTCCCCACTTACCTAGTGTTATTCCTAATACTATATAAGGAGGGGGGTTGTTGGTGGCCACAACAATTGGCGATTCACTTGGAAGAACCAGTTATCTCTGTTTTTCTATTGAATTTTTCAAACTTCCAAAACAGACAATTTTTCAAAAAATTAAACTTTGTTATGGAAAGATAGAGTACATTATGCTCTAAATTGTCAATGATATTTTGTTTCAACCACTTTCTACTCTAATTATTTGCTTCCTCAGGCTAGTCCTTGTATTTACATCAGCCATTACTTGGTCTTGTAAAGATAAAACAAAGTCTCCTCTGTAAACCAATTTTAAATATGCTCATTTGTCGTAGGTAGAGCCTCTGCTACCAGCAGGCGTTTATAGCCTCGATAGGGTTACCTGTTACCCAGCAATGATCCTGTATCCTACTTAAGGTGACCTACAACTTTCAAAGAAAAATCCATATCCACACTTATTGCTTTGATTTTTTTTTTATTCTTAAAGAACAATGTCTTGGTTTGGTAGCCAAATTATGACACAGTCATTCACTTGATTTATAACTTTGCTGAACAAGCTGGCTCGTGATGAGACCCCTTGTCTTTTGATTGCAACAATCTTGAGTCATTGCCCTGTTGTGGTGTACAGTATTGGCAAAGTCAGCAAGTTATAATATCTGTGATAATGATAAGCTGGCTCGTGATGAGACCTCTCATTCTTCAAGATAAAGTGTATCCTTGGATTATTCCTCTGAAAGCTGCGATTTCCTTAGCAGGGAGGAAGTCATTGTTTCCTTAAGATAGCTCTGGATGACAATAATAGAGTTTTTGGAAACAGCTGTTCTACAGAGAATCTTTATTTTTTTATTGATACCTTTCATTGTACTGAGATAAAACAATTTCTTCACTAAAGGTTGCTTTCATCAAATTTTTTGAAGTTGAAACTAGTATCATATCTAGGCTAAAGTTTTTAACTGTATCTATCAATAATAAAGATCAGTTTTCCAAAAGATTTGCTATTTATACAAGCAAAAAGTTCAAAATCTGAAAGAGAATTGATGTCTTTTTTCGTAAATACCTAATGTAACCATTCACGACTGGTTTTATTATGAAAAAGAAAAACAACTATTCTACAAAAATAGAAGAATAATCTTCTATGGAAAATATTTCTTGAGAATTTGTCCATTAACAGGCAAAGGATCCCTCTTACCTGCTAAATCCTATAACACAAACGTTGATGGACCTATGACTTCAACAATCTGAAAAGGACCAAGCCACATCCTTTGAAATTTTGTATGTTTTCCCTTTTCTTCATGAGCCTTGTCCCACTTTAAAACTAAATCTCCCATCTGAAAATATTTTCTAGTCATTATGTTTGAATCAAAAGAGGATTTTACTAGTGCTTGATGATGAGCATGCGTTTTCCTGGCTTGTTCTCGTTGTTCTTCTAATCTAATTATTTCCATTTGTCTTAGCTGTAAGGAGGAAGTGGGTACTTCATCAATGTATTGTACTAAAGACAAAGAGGGAATGGCTAAGTGAGTCGAAAGAACCACTTCTTTCCCATAAACTAAATTAAAGGGAGAAGTGCCGATAGAGGCTTTTTGCGTTATCCGATCTGCCCATAAAGCATATATCAAAGCCTTGTGCCAATTCTTTTGATTTTGGTCAACTGTTCTTTTAATAATCTTGATTAGGTTTTTATTTGTTGACTCAGCTAACCCATTACCTTGTGGGTAGTAATTGGCCGAATATTTAAGTTTGAATCCTCTTTTAAGTGCAAATTTAGTCATTGCATTTCCATAAAAGTATGATGCATTATCAAACATTAAAGCGGATGGCAATCCAAACCTGGTGATTATAAATTGATCTATGAACTCAATGATATTTTCAGAATTAGCTGTCTTGAGTGGAACTGCTTCTACCCACTTAGTAAAATAATCTGTTGCCGTGAGGATGTATTTATGCTGCTTAGAAGAGTGAGGAACGATCTCACCTATTATGTCCAAGCCCCACTGACTGAAAGGTTGCTCGATGTTTACCGGCTGTAGTGGCAGGGACGACTTCTTTTGTCTTCGAGCAGTAGTTTGGCAGACTTGACATCTTCTCACGTAATTGTGCGAGTCATTAAACAGCGTGGGCTAGTAATATCCTGCGTGTAAGATTTTATGTGCAGTAGCATCTCCAGCGTAGTGTCCGCCTGCTGGCCCATCGTGGAGTTCCTGCAAAAAATTTTCAGCTTTAGCCTTCTCAAGACATCTAAGAAGAACAGAAT
Source organism: Pinus tabuliformis (assembly GCA_031772625.1). Taxonomy (NCBI): domain Eukaryota; kingdom Viridiplantae; phylum Streptophyta; class Pinopsida; order Pinales; family Pinaceae; genus Pinus; species Pinus tabuliformis. Next base: position 1,235,107,023 of record CM062804.1, on the reverse strand, counting down.
CATAATTTTTTCTAAAAAGAATATCATTTATGAGCTGATATTGCTTAGCTTTCAACCTTAGGGCTCTTTTCTTAGTATGATCAAGGTGTGAAGGAGCATACCCGTTCTTAAGATAATAAATGATATCAACATATAATGATTCTTCATCATTTAGGCTTACCTCACACATTTGTACCTCTTCAGATGGAATTTCAGAAATTTGCGATGCTCCAGCCAGCATTTTGCAGAAGCCTTGACCTCTTACAATGTTTGCTGGTTTGATCTCAAGGTCATATTCCTGTAAGGCAATAACCCAATTAGCTCTTTTCTCACCCACATCTTTCTGTACTAGAAGATTCCTTACCGCTGGAAACGGTACTATGATCTTAGTATGGGTTTTAAGTAAGAAAGGTCTGAAGTATTTGACCACTTTGAAAACGGCATATGCCTGTTTCTCCACGTCTGAATAATTTAGTTCAGCACCCTGTAAATTTGAGCTAAAAAATGCAATTGGAGCTTCCGCTTTTTCTTGATTTGCTTGAGTTAGAATCGCAGCATATGACTTATCTGAGGCAAATGTGTATAAAATAGAAGGTTTTGAAAAATTCGGAGTCGCTAAAGATGGAGCATTAATAATAGCTTGCTTCATCAGGTTGAATGCTTCATGTTCATCTTGACCCCATCTAAAATTTGAATTCTTTTTAATCATGGTTTGCAAAGGAGACACGATTCGTGAAAAATCTGGAACGAATCTCTTTACAAAATTGATTTGACCAAGGAAAGATTGCATGGCTTTTTTGTTATGAGGTAGGGATATTTCAGAAATTTCTTTGATTCTGTCGGGATCAATGTGAATACCGGATTTTGACACTATGAATCCTAGAAGTTTCCCTTCACTTAGTGCGAAAAAAGATTTCTTTAGGTTAAGTGAAATTCCATACCTTAAACACTGTTGAAAGATTTGTTTCAGGTCTTTGAGATGGTTGCTTCGCTTCTTCGAGTACACTGTTATATCATCCAAATAAATTACTACAGATTTATTGACTAAACCTTTGAATGCGATGTCCATGGATCTCTGAAATGTGGCACCAGCATTAATCAAACCAAATGGCATCTTCCAATATGTGTATGTGCTCCATTTAGTTCTGAATGTGGTTTTCAACTGATCATCAGGATGTACCAACACTTGATTGTATCCTGAAAATCCATCCAAGAAAGACATTAATTCTGAGCCCGCCACTGCTTGCAGTATCTGTTCCATGGGTGGTAGAGGAAAATTGTCTTTTTGACAGGCTTTGTTAAGGTTCCGAAAGTCAATGCAAATCCTAATATCTCCGTTTTTCTTTCTAACGGGTACCATATTGGAGACCCATTTCGAATGTCTGACGGGAAAGATTATCCTGGCTTTCAATAACTTATTGAGCTCAGTTTTTATCTGATTTTCTAAATTGGGGTGGATTTTTCTCAGCTTTTGTTGGACAGGTTTTTCATTATCGATCATGGGAATAGTATGCTGGATGATAGAAGTGTCGTATGTTTTCAGCTCATCATAATTCCAGGCAAAAACATTTTTATATTGTCTCAAAAGACGAATATACGCTAGTTTCTCTTCAGGGGCTAGGCCGAGGCCTAGATTAATGTTTTGTGGTTTAGCATCGGTCCCTAGGTTTACTAATTCGTAGTTCAAGGTTGAACTTTGGAGTTTTGAATTGGTAGACCTCTTAAACCGATCTTTCAAATCGTACAAGTCTTCTAACTTGACCACCGACTTAGGTATAGCATTATTAGTGCTATTTTGTTGCAATTGTCGATCGTGCTGGTCTTCATCAATTATTTGATTGGAGTAGGATCCTTCAGACGTGAGGAAATTTACGATATCAGGATCGTCATTGAATACTCTCCAATTTGTGATGTTGTCAGGAATGGACGGTCTAAAGATTAATTCTATTGAGAATCTATCTGGACTAAAATCTTCGGAGGGAATAAGCTTAGAAGCTACGTTAGCCAAAAGGTCTGCACTTGCGTTTTGGAGCCTGGGGATTGAAGAAATATTAAACGCTATGAAATGCTCAGTCAGATCTTGTACTAAGGATTGATAGTGTTTTAAATGACCTGATAAGCAATGTATAGTGTTACGTACCTGTTTAACCACAATCTCAGAGTCTCCAAAAACTTGAAGATACTTGACGTCTAACCCGATTGCTTTGTACAGGCCTTGAACCAAAGCCTCGTATTCTGCTGTATTGTTTGTGCAATCGAATTCGAGTCTGCATGTGAGCATGATCTTATCTCCTTCTGGACTAATCAGAACGCATCCTGCTCCTGCTCCTTCGTTAGATCTAGAACCATCAAAAAATAATTTCCAAAACAAAGATTTATTTACAGGTTTATCTAAAAAATTGATACATTTCGAACTATCAGTTCGAGAAAAATTTTCGACTTGGGACAAAACAGAGTGTTCTAAATAGGGTGACGCATGAGCATTGAAATTGCTGAGGAAAGAATCTACCGAGTAATTGCCAATAATGCTGCTGTTATACGCTACTGGTTCATTTTCTCCCTCTAACTCCGTTACTATGTACTTCTGGTGTAGCTCTCGTTCAACTTTTATTTGATTCGGTTTACCGTTGTAGGGCAGCCACATGTGCGACCAGTCGGTTGCGAAGTATCCATGGAGTTTTTCTGACCAATCCCTGCTAAGAATTAAGCCATAGAATTCTGGGATATCGGCAACTAGAATGTCAATAACCTGACATACCTTCGGGTTGGATGACAATCTTATGGTTACTTGATTTAGTTTGCCAATCACTTCGACTTGAGATTGATCTAGCTGAACTATGCGCACTGCAGATTTCTGTGGTTGAACATTTAACTTGGCACATATAGATTTGGGTAAAATATTCGATGAAGCACCAGAATCTACCAAACAATTGTGCACATTTTTATTGAAGATTTCATAAGTAAGGAGAAACGGGGGAGTGTGAGATCTTGATCTTCCTCCAATTAGGGCAATGTCATTTGGATCAATCTTATTGATCGCGTTAGTTGGAGGTCTTCCCATGTTATGGGAAGCTTGAGAGAGTACAACGGCAGGCAAATGTGCAACTGGCACGGCATGTAATTCTTTCATCATTATCTTCTGTTGATGTTTCAACTTGCTCAGTTCGTAAAGGGTGATGTTAGCCCTAATCCTCTTCATGTCTTCAATAATATTGTACTCCATTTCATCTGACACTATCAGTGTTTTAGATGGAGTCGCTTCATCTGCTTGGACTGGGCTAGTTTGAGTCGCTTTAGATGTCGTTTTCTTTGTCGCGACTTTATCCTTTGTTGCAGAGCTTGCGCTCTTCGGCTTAGGGGTAGTTTGGGGAGGATCAAGTTGATTTTTGCTTCGTGTGCTAACTGGAAATACTTCTTGATCTTCTTCTTGTGGGAGGATGAAATCCCACATTCCTTGTAATTCCACAACTTCTTCGTCATCAGTCTGCCCTTCAGTGGCAATTTCCTCTTCCTCTTCCTCGGATTCAGCATTTGAAATGGCATTGGGTGGCTTTGCATCCATTGAAGGACCTCTTTTAAAAGCTCTGTAGGGCTTTTTTGAAGAAGTTTCTGCTACTTGCTTTTTTATGTCGACCATTTCATTGGACATGGTCTTTAGAACTTTCTGCAATCCTTCCAAATCAAATGGATCTTTTGCTTGTTTCTTCTTGGAGTCTTCCTTGAAGGTGACTTTTTTGGACTTACGGTCCTCTATCACGGATCTCTTTTCCAGGGCTATTATTCGTTTCTCTACTGCTATCGCCTCTTTCATATTATCAGCTAAGGTTATTTTATTTTCCCTGTCGACGAAGATTGCTATGTTCGATGGTAGAGCGGTGATATACCATTCACATCGTACTTCTTCACTGGGCTGGGAAGCAGTAGGAATTTTGTTGAAAATTTTGTTGAACCGTAAATTGAAATCCTTGATAGGCTCTCTAGTTTTGGCTTTAAGATTGGATAGGTCATTGATTAAAGTTGCCGTAGACCAGTCATCACCAAACTTGGTTAGGAATTGATCCTGGAAGATTTCCCAACTTGTGATGGATCCGAAGGGTAATGAAAAGTACCATGACCCCGCTGTTCCTTGCAGTGTATAGGGAAAAAGCCGAACAACAGCATCTTCATTAGTAACTCCATTGAGATTAATGGAAAGCATGAAGTTGTTTATGTGCTCTTCTGCTAGCATGCTTGCCTTGGGATTGAATTTAGGCAGCCATTTCTCAGGATGGGCCGGTATTTGACTCAAGGGTGTAGGGATTAAGACTGCCCCAGGGTTATTCCATGGAGACTGGGCCATTGTTGAACTGCTAATAGAGGAGAGTGCAAAAGATGATCCCTGCTGCTGGGAGGATGAGGATACTACGATTGTAGATGATTGAAGAGGGGTTGTGGGGGTTCCAGTGGACGTATGGATGATGATCTGGAGTGGAGGTGTGGATGATTGACTTCGCGGTGAAGTAGTTGATATGGACGATACTGACGAAAGAGTCTCACTGTCAGACTCTTGCGGTGATTTCCTTGCTCTTTTCCTGGTGGGAAGAGGTAATTGGGTTGGCTGGACACCAAAATTTTCACTCTTTAGCATGGTCAGGGGATGAGCAGGATTGTACTGCGAAGTCACGCTGCCTTGAGATTTATCAGACCTTTGAGGAGAAATGGAAAATCGCTGAAGTTTTTGAATCAGGGATTCGACTTCAGGAAGTTCTACGGTAGATTGTTCTGAAATATCAGGGTGTGCAGCAGCGGTTGATACTCGAGCGACTTTTGACTCTGGATTTAAATGTAATGGGGAAGTCAAGGGAGATGATGAGGGCGATTTACTCTCAGAATGGTATTCAGATTTGGATTTACTTGCCATTCATAGTTCAGGCCCTCCTTCTAGCGCCAAATATTTTGAGGCCCCGAAAATTGGGTCGACAAAAAGGGGGATACCCGCCCGGTCTAGACCTTGGTTGGCAGCTCCTTATCCGTTTGGTATAGCGGGTCCGACTGGGGATAATGGGACCAGTTTCCCAATCTATGAGTGTGTGTGTGTAGAATTGGATGTTGCTGATCTAACAGTTCCTATCTAAGCTATTCTAATTTAAACTTTAATCTAATTCTATGCTATTGTAATCTAATAAACAGCACATCTAAATCTATGCTCACCCGGGATGTAATTCTTCTATTATGCGATCTAAAGAGATTTCAAATAACAACTGGTGATAAAGATCATTCAGCGGTTATAAGAAAGGAAATCAATTAAGATGAACCACTTCGCATAAAAAGTTAGACGAAACAGTTGTGAACAGCATATCGCATAATGAGCTATTCATACATTAAACATAAATAAATAGCTATCACCGTACAAAAGTGCCAAATGATAACTCAAGCATTCATGCAATAATACATAAATAACTAAAAACTGTATATCAGTTTAACATATAAGCAGAAATGGTCAAGAGATAAAAGTACCATTTATGACTGGTCCTACTCATAAGCTTCAAGCAACAATGATTTATCTCTCCTTGCTCTAACATCTACTAAGAGTACAGAAGTGCAACATCAGTAGCAGATATCAAATGCAAACATCAACAAATCTTGATCCATTCATTCACCAAAACCTCCTCTGAGGGTGCAAAAGTGCATGTTCTGAGGACAAGTTTTTGATAAATTTCTGGACCCCTCTCTAAATGCATGACAAGGGTTTAAATACTACTAACTAAATAACTTAATTACACAGATTCAGGATACAGTTTAAATGACCGCCCTTTTTCTAAGCAAAACTATTTCTAAAAATTAAATCTAATATCTAACTATTTCTGCATTTGCTCCTTAATATTGCGAGCATTCAATATTTGCCTGGGTAGAGTCGGCTGACTGTCTTCCGCTTTTGGTTGAGCTAAGCAAACATAAATGGTAAGAGCTGGCACCATTTTTTCAGCAAAATTGATGATATACTCAAGAATCATCCTCTAGCTATGTGGATTTACTGTGTATGCCCAGTAATAATTCAAGTTCCACATGGTTAATCCTCGAATTGCTTCTGCCTTTGCTTTCTTGCATTTTCCGGGCTTACGAGTGACTGAGCAGTTAGAGACTTTGCTTTTTAGCAATTTTCTCAGCGATGCGCAATCATCAGAAACTGCCTCCGTTCTTTGATCCAGGCCTTTTTGATGCGTTTTTCACCTTTAGCGCCTTTTCCTTCACTGGGTATAAGCTTCAAAATTTTGTAATCATACTGCTTTCGTGAGCTTCTGACCTTGAGCGTTAAATCGCCTGTTGATATCAGCATTTTTCAACTACTCTTTCAACCATGGCCATGACTGAAAGATCTGTAATGGATAGCTCAGCGGCGCTCTGTGAATTTGCGGCTCTGTTGCATGCGGTATCCGTTTATGAGGGCATCTTTTCTCTGTCTCTGAGCATTGGAGCTTTACCCTTTTCCTTTATGGCTTCTTGCACATTGCTTCGTGTTACTTCTGTTTTTCGTTCCTGCAGTTCACACATGAGGAGAGAGTAATGATAATAAAAATCGACAAGAAAGCTTTAAGCTCTACGGATGTACAAAACATGCCACCTGACGTGAACTGACTCTTCGAAAAACACAAAACTGTCTTTCATTAACAACTGGCGTATCATTCATTAATTATCATTAAAGTGCGTATCCAATTCTTGGTTTATGAAAAGATTTTCTTGAATGTTGAGCCGGGGAAAATCTGCGATGGAATGTTTCTGCGATTCGCATCGCAGTATCGCATTATTGCATTACCGCACATTTCATTAAGATGTGTTATCGCAGGGTTGCTCGATCGCGCTATCGCAAGATCGCAGATCGCACTATCGCGCTATTGCAAGATCGCGGATCGCACTGTCGCGCTATCGCAAAATCGCAGATCGTTACAATCGTTAAATGGTTGTGTTTTTCATGCGACATTGCGATATGCGATATCACATATCGGCTATCGATGATTTTTTTTTTTTAAGGTTTTTCAATGTGAGTGTTTCTTAATGCATGCGATGCAATGGATTCACGTCGCATTCTTGCAGTTTATCATTTTTACTCATGAAGAAATGTTCTATCATTCTTCGCGCGATGCAATATTTTCTTAAGGAGTAAAATACATGAGTTTTAATTGAATTTTTGAATTTTTTACTAAGGGTCCCCACTTACCTAGTGTTATTGCTAATACTATATAAGGAGGGGGGTTGTTGGTGGCCACAACAAACTCTTAGGCGAGCTAAAACCCAACTGTGAGATAAGGATGTAGATAGGTGCCATGTTAGAGGGCGACGCGTCTAATTCTGCCATTTTGATGACTAATGGAGATGAATGTTCCCTTCCCTTTCTCTTTTTTAAATTTCATTTTTCGTAAGTTTAGTCCCCTAAGAGATTAAAGTATATAATGGAGAACCTACTAGCCATAGCAGACTATAGTACTCCTTTTTTGTAACTAGTCTACTTAGTCCAAAAAATGGTTAAACTTATATTGAATAGAAAAACCTTCAATTATTTTAATGAACATGAAGGAGACAAGTTCAATCAAAAATATTTTCTAAATTAAGGAGTTTGAAAAGAGCTTAAATAAATATCCTTTTGGAGGAACAAGTAGTATAAGGGGTAGGAACTAGTTCCGGTTATGACGGAACTGTTCATGACATAAAGAGAACAAGAGGTTAGCTAGTAGGACCACTCATCAGAGTGATTCCTCCAAGAAATGGAAAAACACCAAGTGAAAGTGAACGATAAGCCAAGCAGATTATGATGAGGGAATGGAAGAAACCAAGGCTCATCATGTAGAAAGAGGTTGATATAAAATGGTAATCATAATGGTAATCTTGGTCATGGTGGTTGAGAAGGAGGAATTCCAAAAAAGAATACAAATAACTGCATGGACACTAGGATAGCAAAGAGGTGTTATACTAGGGTATCCATGATGAAGTGAGATCTACCGCCAAGCGATGACATGCATAAAAGAGAGTGGCTAAATTCACAACTTGACGAGATCAAACCTAAGGCATAAATATGGCACTGACGGTAAAAATGCAATGAAGATGATGAAAATGGCTTACCCCTATATGTTAGTTTCAAGAAAAATGCACCTAAGGTCCAATATATGCCGCAATAGAAACACCACCATATCTTGTAAAAATCATCTAGAAAGACTACATGCATGGCTAAATGACATAATGAAACAAATACACATGGAAGTGGTAAAAATGAGACATTCTTTTTTTTTAGTTTTATAATTTTTTTAGATTTTTGGCATAATAATGCATGAAAAATACTCGCATCACACACCAAACCAAAAAAGGGTAAAAAAATTACACTCATATGTACAATATATACAAGCGAAACACGATCCAGTAGGTCACACTATGTTGTTCTCACAACTGGGTATAGGCCAAGGGTTTCTATACTCGAAGTCATGGAGGGTGAGAGGACCATATGACTTGCAAATGTGGGGCCATGCCAAAGGAAGTGAAAAAACCCAACTTGAAAAGGTTGACAATGCCAGGGACATTCTAGCATAGTCATGCTCTTAAAATTAACTTGAGGACATAAGGGAGGATCAAGACATAAAAGGGGTACAAAGAGCTCATCAACATGTGGTTTTGATGTGGACAATTCATTGGCAAGTTTCGTAGTAGAAGCCCAAGACTTGAATCGGTCCAGGGGTGGCACTTCTAAGGAAGAAAGAGGTTGTTCCCCTTAAATTGTTCCAAATTTAAGTTTCCAAGCTCTACTTGTTCGACGTCGGGGAGACTAGACGTAGGAAGAGGCATAATCTCCCTAGGATTAATAGTGTGTAGATACATGACTTTTAGAATGATTGGTCGAGGGAGCTTATCATCAAGAGAGTCATGTGGAACAGGTAGAGGGATGTCCTGTCTGGGAAAGGGTACCTAGTCATATTCCATATTATGATAAATTTTCCGACTAGTGTCAAGAGGTTATGATAAGACCATCGGGGAGGCGATCTCTTCCACAAAAGGTGGCGGGGAATGCTCACTAGTTTGATCAACTTTCATAAGGTTAGGAGACACCACTGAAGGGTCATGAGGTCTATGGGGTCCATAGATTTCAAAAGAGATCATATGCATAAGAGCTTTAGAAGATGTAGAATGAGTGTTGGGCGGGGATAATTGAGGAAATAACCTGACAAGAGATGAGCTTTTAAAGAACCTTGCACCAACACTTTGCTATTGATATGAAATTTGATTGTCCTCTGACACTTTGCAAGTTTTGGAAAATTGGGTCTTCAAAAGTTAACTTAGTTCATAACTTATCTTATTGTGAATAGTTAGTTTTAAATGAACTTAAAGATGAAACAAAATCATATGAATCCCAACATGATAAAAATGAAAAAGATAACAACCAAGTGATAACGAAGTTCATCTAGTGTGGACTACGTCTCTGAGGCCCTACTCTAATGGATAGGCCAATTCATTGGTCTCAACAACAAAAAGAGTACATTACAAAATTTTGACTCATAGAGTAAACCTCCTTTTGGAGTGGAAATGTTTCTCCTTTAGAGAACTCTCACTCACAAGTTGACTCCCTTTAGCAAATAAATGAAGGCATCAAAAGAAAAGGACTCTTTCAATGAATGTGGCAATAGGTCCTCGTACTCATTCAGAGATCAAAAAGGAAAAATTCAACTGCTTCATCATGAAGTGTTAAAATGGCCTTTTGCCACAGTCATACCGAGAATAGACTGAAAAACTGGTTACTCTAATGAAGAAACAAATGTTGCATGTGCGTCCAAAAGGGTAAAAAACCCCTGTCTAAGCTCTTTTTGTGCTAAAACGGGTCTCTATATGGCCTCAAAAAGCCAAAAAAAATCTTTGTCTAAAGAACAAAAGGAACTGGATATGAATTTTTTTCAAAATACAATGCTCAATTCAAATCACAGAAATAACACTGCCACTGTGTCTAAAACACCCAAAAAACCCTGTTCAAAAAGGTTGAAAAATGACCAAGATATGCCTCCTTGCTCCTTTCTCTCTTATTTGTCCTACAAAAATGACAAAAATAGCTAACCAGGCAACAAAATTCTCCTTTGACAAAACTGTTAGGCTACAATTTTGTCTGGGAATACCACTAATTTTCCCACAAATGGTGAAAATTTTCTGATAAATAAACGCACCAATAAGGCATAGGTGATGAATATTAGCTCCAAAAATTGGTCGCATGGTGCCATGTGGCTAGGGGCACAACCCAAAGGCCACACGCCCACCGACTTTGGGTCCTTGCTCATGTGGAGGGCCATGTGGTTACGGGTTGGGGCCATGCATCGACCCCTTTGCTACTAGCCCCGTCATTTATTTCACCACACCTTATCTCATCACCGCCATATTCCACTGGTCGTTTGGAGTTAATGTGACCCGAGGGCTAAACTAACCACCCACCCTCTCCTCCTAACATTGCAGACACATTGCAATGATATAACCGGGGCAAGGACCATGTGCCATGCCCCCTTCACCAATGCCAAATCCATATCACTTTAAATAAAAATCACCCATGTTATATAGTAAAAAAAATGCATGGTCTGTTAGTAATGTGGTTTGTTGGCTTGCCAGAGGTCATGGGGTCAAACCTCGCTAGGTTGGTCAGACCCCAAACCATATTTTGCACAGGACCTGACGACCATGTGGCGCCCTCTCATTGGGCCACATGGTGCCTCTTGGTTGGTCCAGCTAAAACTCAATAGCCAATGAAATGCCACCACCTAAACCCATACAAATGGCCACATGTTAGCATGATATTGGTTTGTCCTATACACCGCACCTTCCTAGTCACTTGCTGACATTAGCGCCACATCACCTATACGGCCTGCGCAGTCAACAACCCAGTCAACCCTACAAGTTGACTTTTTAGTTATTTGCAAAAAACTTCAAAATGCGATAACTTTAATGCACATCGTACCTGCCTAGTCACTTGCTGACATTATTGCCACATCACCTATACGGCTTGTGCAGTCAGAAACCCAATCAACCCTGCAAGTTGACTTTTTAGTTGTTTTCCAAAAACTTTAGAATGTGATAAATTTTACATACTGTGTCAAATTGAGGCAATTTAAGCATTGTTGGAATTAGAATGATGATATTTATGATTGGCATTGTTATCAAGCAATTTTGAGCGCTTTCATTTTTGAGCATATTTTTGATCCCTTGGATCATTCCTCCCCATTGGAAGCTTCTATACCACCAAAATTCTATTTTTTTACTCAGAAAGTAAGGGTACAACTCCCTTACTTTCCCAATCTCAATCCACCTTTATTTACTTGGATTTCTACCTTTGAGCCCCACTTGAAGACACTCCACATTACCTCCGTGTGAAGTCCTTATTCTCCTATCAAGAATTGAGTCTTCCCACAACTCATCTAAATAATCAAGAGAAAAATATTCAATAGATGGAATTTGGACATTCTCTTCATGATCATCAATTATTGGAGGTTGATATAGTATTCACCTTGAAGTTTTTTCTTGTTGATATACAACCAAACTTGATCTCCAACTTGGAAATCATGATCAATGCGATGCTTATCATGCCTTACTTTGTACTTTGATTTGCTTTTCTCAGCTGCTCTTGTACTCTTTGATGCATTAATTGAATTTATTCAATAAATTCTTGGCTTTGTCCACATCACTATGTCCATCTAATGCAATATCTTTAACAAATATGAAATCCAAAGGAGACTTTGGCAAATAACCCAAACAAGCTTCAAATGGAGATACTTGTGTAGATGAATTCTTGGCACGATTGTAGGTATGTTGGATGAAATTAAAATTCTCATCCCAAAGTTTAGGATGCTTAACACAATAACCATGAAGGAAATGCACTTTTTTACAATATGTAATGAATTTGACTCTCAAATTCCCATACAAATGCACTCATCAATAAGCCAGAATAGCATAAAATGCAAAAGAAAACAATATTTCTTATAAGTGATTTATTCATAACATCACTTTTACAATATAACCAGCTATGGGGATATGCAACATGTGGAATACAAAATAAATGCAGTATTTAACTAGACAAATAGTCCAACCATTTCTTACCCAACCAAGCTAGGGAGTTTTCTTTATGCATTCCTCATCTTCTGGAGCTACTTTGGAGATGGTTATGGTGTGCCTCACACGTTATTCTGCCTTCTTTTTCTCAGGTGATTTCATGACCTATTTTTCCTTCTTTGGATGAAGATGTGGATGAAACTTCCAACATTTTTCGATCCAATGCCCACTTATGTTGCAATGAGTACACAACTTTTTGTGAGAATTTCTTGGCAAAAATGTCTTTGAACCTGGGAGATGGTATTCCTTCCTAATCTCACTTCAAATTGACATATTCAATTTCTTTATAAATACTTTCCTTTTTTGGAACTTGGCTACACAATGGTTAGGTGCATGAAAAAAAGTACAAGGAGACACATTCCACAACATTTTATTCAAATCATTGTTGGCCCTCAATTTTGGTTATTTTTTCCTATCCTAAGTCCATCTATTTACCACCACATTCCATGTTATTTCACATATATATGCCTCATTTTAGTCCTATTTTTCATATTCATGTAACTAAATTAAGTTTTTCAATTAAAATGGGTTTTAAGAGTAAATTTGGACTGCATTAAAAATTCCTGTAATAGCTCCATTAAAGTCATATGTGCAGGACACCTGGATGAGATCTGAGCATACATTTGGAAAGATTGATGTTGGCTCACTAAGATGTCTTTTTATAGGCAATCTTAATCCCTACATTAGTTGTCAACCCGAGGTAAGTCTTTCTATTTCAAGAGTGCCAACACAATATGTGCAGTGAAGCTAGAGGTTATCTAATGATGAATCGTTGCAATCATTAAAGTCCAATTCTTCAATTCAATTCACACAACTCTACAAAGAACTATTTATGAAAGGAATGCTCACAACACCCTATGTAATTCTATACAACTTGTTCCAAAACTAATTGGAACTTGAATGTAACTAAGAATTACACGAAGAATTATTCAAATAAGCTTGAGACTAATCACACTTAATCAAGTAAAGCAACTATGATTATCAAACAACACTACCAATCTATAACAACTCAAATCAATCTGCATTACTAAACAACAATAACAATCAGTAATTGAACATCAATCAGTAAGTGAACAACAACAGCTATAAAAGATTCCTAAATGGTAAACATTCTATATTGCAATCCGTAGAAGTTACTTAGTCTTGTCTCTCAAGATCTATGATAACATATATTCAATTTGAACAGTAATCAAACACACATTCACTCATTCTAATCAAGGTGCTTACTTAAGTCTATCTCGCAGCTTCAATATAAATCTAAGTGAATAGCGGTATAAATCAATGTCGCAAATCTTCAAGATAAATAAAAGAACTTGACATTAAATCAAGTACAAAGACTAAATGTAAACTATAACACAAAGGAGCAGTGAGACTTCTTATGACTAGGCCCAGAGTCGCCAGAAGCCTCTGCTTAATAAAAACTCAGAATACAGAGATGTATCAAGTGCAACCCTCTTTCATTAACTTCAAAGTAACAGCTGAGAGAGCCACTGAATTAACAACGTTTTTGCTCCAAAGAGAATGATTACATATTAAAAGTATAAATTTGTATCTAGTTGCCTTTTGGCCTTATATAACATAAAAGAGAAACTTGGATAGAAGCGAATCCTCAGGATCAGGAGATCCTTAGGATTTCACAATATAAAATATGATCATATGATAAAATAGGAGTATTCGAACTCATCTTCCGCTTCCTTGTCTGCCCCAGACACTGTGGCTTTTCCCCTTTATGGCCTCGTGTTGTCCTGCCAAATGAACAAATTTTTCCCAATCACATCTCTGCATACAAAGATAGAAAAGAATCAATTTTTTGTACTAAATTCGCTTACTCTATCACCAAATAGTTTCTTCCAACTTTGACTGATATTTTCCTCATTTTATTCTATAAACAGAGATAATATTATAAGGATGAATGATGAATGAAGCATTAAATGAAGAGAAATCATACCTTTTCTCGTCCCAACATACTCCCCAGCTTACCTTGTTGCACATCCTTGTGCAAGAGTATACTTTAGATGCAACTGTGTGAGGGAATAATTAGGGCATACTTCTTCCCTGTAATTCTGAAAACCATTCTTTTACTTGAGGACAGCGAAAGCCTGGGTTACCTCATGATCTTTTAAGTTATAATCACTATGGTATTGATCAGGAGGGTACCATATGATTGGGGTTCTATAGTGGCATCCTATCTAGTTTGGTCCCAATGTTAAAATCGTATTGCTATATTTGGAAAAACGGGAAGAGGTAGCTTGGGAGTTACGATATCCAAATGGCTCCCAGCCCCTCACAGTGTTATTGTAAACTTCCCATATTTTATTTGATGCAGCTAAGGCTTCTTCTTTAATATCCTGGAAGTATTCCTTTTCGACCTGAATGATATCAGTATGGATTGGCCCCAATTTGCCTACGACACTGTTTTTCTTCATAAACTGCTTATGTCGGACAGATAGGAGCAGTGGCTGTGTAGGTTCTCCTCTGACCCATAGGTCAATGCCATATTCATGCCTTTTGAATGTGTTGTAAGCCTTGGCCCATTTTAGCTTATTAGCAGCAAAGGAAAGGAACGCCTGAAATTGAATGTCTCCTATGAAAGGGGCAGGGTGGCTATCCCTGTCATCCTCTAAAACAAAATTATGCATATAGAGCTCACAAAGGAGGCACTGAATCTTCTCATCGTGTTCTCTGAAACACTTAATAAAATCAGGAGTGGTTTTAATTTCTGTCGGTTTACCAGCCTTAACAGCCTTAAATTTTAACAGGAGATATCTCTCCATAAGAAATAAAGCATAATTAGTAGCGGGAGCTCGATAAGATAGAGTGTTTGAATAAAGAGAACAGACAATATCCATTTTCTCTGGCTTTCTACAATTGACCCTCTAAATTTTCAACCTTCTTTTGCTTAGCCTTGTATTGAGAAAAAGTCTCATCCTCCATCCTGGTAAGTGCCTCAAATTTCTTCTTTAGCCCTTGGTGTTCGTGAAAAGGGACCACCTTTTCCTTGTGCTGAGCTAGCTCTTGGTGAACTGTTAAAAGCTCATTCTCTAATTTTCTAATAACGACTTCTCTAACCAAGGGGGTGTAAAGAGGCGTTTCATCTGTTTGGACTTCTGCATCTTGGGTCTCCTCAGGGTCAATCTGCATAGCAGCTTCAACTGCTTCTGGAATTACAACTTGAACATTTTCTTCAATATCAGTCTAGACAGCAGTGTCCACAGTGGGGTAGGCCGTTTGAGTTCCCTGTGAAAAGATACAGGGCTCCTCTGTTTGTATGGTAGTATCTTCTCTAATAGTAGGCTCAGTCTGGGTTTCTCTTGGGCAACCCTTAAGAAAATTTGTCTGAGTCTCAGCATCCTTCATAGAACATTGTTCTGTTTGTGTCCCTGCATTCTCCATTTCTTCTTTCAATTTCCTCGTTCTGGTTGCTTCTTTTAGCCAATATTTCAACTGCCTGATTACCTGCTTTTGTTTTTTGTATTTTCTGAGCACCTTTTTAAGTTTAGCTTTGTAGGGATCTTCTACTCTAGGGCTCCCATCTGGGGTTGCATTACCTTCTGCTACTTTCACAGGCTGCATTATGTTATAATCAGGAATGTTCCCAATTGGAGCTATGTTTTCTAGCGGGATTTCTCCTTCCAACTCATAATTATTATTCATTTCGTGTTCAGGAGATCCCAATGCAGTGGTATCTCCTGAACAGTCATCATTCTTGTGGTCTTCTTCTTCCTAGGCCTCGTCCACGGGTGTTATAGACATATTTGGGCACTGCACCCCCAATCACATATGTCCATAAACCAAGGGCTTCTAAGTCCCTAAAAGTGTTGTTTCATACCCTAAAGGAGCAAGGTCAGCTGATTACATCATCTCCCAGAAGTTCTCCACGAAAAACTACTCAGAACTGGTCAAAGCAGGACCATACAGACTCCCCAGTGCTAAGGGTGCGATGCATCTCACCTGCCACACGCAAAAAGTGCGATGCATACTGGAAAGCCCTTCTATAGGGTGCGATGAGCGAGAGTAGACAAATGGAACAAGCAGTTTGCTAGGTGGGGACCCTGAGAATCTTCTAGAAGCTACTCATTTGACACTTGCCTCTCTGAATTCGCCCAAGGATGAGTAAGAGATCATGAAATCTCCAAGTGGAACCAAGAACTATCAGAGAGATGACACTAATCAAAATCCTAGAAGCTGACTCACCCCCCTGCAAACATCTATATATGGATCCCTCATCCCAGAGATGCAGAGGCTGGAATTTTGTAATTTGCAAGGAAGTGCTATTGGTTTCTCTTTGAAGACATTTTTGGGTGATCTTGATTTGTATGAGGTGAAGAGGGCTTTCATGCTGGGAGGATGGTGTTGGGTCAAACCAAGTGGTTGTAATCCTCTCTTCTACTACTTCTATCAATAAAGCTATTTGAGTTTTCCTCCACATTCTTGTATATCTCTAAATATTGTTTTGATATATGCATTTGTATGGTTAATATATATCTGATCCTATGTTGTTTACGGTGATAGATCTCTATACTTTGATGGTATTATGCTGCTTTGACTCTACAGGTGCTCAGTGAAGCGGATAAGTAAGGAAGGAGTAGCGAGATTCTATCAAAGGGGAAAGGGAACAAGCAAGGAGCCAAGCGAAATACTGAGGTTGGTACTCTATACTTCTTTCTTATCTATCTCTTGTAAAGGAAAATACAAGTGACTTTAGTTTGTTTGTTTCTAAGATAGCTACCCCTCTTAGTGGGACTAGCAGTTCTGAATAGAAATTAGTTTTCCCGGTAACAAAATGGCGACTCCACTGGGGAGCAAATAGTTTGATTGCTTGTCTCTATTTGTTTGATTCATAAACCACAGACAAAGCCTGAAGTTAAGCCAGCTAACCTTCGAACTGAATTTTCTATGCAAGTGCAAAGTAGATCAACATTGCTTTAGTCAATCTCTGGGTTTGTTTATGAACTGAACAACTAACTTGCAAACATCCTAAGTGCCCTTGAGGTAGCTTAAGTAACCTCATTAGATCAGCCCCTATACATTGTATCTACTGACTATCATTAGCTCAGCCTAAATCCCTGGACTAAGCTGCAAACTGTGACCAAAAACCAAGTTAAAGTCTTGTCCCTGGACCATCACACTCTCTCCTCTTGGCAGACTGGATGTATCGCACCCCCCATGTACAATAGGTGGGATGCATCCATGTTTCCCTGTGTTACAGGTGCGATGATCAAGTAAGACTGTTTCTGCCTCCAGATTTTGGTTTTTCCTTCACTGTCTTCAGCTTTATTCAGGATTTTTGCTATCTGTGATCAGTATACCATTGTTGAAACCCCCTTCCTTTGCATTATTCAGCCTCCATTGTACAAATAATTGTGAATGTTTTTATGTATTTTTCGCCATTTACAGTTCTCCTTTACAAAATAGTAGCTTAATCGAACTGTCGTCTTTTGATTTGAAAGTGTCGCAAGTGTCGTTTTCAGTCAAAGAAAAGAATCCTACTCTTTTTGATAGTCAATTACACTGTTACTCTTGTATTTGATCTGAATTAATAGTATTTCAAGTGTCGAAAGCAGTTTCAATTCAAAATCACAAAGTGTCGTCCTTATCCTCCTTGTGTTTTTTGAAAAGAAAATTGTTAGTACTGTTGCTTTGAAAGAAGATATAATTCATTTTTGTATTTAGCATTCTTTTTGTCATCCACACATTAAGAAAGCGGAAAACAAATACATGCAGGTGCATTTGCATTTAGACTGCTTGTTGATTTTGATTTAGGATAGTGCATCTAGTGTGTGCTCTCTGCTCTATGTTGAAAGGATTTCGCTTCTCTTTCCTTAGTAGCTAGGATTTTCATTGCAAAAAGAAGAGTAAACGATTGTTTATCATCTTAGATTGCATATTTAGGAGTTGGATATCTACATCATGCGGTGAACCTTAAAGGCAAACTTCTTAAGAAAGATCAAATGTAAAATAAATTCAATGAACATAAAAACGCTTTGGAACCTAACGCACAACATCTAGAAGTCTAGGCTAGAGACGTATTCTGGCGTCGTAAAACTTGGTAACTGTCGCTTTCATCATAGGTTGGGTGATTCCTCCTCTTTGAGATGACAAGTGCCAGTACGGACTTGTGCTCCCACATACCGTCGAGTATATATTGGGAGACCACAATAGGCTATATTTCGCCATTTATAGTTCTCCTTTACAAAATAGTAGCTTAATCGAACTGTCGTCTTTTGATTTGAAAGTGTCGCAAGTGTCGTTTTCAGTCAAAGAAAAGAATCCTACTCTTTTTGATAGTCAATTACACTGTTACTCTTGTATTTGATCTGAATTAATAGTATTTCAAGTGTCGAAAGCAGTTTCAATTCAAAATCACAAAGTGTCGTCCTTATCCTCCTTGTGTTTTTTGAAAAGAAAATTGTTAGTACTGTTGCTTTGAAAGAAGATATAATTCATTTTTGTATTTAGCATTCTTTTTGTCATCCACACATTAAGAAAGCGGAAAACAAATACATGCTGGTGCATTTGCATTTAGACTGCTTGTTGATTTTGATTTAGGATAGTGCATCTAGTGTGTGCTCTCTGCTCTATGTTGAAAGGATTTCGCTTCTCTTTCCTTAGTAGCTAGGATTTTCATTGCAAAAAGAAGAGTAAACGACTGTTTATCATCTTAGATTGCATATTTAGGAGTTGGATATCTACATCATGCGGTGAACCTTAAAGGCAAACTTCTTAAGAAAGATCAAATGTAAAATAAATTCAATGAACATAAAAACGCTTTGGAACCTAACGCACAACATCTAGAAGTCTAGGCTAGAGACGTATTCTGGCGTCATAAAACTTGGTAACTGTCGCTTTCATCATAGGTTGGGTGATTCCTCCTCTTTGAGATGACAAGTGCCAGTACGGACTTGTGCTCCCACATACCGTCGAGTATATATTGGGAGACCACAATAGGCTATATTTCGCCATTTACAGTTCTCCTTTACAAAATAGTAGCTTAATCGAACTGTCGTCTTTTGATTTGAAAGTGTCGCAAGTGTCGTTTTCAGTCAAAGAAAAGAATCCTACTCTTTTTGATAGTCAATTACACTGTTACTCTTGTATTTGATCTGAATTAATAGTATTTCAAGTGTCGAAAGCAGTTTCAATTCAAAATCACAAAGTGTCGTCCTTATCCTCCTTGTGTTTTTTGAAAAGAAAATTGTTAGTACTGTTGCTTTGAAAGAAGATATAATTCATTTTTGTATTTAGCATTCTTTTTGTCATCCACACATTAAGAAAGCGGAAAACAAATACATGCTGGTGCATTTGCATTTAGACTGCTTGTTGATTTTGATTTAGGATAGTGCATCTAGTGTGTGCTCTCTGCTCTATGTTGAAAGGATTTCGCTTCTCTTTCCTTAGTAGCTAGGATTTTCATTGCAAAAAGAAGAGTAAACGACTGTTTATCATCTTAGATTGCATATTTAGGAGTTGGATATCTACATCATGCGGTGAACCTTAAAGGCAAACTTCTTAAGAAAGATCAAATGTAAAATAAATTCAATGAACATAAAAACGCTTTGGAACCTAACGCACAACATCTAGAAGTCTAGGCTAGAGACGTATTCTGGCGTCGTAAAACTTGGTAACTGTCGCTTTCATCATAGGTTGGGTGATTCCTCCTCTTTGAGATGACAAGTACCAGTA
The DNA here is from genome assembly GCA_031772625.1 of Pinus tabuliformis. NCBI lineage: Eukaryota > Viridiplantae > Streptophyta > Pinopsida > Pinales > Pinaceae > Pinus > Pinus tabuliformis. The sequence continues at coordinate 1,235,087,262 of CM062804.1, read as the reverse complement.
CGGACTTGTGCTCCCACATACCGTCGAGTATATATTGGGAGACCACAATAGGCTATATCCTTTATCCTTAGGAAGCCGTGTCTACTGCCCTATCGATCGCGATGCACTAAACACAACATTCGGGAAGATTGACTGCCGTACCATAAAAAGTATTTTGCATTTTTGCGATTGGTTTGGTAATCCCTCTGTCTATATTTCCAGAGTAGTCTCTTTCGTTCCTTTTTAGACTCCTTAAAGGAAAAGGTCCATTTGAGCACTTGTCACTTCAGGCTCATTAAAAATCAAAGGCGACTAGAGTCATCTTTAGCTTTTTCTCAACTCTTAAAAATTGAAAAAGCAAGTTGTGTCAAAGCATCTAAAATTTATTTTAATCGGAATAACGTCACTGTTCCCTTGTTGATATTGGGTTGAGAAAATGGAGTCCACCAATCAAGGATTTCCCCTTGGGGGAAATCCTAGTCCTTTCTCTTCTTGGGGAGATGTTGGTGCACCTCATATGGCCACATTGTCCCTTCCAGGACTGAAAATTGGCCTGCCAGTATGGCTTTTCTCGACCTCTGTCATTCAAAGCACCATGATTCCTGAGCAATCAAATCAGCAACTAGATGATACTAGAGTTACCCCCCAACCTTCTACTTCATTTGTTTCTCCCTCTCCTTCTTCCTCTTCGCTTGGTGAAGCTAGTAAAACTAAAAACCAAGTAACTAAGAAGAAGAAGAAAGGGAAGGAGAAGAAGAAGAAGGAGCCAACGACAAAAAGGGGCAACCGTACATCGTCTAGTGAAAATCCACACACTGCACCATCCAAACCTAAATCTCCATGTGTCATCTGCAAAGGGGACCACTATCATCAAGATTTTCCTTACATCCACTGATCTTAAGGGACTGGTCTCCCCGCTTGCACAATCCGGTGTCATCAACCTTTGACGATCATGTTGAGAGTACACCGTCAACTAGCGAAAACGAAGTCGCTGGACAAAAAGGAAGATCTAAAATTCCTTGTAGACTGTGTGATGGCGATCATGCCATCCATCGTTGTCCCTTCCTAGATGAAGCTAAAAGAGTCTTGGATAACCGTCCTGCTTAACTGCTACGGCTTCCTCTTGGATACAAGAAAATCTTGCCGAGTCCATTGCTAGTTGAAAATCCGGCTGACACACCCTTGTTGTCAGTCGAAGCACCTATCATTGAAGATAAACCCTCTGAGTCCACATCGGACCAAAGTCAACAGGTTGAGACGGCAGTCGACCCCATCTTGTCTTCAAAGGTTTTACCTTCAGATGATACAGTCATCAAAGAGAATGAGAACGACACCGTTAAAATAATTTTCGTAAATACAGACTCCGATGAACATGGGGGCAATCTACCCGTTCCTTTACCACAGGAAGGAAGTTCGTTAGAGATGTATCCGGTCATTTATTCGGTCCCACCTCCAAGCAACCTAGTCGTCTCCTTCGATTGGAATCTTCTAGGCAGACCCCGTCTACCATCTAATGTACCATTCCAAATCATAGTGCAAACTTATAGAATTTTCATGGTTGGTACCATCATAAATGAAGGGTCTTCTGTGAGTATCCTTTCCTCAAATTCTTGGAAAGCACTTGGTTCACCATCGCTTTTTCCTGAGATGCGAAATCTGACAGGCTTCGACAAAGGAACCAGTCGACCGTTAGGGATCCTTCCGAATTTGCCTATAACTTTGAGAAGGAAAACCGTTTATCTGAACGTGATGGTAGTTCAAGGACCTTTAGATTATAATCTACTCCTTGGGCGTGACTACATTTATAGCATGGGAGCTATTGTTTCCTCACTCTTTCGAGTGATGTGTTTTCCGCATGAAGGCAGAGTGGTCCAGCTCGTAGACCAGCTTTCATTCCCCGGTTCACACATAGCTAATAGTCAAATGCCATCCCTAACAGGTCTTTTTGTGCAAGGAATGTCTCATCAATCTCTAGTTCATCCACCTGATGAGCGCGAGTGATTCGGAGGTGGTGACTGAAACCCAGGGGGCATGCACCCTGGTCTACTTCGGCAGGAAAACTTCAGGTCTAGGGTAGGTCTCTGTGGAGGATATATGACTGGTTTGACACACCCATCCATTTAGGAAAATGGGATTAGACCGGAATAAGATACTTCCGTCAGAAGGTATGCCTTTCCCGACAGAACAAATGTTTTGTTTGCAAATTGAAGGGTAACCTGGAAACTCTACTTCGCTATACCTAGGGGCATGCAAACTTTTTTGCGTGAAAGTGAAAAGCGACTATTTGTTTTCTTAGTTTGTAGGTTCTTAACCCTTTAAACTCATAGGAATGGTCATTCCTTGCTTACATAATAAAAGGAGTCGAAGCAAAATTTTGAATGGTGCAAGCTCCCTAAAAAATGAACCTATCGATGAGACATCCTTATTATACCACTAGCACGAGCAGTTTTACGTGAAGTTCAAGCTCGTTAAAAAATAAACCTAGCAATGAGCATATGTTCCACCAGAGTTTAAGCTCATTAAAAAATGAACCCATCTCCGGTAAATAACCATTGCGATCGCATTATTATCAGCTTTTGAGCCTTGGTCGTGTTCTTACCATCACCTCCACTCTTTTTTAGCTGATCATATGCCTCCATTTGATTGTTTACACCTTTTGAGGAACAACTGTGACGAGTGATCCTATTAGTTACCTTCTTTACACTGCCATGATCGAAAAGTTCCAAACATTACCTGGAGCCAGCTGCTATCCGAAAACATCACTCATTCCTCAAAAAATGAGTCTCCTTTAAGCTCTTTTCATCTGACTCGTAAAAAATGAAAAGATTGCTAAGAAATTGGCCTCTCCAGCTCATCAGGCTTAGTTTCTTGTGTTAACCTTTTCTATCCAGTGTTTATTTAATACATTTTAATGTTCTCCTATGGAATTTGATTTAATACACTTTATTGGTTTTCAATGGAATCTGACCACCCTCAATTGAATTGAATATGAATACATGAATGTCATTGAATATAAGGACATGTTATGTGAAAATGCCTGTTACGATTCATGTATTATATTTCAGGAACTGAATATACAAGCATGAATGGCATTGAATATAAAGAAATGAATATGAGAATGCGAAATTTCCATTTATGTATTTATCATTCAATCAATAATTCAATTCATGGTGGTCAGATACTTGTACGAGACGGTTGTATCCAAGATTAAAACCACCTAAGGGTGGTCTAAAGATATTAAATGCAATATCGGGGCTAAACAAGGGTGTCCCCTTTCCCCTACTCTTTTTGGTATTTACATTGATAAGTTAGAGGAGTGTTTGGAAATCGAGGGGTGCAAAGGAGCTGAGCTCGCTGGTATTATCATAATTCTTCTCCTCTACGTCAATGATATCTTTCTTCTTGCTAGAAGCCATGAGGACCTAGACAAGCAGCTTAAGACCATTCATGACTATTTCCCCAAGATGGGTATGACAGTTAATACTGACAAGACTAAAATAATGATAATTAAATCCAAAAAGGCCATCCATGGAAATTGCGTCTATGATGACAATTGCTTGGAACAGGTCTCTTCTTATAAACATTTGGGTATTGACATCCCTTATCAGCGTAACTGGAACTACAATATTGAAAAAAGGATTATTGGAGGCCAGAAAACATATTATGCACTTGAAAACAATTCTAAGGCTACCAATATTTGTATTTAGAGTAAAAAAAGGTTCCTATTTAAGACCCTCGTCACCCCTATTGTCCTATATGGTTGTGAAGTCTGGGGTTGCAGTATATCTAGAGAGTCTTGGAGAAATATTGAGATGATCCAAAAGCAATTCATAACCTACAACCTCAAGATCAAGGGAAATACCCCCTATCCTATCCTCCTGGTCGAATTTGGTGTCTCCCCTATTGAAATTAAGGCTATGTTTAAATATCTAATGTATAATAAGAAGCTTTACAACATGGAATCCAAGAGGCTTCCTAAAATTTCTTCTAACTTTAGTAAAAAACCCCACCTTCGCCTCCAGCGTGGGTGGCATAAGGATGCCCAGTCTTAGCTCAACCACTGGGGGATAAATGAGGAGATAATCTTGGGAAGAAAGGATAGTGTCAAAGATGTTATCACCTCCAAATTTAAGGATAAGTTATGGGATGATAAAGAGTTGGAGGGTAAAAGGAAGCTAAGATATTATAAGGAGGTAATCAACCCAACCCTTGAGAACTAGAATTATCTTTTTATTTTGACCAGCTTGAAGAAAAATATGAGCATCGCTAAGATTAGAACTAACTCTGATGAACTTTGGAGTGAAACCAGATAGTGGTCTACTCCTAAGACTCCCTAGGATGATGAATTTGTCAGCTTTGCGATACTAAGAAAGAGGAGGATGAAAAACACTTTCTTTTAGATTTTTCGACCCTTACACACATCCGCTCTCATTTCTCTAACATCTTTCACACTTTCAATCTTCTTGATTTACTATGTCAGCCCAACTATAGTGATCTTGGTGCGCTTCTTTCCCTTCTCTTTGAGCAGAGAAATAAGATCCTAAAGAATTACAATTAGATTCTCCTTCTTAAAATCCAATAGACCGCATTGGTCTTAGTGAACATTAATCATCATCATCATCAATTAATTAACAATAATTGATATAAATTTTAAAAAATAATAATATTTTATAATTTTTAATAAATAATAATAATTAATTAATTAATATTAATATTAATATTTATTAATTAATAATGATATTAAATTTAATTAATAATAATAATAATAATAAAATTGTAATAGCAATAATTATTTTAAAATGATAATAATAATAATTTATTAAAATTAAAATTAAATATTTTTTTTTTCTAGGTTAAGACTAAACTAAGTACCCACGGGGAAAATTAAAATTAAATATTAATATAAATTAATAATTATTAATAATTATAATAATAATATTTTTACTATAAGAATTATATTTTAATATTGTTTTGATTATTATATATTCATCGATATGAATATTAATTTTATGATAAATATTGGATTTATACCATATTTACTAATGTGATTGAGTTTATAATATTAATTTTATGATTAATATTATATTTATACGCATTTTTCAACCACATTTACTAATATGGTTGGGTTTATAATATTAACAATCCCCACGGTTTATTAATCCCTTGGGTTTATAATATTAATAATCTTGTGTGTTTACCAATCTCTTGGGTTTAAAATAACAATCCCTTGGGTTTAAAATATTAATTCTTAGATTTATAAATACCTTGTGTTTTTAATATTGATCCTTTGGGTTTGTTGATGCTTAGGCTTATAGTATTTATCCCTTGGGTTTATTAATTCCTTGGGTTTATAATATTAAAATTTTGGGTTTATTAGTCCCTTGGATTTATAATATTATTAGTTCATTGGGTTTATAATTGGATCCCTTGGGTTTATAATAGTTATAATCCCTTGGGTTTATTAATCCCTTGAGTTTAAAATATTAATTCTTAGGGTTTATTCATCCCCTGGGTTTAAAATGTTAATTGTTAGGGTTTATTAATCCCATGTGTTTTTAATATTGATTCATTGGGTTTGTTGATCCTTTAGGTTTATAATATTTATCCCTTGAGTTTACTAATTTGTTGGGCTTATAATATTAAACCCTTGGGTTTATAATATTAAACCCTTAAAGTTTATTAGTTGCTTCGTTTATAATATTAATAATTCCTTGGGTTTATAATTTAACCCCTTTAGGTTATTAATCTGTTAGGTTTAAAATATGAATACCTAGAGGTTATTAATATCTTGGGATCAATATTTAAAACACAAAGGATTAATAAACCCGAAGAATTAATAAACTATATGAGTGTTTAAACCTTAGGTTTTTTAATAGTAAACACTAGAGTTTAAATTTTATAATATATTATTACTACATATTATATTAATAAATAATATATTATTATATAAAATATTATTATATATATTATGATGATGATGATGATGGTGGTGGTGGTGGTGGTTAACGTCCACTGAGACCAAACTTTGGTCTATCGGACCTAAAGAAACGAATTATTTAGTCTGATTTAAGATTTTATTCCTATGCTCAAAAGCTTGGAGAGAAGCCTCCCAAGCTCACTATAATTCTGACGTCGTAAAAGGCTAGGAAGGTCAATATTGCAACAAAGATTATGAAACTGAGATCTAATGTGGTTGTACACAGGGCACTCTAGGAGGAAGTAATTTTCATCCTCGATGTTCATATTCTCATAGAGATGGCAGATCCTTTCCATCCATGGTGTTTTTGGAACTGCCCAACGACTCATTTCACTATGGAGCTCATGAGAGTTCGTTCTAATCTTGGCTCTATTAATTTTCTTCTTTGAGCTAGTTAAAACAGAGAGATACGTTTGATCTTTTAGGGTGGGATTGATGACCTCCTTATAATATCTTAATTTTCTTTTAGCTGCTAAATCTTTCTCACACCACATTTTTTCTTCGAACTTAGAAGTAACAATATTTTTAATGTTATTAATGTTTTGCAATGCAACATTCTCATCAATCTCGCAATGGTTTAACTAGGCCCTGGTGTCTTTATACCAACCTTGTTTAAGCCTTAGGTGGTTTTTGTTGGAATTTAAAGCTAGCTTTGGAAGTCTATGGTCTCCTATGTTATTGAGTTTGTGCTTGTACAACAGAAGCCTAGTCATAGCTAGGTTCTTGATAGGGGAAAGACCCACTTCTATAAGGAGAATAGGATAGGGTGTATTGCTTTTAATTTTGAGGTTATACGTTATAAAACACTTCTGGATTTGCTCAATCTTTCTCCAGGATTCTCTAGAGATGTTGCAACCTCACATCCATATAAGATAACAGGAGTGACTAAAGTTTCAAAGATAAACTTCTTTCTATCCCACATTATGAGGTTTATTATTTTACAATTATTTTCAAGACCAAAATAAGCTTTCCACCCCCCATTAATCCTTTTCTCAATGTTATAGTTCCAGTTGAGCTTGTGATAAATATCAATTCCTAGGTACTTGTAAGAAGACACTTCCTCCAAGTGAAGGTAAGTGTCCTTGGATTTGATAATCATAACTTTTGTTTTGTCAGTGTTAACAATCATACCCATGGTAGAGAAGAAATCCTTAAGAAGTCTAATTTGCTTATCAAGATCCAATGGACACCTTGTAAGAAGAACAATATCGTCAGTCATAGAGAAGAAGGATGATGACTATCCCAGCTAAGATCGTGTCAGCACAGCCTGCTTCCTCTAAACAACCTTCTAGCTTGTCGATGTAAATTCCAAATAAGGTAGGGGAGAGGGGGCAACCTTGTTTAACTCCGATATTACACTTAATATCTTTCAACCACCCCTCATTGCTCTTTAACTTGGCAATTACATTTTCGTATAACCTTATAGTGGCATCTCTCAACTCGAAAGGAAAATTTAGCTTTTCTAATCTATTCCATAGGTTATTTCTAGGAACCGTATCAAAAGCCTTTCTAAAGTCCACAAAGCAACAAAAGAGATTGGATTTATCATTGCGGCATTCATCCACCATGATCCTAAGTGTAACGAGGTGGTCCATTGTTGAGTGTTGCCTTCTAAAACCCGCTTGGCCTTTAGCCCACTTACCTTCACTTTCAAGCCATGTGCTCAACTTCTTTTCCAAAATGATACCATATAACTTGGCTAAGACAGGGTTGATCATAATTGTCCGATAATTAGAGGGGTTATTTGTATCCCCACTTTTAAAAATAGGGATAATGAGGCTCTGAGTCCATGGTTTAGGGAACCCTTGCTTGATCGCTTGATTGAAAAGCTTGTGGATGTGGGGGATGAGGGCAGGACCTCCAATTTTTAAGACTTCCACATGGTAACCTTCAATGTCTTAGTCTCTATATATAATTAATATTATTAATATACTCCAAATAAATATATATAATATATTGACAATTATATTAATAAATGTATAATAATTATTCACAATAACATAATGGTAGAGGTAAATACATAATATTAATAATAACTAAATGTGATTATTATGTTATATGTGAATTACATCATAGTTTTAAATATAACTATTAATATATTATATTCAATAAAGTTTTTGGCAAAATCACATCATAAATAAAATTATATAAATAAAAAATAATATGACTATTATTATTTATATAGTTATTAATAATGAGAAATAATTAGCATTTAACAAAATACACCTAACACTTATTAATATGGTGGGTGGTGGATATATGACTATGCTGTCACCAAAATTAAGAAATGTGATTAACTAATATTGTTTATATTAACATACATATATCTATGTGTGTGTTTTATTTTTATTAATATATGTAGTTGTTTGTAATTAAATTTATTAAAATATGTTTTTAATATAAGAATAAGTCACCTTAAATTGAAAATATTGTAAAAAAAATATAATTCATGAAAATATAAATAATAGAAAAAATCAAAATGTTAAATAAAAAGGAAATAAAACAAAAAACAAAAAACTAGTAACTAATAGAAATGGCAGTTACTAAAAAAACCCATAATAAGACCTTAACCAATCACCCTACAAATAAAGAAATTTAAATAATAATAATAACAAATAATAAAAATTGAATTCCTAATATTAAACTATGTACCCCGACAAACTAATACCAATCAAAACAAAACTAAATACTTTATACCATACCACCAGCCAATATAATAATAAAAAAAATATAAACTTAATTATAATAAAATATAAACTCGATGCAAGTCACAAAATTCCTGAACAATATATCTTTAGCAAAATAAGCAAAACCACAAAGCTTTACCATTCTTGCACGAAACTTGCAGATGATAAATATTTGACGGGTGACCTTAGTCAGAAACTAACCAATCCAAACATAGAGGCAAGAAGTCACAACAGTTTTGAAATCTTAGAAGAAGCAGAAGAAGTGGAGGGAACTCAAATGAAACCAGAGGATCAGGAAAAAAGGGGGAAAGGAAAAGAGACTAGCATAGAGATCATTCACGAACAGAATGAACACGCAATAGACCCATTGAGCACCATGGAAATAGAAAGGGACCATGATGTGATCCAAAGTGAAAGTGGTACAGAGGACCAAGACTTACAAGAGATCCTTGAGAGGGAGAACCTTGAACTAGAAAAGTTTCTAGAACATGGAGGCAACAAAGGAATTAACTCTCTACCACAGGAGGAAATTGAAAGAGTGCAATAGCTATTCCTTAACAAGTCACATCATAAAGCCCTAGGAGTCAAAAGAGGACAAGACAATCAGGAAAATGGAGGGGTTACCTCAATGGGATTAACAATAGGAAAATCGGCTAAAAACCCGAGAAAGAAAAAAGGAAGAAAGAGACAAAAAGAATTGCTACTAGAATGTGGAAAACTCATGATTGACTCAGGCAGGATGAAAGATCTCTCCTGTTACTCCTTCAAAAACCCCCCTTAATGAAGCTCACAACCTATAACATTAGGGGACTAGGGATCAGAAGGAAACAAAGAAATCTAAGTAATAGAATCAAAGACGAAAAATCGAACATAGTGTTCATACAGGAAACAAAATGCTCTGTAGAGAAGATCAAAGAAAAGCATAGCAAATGGTTAGATAAATATGAGTATCTTGAGGTCAAAGAAACTAAATCAGCTGGAGGTATTCTCACTCTATGGAATCCTCAGAAATTTGGTATTCTTGATGTGGAGGCATCCAGGCACCACCTTTCTTTGATTATGCAACCTGTGGGTGACAGGGAGTGTTATATGATCACCAATGTCTATGGCCCTCAACTGCTGGAAGATAAATTCAGGCTCCTCACCTCTCTAGAGGAAATGAAAAAAATACATCCAACATTACCCTAGATTTTGGGGGGATATTTTAATATGATCAGATCCCTAATGGAAAAAAAGGGGGAACCAGAATACTTGGTAGAGATATAGTTTCCTTCCAAAACTTCCTCACCAATATGAAACTAGTGGATATGGACACAAGTAATGGCATTTTCACTTGGAATAATAAAAGAAGGGGTTCTACCCAAGTAGCCTCAACATTAGATAGATTCATAATATCAGAAGAACTTATGCTCACTGGATGCAGCCTGGCAGTGCTCATCCTACCTTTTGGAGGTTCAGACATTGACCCATCCAACTGGAAGCTTCCTTAACTGGCAAACCAAGAAATAGACCCTTCAAGTTTGAGAATTTTTGGCTCACTCACTCTGATTTCCTCACAAAAATTGAGAAAAGGTGGAAAGAAGAGCTTCACTTTCAAGGCACGAAGATGTTCCTTCTACATCTCAGGCTCAAACACATCAAAGGAAGACTCAAAGAATGGAATAAAAATGATTTTGGAAACATCTTCAAAGCTAAAGAATAAGTGGGAAATAAATTACAGGAAATAAACCAAATTCTCATCACAGAAGGCTTTACAGAGGAAAGAAAAAAGCTAGCAAACTCGCTTCAACATGAATGGGACAATAGATGTCTACAAGAGGAAATCTTCTGGAGATAGAAATCTAGAGTACAATGGATTAAGGAAGGGGAGAGAAACACCAAATTCTTTCACAAATCCACCATAGCACACAGAAATAACAATAGGATTTTGAAACTCACAGATCCTCAAGGAATAGAAAAAAATACTCATGAGGAAATGGAGGATGTACTAGTCCAACATTTTCAGAGCATTGCTGAGGAAACCATAGTAGATAGATCCCAATTCTCGAGAATATTTACTCAGTATATTCCTAAACTGGTTTCTAGGGAAGACAATTATAATCTCAACAGACTAGTAATGGAGGAAGAGGTTGAGGAAGTTATCAAAGAGATACATAATGGGAAAGCTCCAGGCCCAGATGGTTTCAATGTGGACTTCTTCAAAATATGTTGGAAGATAGTCAAACAAGATATTTTGGAGGTAGTGGAGGACTCGAGAAACTCTAAATCAATTTTGAGGGCGCTCAATGAATCCTTCATTGCCTTAATCCCCAAACAAGAAAAATCCACCTCTCTTGACAGGTTCAGACCCATAGTTTTATGTAATGTGGTGTACAAAATAATTTCCAAAGTCATTTCCAACAGACTTAAGCCCCTCCTCTCAACTCTGGTGTTAGAGGAGAAAACGGGTTATGTGGAAGGGAGACAAATTCTCAATAATATAATTCAAGCTCCTGAAGTGGTACATTCCCTCAAAATCAACAAGCAAGCAGGGACAATAATTCAGTTGGACATAGCAAAAGCTTATGATAAACTAAGTTGGGTTTACATAAGAGATGTTCTAAAAGCATATGGCTTTGACTGTAATTGGATCAGGTGGATCATGGCTCTCGTCACCACTGCCGGTTGTTCAATTCTTCTCAATGGCTCTCCTTCCAAAACCTTCAAACCCACAAGAGGTCTGAGACAAGGTGATCCTCTTTGCCCATTCCTCTTCATCCTCATGATGGAAGGGTTAGGCAGAGCGATCACGGCTGCCAAGGAGGAAGGAAGAATACAAGGAATGAAACTCACTCGAGATGGAGACATTGTGACACACTAGTAATTTGTGGATGATACTATGCTGCAAGGCATACCCACAGTCAAGGAAGCCAAAGCTTTCAAGCAAATTCTGTATGAGTTTGCAATGGCAGCTGGTACTGAGGCAAGCCTCTCAAAATCAAAGATCTTCTTTTTCAATACTGATATTTCTATCCAGAGAAACCTCTCCAGAATTTTAGGCTTTCAAAGAGATTCACTGTCGTCGAAGTATCTAGGAGTTCCCCTCACAGACAAACCGTTCAACAAGCACATCTGGGAGTCTATAACAAAAAAATTGAAAGACAAGATCATCAAGTGGACAAACATAACCCTAAACCTAACAGGGAGGCTGGTCCTCACTAAGGCAGTCCTTCAAACCATCCCATTCTATATGCAATCAACCCTTCTGGCACCAACAGGAGTCATTCAACAAATCAGAAACATTCAAAGAGACTTTCTATAGGGGAAAGGGGAAGAGAAAAATAAATGGGCTCTGGTGGCTTGCGATAGGTTATGCAAACCCAAATCCCATGGTGGTTTGGGTCTACATGACCCAAGCATTCTAAAAAAAGTTCTGGGAGCAAAAGTGTGGTGGAGATGGCTAAAGGAAATGCGAAACCGCTGGGAAAAATGTTGGAAACAAAAATATGCAATGAACTGGCAAGAAACGAACCTCATAAGAATGACAGAACAGGTAAAAGGTTCCCAAATTTGGAACAGGGCCTAGGAGAATAGAGCCTTAGTTCAAAATCATAGTTTCTGGGAGATCAGAAGTGGAAATCTGGCCTGGTTCTGGGAGGACAATTGGCAGCAGGAAAGTAACCTCAGCAGCGAGAATTTAGAAAACATCCAAACTGATATCATTAACAAAGGATTAAAGAGGGTAAGTGACTATTGGGATCAGATAAGGAACAAGAGAAAATGGAGAATTTGGAAACTTCCAGATTACAATGCGCTGACAATGCTAGAATCTCAAGCTAAAGCCCTGGAAGCTATTCTGGAAAAAGGGAAAATCTTGACCTCAACCTCAGATGACCAATTAAGATGGGGAAGAAATAATGAGGGTGACTTCAACCTCAAAGAAGAAAAAAGAATAGTTTCAGGTATTAACTTTCCAAACACTGACAAGACATGGAAAGACCTTTGGAATAACCCAGATTGGATGAAGATTAAACTGTTTAGGTGGTTGGTTCAACAAGACAAGATTCTAACGTGGGAGAATCTCAGAAAGAGAGGCTTTTCTGGGCCCTCAAGATGTCACCTATGTGGCAAACAGGAAGAAACCACAAATCATCTTCTCAATGTCTGCGCATTTACCTCAACACTATGGAAATGGGTTGAAAATGTCTTCAAGCAGACAAAAATAATATCATTGTTACACTGAAAAATTGGAGAAGAGATTTCTCAGACAATGAGACAATAAACACAGCCTAGGCTTTGACTCCAGGGTTCTTGATCTAGAATTTATGGAAAGAACGAAACAACAGGATTTTCGGAGACAAAAATGGACCAATGAATAGCATCATAACGATAATCCTTAAACAATTAAAGGAGACTGTCAACACCCTTAGGGGAGTTTCCATAGGAAAGCATATAGGATACAGAGAGGCATGCATTCTGGAAGGGTTGGAGTTACATACACATATCCCTCAGAGTCTACATCTTACCATAAAGCATACTTATGAAGGAAAGGCTTTCTGGCAACCCCCTTCACAGGGCTTTTTAAAATTCAACATAGATGAAGCCTCTAAAGGTAATCTTGGAGACGTTGGTTATGGTGGAGTCATGAGAGATGAGGAGGGAAACATAAAAGTAATATTTCATAGTCAACTGGGAAAAACTACCAACAATATGGCTGAACTCATGGCTATGGAGCAATTCTTGGAAATACTGATAGAGCACGACACACATAATGTTATCATCGAGGCTAACTCAGAATTAGTCATCAATTCGGTCAAGAAGATAGGCTCAAGATCAGCACCAAAGAAAATCTCAAGCCACTGGAGGCTTCTACAGGTCTATAACAGAATTCAATCACACCTAAGAATTCTAAGAACTCTCAGGTTTGTGCATGTACACAGGGAAGCCAACAGAGTTGTGGACTGGCTAGCCAATGAAGGGGTCAGATGCACACGAACTAACATGTGTTGTAGGTGGGAGGAGGTAGCAGACAACCAAATGCGAGAAGGTTGTTCTTCTCGGGCCCTCATAGATAGGGAGCAATACCAGAATAGATAGGGCCACGGAATATCAACGTTTGTCAATGAAGATTAGGAGTATATTAGAAGGATACACAAAGTATGGGAACTTAAGGGTCTTGTAGGAGATCAACATAGTTTGTATTGGCATTGGAGCCACTGGAAGCTTGGCCAGAGAAAGTCCTTGTGCCATTGGCAGTTTGCTTATGAAGAAAAAGATCGGCAGCAATAGGCTATTGAGCTGGATTGCGAATTCGGAAGGAAGACATTGGGAGGCAAAACAGCTCCTAGTTTACCACCTTTATCGGGCGCCCACAAATCCGTGCGATATGGCCATGGGTCATTCGATCATAAGGAAGCAGATCGATGGCTGTAGGCAGTCAAGCAAGTTAGTGGGTCCGGGAAAAAGGCAGCGAGAGTCAAAACAACTTTCGCTAAACCACCCTTTTCAGGTGCCTTCAAACCCAAAAGTGGTTTTTATGGAATGCACGTGATGCCACTCAGCTGTCTACACCTGGCTAGGGGAGGAGAGAGAATATTGCCCTCATCGTGTGAGTATTCCTCAGGATTTTTCTCCGTGCGATATGCATATTGACTGTTTGATCAGGTGGGAGCAGATCGATGGCTACAGACTGTCGAGTAGGTTAGTGGGTCCAGGAGTCAAATATACTTCCGGTTTACCACCCTTATCGGGCATTCAAGATGCCACTTGATTGTCTACACATGGCATGGGGAGGAGAGAGAAGACCGCCCTCATCGGGCGGGTATTCCTCAGGCTACTGCTCCGCGCGATATGGATTTTAACTGTCCAATCAGGAGGGAGTAGATCAACGGCTTCTGAAAGTCTAGCAGTTTTGTGGGTCCAAAGGAAAGTCGGAGGTTCCAAGTTCTTTTGGATTTTGGTTTTATTTCTCTTTTGGCTAGTTTTGTTTCGGGTAGAGATACAGTCTTCTACTGTTGGTTCAGGAAGTGGTAGATCCACAGACCAGGTTCATAGGGCTTGTTAATGGATCCGAGTTAACCTCTTCAGACATGTTTTCGATCGATTTTATTCTCTATTCCCTTCTTTGAGTCCGCCTTTTGTATGTTCATGGCATTTTTTTTAGACAGGCACTAAGGGTTGATTTAATTCTTCCATTTGTTGGAGGCACGACGTCATCTTATCGCCTGTTGTAAATTATGTAACTTATTCTCTTTCTTCACAAGTCAATAGAAGGTTCGACTCTTTCTTTAGCAAAAAAAATAAATCAAATCAATATGAACTAGTCAATGATGTATTGTTTAGGAAGAATTATGATTCAGCATTGCTAAGATGCCTAGAGAAACTTGAAGAAGAAAAGGCCACGCAGGAATTACATGATGGACCAGCTGGAGGACATTTTGGAGGAAATACCACTACTCACAAAATCCTACATGCAGGATATTATTGGCCAATGATATTTAAACATGCACATGAATATGCAAGGAAGTGCAAAACTTATCAAACCACAGCTGGAAGAGAAAGAAAGCCAACATTCCCTTTACAACCAGTTAACATTCAACAACCATTCGAACAATGGGGATTAGACATAATTGGTGAGATTGTTCCTAACTCTTCCAAGCAGCATTGGTATATCCTTACAGCTACTGATTACTTTAATAAGTGGGTAGAATTTGTCCCATTAAAGATAGTTAATATAGAAAACATCACAAACTTCATTGATCATTACATACTTACCTGGTTTGGCTTATCCTTAGCTTTAATGTTTGACAATGCACCTTACTTTTCTGGAAATAGAATGCTATAATTTTCTCTTAAGCGAGGTTTCAAGTTGAAATATTCAACCAATTATTATCCTCAAGGTAATGGATTAGCAGAATGAACAAACAAGAACCTTATTATAATTATTAAAAGGACTATTGATCAAAATCATAGGAATTGGCATAAAGCATTAACATTTGCTCTATGGGTAGACAAAATTACTCAGAAAGCCTCTATTGGTTCTTCTCCTTTCACTTTAGTTTATGGAAAAGAAGTTGTTCTTCCCACAAACGTAGCAATCCCATCTCTTGCCCTAGTGAAATTTATCGATGAAAACCCTTCATCTTCTCTCTAGGCTAGACAATTTCAAATTCTCAAGCTTGAAGAAGAAAGAGAAAAGGCTAAAGCAACCCACTTCCATCATCAACAATTAGTCAAAACTTCTTTTCACACAACTTCTTCTAGTCAAAAAACTCTTGAAGTAGGTTACTTGGTTCTCAAATGGGACAAAGCACACGAGGAAAAGGGTAGACACACCAAATTCCAAAGACTATGGCTTGGCCCTTCTCAGATCATTGAAAAAATTGGACAATCAAAGTTTCTTTTACAAGACTTGTCAAGAAAAAAGGATTATTTGCCTATTAGTGGGAAAATTTTGAAAAAATAATTCTCCTAAGAGATAACCTCTTCCAATTTTGTAACATATTGCTTTTTAGAAAAATAATGGTTAACTAGTATTTATTTTTGGCTTTTCAAAATAAAATCTTTGATAACATTTCTATTTTTCGCTTTTATAAGAAACTAAGAGTTAAAATGAATAATTAGGACATTTGAGTACAAAAGTAAACTTGATTTCTTTGGAAAAACTTAATCTTACTTAAAATATTTATTTTACGAACAAGCTCTTATCTTTATAGAATATGAAGGTTTTGTTATCAGTCAAGAAAAGAATATTTAACCTAGTAAGGACTTTCTGTAGATTAGTATCTTAAAAACTCTATCATTATCATCCAAAACTCTCGAAAGAGCCAATGATCCACCCCATCTGTTAAAATTTTCCTTTTTCAGAGTGTAATTCTAAAATATATAGACATAAAAGATAAAAAGTCTCATTACAAGCTTGTTTACCATGTTCATAGGGAAGTGATTAAAACTGATATTGCCAATATTGCATGTCAAACAGGGTAATAGCTAATGATCTCCTCGATCAGAAGACAAGGGGGCTCATCAAGAGCCAGCTTGTTCAGTTTAGTTATAACCAGTGAATGGCATTGTCATTAGTAGGTTACCACGCCTAGACAATGTCTTTTAAGAAACCAAAAAAGAAAAAGATTACATTCAAAAGGGAAGAAAGGGACAAGGTACAAGTGAGATTCAATCGAAGTGAATATCATTTTGAAATTTGAAAATTCATGTATATGGGACAATGAATCATTGTTGGTTAAAAGATAACCCTGTCAAGGTTATGAACGCCTGCTGGCAGCAGAGGCTCTATCTGTGATAAATGAGTATACGCCAAAAAACTAATCTGCAGAAGACACCTGCTATATTACTTTAAACTTTATTATTGGCTAATGCAAATGTTTATACAAAGATAATTACAAGGGTAAAGTAATTAAGTAAATAAGTTGGGCAAGTAATGATCATTCCAAAGAAATTTTGCTTACCTTATAACTCATGTAATCATTATTCTTATAACTCTAATTACTTTGAAAGCTTTTAGAAATTTCAGAAAACTACTTAGAGATAACTAGTTCTCCCAAGTGAATCGTCGATTGTTGTACTACGAAACAACCCCCCCCCCCCCCCCCATTTATAAAGAACAATATCTAGGGTTAGAGTTATAAATGGGGACCCTTTTAAATTTTTAGGATTAGGATTATAATACCTAACTCTAAGAAAATACCTAGGAAAACCTTCCAAAACGAACTAAGGATGAAATCCACATCACAAATCGCAAATCGCACTTTTTTGCATGACTATTTTAAAACACCTTCAGAAAATTGCAATATGTGATTAAGTCTCCCGTTGCGATAACATCACCTTGTCATTTCGCAATTGCATTTCTCACTTTTCATAGTTCACAAGAAAATTAACCATGGCATTAGAATGATCGTCAGCGATTTGCGAAATGCGATACTACGATATTTGCAATCGCATTTCGCTTGATGTATCTGGTAGCGCTATACTATATCCCTTTAAAGATCGCGATGCATGATTAACAGCAGTAAAATGTGTGGAATAATTACGTTTTAAATACCAAAAAAATGAGTTGACAGGTTAATAGATATTTAGTAGCTCGAGGGAGGATAATCATTTTCCAGGTTATGGGTACTTATAATTGAGTATCTCATTAAACCATTCTCACGATCCAAAGTCATTTCATAGAAGCTTTCAGTCTTAGTTACTAGATATCGTCTGCACTGATATATCTTGTCTATTTTAGGTAAGCGACAAAAGACATGTAACTAAGAAAGGTGACGTAGAAACAGAGCAAACAGACCATTGTTGAATCTGAGTTTACAGAGATAGCTCTTATCTTCATTGATACAATTTGTGATGCTGCTGGAGGCACAATAGCTTGGGAAGTGATTTACAATAGGCTGGAAGATGAGCATCCTAAAATCACTGTTACGAGAGCAACAACTAACTCAATAAGGCCTTCAGGACTTTAATGCAATGATGCTCCTTGTTCTTTCCTTCATAGGATAGGAGTAAGAGCTAATTCCTCCTCTATATAGATATGATCAGGTGGGTGATCAAAAACCTTATCATTGAAGATAGGCAGTTCAAGAATTCAAGGATGGTGCTCATAGGGTCGTTCAGAGCAGAGGACTTGAAGAAGATGTATGACATACCTAACCCATAGGATATCTACGACAACACATTTGTGGCTAATTTAGCAAAGAAGAACCCAGACCCCTTCAAGTTAATTCAAGGTTGGAGAGTGTTGGACAACAAATTCAAATATGACAAATCGAGTATGTGTGCTATAGCCTCTTTCGCAAACCCCTACAACTATGCAACAACCATGTTATGTAGATTGTATGGGCTACCCAATAATACTAAGTTTTCAATAGAATGGATTCCTCTGATTGATGCTCATGTTAATTCCCATATCATGAATTGGCCTTCCATCCTATCTGACAACCTAGCCACCACCATTACTGAATATCGACAAAAGAAAGCCTCCTTTTCAGATAACCTTCCTCCCTTCTATTTTAGTTCCTATATTATGGAGGATATTTGTTTTTGCATGAAATTTCCAACCATGGGCTGGAAATGGACCTCACAAGATCCTTACCCAATCCATCTCAGTCATAAACAAATATGGGAATCACATTACATACCTCACTTCTATAAGATATTCCATGCTGTTGTGTTGCCCCTACATCAAATAATTTTCAATAAGAAAGCCCCTAGGTTTTCCCAAGAAGCCACAACAGACCTGCTTACTGTTGGAAAGTATTTCATTGAAGAGTGGTTCACCTACATTAGGGTTTTTGGTAGCACAACTGATCCACACGTCCTTCCTTTATATGTTTCTGATAAGTTATTAGCAAGAGATATTTCCTACCAGACTGTGGGAAGGGGCCTGACTAAAGTTCTCAAAGACGACAAGAAGTCATTATGGCCCACTTTCCCTGTCAAATGCAGTTCTTTTTCTTTAGCCAATTTTGTTCATGCTACTAAGGAATCAACACATATGGAATCCCTCAGGCTTCATACATTTCCTAAGAGGCAATTTGATCCAAACAAAGTGGCATATAATGTCACTACTGGACTAAAGCTCAAGCCATAAAATCATGAAGACAATTATTTTGAGGATTTGTTACAGTTGGTTGTAGCCTTCGAACAAGTGTTCGAATGGGCAAAGGAGAATCTGAAACATGATTATTTTCAAAGATTTCAGGAATGCAAAGATGAGAGACTTCGGGTGATCCCAATGCATCTATTAAAGCCCGAGGATAAGTCTACACCAAGTGTCACAATTGATAGTGGATGTCCTAGCTCTCAACTAGACTCTCTGGTAAACACTGAGAAGACACCAAACACATGGAAACCCCAAGACGCAGACAACACAACTGAGTCTAGCACGAAGTTAGCTGAGAAACAAGTGATAAGCACCCCAACTATAGAGATGAGTTAAGAGGCCAAAGGTGGTAGTTTGGAGTAGGAGTGGGATCAGTTTAATCCAAAAGTCCAAGGCACTCCCAAGGCCTCAGATACCAAAGAAATAGGAGAATGTAAAACTCCTCTACATATTCATAAGGATACACAGCGCAATTCTATTAGCAGACAATCGACACCTATGCAAGAACAAGGAATAACATCCCAACATACTGAAATTATCCCTACTCTACCCACATCAAAAATTGTTTTGAAAGTAACAAAAATACCTCCAGTTGATGTGTTCTATAGCCCTCTCCACAAGACTGTAGTTAGAAGGCAGAGAAAAAGGAGAAGGGTAGATACACCTAAATTCCCACCTAGAAACGAGTCAATGGATGTTGTTTGGAAGGACATTCCTTTCAATATGATCAAGAGATTAACTAGACTATCACAGTTGACGAGAGCATACACATCGGCCACTATGGACAAGGCTACTGAGGTCTCTACTTTAATAAGGCAAAAAGAGGAGAGAATTGTGCAACTCGAATAAGAACTCAAGATAGAGAAAGCAAGCACAAATAGGCAGGTGGCTAAGCAACTAGCACAATTGCAGCAAGACATGGAGGTGCTGAAAATAAACCATGAAGCCGATATATCGTCCAAAAATATGCAACTCCAGGAAATGTAGCAATCCATGGAAATATACAAGGATGTTCCCACTATTGAGGAGTTCATTAAAGAGGCCCTACAATTAAATTCCCTTCTGGTGAAATAGCAGGAGTATTTCTACCAGAAGATATCACACATTACTCCCTATCTGACTACTAGTGACCAGCTGATAGATAAGGAAATTGACCAGAGAGTGGAGTTTAATGATTTAAACACCATAATCTTTGAGTTGATCGAATGGTAGGAAACAAAGGACGGAAGGAAAGCCAATCTACCCGAGATTGAGGAAACCCATAAAGACATTCTCTTCATAGATTGGGATGTGAGAATAAAATAGGCCAAGCTAGCAGTCGCAAGGGAAGTCGGAGTATCAAATAATATCATCAAATCAATGAATCACATCCTGTTTGCCACCAATCTCATTAAAGAAGGCAATACGAAAGAAATGCCCAATTTAACTGCTCTGTATAAAGGCTGGCAAGAAAAGGCAGGGAGTCAAAGAGAGGCAATTACAAAACAAACCATGACCATCTGGGAGTCGTATTGGTAGTATCTTGTTAAGCCACATAGCTAGATTATGACTCTCAATTGTTCCTTTCATATGACTCAAAGGATGTTGCCACTGCTCACTAATGCAATCTTCATAGGACAACTCAGAACTCATTTCAGGGCACCTCCTCAAATTCAACCGATGACTGATATTTGTGATTTAAAGGAAAAGCTAATAGACAACAAGTCATCCTCTTAGTTCTTTTCATTTAGCCTCGGTTTATTTTTGGAGTTAGTTACCTAGTTAGGAGGAATGTTATTTAAAACCTCCTCAAATTTTGTATAATATATTTTTGCACATTTAGTTAGAATAGTATTTATACCCTTCTCATGCATTTAGAGAAGGGTCCAAAATTTTATCAAAAACATTTGCAAGGAATGCACTATTGTAAGTTTGTGAATGCTTTGGTGAAATTATGGAACATGATTGTTTCTTTTAGATATCATACTACTTTCCTTTGTTGATGCACTTTTGCATTCTTGTGAGACAATTTGATTTGGAGAAATAAGTTGGTCTATGTCATTTGTCAAATGAGTAGGACTTCATACATATGGTACTATTATTGTGTATGATTGATTCTGTTTACATTTAATTAGTGAAAAAACTTTACTTTCATGAATTATATGTGATATTTATTGTTTTTGTTAAGCGTTAATTTCACTTTTGTATGATGCCTAGCTGAAGTTGTGATTTTCATATAAAATTAATCATATATATGATATATTTTATAAATTCCTTTGACTAGATATTTAGTCAAAGGAATTATATTTTATGTTCTCATCTCTATTTAGTTGTGTTCAATATTTATTATCACATTTTAAACAGATATCTTTGTAGATTTCATACCATATAGGAATACGCAGGTTTATATTATAATAACTTAGATAGAGAAATTGCATTATAGAATAGGTTACTTAGATTATCAATATTCTATTGCAAACACTCATAAACCACCTACTCTCATTTTAAAACCCACACTGGGAAATTGGTCACATTATCCCCAGTCGAAGCCACCACTTAAAAAAAAAGGGAGTTGTCTTAAGGTCCAGACCGAGTGGTTATCCCCCATGTTTTGGCAATAGAATTCTAAGGTTGCAACACCTCCCAAACCATTTGACATTCCATCACCATCTCTAACCCACCTGCCACATCACCAAGAAGATTTAGCACTCACATTTTCATAAAAAAGGACAAAAAGGAAAAAAGAGTTATTGTGTTCATTCATATGGACAACAGTAGAATGTTTGGTTATTTCAGATTACATGCCTAGGATAGTTAGGATTACATACATGTTATCTTAGAACTCTTCTGAAGTAATATCTCTTAGCAATTAGTTAGATGAGTGATGTGTTTAAAGCATTGATTTCAGTCTTTCCTTATGGTAGTAGACTATCTTCCCATTCTCCCAATTAGAGAAAAATTCCCCTTTCTTCATTGGTAGTCAAACTTCTTCTGAATCAATAGAAGGCTGGTTTGAGAAACCATAGTGGTCTATTGCCAGCTCAGTAGTGACAAAGAGTGGACCCATCACATCTGCTTGTGTATACAACAATGTCACCTCCAAGTTTGTACGAACCCTGGGTTGATAAATTAAAGTTGGTAGCCCCAGGAGTTGCAACATTCTTTCTGCAATACTAGTGCTCGTCACTTTTTGCCTGCCTTTGCCAGGGAGGTGTCTGAGTAAGATGTGATTTCTTCTTTCTTTCTTCCATTTCTTATCTCTGACATTATCATATTAGCTTCATTTCTGCAAAAGTAATTGTAAATTGGTTTTCTTTCTTTTCCATTCTACAAGTGAGATTTCATTCAGAAATTCATTTCCATTCAGTTTGTTATTTCAATTCTGCAATTAGTCTCAAAGCTTGAAAAAACACAAAAAACAAAACAAAAAAACTTCTTTCATGCCTCATAGGAATAGGGATAACTTAGGAAAATTTCTACCAAATACCCCCACCACTTCAAACAACCAACCTTCCCTCTTCTTCGGTGGCTGTGAATTAGAGGACCCCTTAGGTGAACAACCAGAGATTTTTGAAGAGCCTATAGGGGGAGAAGAAGAAGGAGAACCCATTTCAACTAACCTAATGACTGAAAATAGAAATGACAGAGGAGATATAGAAATAATTGATGGTGCTTTTCCCATCAGAGAAACTGATGGGGATACCAAGATGAAAAACATAAGCCTATTCTCTTCCTCATTTCCATGGCCTGACCTCAGAAGATCTAGATACTTTCTTGTTTGAGTTCATTGTCATATGTAAAACATATGATTAGACCATTGATGATCAGAAGTTGAAATTATTCTCATCCACTCTCAAGGATGCAGCTCTATGCTGGTTCATGGGTTTACCTAGGGATAACATCACACTAAAGAGGAAATTTTTAGAATGACCTTGGGGCATGATGAATCCTTAGAGGATTATGAAGAGAGATTCTAGTTTAGCTACAATAGGGCTAAGTGCACACTTGATCCTGAGTCCCTAAAGCTAGTCCTGCTCCAGGGGGTAAGCGAAGATCTTCTGGGTACCCTAAACCTGCTAGTAGGTGGGGACATCTACCATCTACCCTAAGAAGATATCAATATTGTCTTTAATAATCATTCTAGGGCAGCTAGGAAAAAGGGTAGGGGTAGCCAACCAATGGCCAACTCATCCTCTTCCAACACCTCCATAAAAGGTGAAATTGGAAATATGATGGAAGATTTCAAGAATGAAATGCTACAAACCCTCGCCCTACAAATGGACAATATCCACATCAAGAGAAAGAAGGAGGAAGAAGAGAGGGCATTAGCCATATTCTGCCCTAGATGCACAAGGAGGAATCCTAGGAATGAATGTCCATTAAACCTTATAGAAATTTGCTCGGTCTGTGAAGAAAACCACTCCACAGACAAGTGACCTTCTTGTTGGGTTGTGTTATATTTTTTTCATGACTAGCCCACGTAGTTAACCGGGGGGTTAGAGGGGGGGTCACAGGGGGTTTGAGGGGTACCCGTAAACCCACTCTATGGGGTCCGAGGCAGCGCCCTGGAAAATTTTGGTTTTGGACCCTATGTTAGGTTGGGCGGACCCAACTATGGTTTTGTGCATGATTTTCACACATGGTTTTGGACGCGATGGTTTTTAGTCCATGGTTTTGGACGCGATGGTTTTTCGGTCCATGGTATTGGATGCTTCGGCATGTATAAATATGTATTGTAACATTGAAAGGAATATAATGAAAAATTAGGCTAGTAGTCTCGGTTTTGGGATCTAGGGGAAATCTCTTTGTATATGTGTTTTATGTGCTATTCTCTTGCATTGTTTATTTTATGTGTTTTAGAATTCGTATGCAGGTAATTTCTGTTCAGGGTTAAAACCTACATTTGGTATCATAGTTGTTTTGGCTTCAGTGGGAGATCTGCGAGATCGATTCTGTTGGTGAAAGAAGATGGCGAGCAGTGGAAGATAGAGATCGAGAAATTTAATGGTCAAAGTTTTGAGTTGTGGAAAATCAAGATGGAGGATCTGTTGGTGGATAAAGATCAGTGGATCATGGTAGATCTGAGTACTAAACCAACGGGAGTGTCCAATGAAGAATGGAAGAAGTTGGATCGGAAGGCAAAGAGCATAATATGATTATGTGTCTGAGATTCAGTATTGCTGAATGTAGTAGGGGAATCTACGGTGAAGCCTTTGTGGGACAAGTTAGGGACTTTGTACCAATCTAAGTCTCTGATGAATAAACCATTCCTGCGGAAAAAGCTGTATAACCTGGGGATGAAATATGGAGACTCGGTGACAGAGCATCTGAATGCATTTAATACTATGGTAAGTTAGCTAGCATCCGTTGATATTAAAATTTTAGATGAGGATAAGTGCATCAGTTTGTTGTGTTCTCTACCAGATTCGTGGGATAGTCTAGTTATTGCAATAGGTAGCAATGCAACTACCTTGCAGTTTGATGAAATAGTCTCATCCTTGTTGACAAAGGAGATGAGATGGAAAAATATGGAGAGCCAAAATGGTTATGCCTTATCTGTACGAGGGCAGTCCCAAAATAGAAACAAAAATAATTCATCGAGTGGGAGACCTAAATCTAGAGGGAGATCTAAATCTCCAGGAAAGCCTATAAAGGTGGTGTGCTGGAAATGCGGAAAGGAATGGCACTACAAAAGGGACTGTAAATCTAAAGCTCCTAACAAAGGAAAGGGATTTGATGATGCTCCTTTTGCAGAGGCGAAAACCACCTCAGATGAAGGTGGGGATGTGTACTTAGCTTCTTCAAGTACACATGTAGATCATGAGGCATGGTTGATTGACTTAGGTGCATCCTTTCACTTCACTCCCCACAGAGAGTGGTTCTGCAAGTATGAGAAATACGATGGTGGTGATGTCTTCTTAGGGGATGATAGGAAGGCTAGGATCATTGGTTGTGGAAAGGTAAAGTTGATGTTGCAAGGTGGAAGGGTTAGAACACTTCTGGGTGTTCTACATATTCCTACATTGGCTAGAAATCTAATTTGTTGGGTAGCGGAGGTCTCACCTAACAGTTTTGGGTCTGATCACCTAGAAGTTAGGATAAAAATATTGTAAACCTACGAAATATGTGGAGTGAAAAAATGTAAAAAGTTGAGTCAAAGGGTTGTCCACCCAAGAAATAATATAGAAATAATAGGAAGTAAGTTGGTCCACGGACCAGAGGAAGATATAAATAGAGGGCGGCTCTATGGGGAGAGGGCAGTTCCTTTTGGGGTATGATCTGGAGCTGATGTGTAATGGGTTTTTGAGGAGAAAAGTCGGAAAGAGTCTATAAGTCCGAGTCGAGAGTATTGGGGAAGGGATAGAGGCTCTACAGCTGTGTACGCAGAGGCCTAGAAGAGTCTACAGATGTCTGCGCGGACCCCTACAGCTGAGTGCACAGGGCGGATCTGGATGTATTGGTGATAAAGCGGAAATAAAGATAAGTTGCTGCTGTAATTTTGTGTTTACTCTAAATTATCACGAATTTGGCTTTTTGTATGGTTAAAATAACTGTTGATCTATGTGCATATGCTTATGTTATAAATGTATGTGAATCTAAGGTTATTCTAAGTGTGCAAACTGGTTAAGTTTCATAAATGTTTGCTTAAGGACCCCAATAAGTAGATTCAATACATAAACAATGCAATAATAAGTAGTAAGGAGTATTCTGATTTCAGATTTGCGCAAAGCAAAGCAGCGCGAAGCTACAGAACAGTGTGCGAACCCTCCTGACCACATGTAGACATCCGAAGGGTGCGGAAAACTGGCTCCAGCACCCTCCCCTAGTACCTCGGGTGAGACCTCAGTCCACACTCTGCGGGTTGTTGCCGAAAGGGCCGGTAGCTGTGGGATTTGTTTGGGTAAATAATTTTTCCGAACCTGGGTCAGGAACATATAAGCCAAAAAATGGTTCCATTGTTGAGACCGGGATCTAGCTACGGGGTGTCTGATGTGGAATGCGGGGACTCTGTAGAAAAAGAATTGAAGGATCAAAGGGACCAGGAGCAATAGTAGTTTAGAGTACGGTGGCAGAGTTGACAATGACAAGTGCGATCCAGCTACCGATATTTACAGGAGCAGGAAGCGAAGACCCAAAACAATTTTTGTTCATGCTGACCTCAGTATGGAACACACATAGAATCATAGATGATAATATCAGAAAGGATACCTTAGTTAGTGCACTGCAGGACCGCGCACTGACATGGTACATAAAGTACTCTAGCGATCACCCAACTTTGGGGACAGCAGAAATCCAAACCGAACTAGAGAAAGAGTTTAGCCGGCCGAAGTCAGAAACACAGTCAATCATAGGGTTCAAAGAGATCACAATGATGCTTGATGAAACCCCGTGGGATTTGGACCAAAGACTGAAGATCACTATTCGCGAGGCTAACATGACATTGATAGATGTGCAGCACTGCGCTTCGTTTATGGCATCCTTAACACCACATCTAAGGACAGGTTTTTCACAACAGAAGATCTCAACCCAAGCTGAAGCATTCGAAATAGCGATGAGGTTGCACGAAACTCCGTTACAAGACTCGGGGTTGGGAGTTCAAAAAATCCAAGCGCAAATCTAGAATTTGTCTTTGGAAATGAAGAATTTAAAACAAGAATAGGCACCGCGACTAGAAGTCCAGGAGGAAGTATGGTGTATAAAGTGCAGGAACAAGGGGCACGATAAAGATCACTGCTCGATCTCAGTGAATTATGTGGCAACGGGGGGACCAATACCATTGCCACTAGAGGCACAGGCAGGGCCAAGCACAACAACCCCACTCTGGTGCACAGTCTATCAGGTAGGAGGAAAACAAAACACTGATAACTGTCATCTACTGCCAAAGTACAACGAGACCCCCCAACAGCTATTTTGTAACTTTTTCAAATCAGTGGGCCACGAAGAAAGAGACTGTCGTAGCTACTAATTATTAATGGACTAGTCACCTACTTAGAGAATGTAGACTGAGGCGCGAGGTTAGGATCCAGCCACAGTGATCGCATGCGGTGGGTTCAAGGGCTGTGGATAGGAATGGGGCGGAATGGGGCTAGGAAGGGGTCACAGGCTATTAATCTATTACAACTGCGGAGGTCCAGGACATTACGCACGGGATTGTATCAACCCAACTAGAATTTCATGCAGTTATTGTGAGAAATTCGATCATGAGATGATATATTGCCCTACGCTGATAGCATAGATTCATGAAAAAAGGGTAGTGCAACCAACCGTGACCCAGAATGTGCAGATGATGAGGGCTAAACCCCGCGAGGAATATCCCAAAGTAAACATGGTACTAAGGAGTGGCACGACCACAGGAGCGGATAAAAGAAACTTAAGTAAGGAAGACACAGGGGTTGGTAAGGAGACATATTTGGAAGCTCATGAGAGCTTCGCAAAGGTCTCTACGCTAGGTAGTAGAGATCAGGCTGAGCTGGACAGGGATCCCTCGATGATAACTACCTTTTTAGAGACATGTATAAAATTGCTTCATGACAGCAGGGCATTTAAAGCCTTACAGGAATTGATCAATAGATGCGCAGCAAGGAGTGAACCTTGCTTAGTTTGAAAGCTGGGGAGACATGCTTTTCGGACCAGGAGGGAAATGCAACTAAGAGCGCAAATCAGCGATTATGAGATGGATCATGTCATTCTGGATCTGGGCTCAGATGCCAACGTACTGCCTAAACAGACTTGGGAGCACATGGGTAAGCCTACACTACAATGGTCCCCTATCCAATTGTGGATGGAAAACTAGCAGAAGGTCCTACCCATGGGAAGGCTGCAAGGAATTATGGTAGATATTGACAGCGCAAGTACTTGGACGGACTTTGAAGTGATTGAAATCATGGATGAAACTACACCTTATCCTGTGTTGTTAGGAATAGATTGGGCCTCTGACATGAATGGGGTCATTAATTTAAAGAAGCGGACAATGATATTTGAAACAAAGTCGCTCCGCATAGTCGTTCCGCTAGATCCGGCTGAAGGACCGTGCTATATTGAACCCGTGCACAACAACGAATCAGACGGTATCCATAGAATGGATGCATAATGACAAGAATGGGTCTAGACAATGGAGGATAGAAGAATATCATGGGGCTATGCAGAGTCCTACACCACCGACTCAAATGAAGAAGATGAGTAGTGGCATAACAGGTTGAACAGAGTGACCACACTACACTGCAATATGGTGACTAAATCTCTATACTGTGTTAGGGCCCAAGATCGCGAATTGCCAACATATGATGGGCTGACAACAATAGATGAATTCCTGACCAAATTTGAAATCGCCTTGCGAGAGCACTAATGGTTTGATGTGTTGAGGTGGGCATTGCGTTCGATTCCTGCGTGATGGTGGGGCACACATGAAGGGACTTTCGAATATTGGCGCGGCTGCAGGCATATAATGAAGATCAAATTTGGAAAGCCCAAACTATGCATAATGGAGAAATACGATGGACATGATGACCCACGCATGCACCTTACCAGATGGATCAAAGTCTATGGAGAGGAACCCTAACCAGAATGGGTGCACTTATTTTATCATACCCTGGACACCATTCCCAGAAACTGGTATATTGAAGCAGAGCTTCGACATGACACAGGTGAGTGGGATATCTCACGTGAAGGGTTTTTGTCAACATTCCTCTTTGAAGACCAATGGATGGATCTCGTGGACAACGCGTTACAACTGGTAAAGGCCACCAATTTCAAGACGCCACTAGAACCAAAAGAAACTGCGCAGCCCTACTGATCGCGACAGCTGAGCCAGGCTCTCGAATGCTATAATGTCTAGGTAGAAGATGATGAGGATGATCTGCGAAATTTCAATATTCTGGAATCAAAGGGGAGCCATGAGGTGCACAGACCCAAAATCTAAGATCATAGATATCACGACGCCATTAAAAATGAAACAAGTCAATATCAGAACAGAATAGGAGCTGAAGTATGCAACACTTGGGAAGTATTGGGATGATGCCACAATGGAGAAGGTCTTTGAATTGCTTTGGGAATATCACAATTTATTCCCAACAAAAATCACAGAGCTAAAAGGGATCCTAGGAGACCTGGGAATGATGAAGATAACTTTGAATCCAGACGTGAAACCAGTTAAGCAACGACCCTATCGATTGAATCCAAAATATAAAGGAAAGGTCCACGAATAACTGGACAAGATGTTGGCAGCAGGAATCATTAAACTAGTCGAGGAGTCCGATTGGGTAAGTTTGATGGTTGTGCAAGAGAAGAAATAGAAGGGTGAGATTTGCATCTGCAAGGAGCTCAGGAAGCTCAATGATGCCTGTGTTAATGATCTGTTTCCAACGCCGTTTATAGATGAGGTACTCGAAAATGTGGGGGGCAGGAAGCCTACTCTTTCACGGATGGGTTCTCAGGATACCACCAGATCAAGATCGTGCCAGAGGACAGAAGTAAAACAATGTTTGCCACAGAATGGGGTTTCTTTCAGTACACGGTGATGCCATTTGGACTGAAGAACATGCTGGCGATATTTTCACGAATAGTGGTAGCGGCATTCAAGGAATTCATACACAAGTTCTTAGAGGTCTACCTTGATGACTGGACTGTGTTCGGACTAGTTAAGAAACACGTAGCGAGCATATGGTTAATGCTAGATACTTTCTGCTGACACCAAATTGTGCTAAACCTAAAGAAGTGTACCTTCCTTCTCCCATTTGGGAACCTGCTGGGCCATGTGGTCTGTAAGCAAGTTCTGATGGTGGATCCGGTAAAGATCGTTGTCATACTCAATCTGCAAGCGCCGCAAAGTGTCAAACAACTACGTGCCACACTAGGACACACAAGCTACTATCGGAAGTTCATCAAAAGCTATGCCCAGCTCACGACTCCAATGGAACAGTTGCTGAAGAAGGATGCTACTTATTGCTAGAATGACGAATGCAACAAAAGTCTGGAGACACTTAAGGAAAAGATGGAATCCGCCCCTATATTGGTCTTTCCGAAATGGGACGTTGAATTTCATGTGCATGTCGATGTGTCATGTATCGTGTTGGGGACAGTACTTACTCAACCAAGAGCGGAGGGAACTGACCATTCGATTGCATTCGCAAGTCGCTAGTTGTCAAAAGCTAAGAAGAATTACTCCACTATCGAGCGAGAGGGATTAGCGATGGTATACGCACTTCAAAAATTCCACCACTATCTACTCGGAGGCCACTTTAAGATGTATACCGACCACTTTGCGTTAAAATACCTAGTGAATAAGCCTGTGTTGGGGGGGTGCATTTGTAGATGGTTGCTCCTATTCCAGGAATATGACTTTGAGGTTGTGGTAAAGTCGGGACGTCTAAACGCAGGCCCAGATCACCTGTCCCGAGTTGAGACCGGTGAAGAGCCCACAAATTTATAGGATGGACTCCCCGATACATAGCTATATGCGATGCGCGTAGCAGATGGCCATTTTGAGGATATTATCCATTTCTTAACTACAGGAACCACACCGTAGGGATATTCTATTTAGCAGAAGAAGGAATTGGTGATACGTGCAACAGACTTCACGGTGATTGCAGGACAACTCTACAAAATGGGTAACGATGAAATATTACATAGATATATCCTGGAGTTCTAGCGAGGACAGAGCCTGGCCAAAGCACATGGGGGGGTTGCTGTCAGACATTATGCAGGTCGCACCACAGCCTAGAAGATTCTTCGCGCAGGATTATGGTGGCCCACCCTGCATCAAGATTCGAAAGCATACTGTCGAGCCTGTGACATATGTCAATGGATGGGGAAACCATTATGGAGAGATGAGATGCCACTCCAACCACAGATGACGCTACAACTATTCGAGAAGTGGGCAACTGACTTCGTAGGACTTATCGAGCCGCGAGGAAAGACGGGTGCATGCTATATCATCACCGCGATAAAATATTTGACTTGATGGGTAGAGGCACAACCAGTTAAGGACTACACAGCTGCAACAACTATGAAGTTTTTGTTCGAGAACGTAGTGACAAGGTTTGGGTTTCTCAAAACTCTCATAAGCGATAGGGGAACACATTTTTTGAATGAAATGATCAGCACACTCGCTGAAGAATTACAGATATATCACCAACAGAGTATGCCATACCATCTGCAAATGAATGGGACCATTGAGGCATTCAACAAGATCTTGGAGACCACATTGACTGAGGTCTATAATGCGCAGCGAAATGACTGGGACATGCACATGCTTGCTGTGCTATGAGCATATCGAACCACGTGCAAGAAGCTGACGGGCCAGACACCTTTTCGGTCAGTCTATGGCAAGGAGGTCGTTATGCCTATGGAATATATTGTGCCTAGTCTGTGTATCATGGCAATAATAGGAATGGCCGATCACAGGGATTTGGAAGAATGGCTTGCATAGCTAGAAGAACTGTTGGAGGAAAGGTTTTTGGCTGGATTCCATAAGCAAGTACAAAAACAGCACGGGAAAGCATGGCATGATTGCCATATCAAGGTGCGCACCTTCAAGGACAATGATCTAGTATTACTATATGATAGTAAGCTCGAGAAATTCCCTGGAAAACTTCGAATGCATTGGTTGGGACCCTATGTCATCAAAGAAGTTACCAATGGAGGTGTGGTTGAGCTTGCCAAACTCAATGGACACCCCTTCCCGGGTCAAGTGAATGGAAGTCACCTGAAGCTCTACACGGGTCGGCCACCCACCTGACTAACCATTCGATGGACAGTCTCATTGCTCCAGCCAGTTGAAAGAGAGCACAGGACGATAAAGCAGTCTGGGGAAAAGAAGCACGATTGCCAAGATACGCATAGATTCGGCCAAACACAAGGGCCACAATCGCGCGGCAAGGAGTGCGCTGATGCATTGCTAAGAGGAGAGGTGACTGTTCCTGTCACTATTCATGACAAGATGTCTGCATCATGGCAAAAGGGAACGGGTGGTAGGAAATTAAGAGAACAAGTACGAGCCTACTATGGAATGAGCGGCCATAGATTTTACACGAGGACGCCAAACCAAGAGAGAACTAGTGAATTTAAAATTAGAATCACTTATAAATCACCGAGGGGCATCCACTAGGAAACCTACACTTATGGAAACCAAATGTTGGTTATCGATATGGAACTTTTCATTATCTCTACACAAGGAGTAAGCCCGAGGACGTTGATATGGCCGATGGGAAGGCAGGACACTCTAAGGGCCATGGTGTTGACAGTTGAGGGTGTCCTGTAGCATGTAACATCAACAGTAGGGGATGTATAGGAGAAGGGGAGACACGAAGCAGAATTGGTCCAGATGTCGTCGCCCCACTTGGAGGTAGGCCGACAAGCTACAACAAAATAGAGAAAGGATGGAATGACAAAGACCACTAGTAGCAATGCAGTTCATACATCATCTCTAAGGTACCTTGAGGATTGGGATTTTGCGGACAGTAGCAAAGGTCTTGCAAAATTGCAACAAAAGCTGCAGTAGACAGTGCGAAGAACAAATATGAAGGTCGGAAGTGGCTACAGTGGTATAAGGAGCTCCCGTATGCGGCTCCCCCGCTTGAGATAAAATCATATGAGGGGGTGTTCTATGTTAACTGAGTAGAGTAGAGAAGAATGAGCATTATCAGTTGTAAGACTTGGAAGAAACAACCAAGCGAGAGCCAGATGAAGCGTTGTAGGAGACAACGAGGAAGTAGTAGGACGACGAGCGTTACTCAGAGGGAGGCGAACTGCAAAGCCAAGGCAGCACATCATATCGCACCAACGTGTGACTCGAGATGAGTCACGATGATTGTGTTGGGGGACTGTTGGGTACCAGAGGTCCCGCTTAACAGTTTTGGGTCTGATCACCTAGAAGTTAGGATAAAAATATTGTAAACCTCCTAAATATGTTGATTGAAAAATGTAAAAAGTCGAGTCAAAGGGTTGTCTGCCTAGGAAATAATATAGAAATAATAGGAAGTAAGTCGGTTCGTGGACTAGAGGAAGGTATAAATAGAGCGTGGCTCTATGGGGAGAGGGCAGTTCCTTTTGGGGTATGATCTGGAGTTGATGTGTAATGGGTTTTTGAGGAGAAAAGTCGGAAAGCGTCTGTAAGTGTGAGTCGAGGGTATTGGGGAAGGGATAGAGGCTCTGCAGTTGTGTGTGTAGAGGCCTGGAACAGTCCGTAGCTATGTGCGTGGACCCTTGCAGCTAAGTGTGCAGGGCAGATCTAGATTTATTGGTGATAAAGTGGAAATAAAGATAAGTTTCTTCTGTAATTCTGTTTTTACTCTGAATTATCGTGAATCTGGCTTTTTGTATGGTTAAAATAACTGTTGATCTATGTGTATATGATTATGCTATGAATGTATGTGAATCTAAGGCTATTGTAAGTGCACGAACTGGTTAATTTTGATAAATGTTTGCTTAAAGACCCCAATAAGTAGATTGAATACATAAACAACACAATAATAAGTAGTAAGGAGTACTCTAATTTTAGATCTGTGCAAAACAGAGCAGCGCGAAGCTGCAAAACGGTGCGCAAACCCTCTAAACCGCATCTAGACATCCCAAAGGTGTGGAAACTTGTTTAAGGCACCCTCCCCTGCTACCTCGAGTGAGACCTCAGTCTGTGCTCCGCAAGCTGTTTCCAAAAGGGTCGGTAGCTGTGAGATTTGTTTGGCTAAATAATTTTTCCGAACCTGGGTCAGGCCCATATAAGCCAACATGATTTCTATAAGCAAGCTAGATGATGCAGGTGTAAAAACAGTGTTTGAGAAGGATACCTGCAAGATGGTTCGAGGAGCACTGGTATTGATGCAGGGAGTTCAGATTGGAACTCTGTACATGTTGTAAGGTAGCACTATTATTGATGGGTACAACAGTTCTATGGTTCCTGAAAGTGGAGTATAAAATCTAGTGGTCTCTAGACAGAAGACCATGTTGTGGCATCAAAGGCTTGGACATATTGGAGAGAAGGGCCTTCGAATACTTCATGGTAAAGTTATGGTAGAAGGTATGAGTAATAGCTCTCTCGATTTTGATTTCTGTGAAAATTGTGTATATGGGAAGCAGAATCGAGTGAGTTTCCCCTTTGTTGGTAAGAGGGTGAAACAAATATTAGAGCTTGTGCACAGTGATGTTTTTGGATCTATGAAGGTTCCATCATTGAGTAAGTTTGTGTACTATGTATCATTTATAGATGAATTCTCATGGAATACATGGATATATTTCCTTAAGAAGAAATCTGAAGTCTTTGATAGGTTTAAAGAATTTAAGGCTCTCGTGGAAAATCAGGCAGAGAAGAAGATAAAGGTGTTGAGAAGAGATAATGGTGATGAGTTTTGCAGCAAGGAATCTGAAGAATTCTGTAAGAAGTGTGGTATATCACGATAGAAGACTACTCCATATACACCTCAGCAAAATGGAGTTGCAGAAAGAATGAATAAGACATTGATGGTAAGGGCAAGAAGCATGCTCAGTGGTGCCGGGTTAGGACAAGAATTCTGGGCAGAAGTGGTGGATATTGCATGTTACCTGGTCAACAAGCCACCTTCATCAACGTTGGAAGATAAGACTCCACAAGAGGTATGGATTGGTAAGAAACCCTCTCTTTCACATCTAAGGGTATTTGGATGTGATGCATATGTACATGTTCCAAAGGAGAAATGAACAAAGTTGGATAGTAAATCTGAAAAGTGCATCTTTATTGGGTATAAGGATGGTTTAATGGGTTATAAGCTTTGGAACCTAGTAACAAGGAAGGTTGTATATAGCCGAGATGTGGTGTTCAAAGAGGTGAAAGATGTTATTCTACATGAAGTCCAACCAAAGGAACTTGAGAAGATAGAGTTTGAGCTAAAGGAGGAAGAATCAGACTCTACAACAGAGGAGGAATCAGAAGATGAAGAGCCACAAACTCTGGCTGTGAGAAGATCAGTTCGAGAAAGAAGGCAGCCAAAAAGGTATATTTCATCTGCTTTCTGTTCAAATTTTGCTTTGTCTATTACTGATGATGATCCCAGAACTGTGAAGGAGGCAGTGGATTTAGAGGATGGAAAACTCTGGAAAGAGGCCATGGTTGATGAAATGGCATCTTTTCACAAAAATGAGGCTTGGGATTTAGTGGAGTTACCGGCTGGAGGGAAACCCATTGGCAGCAAATAGGTGTTCAAAAAGAAGACAAATGCAGAAGGAAAGGTGGAGAAATACAAAGCTCGGTTGGTAGTAAAAGGTTATTCCCAGGTGCCGGGAATTGATTTTGGTGATATTTTTTCTCCTGTTGCCAAGGTAACTTCTATTAGATTACTTTTAACTGTTGTTTCTTCTTTTGATTTTGAGGTAGAACAGATGGATGTGAAGACAACATTTCTTCACGGGGATCTGGAAGAGGAAATCTATATGAAGCAACCTGAAGGCTTTGTGGTGAAGGGTAAGAAAGAATTGGTATGCAAGTTAAAGAAGTCTCTATATGGGTTAAAACAGTCACCAAGGATGTGGTATCAGAAATTTGATACATTTATATGGGGACTTGGCTTAACCAAAAGAAAAGCAGATCACCGTGTGTATTTTAAATTAATTGGTGACCATGTTATTTATTTGGTCTTGTATGTGGATGATATGTTGCTGGTTGGAAATGACAAATAAATTATCTAGGATTTGAAGACCCAATTGTTCTCCAAATTTGACATGAAAGGTCTTGGTGCTTCAAACTATATTTTGGGCATGGAAATTAAAGAGATCGAGCAAAGAGGAAGCTTTGGTTAAACCAGAGGAAGTATGTCGAGACAATACTACAGAGGTTTAATATGCAGTATAGTAAACTGGTGAAGGTTCCTATTCCTGTAGGTGTGAGGTTATCTGCTAAACAGTGTCCCAAGACACAAGAAGAGGAAGAGGACATGTCTTGTGTTCCATATGCAAGTGCAGTCAGTAGCCTGATGTATGCAATGGTCTATACTAGACCAGACATTGCACATGTAGTGGGAGTATTGAGCAGGTTTATGTCAAAACCAGGGAAGGAGCATTCGACAACAATGAAGCGGGTTTCCAGGTATTTGCATGACACTAGTGATTATGGCTTGTGCTACCAAGGAAGACCAGGATTGGACAGAGTGTTGGATATTCGTGGCTTTGTTGATGTAGACTGGGCTGGAGATTTGGATCAGAGAAGATCTACATGTGGGTATGTGTTTAACCTATTTGGAGGTGCAATCAGTTGGATGAGTAAGAAACAATCTATAGTGGCACTATCAACTACAGAGGCAGAATACATGGGAGCCACTCATGCAAGCAAGGAAGCAGTTTGGTTGTAGAGATTGTGTTCAAGGATGGGATTAGTACAGGAATCTATAAGGATATACTGTGATAGTCAAAGTGCAATTTTCTTGGCAAAGAAACCTGCATATCATTCAAAGACAAATCACTTTGATGTTCAGTATCATTTTGTGAGGGATATGATAGAAGAAAAAAAGTTGTTGCTGGTAAAGGTGGACACTTTGAAGAATACTGCAGATGCATTGACAAAATATGTGAGCTCTGAGAAGTTCTCTTGGTGTAGAGAAACAATGGGCATTGCGGGGCTGGATAAATGACTAAGCTCTCTTGTACCCCCTGTGGAAAGAAAACAACAAGTGGGAGAATGTTGGGTTGTGTTATATTCTTTTCATGACTAGCCCACATAGTTAACTGGGGGGTTAGAGGGGGGGTCACATTGGGTTTGAGGGGAACCCGTAACCCCACTCTATGGGGCCCGGGGAAGCACCCCAGAAAATTTTGGTTTTGGACCCTATGTTAGGTTAGGTGGACCCACCTATGGTTTTGTGTATGATTTTCGCACATGGTTTTGGACGTGATGGTTTTTCTATGGTATTGGATGCTTCGACATTTATAAATATGTATTGTAACATTGAAAGGAATATAAAGAAAAGTCAAGCTAGTAGTCCTGGTTTTGTGATCCAGGGGAAAATCTCGTCGTATATGTGTTTTATGTGTTATGCTCTTGCATTATTTATTTTATGTGTTTTAGAATTCATATGCAAGTAATTTCTGTACAGGGTTAAAACCTACACTTCTCCTCCTAGACTAAAAGTTGTGTATCAGGGAATTGAAGGGCTAACTTAACAACTCTACTACATAAATCAAAGGAGACCTTATGGTCCTCGACCATACTAGTAGGTCATGCAAGGGTCATCCTATGCATATTACAACCCTAACCAGAACACATCTAGTCACTCTTGGGGCCCCCCTGCTCATCCCTCCAGGTCTACACCTTCTCCTTGGTCTTTTGCATCTCTGTACCATTCCTAGCCGACCAACTAGTCATTTCAACCATATACTCCACCAAAGCCTTAGTGGAATGCATCACCCTAGGGGTGGAGGCCTCCATACAACAATGCTTCAGCTTTATTTCCTTCACCTCCTACTCAACCACAAATTTTACACCCTGCTCCACCTAAACAAACTGAGATGCCTGCCCAGCCAAATCTGAACCCGAACAACAGACAGGCACAACAAGTATACAATGGAGATATATCCTACCCTACTTATGCTATTGAAACTCAAGAAATCAACCTAAGGTCTAGGAGAGTGCTCCCGGACAACAAACCTCCATCTCCACCTAGGGAGAGTGAGGAGGAAAGAGAGGAAAGTATGCCTAAAGTGAATCCACCACCCTTTCCTGAAATAGTAACTCAGCTAGTCCAGCCTACCCCAAAAGAGAATGAACTTCTCAGTGAGTTGAAAAATCTTTGTCAAAATTCCACTTCTCCAAGCCATTAAGGATGTACCTATTTACAACAAACTGATTAAATAGAAGTGTTACAAACATCCAGGGAGGATAAAAAGAGACACCTCTACAATTAATTTCATTAGACAACTATCCAACTTAATGTTGGGGCAGGTAATTTTCCCAAAGTATTTAGACCCTAGAAGCCCTGTGGTATATGTGCACATCAATGGCACCATTGTCCCACACACCTTGATTGATCTTGGGGCTTCCATTAATTTGATGACTAAGGACACCATGCTAAAGCTAAATCTCCAAGGTTCATTGAGAAAGACCACAATAGTCTGACAACTTGCAGACCATTCCATAGTAGCCCCTGAGGGGATTGTTTAGGATGTGATGGTCTCCATTGACTCTTGGGAGTACCCTACAAACTTCCTATTTCTCCAGCCTAAGGGCAATCTTAGTCCTTATCCTCTCACACTTGGGAGGCCTTGGTTGGCCACTATCAATGCCTACATCAGATGCAGGGCTAGAAATATGACTATAAAAAATGGGCATCTGTCCAAGCAGTTCGTCTTGTACCCTCTTGCTCAGTGATCTTTAGAACATGATTTACCTTTATGGCTAGAAGAGGAGGAAGAAGATGAAGCCTACTCAACCCAACTCTATACCCTAGAAACTGCCATGGGAGTAGGAGAATAGGATGAGGATTATTTGATTGAACACATACTCCAAAATCTGACTCCAAACACCTCATCCTTAGAAGAAGTAGTAAAGGAAACCAAGAGTGACCATCAGATTGATCTATGCTTAGCTGATTCAAACTATACTTGTGTCAAGACAATAGAATTCGACCCTGAAAAGAATTTGAAAATCAACCCCTCTCTTTCTGTACACCAAGAAGAAGAGTTGTGCAACATGCTAAGGGAACATCTGGATGCCTTCGCTTGGAGTTACAAAGAAATGAAGGGAGTGCACCCCTCGGTGTGTACTCACCACATTTATATCAAAGAAGGTTGCAAACCAGTTCAATAACCCCAAAGGAGAAAGAATCTAGCTCTTAAGGATATAGTCAAATAAGAACTGCAAAATTTGTTGGATGCAGGATTCATTTAGCCTATCTTGGACATTGAGTGGGTTTCTCCTTTGGTGTTGGTTCCAAAGAAAAATGGGAAGTGGAGGATTTGTCTTGATTATAGAGAGTTAAACAAAGAAAAAAAGAAGGACCATTTCCCTCTACCTTTAATTGACCAAGTGTTAGATGGCCTGGTAGGGAAAACGTTTTTCTCTTTTCTAGATGGGTTCAACGGGTACAATCAAATTCAAATTAGCCCAGAGGACCAGGATAAAACCACCTTCACCTATCCTTGGGGTACCTTCACCTATAGAGTCCTTCCTTTTGGCCTATGCAATGCCCCTTACACTTTCCATAGGGTAGTCCTGAGTATATTTGTAGTAGAAATTTATATCGATGATTTTACACCCTATGGGTGTGATTTCTAGGAGGCTCTGTCTAACTTGGGTAAGGTGTTGAACAAATGAATTGAAATGAACATGTCCCTTAGTCCTAAAAAATGTGAGTTCTTGATGACTGCAAGGATTGTTCTAGGTCATTCGATATCCAACAAAGGATTGCAGGTGGACCCAAATAAGATAGCCATCATCCAAAGGGGCCCACCTCCGCAAAAACAAAGGGATGTCAAAAGTTTTCTAGGTTTTCCTGGATACTATAGGAGATTTATAAAAGACTTCAACAAGTTAGCTTCTCCTTTATTTGGGTTATTGGCCGAAGACTCTGAATTTTTATGTTTAGAAAGCTGTCAAGAGGCCTTGGACACCCTAAAGAACAAGTTGACCACTGCACCTATTCTCCGAGGCCCAAATTGGGCCCTTCCTTTCCATATACATGATGATGCCTCTCACAAAGCCATAGGAGCATCTCTAGGCTAGATAGATAACAAGCTACCTTATGCCATTTACTTCATCAATAAGAATCTGTCAAAAGCCGAGCTGAACTACACAGTGACTGAAAAGGAGCTCCTAGCTATTGTGCATTCATTGAAAAAATTTAGGCATTACAATACATGTTACCAAACATTTGTACATACTGACCATGCCACAATTAAATACTTGATGAATAAACCTGATGTAAATGCCCAGATTAATAGATGGTTACTTTTATTATAATAGTTTGATTTAACTATTATTGATAAGCCTGGAAAGGAGAATGTTGTTGCATATTTTTTATCCAGATTGAATTTTCCTATAGGGGAGGAAGGAATGTTTGATGATCAGGTACTAGATGAACACTTATTCGCCATTTTAGTTCTCTCTCCATCGTTTGCTGACATAGAAAATTACTTGGTGTCTGCACAGTTTCCACCAAACTTGTCCTCTAAGGAAAAGAGCAAGATTGTGAGGAAGAGCGCCCCATTCACTTGGATTGGGGGAAACCTCTTCAAACTAGGTCTGAATCAAATTCTAAAAAGATGTGTCAAGGAGGAGAAAGTATTTGACATCCTTCTAACCTGTCATGATGGGCCTTGTGGAGGTCACTTTGCAACCAAAAAGACAACATTGAAGGCGTTACAAGCTGGTTATTACTGGCCCACTCTTCATCAGGATGTGTGGAGGTATACTAGTCAGTGTGATTAGTGCCAAAGGATGGGGAAACCTACCCCAAGGGATGAAATTCCTCTACAACCTCAAGTGACTTTTGAGCCATTTAACAAGTGGGGCATGGATTTCATTGGAATCATTGACCCTCTATCCAGGAAAAAGCAGTACATCATTATGTGCACTGACTATTTAAACAAGTGAGCTGAAGCTAAGGCCATCAAAGCAACAATAGAAGAGAAAGTGGCTGAGTTCTTAAGGAAAAATGTATTTTATAAGTTTGGGTACCCTAGAGAACTAGTCACTGACCAAGGCAGTCAGTTTACATCTCACATGATTGAAGATTTGTTAAGGCAACACAAGATCAAGCATAATACATCCACTCCTTACCACCCACAAGCTAAAGGGCAAGTGGAGGTAACCAACAGAGCGTTGGAAGGCATTCTAGTCAAAGTGATTAGCAACAATAGAAAGGACTAGGTAGATAGATTAGTTGAGGCCACTTCGGCCTACAATACCACCTAGAAGACCACCAATAGATTCACTTCTTATGACCTTTTCTATGGGAAGAAAGCCCTACTGTCAATAGATTTTGAATACAACACCTTAAGAATGGAAGCACAAATGGATATAGATCTCACCAAGGCACAACAAGAGAGATTTCTCCAGCTAAAAGGGTTAGATGAATTTAGGATGCAGGCCCTCCTGCACACAGAGGTGACTCAAGCTCAAAAGAAGATTTGGCATGACAAGAACATAAAGGACAAACAGTTTTAAGAAGGTGATTGGGCTTTGTTATATGATTCCAAGTACAAGGATTTTAAAGTCAAGTTACTAGATGGTTGGGGCCTTATGTCATAGAAAAATGTCATGACAATGGTTCAATACATAAAAGAACCATTGATGCAGAGGCTATCCCTTTACTTGTCAATGGGTACAGATTGAAGGTCTACAAGAAGCCCTTGTCAAAGCAAGAATTCATCAATGGAATCAGCAATAAAATTATGGTGGTGGAGAAAGTCTTAGCTTCTACCCCATCAAGTCCCTGATAAAAAAAAAAAGACTCAGGTGAAAACCTCCATGAGGCACCTGAGTCCCACTGTTGGGTTGAAAACCTCTTGATGTGACCCAATGGTGTTGAAAAGAAAAGAAAAAATAAAAATATCTCTATGTGAAAACCTCTTTTGAGGCACCCAGGGCAAGCAGCTAGGATGAAAACCTCTTGGATGCAAACTAGTTGTTTAAAAAAAAAGAGAGAGAAACAAAATGTTTGAAAATGTTGTTTGTAGGTCAACGAGAGGAGGATCAGAGAAACTTGAGAGGAACAGAAGGACCTAAAAAATCCATATTTTCATTCATCTACCCCATATTCTTCATTATCCCATCAATTCCTCCATTTATGAACTCCTCCAGCTCATTTTACACAGGCTCTGTGTTTTCTACAAGATTCTCTGTAATCCTACATGATTCCTTGAAAATCTGCAGGAGTTTCCAGTAGGAATTACGGTGGCTTGGGAATCCTAAGAAAAGTGACCCTAGAGCAAGTGGATGACCAGCCTGTGTGAAAAAATAAAATATTTACTCAACCACATCATCACCATGCCTCTCACCATCACGATACCCCTGCATCCATCCAATAAGTAAATTCAAAAAATTACAGTTTTCAAAGAAGAAAAAAAAAATAGATGAGGGTAAGAACAGAGGAAAAAAGGATAATACCTAAAGGCTATACCTCTCACCTACCAATCAATATACTCCTTATGTACCCATGTCAACAATCCTCATGCTCCAAAAGTAAAGAAAAGTATGAAAAGTTTATGGGAGAGGCAGCTACAGGACATCCTGTAGGAAATCCTGTATCAGCCTATCCCACAAAAGGAAATTTCACAGGGTTGTAACCATTTTCAACATAGAGATTGCAATGTTAAGGAAGCTCCTCCAAATCTTAGTAATAGTAGTAGGATCATCAGCATCACTCTCCAGTACTTGCACATCAAAGGAAACAAGCATCAAAAGAGGCCAATACAAAAAAATATGCAGCAAGTACACAACATAGGGACATCATTCTCCAACAAGAATCATCATCAAAGCATCTTACCCACAGGTATGTCATCTTGCTTATGCTCTCTCATTAGCATGATATGATAAAAAATGTAGGATTATGTAAGAGTTGGTTTTATAAGCAAAGGTGGCCAGTTAACTTGGCCACCTTCGGCCAGTCGACGAGGAGAAAATAGTTAGACCACTCCACATGTGGCAGCAACCAAATCAAAAGAAAAAGGAGATAAGGAAAAAATGGTTAAATTACAGATGCTCGAAGTGGGAGATGATTACGAGGTAAGGAGGAATGATGGAGTGATAGTGGGACCAACGGTCCAAAAGGAGGTTCTCATACT
This sequence comes from Pinus tabuliformis, assembly GCA_031772625.1. NCBI lineage: Eukaryota > Viridiplantae > Streptophyta > Pinopsida > Pinales > Pinaceae > Pinus > Pinus tabuliformis. The sequence continues at coordinate 1,235,044,310 of CM062804.1, read as the reverse complement.
TAGGCAGCCAACACACCATCCCACACGATCACCCATATAAAGAAATAAAACACTGATTTCAATGCAAAGAACACATTAGCAATCTCAAGGATTCATCGAAATAAGGTTGTTGTCAGCCTCTTGAAGCAACATCTTCAAGAAAGATAGTGAACATTTTATAGTGCAGGAGCACATACAGGATCCTACAAGAAGACCTACAGGATCCCAAAAGAAGACCTACAGAATCCTACAGGAAGACCTACAGGATACAGAGAAATCATCTCTAGGATTATCAGTGGGTATTAAGGGAGGAGAGATCAAAGGTTGTCCTCATCAGATAGAGTCTGGTGAGGTAGGAGCTATACCTTCCCATATTTTTGAGTTAAAAATAAAGAAAAACCCCTCCATTTGGTTAAGAAAGTTGTATTCTAGGGGAATTATATTGTAAAGTTATCATTTAAATCTCTCACCCACTAGAATTCTCGAATTATATCCATAGAAGCCTCCACAATTACCAAGGGAAAGATGACAGGGGGTTTAGCCAAGAGAGAACCCACAAACATAGTAAGCATTCATCAGCACCCTCTTGTAGTAGAATTTTCACAAGGAACAATTGGATGGGTTTCTTTGAAAGAATGAGAGGATACGATGATGAGGTGGCCAGATAATTTTCTCTCTCACTCATACCCCTCACTAGGACCCATGCCGCTACTGTGGTGAAAGTCATATCAGTAGAAAACACCCCTGAAATTATAAGAAAAAACACCACACTTCTTTTAGGATTACCTTGGAGAAAAGAAGATAAGGGTAACAACACCCTTGCAAAGAAGAAATTATTTTTGGAAGAGGAGGAGGCAATGGCGGACAAAAATGGGGTTAGAAGGGAAATCCTTCCATACCCTTGTAATGAAGTTAATTACCATCTCATTAAATGTATATCATGTGAAGGGAGATATAGTTGGTGTATGGATACCATTTCAGACTTCTCCAAGAACCGATATTTGGAGCAGCCACACATCCTCAAAACAGACTAAGTATACCCTACTTTCATCTTCAATCAATGATAGATATGAGCATCAAAGTGAAGGAGGGAAAACATCAACAACTACCTCATCATGGGTTAATCAACTTATCCTAGGATATGCTCTACAAAACCTAAGAATCCCTATTACATGGAAAATTTTGAGAGACATGTAGGTAGACTCGGGAGTAATTGAAGCACTTGAATATGAGAAAAGCCACACTGCTAGTGAGATGGATGAAGAAACAAAGGGATAAGATGAAGAGGAAACAAAGGAGGAAAAAGATGAAGAAAGGAAAGAGGAAGATGAAGAAGAGACACAAGAAGAAACAAAAGAAGAGACAAATGAGCAAAGTGACATACTAGAGGAAGAAGAGAAAGAGAAATAAAAGGATGAAAAGGAGAATGGAAAAGAGGAACAAAAGGGAAGGAAGAACAGAGGTCTACAGTTCAAGGCAAAGAAGGGGGATAATCACCAAGGGTATCTCCAGAACCCACTGAGAAAGAGGCAACAACTACTCTTACTGCCCTAAGTACACCTATCAAGTCAAAAGGGAAGAGACAGAGACAAACCCCATTGTACTTTAGGACAAGAAGAAGCATAAGGATTGGGCAAGGAAGACCTCAAACGCCCACCAAAATTCCTATTATCATCGAAGACTCACCAAATAAGCAAGAAAAGGTAGCTCCTCTTGAGAAAAATCAAGGAAAAGGATCATCAGGACAAGCCTCTCCCAAATCTCCCATCACTTATGTTAGGAGGCCTATCAAAAGGTCTTCCTCATCAAAAGGAAAAGGTCTCCTACAACAGACATAGAGAGACCTACATGAAGTAGAGACCATCCTACAAGAAACTCTACCAAACCTACAAGAAACTTAGAAAATGGACCAAGAAGGTATCACTCAGCAAGAAACAAAAAAGGAAGACCCAGAACTGAGAGAACCTAGTCCACAACCCAACCTCAACACTTACTACAGGTTCATTGAAGGGGGTAGGGTCATCCCATAGAATCTTTCCATCCCCTTATTCTCTGAGCTTGGGAACGAAAGGGCAAGGACACATAGGTAGATGCAGATTTCCAAATGAAAAGGAGTGGAGGCTCTAGGGCACATTGGAGGAGAAATTAAAGGAGATGGGCAGAGAACTGAGTAGCATAAGGGACAGAGAGGCAATGATGAAAGCTCAGTTGGAGGTAGAGAATGCATGGCTAAGGGGATAACTACAAGAAAAGGAAAGTTAATTGGCAACTATGGCTAGTTTATCCTTAGAGGAAATCCAATGCAGGATTCCAGCAAAGTCTTATGCCTTGTATCTCAAGGAACAATTTCTACAATTCCAAATTAAGACTTTAGCACGGAGAGGCACTATGCCCTTCTAAGACAATAGACAATTAGTTGATCTTTGTGATCAAAGTACCTTGGAAGATAGAGAAAAAATGTCTGAGTTTTACCTGCACAACTTGGCCTTGATAGATTTGAATAATTGATGGCTTTAGCATCATGGATGAATCATGAGGAGGAAAGAGTTGCAGAAATGAAAAAGGTAATGGCAAGAGAAGAGACATAACCCATCATGATAAGAGCTAGGAAATCTAATCCAATGTCTATCATCAGCACCCACAACCTAATTGCAAATGATCCTAAGCTTTCACCTAGGTACCTTGCTGCACAAGAGCAAGCAATCACACACTTTGAAGAAATGTTCAGATTGCTAGGAGATGATAGCATGCAATCTTGCCAAAGGAGATGGAAGACCTTGCCTTACAGCCTAAATAAGATAATATTATTCTCCCCAGAGGATGAGAGAGGCACTAAATAGAATACCCATGTACAAGCAAGCTCTAGAAAGACTCAGAGTCAATTGGATTGGCTTAAGACTCAGTCCACCCCTTCTCCTAGTAATGTTGGAAGGAAGGAAAGAAGAAGAAGAAAGAAAGCGGTCGGAAGAAATAGAGAGGAAGGTGGGATTTTATTCACAAAAAGAAGAAACTACCGCAGAAGCATGGGATGTCAAGGAGGCCACTAGAGCAATGAAGGATATGGATATAGATTAAGTTTCTCAGTGGATGAGAAACACCTTTCGTAGGGGGGTGATGATGAGCCTCATCATTGGGTAACTATATGGACCTTAATAACCTTCAAGCTCATTAAAATAAACTCTTTTCATAATTCCTTACATATTTTAATTATATTTTTCTTAATGAGATGATTAAGAGTAAGATGTTATGTCTAGTGGTATAATGTGCATTGATTGCAAGTTTTTGACAGAAAATGATGGAAATTTTGGCTAATTAAGGGTAGAAACTCAAATGAGACAAGGAGGAGATATTATAGGAGATATATCCTCCTCATTTAATCCTCACTCATTCGAATATTCCTCAATCAAATCACACTAGATCGGAGTTGCAAGTAGCCGAGTCATGGAGATCATGGGCAACCGAGCCAGTCACAGTTAAGAGCTAGTTCATCTTTAGTTTGGGAGCCAAACCTCCCTAGATTTAAGGAATTTGTTAGAGACTTCAGTTGTATAAATAAGGATTCCTAAAGCCCCATTAGGATTTGGATTTTTTATGTAAGAGCACTAAGAATTTTTGAGTTCAAGCTTTGTGGAAAAACATTGTTATGCACTTTTTCTAACATGATAATGAGAATGAGAATTTCCTTGATCCAGCACTAAGTTGACTCAGTGAGTTGAAGCTCTTGGGTTAGGGCACAACCCTAGTAGAAAAGGCTCCTCTTCTTGTACTTGTATGCTTAGGTGATTTCATAGATTAATGGTTGAATTGGTTTTAGCATTGTTTCATTACAAGTAGTTGTGAATTTGATTAGTTTGCCACCATTGTGCATTACTTTAGTAGTAGCTTAGAAAGATAAAGGAATACCAAAAAGGCTAGTAGCAGGTGGATTTGGCCTCACTCCTCCCTTCAAGGACTATGGCTTGAGGAAAAACTCCTATTCAGCCCCAAAAAGACATAATTATGATTTCTTATGGAATTTAGGGTTTTCGGCTACTTAGGCCAACATCTTTTCAGTTTTCAAAGATAGGTTTCAATTGGCATTTCTGATATCTTCAACTTTTTATTGGATCTCATGGTGTTTCACAATCTTTTGCAAGCATTTCCATGCATGAACTAGGCACCTAAATAATGAAAATCTATTTTCTTAAGTTGATTGGAGATATTCCTTCTTTGATATGATTCATGTATAAATGCCAGTAATGTATGTATTGTAGGAGTTTCAATAGTGCAAAAATATCTCATGTTAGCAACCCCAGCTTAAACTCATCGATACATGATCAATAAAATCCAGCAAGTCCCTCAACTAATTCATCATTCCATAAGAAAAAATTTCGAGGTTTGTTTAGCAAATCCAACCATCTTACAAACTCTGTTTTGAGCTCTGAAGAAGTCATAGCCACTCCCTTTCCCTATTTCTTCCATCATTCACCTTCCCTAAGCCCTATACCACCTTCCCAATCACTCCTATTTCTCTCGGCTGGATCCTGTAGGAATACAGGGGATCTTGTAGGAGCATTAGGACATCCTGTAGGAAGCATTATTACATCATGTAGGACGACCTGTAGTGGCCTGTTTTGAGGCTGATTTGTGGAAAAAGCATCCAAGAATATAGGAGAAGACCCCTACTTTCCTCCCAAACCATATGACCTTCCATCACCATCTCTAACCCACCTGCCACATCACCAAGAAGATTTAGCATTCACATTTTCACAAAAAAAGACAAAAAGGAAAAAAGAGTTATTGTGTTCATTCATATGCACATCAGTAGAATGTTTGGTTATTTTAGATTGCATGTTTAGGATAGTTAGGATTACACACATGTTATCTTAGAACTCTTCTGAAGTAAGATCTCTTAGCAATTAGTTAGATGAGTGGTGTGTTTAAAGCATTGATTTCAGTCTTTACTTACTGCAGTAGACAATCTTCCCATTCTCCCAATTAGTGTGAAATTCCCCTTTCTTCATTGGTAGTCAAACTTCTTCTAAATCAATAGAAGGTTGGTTTGAGAAACCATAGTGGGCTATCTCCAGCTCAGGAGTGACAGAGAGTGGACCCATCACATCAGCTTGTGTATACAGCACTGTCACCTCCAAGTTTGTACGAACCCCGGGTTGATAAAATAAAGTTGGTAGCCCCAGGAATTGCACCATTCTTACTGAAATACTGGTGCTTATCAATCTCTCTTTAGAGAGCTTCATTTTTCTCTTAGGTATCCAAAGAAGGAATGTGATGGATGATTTTTTGTATAAAATTTGAATGGCACAGAAGCCGAATTTCACACACAGAAGCTAAATTGCATGTTGGGTGTGATTAATTTATTCTATGTTGACCAAGATGCTATGGTTTTTTTCTCCAATTTCACACACAGAAGCTAAATTGCACACCCAATTTTTTCATATGGTAAATTAATTAAAGATTTGGAAGATTAAAAATCACAAAAAGAAATAAAGGAAAAAAAAAAATGAATTTTATAATGTAAATTAATGGAGGATTTAAAAAAATAGAAAGAAAATACTTGAATTGTTCAAACTTGATTACAATCTGCATAATATATGATGGAGTGAATCTAGCTGCAAATGAGTAGAATGAAAGTTTATGAAACAATTGTTAGGTGGTTTTATAGATTTCTGTTGTTGAATTTTATTGGAAAGGAGGATTGACATGGATTTCTTTTTTCCAAATTTAAGTGTGCGTTGTGGATTCATTTGGATGTCATCCAATGGCTAATAAACTCTTATGGTTAATCCTTGTGCTTTCCATTGTGTTTTCTTGTGTTTAATTCCTGAATCTTGTGTGTTGGTGTCATTTATTGCTTTGAGAAGGTTGTATTGATGAACATATATGCAGTTACAGCTGGCACATACATTCTCTTTTCCTGTGCAAGAAACATTGAACTTTGGGCATAACTGCTCCAGTTTATATTTATTGGGGTTGGTCTGATGTGACATGTGTCATGTTGGATAGTATGGGATGGAAGTTTTGCTTGATAATTTTGTCTTGTTTTCTGAAAGAAATTATATCTAACAGCAATTTGATTTGACACTTTGTTTCTCCTTCGTGTGGGATAAGGGAGTTAGATAAAATTTGGCTTCTTGTGTATGGATTTGAATTTGACCTCTTTACTTTGATAGATTTAAACTTATAACCTTTTAAAAAAGACATTTATATATGACAGCAATTTGATTTGACACTTTGTTTCTCCTTCGTGTGGGACAAGGGAGTTAGATCAAATTTGGCTTCTCATGTATGGATTTGAATTTGACCTCTTTATTTTAATATATTTAGACTTATAACCTCTTAGAAAAGACATATATCTCACACTAATTTGATTTGACACTTTGTTCTTGCTTCGTGGGACAAGAGAGTTAGATCACATTTGACTTGTGGATTTGAATCTAACCTTTTTACTATGTTATATTTAAACTTATAACCTTTTTAAAAAGACATATACTTTTAATCATTAAACCCAACCAAAATTATCTTCCCTGTCAAATTGAAAGGACACTTATCATTCCACCGCATACATAAATTAAAAGCTTTAAACATCACTGATATATCAAACTGTGAGACTCTTAATAAAGATGTCAAATATAATATCTCGCGAAGGATTTTCTTCCATACCTCACAACTTATATACAAATTAAGACACTCAAATATGAGTTGGCGCTTATAAATTGCTTCATTCAATTTCTTAAATATTATACAACTATAAACTCTAAAAATCACTAAGAATAAGTGTGTTAATACTAACTCACACATAGTTGAGTGAAACTTGCTAAACTTAAATTCCTAAAAATAACTTGAACTAATAGCTAACTAAACTAGATGACTTAGTTAACAAGAGAGATTATTCTCTAACACTCCACTTTAATCTCAACCACTAATGCTTGTTGGTCTAAGTCTCAACTAAGTTTAGAAAAATTGAGATGGTTTTTTCTTCCTTGTGCTCCAAGGTCTATCCTTTACCTATCTTTTCTTATTTTCTAGATTCAGTGTTATTTTGATAGTCTCCTTAATTATGTCCTTGTATTTTTTGTCTAATTTTGGTTGCACATCTGCATGTACCTCATCTGCTATTGATTGAACTTTTCTATAAATTCCTATAAGATCAAAAAAATCATTTTTGTTTCCTTTCACCTTCTCTTTCACTATTGAAATATTTTATTTTGTGTTTCATATTCTAATGTAGTTATGGTAGCTTTTCCATAATCAATTTCAACTTCATTATAACTAGCCATTGCAATCAACTTTTTAAGAAAAACTGGCTTACCTTCGTAATCAATATCAACATTCACTAATAGGTTCTTCTGACTTGTTGTTGTTGCTTTAAACTTGGTTTCAATTTTATCGTCAACATGTGTATCTATACCCTAAAATTCACTTTTTTTGACCATGTTCATGCACTGCACGTTGTAGAGAATCACTATTTTCTTTTGCAATTACTTCAATTAGATTTACTTAGGACAACTTTATTGTCCATTTATTTTTTTAGTCTTCTACTTCAATAAGAAAATCCATAAGGTCTCCAATTATTTCTACCATGGTAGAAATTGAGAGAAGAACAAAGAGCAAGATTATGCACAACCAAAATCACACATTATATTGTATTGATCCCAATGGTTACATATATATAGGAATACATAGCTCTTCTAGATCCTAGAATAGTGGATTTAGATAACTAATACAACTGACACATAGGAAAATAATTACTCCTAGATTGACACATAGGGACTCACAACAACCTAAAATAAATGGAAGCATTACTTCCAACACCCTCCCTTAATAATTACATGTAAAAAATATAGAAAAAAACATATTAGAATAACAATATGATCACTGTCTGATTGGTCTTCATCAGCACTCACATCCACTTTGGAATATCGCCAACACCGCTCTTTCTACACCACCACATCTTCGAGCTATCACTTGACCTCCATTTAAAACATAACTATCTCTAACCATTGCTGATAAACTTTGTACAATTGAAGCTTCTTCACTACATTCCCAAAGAATAGCCCAGATATTGAATATCTCTATAGACATGCTTCCATCTTAGTAGTATGCATCGAAATACATACTTTTAGTTATATACGAAAGTTGTCTATGTACTACACTTATCCAGCATTCCATCTGTTGACGGTGCTGGACCTACCAACATGTAAGGGGATCTCCCCGATAAGAAGTCCCAATTAGAGCTCAGACCGTTTGGTGTAGGAGTCCCAACAGTGGGTTGTATGGTAATGCCTTGATCGCGATTTCGCATAGAGGCAATTAAGATGTCTCTATTGGTAGCAATGGTGTGACAGTTGTAGCAAGCCAAGGAAGGTGCATGAGAGGTTCTAACACACATTGGTTGAGATGAGTGCGCCCCTTGGAAACCTGTGATAGCACGGAGTTAAGAAGGGAACACATGAGCAAAGATGCATCACAACATGGAAGGAAAGTTAGCTACGTTAGCTAGCAATCAAAAGTGATGGTTAAACCAACATCACGTTTTAGAAAGGCTCACACATACTACAAAATATTCGATACATGCATGCGTAAGAAAACAAATACATATATCATTTAGAGTAAACCAGATAACATAGAATACAATACAACATATGTATGAAATGTGATGGCTCTGTTATATTAAGAAGTGTAAGTTCCAGCCATACACTACATCCATGTCTAACCACTAGTTCCGACAGCAGAACATTACAACCACAACCATCTACTCCTCCAAAGAGATATACTAGCTATGCACAGTGGAGAAGCAAAGGCTCATTACAATATTGTCCAAGCTCTCTCTAAGATAGTCCTATCAGAAGCTTGGTTGACAGAAAGCCTTTACAATGAGTTATGAGGTTATATTTATAACAAAGGGTGGGGTGACCCTTGACATTCCCCTTTGTGACAATTCGTCTACCCTCATGACTCTTCATCTACTCTATGACTATTACATCCAACTATCGACACCTGAACTTCCACTTTGTTGGCATTATGACACAGATTTGGCACTATGACACAGGTGTTGTCCTTGATGGCAACTCACTCAGATGACAGATCACAGTTTAGACTCACAGAATGAAGAAAAAGAGGTATACGCAGGTTCTCCATTGACCAAGCCACGTGTACACGTGGGTTAGCAGACCAAAAGACACATATAGCATACACACGCACTTTCACGGAAGGAAAGTTACGTACATGTTGGAAAACCTAGTTTTGGTCCTTGGTATTTGGTCCAAGGTATTGGTCCTAAGGTCCATGGTATTGAGGAAGGCCTAAGACTATAAAAGGAGGAGAATATCATTAGGCAAAGGCACTCATGAATTGAATATCTAATAAAGAGCAAGATCTAGAATACAGGTGATTGGGTTATGGTGCATAGCTAGATCTGAATCAAGGATGAACCTGAGTGCTTGATGAAGGATAAGTTCTATTGATGGGTCAAGATCTTAAGGCTTGAAGAGAAGTATCGTTCTGTGGTTTTGATCTTTTATCTAAATAACTGGCGCATGTTGTAATCTGTAAATATGATGATCTGGGTATAACTGATGTCTAGAATTGTTGTAAAATTTAAATCATCATTTACAGATCTGTACACAGGTTCACTTTAGCAAAGGCACGTATACACACTAGTTCTGCATATCAAAATAGCGTATACGTAGGTTCACCTTGAGATAACGGTGTATCTACATAGGTTCGACACATTGAGGTAGCGTATAGCTAATTAAATATGCTTTAGCTACTTCTGTTTGCTGTTGCAGTGTTATGGGATCTGGATTGGGTTCTGGTTACTGTTGTTGTTACTGATTTAGGTCTCAATCATCCTTTCAGGTTAGATCTTGAATTTCAACCCTCTAGATCGGATTTGGTATTCTCAAATATTGCTAAAACAAAAAAACATCCATTGCTACCTCCAACTTTATTACTTTGGATATATATCACTAAGCAGTGAATACATTTTGCTCCTCGTGCAAACTAATGTCACAAACGACTAACATAAACACTCACACACTATCCTATTTATATACAGATAATAAAACTTTAGATCTCTTCCATCTTTTGGTCCCTCTTGAAGGGAGTCAAACCCATATCGGTTCTGATACCATGATAGAAATTGAGAGAAGAACAAAGAGCAAGATTTTTCACAACCCAAATCACACATTATATCTTATTAAACACAATGGCTATATATATATATATATATATAGATAGATAGATAGGAATACATAACTCTTTTATATCCTATAATAGAGGATCTAGATAGCTAATACAACTCACACATAAGAAAACGACTACTTCTGGATTGACACCTAGGGACTCACAATGACAACTCACAACAACCTAAAAGACATGGAAGCATTACTTCCAACATACCATATGAAAATCTTCAATTTCTTTGATTACAATGGAATTTCAATGATAATTTCAATGAAATGTGGCTCAACTTGATGATGATGTTAGCTATAAGTTGATCCCTTTGATCTTGTGTCATGGTGGTTTCATAGGTTGCTTGATTTGGGGCTTCTTTAAACCCATGCAATACAATATCCCATAACTCGTTCCTTCATAATAAGGTTATCATTTTGATGATCCAAAACTCATAATCTTTATGAATAAAAGAAAGAAGTCGGACAAAATAAGGATAAAAAAAAATCTAATTATAATGTAAAAATCACCTTCCAAATATGATTATAAAAAATAAACTTTTCATAAATATATATATCTTTTTTTTCTTATCTCTTCTTTTTTTCCCAAAAAAATAATTTATTTTCTTTGTTTCTTATATATTTTCATACATTTTACAGACAACTGGTTGGAATTTTGATTTATTTGACTATAACCAAACCTAACTTAGCATATTTAGTTAGTGTGTTGAGTAAGTTCATGACAAAACCTCTTGAAAGTCATTGGGTGGTAGCAAAAGGTGTCTTAAGGTATCATTTTTTTTAACAGGAACAATTAAATTCTATTTTGTGATAAGAGGTTGGGCCAGAGCCTAATCAACCCCTATTACATATTCTTCAATAGATTTCTTTCATTCGACACAACACAGTCATAATCCAAAGATGATCCATTAGCCATGCGATGAGAACCCATCTTCCACATTAGTTGTTGTTGTAGTTACATAGGATACCTTGGAGATGCAACACAGGAGCATCAAAAAGAGGAACAAAGTTATGATCCATTTCCGTTTCTCAATGATAGGAAGAATTGAATCCTAAAGATGCCCAGAATCGAATCCTTCAACACATTCAGCTTTGTTCTCGTCTACCTTCACGGATATATTTAACTGAGTCATTGTTTTATAAATTTCTTGTTTGTTGAATGCATAGAAAATTCCTTAAGCGAGAAAGAGTAATGGCTAAGTTGATTGGGACGAGTAGGGTATAAGGTCCTGTCTATAATGTTGTAACAGAGCCATGACATAGATTGAGTTGTCATCAAAGTTCAGAAGTGATGAGATTGTTTGTATGTAACTTGCGAAGTTTATTTGGAAAAAACATGGAGACAGATACTTTTCTAGTTGGAGGGTGTAACATGGAGAACATTGCCGCAATTGTCTTGTTCTTGCACAAATGGGAAAATTCTCTCTTATGGAATAGGGTACGAAACAGGTGCTTCATCATTATTTGAGAGTTCTCCTTGGGCTAAGAGGCAACCCATGTTTTCCCTTATGTCCGCTTCCTTGTTTAGATTTTGGAGGATGTGATAGATGGAACTGGTGGTGAAATTATGCAACACTTTCTTGAATCTCTGGAGGGTCTTTTTGAGTATTGGATTGTTGAGATAGTTACCTGTGTTTGAGATTTTTATTAGGATTTTTGAATCCCTGAAGACTTGAATGTTTTTTCCTCCGTTCCTTTGAGCAAGATGGCAAACTTTGAGAAGTCATAATATTTATGTCTAGTTGTTAGTGCTTTGTCCTAGGCCCCAACTAAAACTGTCTTTGTTGTTCTTGTCTGGGGAGTACATTACACCCCCTACTCCTAATATCCTCGAGTTTCCTTTGGAGGCTCCGTCGAAGAAAATCGTGACTTTGCCCTATTTCTTCCACCACTTTTGATAATCCAGTTTAGGGGTTCAGAGCTTCCACTCTTGGTTGGAACAAGGCTGAGAGGGGTTCTTTTTATTGCTAGCACACCTCAGAGACTCACCAAGCCAGATGATCTCTTCTAGGAGGAGCGCATTGTCTGGATTATGAGGCTGATTATCGATAGTTTCCCGCAACAATGCTTTGGCTTCGGCAGCCACTACAGTGGGAGAGAATAGACTGTTTTTGAAAGTGGCTTCATTCCTTGCGAACCACACTTCCCAGCTAATGAATTTTGGTATTGCATACCAGATTTTGGCTCACGTGGATTTTCTCTTTAACACATGAGGGGATCGCCCTTTCGAGTAGGCAAATAAATTAACTACTGTGAGTTATGCTAGGGTTTGAGCATTGAGCCTGTACATAGCCTGCATCCATACTTCTTGAGTGCAGGAGCAGTCAATAAGAAGATGATCAAGCATTTCCTGAGCTAAGAAATAGATAGGGCACCTATGGGGCCTGATAATTCCATGTTTCACTAAGTTGTCTCCAATCAGGATCCTTCTGTGCATGAGAACTCAGTAGAAGAAGTTTATCTTTGGGAGACCAAAGGGGTCCCAGACATGTTGTCATAATGAAGGAGAGTGGATCTGCAAGTGCTATTCTTGGAGAGATGCCAAAGCCCTACGATGTTGCATAAGCATCGGTCTTCTCCCAGCCCCAATTTTCTCTTGAGAGGAGGTGCACAGGAGCCATTCCCGATATTGCAGCAAGGAAGAGGCAATGTTGAGGATGCAGCTTGTTTGGGAGGCAGTGGAAAGCCTAGGAAATCCAATTCCCATCAGAGTCCCATGGAGAAAAATCTACCATCTTGTGGATGTCATGTTGAGTGAGACAGTCACGCAGATCTATGAATTCAGGGGCGAATTTGAGGGGTTGGAGTCCCATGATCTTATCTTCCCATAACCCGATTCTTTTCCCGTTTCTAGGGATTATGTACAGGTGATCTTTAAAAAAATCCCAACCTTGGCTGCATAGCTTCCATAGAGTGGTTCATTTACATGAGGCTCCTTCATCCATATTGTTTATTGAGAGCCCGTGCAAATACTTTTTAATGAGTAATTGGCTTACAAGATGTCGATGATTTGAGAATATTTTCCAAGGAATATTTCCTCCCAAAGCCAGATTGGTCAACCCGGGGTCTCTTACCTGAAGACCACCTTCTCATAATGGCCTTCTCACAATATCCCAACTTACCAGGGAATTTTTTTTTGATTCCCCTTTCCTCCTTTCCACAGGAAATTTCGAATCAACTTAGAAAGATGCTCGATGATCATTTTTGGAGCCAAAAGAAATGAAGCCTGATAGATTGGAAGGGAGGAGAGAACAAATTTTACAAGGATAAGCTTCCCTACTATGGTAAGCCACTAACCACCCCAAGAAATGATTTTTAACTTAATTGTGTTGATAATTTCCAGCCAATGATGGGCCTTGCTGGTTCCCAAAGTTAAAGGCAGGCCTAAGTACTTGAATTTATCCCAGGAGGCGAAACCCATGAAGCCTAGGGATAGAAAAATCCGAAGAATGGTTTGTTGATCTACTGCCCATCCTTACACTACACTTTTCCTCCTATTGACTAGAGCTCCGGAAACTCTGCAGGAGCTTTGAATAACATCGTTAAAATCCCTTGCAATTTTAAGGGAGGCACCTCCCATGAGAAGAGAGTCATCAGTGAACAAGGCGTGATTAATTGGGTCTGTTCCTCTCATCGCCTTGATGCCTGGAAGTGCCCCATTTAACTTCTTTGTTGTCAGCTTTTGACTTAGAGAATCTTCCATCAAAATGTATAGGAAGGGGGACAGTGGGTATCCTTTCCTTATGCCCCTCGAAGCTTTGAAATAGTTGGTTAGACTGCCATTTACTAAAGGGGTTATCCACATCTCTCCTATACATGCTTTAATGAATTTCATAAAATCAGATCTGAAGCCAAAAGTGGAAAGAACTTGGAGGAGAAAAGAGTGCCTTACTCGATCAAAGGTGTTCTTCATGTTCAGTTTAATGAGTATCCCTTGCTTTTGGCATTGGTGGCTGGAATGAATGGTTTCCTGCACTAGGATCACATTATTGAGGATATGCATGCCTTTAACAAACCCACCTTGGTTGGGAGAGATGAGTTTTTCCAGCAGAGGCTTAATTATATTTGTAAGAAGTTTGGAGATAGTTTTGTAAGATGCATTGCAAAGCGAAATTGGCCTAAAACAGTCAAAAGTCACCGGGTTCGCTTCTTTTGGGATTAGCGCTAGGAAAGTGGAGTTTGTGCTTCCTCCCACTTTGGCTTTTTGGAGGAAGCCTTTGATTATTCGAAACATATTAGCTTTGATGATGTCCCAGTAATTCTATAGAAATGAACGGAGAACCCATCAAGTCCTGGAGCTTTGTCTGGTTCCATCATCTAGATGACATTGCTGATTTCATCTTCAAGGAAGGGCTTCAAGAGTCTTGAGTTATCCTCCTTGTTTACCATTCTTGGAACGTGAGTGAGGAAGTCTGATGATTCCTCCTCATCGTCCAAATATTCTTCTTTGTACTACTAATGGAAATGAGAGGTTGCAGCCTCTTTTAACAGTGTTGTACCTTTGAGGATAGTCCAATCAGGGGAGGTAATTTAAGCAATGTGATTTCTAGAAAGAAAAGCTCGAATTTGCTTACGAAAGAAGGTAGATTTTTTGTCTCTAGACATGAGCTAGAGATTATGAGATTTGAGCCTAAAGGATTCTTCCTCCACTCAGAATTATTAGAGAGAGAAGAGTTGGGCTTCTTGCTCATTCTGAATTTCTGAAGAGGTAATGTCTTGCAGCTCCATTTCCAGTTTTTGATCGAACAGATGCTTGGTGGTCTACTTTCTAAGCCTAGTGGGGGATTCTAAAGGATTTTTTATCCATTCTTTCAAGGATGTTTTGGTGGCCTTTAGTTTTTGTTCCCACACATAGTTGGGTAATCCAAGAACAGAGATGGACCAAGCCTTCAAGACTGTGTCCATAAACCCTTCCATGTCTATCCATTTGGGGCTGAACCAAAAGGGGATGGGCCCTAGTTTTTCCTCTTCTTCGAACAATAGAAGAATGGGTTTATGATCTAATGTCAACTTTGGTAGAATTTTAGTGGATATAATCTTCTTTTTAGAGAAGAAGGTGCTCTGAAGTAAAAATCTGTCCAAACGGGCTAAAATATGCTCCACCCCATCTCTGTTGTTTGACCAAGTGGCGAGCCCTTTTTTTTGCTTAAAATCCAATAAGTCCAATTGTTGAATCATGTCTTCCAAGAAGGGAAGGAAATGACCCCTACTGTTGATTCCTCCTCTTTTTTCCTTTGGCTCAAAGATTAGATTGTAGTCTCTTGCTACAACTATATTATTGGGGGAGTAACAATCTAGAAAATCAAACAGGGTTTTCCAACTGTCTTTCTTTTCTGCATAGAGGACTGGGACATAAATATTAAAGAGGACGAAGGTGATCTTACTTGCAAGGTGTCATATTTCAATATAGATCCAATGCTACGTTTGGAAGGAGCTTTCGAGATGGAATTTGTCTTCCTCGCAAAGAGTGGTGAGCCCACCACATGTACACCTTTCACTTACTACTTTTCCAGCTTTTGTTTTCCATTTTACTTTGCTGAGGTCGAGAGGGGAATCCCCTTCTATTTTAGTCTCTTGGAGCATGAGGATCTCAGGGGATTCTGATTCCAAAATGTTTTTCACAATTTCAGCTTTTAAGGAATTCCCCAAGCCTCTGCAATTCCAAGAGACTAATCACATTATTTACTAGCAAAGGGGGGAGTAGACCCTCCCATGGGAGGCCTGGTTCTAGTATTTCTGCTGATGGACATCTCAATCGTGGGTTGGATACCTTTCATTTTTGTCTCTCAACCTCTTTTTCCCTTGCCTCTCTGTGAGATTTCCTCCCAACTCTTTTCAAAGGCCTCTCGATTTTCTCATCTTCCAAGGATCTAGAGATCTCTAGAGACTTCTTCCTTGTCATCTCTACATAGGATGGGGGGCTAAATGAACCTCTTGGAGGTCTGGCTTGTAGAGGGCCTGTTTCCTCTGGTCTTTTATCCTCTACCATAGTAATGGGCTATTGTTCGACCTCTTCAAATGTTGTAGCTAGGGGTTCTTCTGGTGTGCTGAGTATTTCAAAGGTATTGTTGGATGTCTCTACTCTTGGAGGGCCTGTGCTCCCCTCCCCTTGTACCATGGGAGGTGCTCCGCTCCCCATGGGCACTACTTTCCCTTTGGTTTTGCTATTCTATTTAGTTGGTGTTGATTTCTAAACCTAAGTCCATTGTGCTCCCTTCGAGTTCTCGACCTCCTCCTCTATTTTCTTTTTATAATGCCTGGCAAAGTGCCCGTAGCCATGACAATGCTAACATTTAAATGGGAGTTTCTCATAGTCTAACACTTGAATGTGAGACCAATCAGCCACCGTGAGCTTTATAGCTTCAAAGAAGCCTTCCTCCAGGTCGACTTCTACAAAAATTCTCGCGCATGAGTACTGGTCCCTCCTTTCTGCACGTTCTATGTATTTTCCAAGCTTATTGCCTATGGTTTCTAGAGATTTGGGGTTCCAGCAATGCAGAGGTAAGTGAGGCAAGCGTACCCAAATAGGGACAACTGAGGGAACATCCTGAGTCGGATCGAAATCCAGGGTCCATCGGTTCAAGTACTGACCCTGAGGACCCATGAAATATGGGCCATTTCTAAATATGAGATTTCTATCCTCTATTGAATCAAAGACGAACATGAAGAAGCCCTTACCGACTAAGTGACTTTTGATTCCTCCTTTAACCAGAGATTTCCAATTTCTTTGCACCCAGACATCAACGGCTTTGGGCAAGGGCCAAAGCTCGGTGAATTTCCCTATAAGCCCTTGTTCTTCTAGATTCAGAGCTGATCTCTAAGGTTCTTTGGTCAGCAAGGCAAACGTGGGGATGGTTTCCAACCTTTTGATAGACACTTGTGAAGCAATTTGGTTGAGGAGACTTCTTCATGATGCAGAAGAAGAACAAAAGGATGCTACGGTGATCAAGTGCCACAACCAAAGTTCAATCAAGCTCGCAAATAATTTTGTTTTTCATAAAAACACAAAACATATAGATACTCAATTTTACTTTGTTAGAGAAAAAGTTCAAGCCAAAGAGATTTTTATTGAATATTGTAACACCGGTGAAAATGCAGCTCATATCTTCACAAGTTTCTTGGGAAAACTAAATTTGAATTGTTTAAGGAGATTTTAGGTGTGCAAGTGAATCCCTCCTCCATTAAGGGGAATTTTTTATTGAATATTGTAACACTTGTGAAAATGGAGTTCATATCTTCACCAAGCCTCTTGGGAAGACTAAATTTGAATTATTTAGAGAGATGTTAGGTGCGCAAATGAATCCTTTCTCCATTAAGGAAGAGAGTTGAAAATAAATGTAAAAAATTTGTTTCACGATTGTATATGTCCTATTATAATTCGTTCCTGTTTTCTAAGAGATGGTTTTTATCTCCTTCAATTGAATGTAGCTTGAGCAGTCTCAAAGTGTAGCTTGTTCACTTATGAGCTGCTAATTTATATAAGTTTCACTATGTTTTTGTCTTTCCATTTTTTTAACAAATTTACTAACCATGGTTAAATTTAATTTTCTAAAAATAATGCGAAACTAATAAATAAATTAACTCAATAACTAATAGGAGAGATAACTCTATGAAAGAAATAACTCTAGCACTTCCATTTTCTTTGTCAGTTTTAATTTGTGGCACTTTCAATTTCTTTGCTTTAATTCATCGCAATGAACATCCGTAGCATTTTCATTTTCTGTCAGTTTGAATTTGTGGCACTCTCATTCTCTTTGCTTTAATTGATTACAATGAACATCCATAGTCATTGGTAACAAATAACTTCTAGCACTTTCATTTTCTTTGTCAGTTTGAATTTGTGGCAATTTCATTTTCTTTCCTTTAATTGACTACAATGAACTTCCGTAGTCATTGGTAACAAATAACTAGTCGCTCTGCTCGACTTTTGTTTCATCCTTTGGTATAATCATGGTTGTTGCAAAGGAGGAGCTCTGTTTTGTGGCTCTTCTATTTCCAATCCTGCCTATGGTGTCCCTTGCACAGTACCATGGAAACACTATGTCAGTTTTCTCATTCCCATCATTCGACAACGAAAACCGCAGTCGGTTGATATACATGGGAAACGCTTCTTCTCACATGGTTACATCGATCTCACTCCATCGCCGAATACTACATCCCGTGCTTCCCATGAGTATTCTGACATGTATGACTGCATCATAAGGGTTCTTTACTGTAAACCCATCACCCTCTGGCCGGCCACATTTACTACCACCTTCACCCTGTTGGTTAAAACCATCACCCTCCTTGATGGGCTGAAGAATTTCAATGCCAACTGTCTGGCCTTCATCATAGTCCCCAACGACGGACCCTTTATTCCAGAGAGCTCCAGCGGATCTTTGGGTTTGTTCGATTCATCCACAGACGGAAACAAAACGAATCAGCTAGCCATCGAATTCGACACCTTCAAGAATGAACGAGATCTGAACAACAACCACGTGGGCATAGACATCAACGTCATGATATCCAACGCGACGGTTGATCCCGGTCAAAACGGCATCGACCTCAAATCGGAGCGGCCGATAAGGTTTCCAATCCATTACGATGGCTGGAGCAAAACCCTGCAAATATATGCCGCCTATGCAGATCGACCAGTTCCCTTTTCGTTCATCTTAAATCACACAATCGAGCTATCAAGAACCGTTCCGAGATCAGCGTACCTGGGATTATCGGCTGAAACGGGGAATTCTTTCGAGATTCAGTGTATTTTGAACTGGAATTTCAGTTCCGTTAGCCTGCCCGAGTCGTCTTTGCATATACACCCAGAACAGACTTCGAAGCACGATTCGATAAGTAGGGGACTCCAGATCAGCCTCCTTGTCGGTTCTATTACCGTCAGGCTTGCGCTGGCAGGATTGTCGGCATGGTTCGTCGCTAGAACTACGAAGAGGAGAAGAGGTACCAGACCGATCTCAGACCAAAGGCTGAGCGGGAATCTAGCGATTATGGAGGGTCACTCTGCAGGCTCACCTTATGGGCCTCATGGGTTCTCCTATGAACGATTTTGTGGGGCGACAAAGAACTTTAGCGAGATGGAACTGCTTGGAACCGGTGACTTTGGGAGCGTTTACAAGGGAACTCTTGAAGGTCGAGAACGAGACGCAGCACTTGTCGCGGTGAAGAGAATCTCCGCATTGTCGAGACAGGGAAAAAGGGAATTCATCTCAGAGATAAGTACTATAGGCCCACTTCGACATAGGAACCTGGTGCAGCTCCAAGGCTGGTGCCATGACAGGGATGAGCTATTGCTCGTCTATGACTATATGCCCAACGGTAGCCTCGATAAGCTCCTCTTCACGCAGTCAGGGGACAAACGTCCGAATCAGGCCCCCCTGACATGGGTCCGAAGGCACCGAATATTATGTGGGCTGGCTTCAGCTTTGTTGTATCTTCATGAAGAATGGGAGCAGAGGATCGTTCACTGGGACGTTAAACCCAGCAACTTTATGCTAGATGGGGATTCCAATGCCCGTCTCAGTGACTTCAGACTCGCGAGACTCATTGGACATGATGAGACATCTCCTGTTGTCATAACCAAGATGGCAGGGATGCCTGGCTACTGGGTGCCCGAGTGCGGTTACACAGGCAGGGCCACTGCAGAATCCGATGTTTATGTTGGGTATTTTTGATGGGAAAATACCAAAAACAAACAATATAAACACACAGAGGCAATGCTCTGTTTCACCTTTCACAGGATCTTTTTGTGCACAGGGAAGCTTAAAAAAATTTACTGGGGAACAGAGTATTTCACCACCATAAAAACATTCTATTCATTAAAAAACTGATACAAACTTCATCCTCTTTTACTGAGAGGGGTTTACCACTGTAAAATCCTTTTTATATTCACTGCTGTGAAAAAACAACTTACTGCTATAATAAAAGCTTACATAAGTTTACTGCTGTAAAAAAAAATTACACAGGCTTACAAAAATTCGCTCCACCATTTTCTTTATGCACTGCTGTGCAAAACCACACATGGCTTTTCTTACTCCTCTGTTTTTCAAAATGCCACACAAAACATTACCAAGTATATCGTGTGCACTGTTGTGCATACATCCACTGGTTCTCTCTCGCTGCTGCGAACACACATTGTCTTTTCCTCCCGTGTGCCATACATACAATGATAAAAGTCAACACTCAAACATAAAAACTTATTACATACGATTTCATATATTTAATACATGCCGTATATAAACAAATATATATAAAAATATGGGACGTATGCCCATCACCATATTAAAGGCCACCACTTAATTCTACGTTGACACATTAAACTTCATGTCCTTTCTTCCACGGCGGTCAACCCAAAAATTTAACACTCCACGCAATAGTTTTAATTTGGTGCAGGTTCATATGCAGCTCCAGGTGATCAACGGCGGAGAACATTCAATCAAATCGGACGGTGGACAACAATATCGGAAGGCACTTTGTCACCTAACTTTATCGCCCGAGAAAACTACGTTAGCTGATGTCAGGGGAGAGCCACGCGTCTGCTCCAGATTTTCTCGGGTTCAAGAGTACGGAGATTCCCTTCGCTGGAAAATGGACCTGAGAACTCTCCGACGGGTTAGTTGAACGGTTTCTGGCATTGGTACATCGGCGTTGAAATTAGATTTCAACACTCCCCTTTAATTTCAACAGCTGGGCATTCGGCCATACCCAAACACTTTCTCAAAAATTCAAAGCTCTTCTGATCCAGTGGCTTTGTCAAGATGTCTGCTACCTGTTCTTGAGTCCTGCAATGTTCTAAGACAATTTCTCCATTGTTCACCAATTCTCTGATGTAGTGAAACCTTGTATCAATGTGTTTCGTTCTCTTATGAAACACTGAATTCTTTGACAATGCAATAGCTGAGCTATTGTCACAAAAAATCACTGTCGCTTTTGCCTGCTCTTGGCCTAAGCTTCTCAACATTCTTCTCATCCACACTGCTTGACATGCTGCTACTGTAGCTGCCACATATTCAGCCTCTGCTGTATACAATGCTACAATGGACTGCTTCTTAGAAGCCCATGAAATGGCTCCTGAACCCATATGAAATACATAACCGGAAGTGCTTTTCCGATCATCTACACTTCCAGCCCAATCACTATCAGTGTATCCAACCAAATCTGAATGTTCTGAGGCATGATATAGAATTCCAAACATTTTGGTACCTTTGACATACCTCAAAATTCTCTTTGCTGCCTGCCAATGTGCCTCCTTTGGCCTTTCCATAAATCTGGAAATTAAACTAACAGCATACATTAAATCAGGCCTAGTTGCTGTTAAATACATAAGGCTGCCCACAATGCTTTTGTACAGGCTAGGATCAAAATCCTTGCTGTTGTCCTCTCTGCTGAGCTTTAATCCCATTACTGTGGGAGTGATGGCTGCCTTGCATTCTTGCATGTTAAATCTGTCCAATACTTGATTTACATATCTTGCTTGAGATATAAAAATTCCTTTTTCATTTTGCTCTACTTCTATGCCTAATAAGTATCTCAAGAAACCCATGTCAGTCATTTCAAATTCATCCTTCATGACTGATTTAAAATTCTCAATAAGATAAATATCATTTCCAGTGAAAATAACATCATCTACATACAAGACAACAATTAAAATTTTACCATCATTTTCCTTGATGTAGACTGTGGGTTCTCCTTCACATTTGTCAAATTCATTATCTAATAGATATGAATCTATCCTGCTGTACCATGCTCTTGGCGCTTGCTTCAGCCCATAAAGAGCTTTCTTTAATTTGCGCACTTTGTGCTCTTCACCTTTCTTCTCATATCCGAGAGGTTGTTCCACATAGACCTCTTCCATTAACACTCCATTTAGGAATGCTAATTTCACATCCATTTGGTAGACTTTCCATTTGTTTTGTGCTGCTATGGACATCACTGCTCTCACTGTTTCCATTCTTGCAACCGGTGCGAAAGTCTCCTCATAATCTCTCCCATACTGTTGCTTGTACCCTTTGACAACCAGCCTTGCCTTGTGCCTTTCTATCTTGCCTTCAGCATTGCTCTTGGTCTTATAGACCCATTTCACACCAATGACTTCTTTGCCTTTTGGTAACTCAACCAAATCCCATGTTTTGTTTCTCTCTATGGCATTCATCTCCTCATTCATAGCTTCTATCCATTTCCTATCTTTAATTGCATCCTCGAAATGAATAGGATCATCAACATGACAATACAAGGCAAATAAGGAATTCATTCCTTCATCATAAATGTCACTTAGATTTCTAAATTTCTTACCTCTTTCACTTGGTGTGCAAGTGCTTGAAGATGCACTTGAATTTCCTCCTTGTGGTGTGCTTGGAGAAGCACTCTCATTTATCCTCAATGGTGTCCCTTGCTGTCCTTGTGTTGGCGCTGCTGTTTGGGGATGCATTTCAGCCACTTCCTCTTCATCTTCATCATGAGACAAACAGTTCTTGACATTCATTGTTTTCTCTATGCTTCCATCCCAAGCTTCTTCCTCAATGAATTGAACATCCCTGCTTACAAATAACTCCTTGGTAGATGGGATGTACAGCCTGTAGGCTTTGGATTCATCACTGTATCCAATGAAGATGCATTTCTCCCCTTTGTTGTCCAACTTCCTCCTTAGCTGATCAGGTATGTGTGCATAGGCCACACACCCAAAAACTCTCATGTGGGTGACTCCTTGCTTTCTCCCACTCCATGCCTCTTCTGGCACTTTGTTCAAGACTGCTTTTGTAAGACACCTGTTCAATATATAAACTGCACAATGTACAGCTTCAGCCCAATACTCATTTGGAAAATGATTTGCCTTCAACATGCTCCTTGCCATCTCCATGATGGTTCTGTTTTTCCTTTCAGCAACTCCATTTTGCTGCGGAGTGTACCGAGTTGTGAACTGTTTATGTATTCCATTTTCTCTACAAAACTTTAGGAATTCATTTGAGATATACTCACCTCCTCTATCAGTTCTCAATACTTTTATGTGCAGCCCGCTTTGGTTCTCCACAAGTGCTTTGAAATTTTGGAATTTCTCAAAGACTTCACTTTTGTTCTTGAGGAAATATATCCAAGTCTTTCTTGTAAAATCATCAATGAATGTCAAGAAATATAGGCTGCCAGCTAATGATGGAGCTTGCATTGGTCCACACAAATCTGAGTGGATAATCTCTAAGGGTGTCTTTGCCCTTATGCTTTTACCTGATGGAAAACTTTCTCTATGTTGTTTGCCCAATACACAACCTTCACAAAGGCTATTCGGCTTCTCTATCAATGGTAATCCCTTTACCATTCCTTTTCTGCTCAATAAGTTTAGACCTCCAAAATTTAGATGCCCGAATCTCAAGTGCCATAACCAGTTCTCATCTTTTGGCACGCTTTGGAAGGCCTCTTGGGTAACTGCTGCAATTTCATTTTTGTTTTTCAAATCTGCCCTGATTCTAAGAGGGAACATCCTGTTCCTTGTCATCTTCACTTCAGCAATGCATCTTTTGCTGGGTGGTATATCCATGATGGTGCATACATCATTTTTAAAGAAAACATTGTACCCCTTATGGACAAGCTGTCCAATACTCAAGAGATTACATCTCATTCCGGGGACATAGTATACATCTGCTATGGTTTTCCTTTCTCCTTGCTTTGAAAATATTTTTACTTCTCCTTTTCCCATAACAGACACTTTACTATCAGTTCCTAGTGTGACTTCTGATTTCACATTTTTATCTAGGGCAGAAAAGAAGGCTATGTTTCCAGTCATATGGTTGCTGCAACCTGAGTCTAAAAACCATATGTCTTCACTATGTGTTTCAGCCATGTTACAAGCTAACAGGACATTTTCTTGACTGCTGTTTTCTCTTGTAACATTTGCATTTTGTCTGCTGTTCTTATCATGTTGTTTCTTTCTACAATCACTAGCATAATGTCCATACTTTTTGCAATAATAGCATTGAACATTAGATTTATCATACCTTTGTCCTTGAGCCTGATACTGATCTCTTTGTTGGCTGCTGCCTTGACCTTGGTTCTGATTTGGATTGCTGCCTCTTCCTTGTGCATTTGATGGGCTGTTCCTTCCACCTCTGTTCTGGCTTCTGCCTCTTCCTCTTCGGTTTCCTCTTCCTTGACCTCTTCCTCTTCCAAAGGACATCTGGGTCTTGAAGGCTTGCTCAAGAGATGAGTTTTCATTCCTACTTAACCTCTGCTCATGTGTTATCAGTGATGCATGTAGTTCATCAACTGAATAGTTTGAGAGATCCTTTGTCTCTTCAATGGTGGTGACTATAGCATCAAACCTTGAGGGTAAGACCCTCAATATTTTCTCCACAATCCTTCTATATTCAATGGTTTCTCCATGAGTTCTCATTTGTGTGATTACACCAATCACATGAGTGAAGAACGAGTCAATGTTATCTGACTCCTTCATGTTCAAGTTCTCAAAATCCTTTCTCAGCAATTGTAGTTTTGCTGTCTTCACTCTCTCCATGCCTTGATAGGCTGTCTTAAGGGTTTCCCATGCTTCATTTGCTGTCTTAGCTGCTGCTAACCTTGGAAATATACTCTAGTCTACTGCTAGATACAACAACACACGGGCTTTTGAGTCCTTCTTCCTATTGCTCTTCAGCAGATCCTTCTCTCCCTGAGTTAATGCATTGAACTCAGTTTCATCTGCTGGTTCTTCAAAACCATCTTCAACTATTTCCCATAAGTCTTGAGAAGCAAGCAAGGCTTTCATAGTTATTGACCAGTAGTCATAGTTCTTCCCATTAAACTGTGGGAGCTGGGTATTAAACATACCCATACCAGTGCTTGTGCTAGCCATTCCTTGACTGTGTATTTTAAAAAAAACAACTGACTGTTTCTTCAGCACCAACACAAAGAAAAACTTTGAGAAATACCTGAACCCTTCGTTGTCTGAGTCTTCTGTCTGCCTGAGAAGTTTTGCTGCAGCAACAACCTTCTCCCTTCAGCTTCTTTAACTTCTTTAAAGAGCCTGAGCCTGCTCTGATACCACTGTTGGGTATTTTTGATGGGAAAATACCAAAAACAAACAATATAAACACACAGAGGCAATGCTCTGTTTCACCTTTCACAGGATCTTTTTGTGCACAGGGAAGCTTAAAAAAAATTACTGGGGAACAGAGTATTTCACCACCATAAAAACATTCTATTCATTAAAAAACTGATACAAACTTCATCCTCTTTTACTGAGAGGGGTTTACCACTGTAAAATCCTTTTTATATTCACTGCTGTGAAAAAACAACTTACTGCTGTAATAAAAGTTTACATAAGTTTACTGCTATAAAAAAAAATCACACAGGCTTACAAAAATTCGATCCACCATTTTCTTTATGCACTGCTATGCAAAACCACACATGGTTTTTCTTACTCCTCTGTTTTTCAAAATGCCACACAAAACATTACCAAGTATATCGTGTGCACTGTTGTGCATACATCCACTGGTTCTCTCTCGCTGCTGCGAACACACATTGTCTTTTCCTCCCGTGTGCCATACATACAATGATAAAAGTCAACACTCAAACATAAAAACTTATTACATACGATTTCATATATTTAATACATGCCGTATATAAACAAATATATATAAAAATATGGGACGTATGCCCATCACCATATTAAAGGCCACCACTTAATTCTACGTTGACACATTAAACTTCATGTCCTTTCTTCCACGGCGGTCAACCCAAAAATTTAACACTCTACGCAATAGTTTTAATTTGGTGCAGGTTCGTATGCAGCTCCAGGTGATCAACGGCAGAGAACATTCAATCAAATCAGACGGTGGACAACAATATCGGAAGGCACTTTGTCACCTAACTTTATCGCCCGAGAAAACTACGTTGGCTGATGTCAGGGGAGAGCCACGCGTCTGCTCCAGATTTTCTTGGGTTCAAGAGTACGGAGATTCCCTTCGCCGGAAAATGGACCCGAGAACTCTCCGACGGGTTAGTTGAACGGTTTCTGGCGTTGGTACATCGGCGTTGAAATTAGATTTCAACAGTTTACAGTTTCGGGGTCGTTGTGTTGGAGGTGGCCAGCGGTAGGCCGGTTGTGGAGCGAAATCCACCATTATCAGAGGAATATTTGGTGGACTGGATCCGGGATCTTTACGGGCAGGGAAGAGTTATGGAGGTTGCGGATCCAAGATTGGGTGGGGATTTTGAGGAAGACCAGATGAAACGAGCATTGATTTTGGGACTTTCTTGCTCACATCCGAATCCACAGCTGCGTCCTACAATCAAAGAAGCGTTGCAAGTTCTCATAAATCCCAGTGAACAGTTAATGATACTTCCTTCTTCGAGGCCATTGGCTATTTATGTTGTTTTGCCACCCATAGCCTCCTTCCATTCTTCCTCTGCTACGTCCCGTTCAAATGATGTTGGCCACGCCAAGTCTGAGAGTAGTAATGGAATCCCATCAGTACAGACTCCGCCTTAAAATATGGTAAAATATATATGAAACCCATAATAAATGTATGATAATGACGCGAGTTTCACAGACAACATCTATCCTATGGAATCATATAGGGAAGAGATAAGCTTTATGCTATTTTCTTTTTTTTCTGTAAGAAGAACACGAACGCTCAAATCTGGGCTGGTTTTGGTGCAGTGCTATCCATGGTTCTAAATAGGTAGCATACAGTGAGCAGGTCAGTAAATTTAACGACAAAGAGTAAAATATTTGGCTCCAAAAGAAAATCGAAGTTTTAAGTTTTTTTATTATGTATTTATATACAGTGTAAAAGCCAATAAAAACGGAAGATTCATTTCCAGATCCATTAACCCTCAAAGCTATTTTGTCTCACTTTGAGTGTTCAGAAATATTATTTCCAGTTCCATGAACCTTCAATTTGGCTGTGCATAAACTTCATTTCCAGATCCATTAAGCTCTTGAGAAATTTATATATTTAATTCCTTTGCATTGTGGAATTTCAATTTTCTATAGTTTGATTGTGTATACTACAAATATTGAGATTATATTTTAACATGGTAATTTGCACTAAAATCTCCCAATTTGAATTCACGTTGTCCGGGCCCTATGTGTGAAAACTTCATTTCCAGGTCGATTAAGCCTTATGACACATCTTCAAACCCTTTAACGTTTGCGAGGTTCCATTTCAGATCGATTGAGAGAGGACTCGAGAGACAAGAGGAGAGAGAGGATGGAGAAATGGAGTTGGAAGGAAAGAGAGGGAGGGGAGACGAATCACATAGAGAGAGAAAAGTGGGAAGAGGGAGTGACAAGAGAGAGATGGAGAGAGAGTGTATATGTTTGGGGTGAGATAGACAGATAAAGAATGTGAGATAGAGAGAAAAGGGGGAGAGAAGGAGAGATAGTGACAAAGTTGGAGGGCATAGAGAGAGAGACAAAGACAAAGAGATAAGGGGGAGAGATAGAGGGAAGCAAGAAAGAAAGGGAGAGAGAAGAAGGAAAAGAGCTTGAATGTGATAGAGAGCAGTGAGGAAGGGAGAGAAATAGGGAGGTAAGAAGAAAGACAGAAAGAGAGAAAGGTGGAGTGAGAGAGAGGGAGTGATAAGGGAGATGAAGAGAGAGAGAGAGAGATAGAATGAGGAGAGAGGGAGAGAAGGAGAAGAAAGAGAGAGAGGGAGAGGGGGAGAAAGAGTGTGTATGTTTTGGGGTGATACAGGAAGAGAGCTTGGATGTGATAGGGAGGAGGAGTGAGGAAGGATGAGAAATAGGGAGGTAAGAAGAAAGACACAAAGAGAGAAAGGTGGAGTGAGAGAAAGGGAGTGGAAAGGGAGATGGAGAGAGAGGGAGAGAAGGGGAAGAAAGAGAGAGGGGCAGAAAGAGTGTTTATGTTTTGGGGTGATATAAAGAGACAAAAGAGAGATAGAGAGAGATAGATATATAGATGGAAGGTGAAGAGAAGGAAGAAGAGAGAGATAGATAGATATGGAAGGAGAAAGCATGTGTGTTTGGGGAGGGGGTTGAGATAGAGAAACAAAGAAGGAGATATGGTGGGAGATATAGATATAGATGCAGGGGGGAAGAGGGAAGAAGAATTCTTGCACTATATGCATTGATATCATTGTAGATGGTAATTTATAATCCTGTTTGATTATTTACATTGAAGAGATAAACTGAAGGACATGGGAGAGAAAGAATGAAGAGGGAGAGAAGGAGATGAGTGAGAGAGGGAGAGAAGGGTGAGAGAGAGAGGGAGACACAAAGATGTAGGGGAAAGAGAAGGAGAGAGGGAGACATAAAGATGGAGGGGGGAGAGAGGGAGAGAAATGAATTGAGAGAGAGGGGGAGGGAGAGGGAGGAAAGAAAAAAGAAATACAGAGAAAATGGAGCAAGAGAGGGGGGGGGCGAGCGAAAAGGAAGAGATGGAGAGAGAATGTGTATGTTTGGGGGTGCGATAGAGAGACAAAGAAGCAGAGATGGAGGGAGATATAGATATCTATGGAGGGGGAAGAGAGAGAAGAATATTACTTGGACTAAATATATTGAATTCATAGTAGATGGTGATTTCTAATCCTATTTGATTGCTTGCACCAGATGTATTGATTTCAACGTAGATGTTGATTTCTAACCCTATTTGATTGCTTGCACTAGATGCATTGATTTTAGTGTAGATGTTGATTTCTAATTCTATTTGATTGATTGCACTATATGCATTGATTTCAATGTAGATGGTGATTTCTAATTCTATTTGATTGCTTGTACTAGATGCATTGATTTAAGTGTAGATTGTGATTTCTAAGCCTATTTAATTGCTTACACTAGATACATTGATTTCAATGTAGATGGTGATTTCTAATCCTATTTGATTGCTTGCATTAGATGCATTGATTTTAGTGTAGATGTTGATTTCTAATCGTATTTGATTGTTTGCACTAGATGCATTGATTTCATTGTAGATGTTGATTTCTAATCTTATTTGATTTCTTGCACTAGATGCATTGATTTTAATAGATGTTGATCTCTAATCTTATTTGATTGCTTGCGTTAGATTCATTTGTTTCAGCGTATATGTTTTCTAATCTTTTTTAATTGTGTGCATTAGATGCATTATTTTCAGTGTAGATGATGATTTCTGATTTGATGTAACTCAATGTATGATGGTACATTAACTTAAAGAGGTATGATTTTAGTGTAAGCACAAAAAATGCCTGACAGTTTGCATTGATTTTTGTGTTATAGTAATTCAACCTATTAATATTAGAGAACAAGAGAGTCACGGTATGTTGTTTACTACAATAGTTGAAGTTAAAGAATTTAATGTTTTACAATCATTTTCATATAATGGATATGAAAATATGGAATAACTAACAAATAATGTAAATATTTTGTAAATCTGACCACTCATTTAAAAAAATCAAAATTACATTATTTGTTGACTTTTGCAAAACAAACTATAGATTAAAAAAGAATCATCAAAATATTTTGAAGGAAATAAATTATTTCAAACATAAGCAATGAAACAAATGATTTCAAGAGTAATTTTGATGCGGCAAATTATTAAAACTACTCTTCAAAATATATTTAGTAATACCTTGAGGGACACTATTAAGAATTATTAATTGTCAAAAGTTGTAATATCTAAAATTAAATGAAATATATGTGCAATATCAATCTTTTTGCAAACTATTGACAATAGTGTCTCCCTTCTTCATCACCAACTAATTACGAACATACAATTACATACACACATAAAAATATAACACAACAAATATAACATTCAGAAACATTACCATCCAAATCCAAACCCGTAAACACACAAACCACTCGAAGCATCCAAGTGAAGACATACAAACCATTCAAAACAAGCAACAAAAACAAAATGAAATAAGAGATTGACATAGTCATGTCAAACAAAGAAAACATAATGTAAATTCAAAGTATGAAGTTTATCTCAAACCTATACATAATAATGATAATGGATCAAATTTCTCGAAGGGCAAAACTTTTCTCAAATTCCAAACTCCAAAACAAAAATTTATACCCCGAAAAATTTGATATTGAGAATTAAATATAACAAAATGTAGAAAAAAAAATTTGATATCATTGCGTATATATAAAACTATAGTTAAATAAAGGAATATTAAATCTCGTACGGTTATCCCATTATATGTTCTTTAAAATGTTTGTAATATATATATATATATATATATATATATATAATTCGATACATTTATTTTTTTACAGCGTTGACTAACGAAAGAATATGCTGTCACAGAAACAAGCCAAAATATTTTGTGGCGAACGTTGTGTTTTTTTAAGAGTGTAAGACACGTTAAACGGCGCGAATAATTAGACGAATAAAAGATGCAATCAATTACAAACGCGATGATAAAGAATCGGAGGAAAGATAACAACGTAGAATAATCAAAGCAGAGTTCTTTTCTTGACACGGTTGACTAACGCAACAAAAATAATTTGGACCTAATTTTTTTTTCAAGTACAGTGTAAATTCATTATTTTTTAATGAATTTAAACTCTTACTAAATATATAGAAGAATAAATAAAAATATAAATAAAATTCAATTTTAAAAAGTCAATTAGAAACCCTTTTCATGGGATCGCAGAATGCAAGGTTCAATTCCCTTCGTTTTTTAATGGTTTCAACCATCGAGCGAAATGATTTTGAGGCCAAAAATCATAGTTAATTTATTTTTTCAAAAAATAGATATTGTGATGTGTTTAGAATATATCTATATTTTTTGTATTTCCTAAGGTTGATAAAAAATCAGTATACCATACCACACCATTGTCGTGGCAAACGAGATATCCACGTTAGAACTTTGGAAAGAAAAAACCTACACCATTGTCGTGCCAAACGTGATACCCGGGTTAGAACTTTGGAAGGAGAAAACCTAACGCTAGACTCAAAAGGATTCAATTTCACTCAATAAAGTATTGAATAAATCAACCATTCCCACCAAATATAGCGATGGAGTGGAGAATAGCTGGCTTATTTGTGCTGCCATATTGCTGCTATCGCTGCCCTTTTGGTACTCTCTACCTAATTATAGAGGATATAGATGAGTGCAGTGTCTTCAGTTTCCTGAAGGAAATAATAGGGAATAACGTCTATTCAATATAGGTGCACAGAGATGACACACAGTCATTTTCTTTTAATCAACATCTATTCATTTCCCCAGGAAATGAAGCGCTCTAATAGATATGCCCTCTACGTGTCAGCCATGTCGACGATCGATTCTACGTTTGTATATTTTATTTCTATATGGAAAATAGCAGGAAGGTGGAAAGACCCGAGGGGGGACGGAGGGTCAGTGTTTTTTGCATAAGTATTACCTCCGGAGATGGGTAGAGGACTTTTTTTTGGGCAGAACAACTTTTCATTTATTGTGCTAATAAAGAAGACTGTTTGGGTCAAGAAGGATCCTTTTCAGATTTATTTTCCTCTTCTTTCATGTGCTTATAGTCAGGGTGTTGTTGCTGGCATAAATATAAATGTGTTTTGTTTTGTGCAAATTGATAACGATACAACTTATGGCTAGTCTTGGTTATTTGAATGTAATTATTTATCATGGTTAACTCATGAGCGGACCCTGATTCGAAACTATATTAAATATCAGTTGCAAGTTTATTTGTAGGAACAAGAATGTGCCTTCTTGTATGAATAATTAGATTACAATTGAGCTTTAATATAGCCTTGTTCATCTCTGAACTCAGTAATTGATTCATTTGGACTTGGAATCTATATATCATGTTTAATCTCTTTTATTATGCTCTTGTAGGATAGATTAGAATAGTTGAGATTAGTATAAGTAGGTAGAATTAGTATAGATAGGACTTAATACATATAGGTTCGCTATTTCTTTTGTTGATTTAACTGAAGTCTTCCTCCGGGAAGCAATCTTTCAACACCTATAACAGTTTACGAGATTATTTAAAACTCGTTGGAACTAGCCATTCCAAATGAAAGCAGATCTAATCGGGGCCTACAATTGGGTTAGTTCCCCTTGTTGACATAGCGAAAATTTGCCGCATTAACAAAGTGGCGCTAGAAGGAGGGCCTGAACCGTTGTCCACAACTTTTCAGGATTTCATCTATAAATGTCGTGCATGGATTTGAAAAGATTAATATATGGATCGTAAAGGTCGAAAAGATCCTTCTGCACATTTGGAAGAGCCTCATTTCGAAGAAGCAGAGATCCCTCTATGTCCCGTGTTTGAGTCACCCAAAGAAGAGAGATTGTGGGAGTATCCTGCTACTCAGGAAAAAACAATCAGAGTACTTACTCGAGCTTACGCTCGTTCCCTCTCTCAACTCCCCATTTTTCACTCTTTACCTCTAACAACTAAAAGAAGGCCAAGGATCTTTACCATAAGTGAAAAGACATCTACAACGCCTTCTCTTGAAGATATTGTGCTAGAGTCCTTGCAAAGTATCAACACTCCTTGGGAAGAAATTCCTGAGGATTCCCCCTCTAAAGGTAATCCCTAGCTTGATTTGGAAAATCCTAACAAAGAACACCTCGAAGAAACCTTCAACCAGAACCTCCCTATCCATAATATGGCTAACGTTCCCCCTCCAGGTGGGAATCCGCCTCTACCACCTCCTCCAGGTGGGAATCCGCCTCTACCGCCTCCTCCGGGAGGGAATCAACCCCCACCTTCCCTGGGAGGACTCCCTCCTTGGCTCGCTGAGGATGTCATAGTCGTACCTGGGCAGCAGCATGCCTTACCCAAGAATGTAGAAAGAGTATTGCCTAAATTCGACCCTGAGTGGGGAGACACTGCTGATAACCATATTCACTCTTTCTTCCTAGTCGTGCGCATGTTGGGGGTAGCCGATGAAGATGTAGTATGTCACTTATTCCCTTTTACTTTGATTGGTGCGGCCTCCACATGGTACTTTAGCTTGAGAATAGGATCAATCACCTCATGGGGTGCCTTTCAACAGGCCTTTTTAGACAAGTTTGGTGATGACAAAACACCCGCAGCCTTTGTTTTAGAACTATCCCATTTGAAAATGGAAACCAAAGAGAAGGTAAAGGATTTTAACATCTAGTTCAATACTTTGTTCAACAAAATCCTGAATAACGCTAGACCTACTTATGAGGTGCTCATGGAATTCTACATCACTGCTCTCCCTATCCCTACTGCGATGTGGGTCAAAAGGAGTAACGCACAAACCTTATAGGGTGCTATCAATAAAGTAGTAAAATTCGAGAATGAAATGATCAGTCTCATAGCATGTCATCATACAACTGAAGAAAATAAAGCCTTTCAATCATCCAAGAAGAATAATGGGAGTGATAACAAAGTGGTTGAGATCAAAGAAAAGGATACCATAGATGTGGAAGGTTTGCATCGAATCATTAAGAAATTGACGAACACAGTCATCGATATGAAAAGGAACTCTGGAGAAAGTACAAATGGGAATGGAGGAGATTATAACAACAGAAAATCCTTCAAACCTTTCTATCGTAAGAAGATAGAAGGTGGTCATGGCCAACTTGCACTACCTGCTCCACCCAATGAAGGGATTTTAAATACGGAAGAGCTGGCTCTTATCGGATCGCTCCTTACCAAAGAAGAACCTATAGTGGAGCTGGAGCGAGAACAAGAAAATGAGGAAGAATACCAAGTAGAAAAGCCCTTGGACGAGGAATCTCAAATCAATGTACTGTGGGATTTATGTACAAATGAGAACAATGAAGACGAAGGAGATAGTACGACAAAAATCCACACTAATGAAATCCACACATGAAGTAAAGGGGCACTTGCAGGCGTGATGAAGCCTATAGACCAGACAAAGAAATATGTTCGCCCTTTGAAGGCATCGGCTCCCAAAGTTCCTGTTGAGAAGGGTAGACCTAGTGGTGATTCCAAGAGTACTTCAGTTGCAAAGTATTCAGAGAAATATAATACATCTTCGACTGCAACGAAGGCGACTCAAAATGGTAAACTCCCACCTAAGAACGGAAAAACCAGTATGTTTACTCTACCCTACCTTGTTTATAACATTGATTACAACATTGTGGATGATCTTAGGAAATCTCGAGCTAATATCACATACTTCGATTTGCTAAAATTAACGCAGCAAAGAGATCTGCTCTTGAAAGCTATGAATGAACGGAATTGCAAATCTCCCACCATTCCGAGCAGCCAAAGCAAGAAGTTAGCATCCAGACCTATTAGTACCCCCAGTACAGCCCAAACACCATCAATATTGGAAGCCACTCTGTCAAAAATGAATCGAACCCCCCAAGATGTCAGCGCGGCCATGATAGGAAGGAAATTAAAATCCATGACTCCACCTTTCCTTATCACATTTGAGATCTTCAACATGAATGTACACAATTGCTTGGTATATTTCGGTGCCTCGTCCACTGTTATGCCTTACACTATTGCTAAAAGAATTCATGTGATACCCGAGAAAAATGGAAGTCGAATTATGCAATTGGATAGAATGAATGTGAAAGTAATTGGGGAATTGAAAGATGTGTTGATTCGGATGGCTACCAAACCACAGTGCATGCAAGTCATTGACATAGTGGTAGTCAACATACCCGAGGCTTATAGAATGCTACTTAGTAGGGGTTGGTCAGCAAAACTGAATGGATATTTCTCAACTGATTGGTCCCATCTCTTGCTACCTTAGAAGGGAAAAGGTGATATGCTAAGAGTTGATCAAGAAAGATACATGAAGTATGTGGGGATAGAACTAAATGACCCCAATGAACCTGTAATGTTTACCAACTCTATCCTTGGTAATTATAGTTTCAACGTTTGTGCCATCAAAACCTGTTTTAGAGAATTCCATGCAGAGACAGTTGAAGAAACTGTCAAAAACACACAGTTGGAAGCTCTCCCCGGTAGTCGAACTGATGAGCCACCCTGTAATATAGTAGATGATAGAACCAATTTCATAGGAAGAAGTTCATTTAATGTAACATTAGATTCTATTTTATGGACACTCTACTTTGATGGCTCTAACTGCCTTGAAGGTGCAGGTGCTGGGAGCATTTTCATTGACCCGCAAGGGAACCAACATCTGATGGCTAGCCAGTTGGAGTTCATGTGCACCAACAACACGAAAGAATATGAAGGCTTGCTGCAAGGCCTGAAAAAAGCCATTGATATGAAGGTAAAAAAATCTTAAAGTTTTTGGTGACTCACAGATAATTCTGGACCAGGTAAGGAAAAGGATACACTGCAATTCTCCACACCTGGTAAAATACCAAAATGTGGTATGGAGCTTAATTGACAATTTAGATTCTTTTAATATCACATACATACCTCAAGGGAAAAATCAAGATGCCATTCTGATGGCTGGTATGGCTGCGAAAATTTTGCCTGATCTTAAACTAAATAAGAATAAATGTTACGTTGAATTGATTTTCATACCATCCATGCCTGATAACATCTCGAATTGGCAGGTGTTCGAAGGTGACGAGCAAATCCTTGAGTTCCTGCATGGCGAAAAAACATTCAAAAATGCAGTCATTGATGAAAAAGAGCATGACAGGCTTATGAATGAAGTGAAGATGAGGAAAAATAGCAGCTCAATATAATTCCCAAGTCAGTTGTCAAGATGGAGAACTTGTATGACCTGCATGATAAATTTAAGAAGCCGACTAACTGCAAAACACATAGCTCATCCCTGAAGTATGAATCGGTCAACCTTGGAACCAAAGAAGACCCAAAAATTGTTAATTCGGGCTTGGGATGTTGTCCACGAGAAAAGGTTGCATTTGTTAAGTTGTTTAAAGAGTACAAGGATGTCTTTGCATGGACATATGGCGACTTAAAAACCTTTCATACCAGTGTTATGCAACATGTGATTCCATTGGAGAAGGATGTTAGGCCACACCAACAAAATCTTCGCAAGATACATCCAAGCCTGGAACAGTTGGTGAAGAAAGAATTAAACAAAATGTTGGAAGCCAAAATCATTCTTCCTGTTAGGCACACCCGCTAGGTAGCCAATCGCATGCCAGTAAGAAAGAAAAATGGAGACATCCGGTTATGTATTGATTTCAGAAACCTGAACAAAGCATCACAGAAAGATAACTATCATGTCCCTTCTATGGAACACATTCTTCAGTGCGTTTCTGGGTCTGAAATGTTGTCCCTATTGGATGGTTTTTCGGGATATAATCAAGTGTTGGTATCGAATGGAGATCAGCTTAAGACAACCTTCAACACTAAATGGGGCACTTACGCATACCGTAAAATGTCGTTTGGACTTATTAATGTGGGCACCACATTTCAGAGAGCTATGGACATAGCTTTCCAAGGATTGATTAACAGATCAGTAGTAGTGTACATGGATGTCATTATTGTGTATTTGTATCGCAAAAGGGATCATATTTATCACCTGAAACAAATTTTCGAAATATGCCGAAGATACGGAATATCGTTGAATCCCAAGAAGAGCGTGTTCACAGTTACAGAAGGGAAACTACTGGGTCATATCCTCTCTAAAGAAGGGATTGTTATTGATCCTGAAAAAATAGAGAACATCATGAGAATACAACCCCCTGCAAATAAAAGGGCAATGAAATATTTCTTTGGGAAAATTAATTTCATTAGGAAATTCATTTCAGGTTTCGCAGATATAGTGCCTCCCATGCAGCTAATGATGAAGAAAGACGTTGTGTATAGGTGGAGTGATGAAGCTAAGAAATCATTTCAGCGAATTAAGGAGGCCATCACAGAAGCTCTTGCATTGGTCAACCCCAATTTTGACAAGGAATTCTTCTTATACACTTTCGCTTCTGATGTTTCATATGTCGCAATCCTCACCCAAAAAAATGATGATGGCAACGAAGTCCCTATTTCTTATATGAGCTCTAATATCCAGGGAGCAGAACTGAACTACCTAGACGTGGAGAAACAAGATTTTGCAGTTTTTAAAGCCGTAAAACATTTCCGCCCTTATTTATTAAAGGCCAAGACTAAAGTAATCGTTCCCCACCCTACTGTAAGAGCCCTTTTTGTACAGAAAGAAGTGGGTGAATGGAGAGGGAACTGGATAACCACCCTTCAAGAATACAACCTCGAGATTAAGCCGACGAAGATAGTTCAAGGGCAGGGATTGTGTGAGCTCGCGGCAGAAGCCTTGGCAGATAAAGAAGGAGCGTCCGAAGAACCAGAAGTGCAGAGCATACAGAATGCACAAGTATAATTCAGGGAGGAGCCCCTATGGATTAATGAGACGCTGATGTGTGAGCGCGAAACGTCGGAAGTCCCTTTGGACCCTGAGTCGTGGTATTAAGACATACGCTTTTATTTAACATGGGGATCATGTCCTGAGCACATGGATGCATCACGAAGGAGAGCGCTCAGATTGAAATCTATTCAATATCACTTGACCAATGACAAATTATACAGAAAAAATTATGATGGAGTTTGGTTGAGGTGTTTGGAAAAGGATGATGTCGAACATGTCTTAAAATAAATACACGATGGCCCACCAGGTGGTCACTATGGAGGAGAGACCACTGCTCACAAAATATTAAGAGATGGATATTATTGGCCCACAGTGTTTAGAGACTCGCATACCTACGCTTGGAAATGCAAGGTATGTCAAATTGCCATAGGACGAGAAAGAAATCCAGTCGTTCTCCTTAGGCCCGTTATGATTTATCGCCCATTCTAGCAATGGGGCCTAGATGTCATAGGTGAGATCACTCTGAACTCTTCACAGTAGCATAATTATATACTCATGACAACCAACTACTTCACCAGATGGACCGAAGCCATCCTGCTTTGGAAGGTTAACGAAGACGAGGTAATATCTTTTATTGATAAATTATTATCAATAGGTTTGGCATCCCTGACGCTCTCATATTTGATAATGCTTCTTACTTTTCATCACTAAAATTGACTGAATTTGCTATCGATAAATCAATTCTCATAAGGTATGCATCAAACTATTACCCCCAAGGAAATGGAGTTGCAGAGTCCTCAAATAAAAACCTCATCTGCATAATCCGTAAATCTGTCGCCGACAACCAGAGGAACTGGCACAACGCTCTAACAAACTCCCTTTGGGCCGATAGGGTCACCCCAAAAGTAGCATTAGGAAACTCCCCATACTTCCTCATCTATGGATAGGAAGCCATCTTGCCTCCTAACGTTATCATTCCCTCTTTATAGCTCTCCCAAGCTTCAAGAGGGACCCCTTCAGCCTTAATTCACAAAAGGATCAACCAACTGGTGAGGTTGCAGTAATTGAGAGATAAATCCAGAATAAATTTAGAAATCACCAAATGATTGTGAAGAGATGGTTTGATCGCCATCTGGAAGGAGATAAAGATTACCAAGTAGGAGAGCCAGTCTTGAAATGGGACAAGTTAAGTGAGCCAAAAGGTAAGCGCACAAAATTCCAACACTTATGGCTGGGCCCATTCCAAGTTGAGGAAGAAATTGCTCAGGGAACTTACAAATTGAAAACTTTACAAGGAGAAACTAAAAAACTCCCTGTTAATGGTCAACATATTAAGAGATACTTCCAGTAGCACATGGTGGTTACCTCCTTAGTAGGTTAGGATTCATTTTATTTTTGTTGTTAGCTTAAGTTATATTTTCGTCCCGTCCATTCTTGTCTTTCCGCAAAGTTTATTTTCCTTCTATTTTGAATTTCAGTCCTTTTTAGCCAATTGATTTCGGTCCTTCAATATCGTTTTCACCTTTATAACTCTCTTTAGATTGCCCTCATTCCCCACTTTCAGCTTTTTGCCTCCCTCAGTAACCAGTTGAAGAGTCTGTCAATCCTAAATTCATCGTTACCTTGCAAATCAAGCAAACTTTCAATGAGCCTATGAGAACTGGAAAATCAATGGTGAAATTCAAATCAAAGCCACTCATTGGCATCTGTTGGGAACTAGGTAGGATCTTTTGATAACCTGGATACTCGGAGCATGTAGGGGCATCTTTATAAAATGAAAAATGTGTAACCATAGCTGGACTGGCATGGCAGAATGCTACATTTTTAAAATCCCATCTAGACATAGCCTATACTTGTCTATTAGGTTTGCAGTCATTCTCCATTGGTTCCGTCCACCACACTAAAATTTCCAATATCTGTCATCTACAAGTAAACCTCCTCTCATGGGCTAAGCTCACTGTCATATATCCTATGGAAAATTTAATTGTTCTCTAGTCCTTGTGCCTGAAACTGGAAGGACTTATGTAAAATAAAATGAAATGTTGAGTCCTTGTGCCAATATGGAAGGACAGGTTGTTTGGGAAGCCTGTTGGAGTAGGGACTGTTGCTGGACTTAGAGTACCAGTTGACACAGCAAGCCCAACCTTTCTTAAGCAGTTTAAAAATATGGCACGATCCATGACTGCGTCCCATTCAATCGTACGAAAGTATAGCACTAAAATTCTTACATAAAGTGTAGATAAACATATCTACATCAAGTTTGATGAGCGGCAAAGAGTTGAGGTACACACCTAAATAGGTATTGACAGACCAGTGATGGCCCCAAAAGGATTTTGAAAGTAGAAAACAGGTAAAGGAGGGTCAATAAATCCCATAATATGACCATTGGAGAATGCCTGTCAAAATCCTATCATTAAGAGAAGCTATTTGTCTTTATCCCGCCTAAAGCCATTAATGCTGAAGTGGAACCCATGCCTATCCATCTATACAATTTGCATTTCAAGTTTATATTAACACCCTGATGTTCTACTGATCCAAATTTTATTTGGTAACAGAGATAACTGGTTCGCCTAGCCATTCGCCATTTGTTGTGGCCACAACCACCACCCTATTAAAACATGCTCTGGTAGCAAATTTGAATGGGTCCCTTAGAAGTTTGATCTTTCATTTCTTCGAATGATAACCCTCTGAATGATCTATTTTTGTCCCAGGGATTTTAACTCTCTATCGAGTCAAATCTTCAATTTTAATGGTTAAGACCCCCTAAATAAATCTTTGCAGCATGATTCATTTATAACCCAGTCTAGCCCTTCATTCATATCCTTCATCGGGACTTTTTCAATCCTCATAAACCTTCATGGTGCTCTATGCCCACACATATAACCAACCCCCACTCTTTACCATGGGTGTATATGGACTCAACCCTCAAAACCTTCTATCTTGTCCTTATTTCTATATTAATGATTTGATAATAGTAATACTATACAAATATGCATAACATACCCTTTTCGCGCTTCCTCAGTCTTTACACATCTCTCGATGCATGCCTTCATCGCTTATCACAATCACTTGACTACTCCTCCATCACATGTATAGTTTTTTGCATTAGTAAAGAGCTAAGGTCTATCTCCCATGAGTTACTGTGATGCTATCAAGTCTCCGATCGCATCGGATATCGTAATCGGCACTTTCAATGCTGATACATAAGGCGCACCGCAATACACCGAACCCGCCAAGATTATTAAACATAACAAATATATTTTTCGGGTCTGCTTCCCCAATCGCAAATCACAATCAGCAAAGTTCAGTGTTTATACACAAAGCACGATGCGATATGGCGGACCCGCCGGAATTATTAATCGCAGCACATTGTCCGGCCTATCGCAAATCGCAATCTGCAGAGCCTAAGGCTTATATATAAGGCGTGATGCGATATGGTAGATCCACCGGAACTATTAAACACAACTTATATATTTTCGGGTCCCGCCACTGGCAAATCGCAATCGGCAGTCGGAGAAATTGAAGCAACATGCGATATGCGAAGGGGCGATGAGCGGATCCTATGATAATTATAGATCTGGGTGTATAGTATTTGAAGTCCGGCCTTATGGTTCGGTTGCGGGTTTTCTTGTGTATTCCCATGTGTTTCGATAAAGTGTTGTGCTCCAGGTTTTTAAAATAAAATTTGATAGAGTGAATGGTCCGCTTTTGAAGCATTGTCAAGCGATTCTTGAATAAAAATGAATATTATGGGAAACAAGAATACATGTTACAACAGGTTCAACAATTTAATAATTATAGTTGCTCTACGTTGCGAGATTAAATGGAAACTATGACTGTATTCAAGGTTTGTTTGTGGGCATGTTTGTCATATTTCTCATAATCATAGCTAATATGAATTGTTTCTGCAGGCAAATATCAAGAGAAGAAAGGCGAGTTTGAGTGGCCCGATAATGGATAAATGTGATTTATATCAAGATGACACCTCTGCACCACCGATGTCGATATTGCAAAGACATACTCTGCAAGAAAGGGATACGAACCGCCATAGTGCATAATGGAGGCATGCTCTATGTCAAGAGGAAGCACTCATGACAGTGTTGATCCATCAAGATGTTATTACCTCCAAACACACCTTCAATCATGCCAGATGTGGGATGATGAGCGCAGTGTCTTCAGTTTCCTTCAAGAAATAATAGGGAATAACGTCTGCTCAATACAGGTGTGAAGAGATGACACACAATCATTCTCTTTTAATCAACATCTATTCATTTCCCTAGGAAATGAAGCGCTCCAGCAGATATGCCCTCTACGTGTCAGTCGTGTCACTGATCGATTCTACGTCTGTATATTTTAATGTGTATATGGAAAAGAGCAGGAAGGTGGAGTGTGGGTGGGGGGGAAGATGGAGGGTCAGTATTTTCTGCATAAGTATTACCTCCGGAGATGGGTAGAGGACTTTTTTTGGGCGTAACAGCTTTTGATTTACTGTGCTAATAAAGAAGACTATTTGGGTCAAGAAGGATCCCTTTTCAGATTTATTTTCCTCTTCTTTCATGTGTTTAGAATCAGGGTGTTGTTGCCGGCATAAATATAAATGTGTTTTGTTTTGTGTAGATTGATAACGATACAACTTATGACTAGTCTTGGTTATTTGAATGTAATTCTTTATCATGGTTAACTCATGAGTGGTCCCCGATTCGAAACTATATTAAACTTCAGTTGCATGTTTATTTGTAGGAACAGGAATGTGCCTTCTTATATGAATAAATAGATTGCAATTGAGCTTTAATACAACCTTGTTCATCTGTGAACTCAGTGATTGATTCATTTGGACTTGGAATCTATATATGATGTTTAATCTCTTTTATTATGCTCCTGCGGGATAGATTAGAATAGTTGAGATTAGTATAAATAGGTAGAATTAGTATAGATAGGACTTAATACATATAGATTAGCTGTTTCTTTTGTTGATTTAACTAAAGTCTTCCTCTGGGGAGCAATCTTTCAACACCTATAACAATTTACGTGATCCTTTAAAACTCATTGGAACTAGCCACTCCAAACGAAAGAATATCTAATCGGGACCTGCGATCGGGTTAGTTCCCCTTGTTGGCATAGCGAAAATTCTCCATGTTAACAAAACCAAAATACATTTTATATCGGAGGCATATTGCACTCCATAATCGAGTAATCATGTAAGTCAAGTTTCAATGGAAACACTTTGGAACAGATGATGCCACTTGGGAAATGACGAATGAGATGATTGCTACATACCCATTTTATTTTACCTTGTAAGAAACTTTAATGGGATTTGGTTGTATGTAAGCTCACTGTGAATTTTTTTGTTCAGATGTTGAACACTAAGGATGGTGTTCCTATAACAGGGTGGTGTCTATAACAATCTCTTTTGTTACCCATCTAATAAATATGACTATGAATTTTAATTCATGTAAATGATGTAGAAATATAAATGATGACGAGGCTAAGGAAAGGAGGCATATTTTGAGTTTGTGGAGGAGTTTCTTGGGAAAAAAGTATACCCAAACCATTGCCTCAACTTACCATTTATATCCTTGCTGAATTTATGACCATGCTAGTACAAGCATTGAATATAGTATGGCATGCTTGTTGAGGGAAGGACAAGCTCATGCAATCCTT
Organism: Pinus tabuliformis; assembly: GCA_031772625.1. Classification (NCBI taxonomy): domain Eukaryota; kingdom Viridiplantae; phylum Streptophyta; class Pinopsida; order Pinales; family Pinaceae; genus Pinus; species Pinus tabuliformis. The sequence goes on along the minus strand of CM062804.1, from coordinate 1,235,001,331 downwards.
GTCAAGAATAGGTGTTGAGAATTCAACATGCGAATGGAAAGTGGAGACATAAATGGGGGGATGCACAAACAAGGAACATGAGGAGATAAAGCATAAATAGAGAAAGCAGGAAAAGATCACAAGGGAGAAAGGAATTTTAGGTGGATTCATTGAAAAGTGCTCTAGATTCTTGTGTTTTTTATCAAGTGGATTCACCAAAAAGTTCTTTGCATTCCTTTGTTATTTATTAAGGGGAGACCCAAATTCCCTAGATTCTTGTCAAGCTATTAGAAAAATATTATATATGACAGAGAAATGCAAGACATATAATATGAGGAAAAAAACAAACACATAAAACCAGAGAGACAAATATATGTGGTTCACCTAGTTTGGGTTATGTCCACCCCAAACATCCAGTCCTTCCTTTCTATTATCCAGCAAAATGAAGAGACACAACCTACAGCAGATCTACAGTAATATCCTCTATTTTCTCTCACAGTCTCACCTCTCTGTTTCTCGCTCTAAGAATACACATATATTCCACAAACTCAATACAATACCCTCATACAAAAAGAGGGGTTTCCTTCTAGGGCAAAAAAGCCTAAACTAAACATAAATTATACCATCAGATCATCCTCTTAATGAATGGCCCAGATTGACTAGAAATTACTATACTTTTACAGAACAATTTTACATCTGTTTTTATCTTTGGGGGCGCTACCCTCGAAACCCCCGCTGGGGCACCGCTAGCCCCCGGACCCCCCAACCGGGGGGGATGCCCCCCCCTGAACCCCCGCGAGGGGCACAAGTCCCCCCCACACCCCCCGCATGGAGGGGTGTACAATCTTCCTGGGGTATACATCCGATTAAATCAAAGACCTCTAAATTAGGATGATAATCGTGCTCCACACCCAACACAAGCCTATTAGGTAGGGAAATAGTGTGCTCTAGATTCCGGCACATTAAAAAGTGGATGCAGTACGTGTTCTAGAATATTGAAGTGTGAAATAAGCAGAGACATTCTAGGCTCTAGATTCCTATTTTGTTTGGTTGGTGGAGACACTGTGCACTCTAGACTCCTAGTTGCAGGTCAAAGAACTATGTTATCTAGATTCTAGCGTCATATAATTGACATGTATTGTTGTGAATTTCATTTAGCACTTAACTCCTCGGACTCTTAATCTGGCTCGGGGGTTGAAAAATGTAAGAAATATTTCAATGTGGTTGGAAGGGGAGTTGAAGTTCCTCCTTTAATTTCTATTCATCAAGTTAATAAAATAAGTATATTTACATGCACATGTGTTACCCTATCAATAATGAATGATGATGTTGTGTTATGGTCGTGAATGTATCAAAACCATCAAGGGAGAAATGTGATATTCATGTTTGTATCTAATGAAGTATCATATGTGTATGTGTTCATGGTTAAGAGGGGCTTGGAGTTTCTGCAATTGTTAGCATTGCAAGAATTGCAGACTTACTCACATAGTTACATATGATTTCTTAGAATGCTCAGCAGATTGTCACTTTAGGTGATTTCCATTGTGTGATAAGTTATGAATATAATGGAATTACCTATTGCTTAAATTCTATTGAAATTAAATGGTTGTTGTTGTGCAACATGATATATATGCATGGAGCACTGGTGTCATAATGAGGGTTTCATTATAGTCATGGATATTGTTCTCAAGAATAAATGACTCCAAGGGAAGCATCAAAGACTCATCAGAAATCCTTAGAACCTTTGAGTCTTAGGGTCGTATAAATTTCTACCTGTATCCAAGCTCCATAAACCCTAGTGAGATTTATAAAAGGACTCAAATTTTGTAGGTTTTAACCCCGTACAGAAATTACTTGCATACAAATTCTAAAACACAAAAAATAAACAATGCGAGAGCATAACACATAAAACACATATACAGAGAGATTTTCCCCTGGATCCCAAAACTGGGACTACCAGCTTGATTTTTCATTATGTTCCTTTCAATGTTACAATACATATTTATACATACTAAAGCATCCAATACCATAGACCAAAAACCATCGCGTCCAAAACCATGTGCAAAAAACATGCACAAAACCATAGGTAGGTCCGCCCAACCCAACGTAGGGTCCACAACCAAAATTTTCCAGGGCGCTACCTTGCACCCCATAGAGTGGGGTTACCTGTACCCCTCAAACCCCCTGTGACTCCCCTCGCTACGGAATCGGCACAACAAAGGGGGAGCTCCGCCACCCCTCTAACCCCCGATTAACTACGTGGGCTAGTCGTGGAAAGAATATAACACAACCCAACATTCTCCCACTTGTTGTTTTCTTTCCACAGGGAGCCACAAGAGAGCTTAGTCATTTATCTAGCCCTGCAATGCCCATTGTTTCTCTACACCAAAAGAACTTCTCAAAGCTCACATATTTTGTCAATGCATCTGCAGTATTCTTCAAAGTGTCCACCTTTACCAGCAACACCTTTTTGTCTTCTATCATATACCTCATAAAGTGATATTGAACATCAATGTGCTTTGTCTTTGAATGATATGCAGGGTTCTTTGCCAAGAAAATTGCACTTTGGCTGTCAGATTTTATCCTTATAGCTCCTTGTACTAACCCCATACTTGAACACAATCTCTGCAACCAAACTACTTTCTTGCTTGCATGAGTGGCTGCCATGTATTCTGCCTGTGTAGTTGATAGTGCCACTACAGATTGTTTCTTACTATCCAACTGACTGCACCTCCAAATAGGTTAAACACATACCCACTTGTAGATCTTCTCTTATCCAAATCTCCAGCCCAGTCTGCATCAACAAATCCATGAATATCGAAGACTCTATCCAATCCTGGTCTTCCTTGTTAGCGCAAACCATAATCACTAGTGCCACGCAAATACCTAAAAATTCGCTTCACTATTGTCCAGTGCTCCTTCCCTGGTTTTGACATAAACCTGCTCAATACTCCCACTGCATATGCAATGTCTGGTCTAGTACATACCATCGCATACATCAGGCTATCGACTGCACTTGCATATGGAACATGGGACATGTCCTCTTCCTCTTCTTGTGTCCTGGGACACTGTTCAGCATATAACTTTACACCTACAGGAATAGGAACCTTCACTGGTTTACTATCTTGCATATTTAACCTCTGCAATATTGTCTCGACATACTTCCTCTAGTTTAACCAGAGCTTCCTCTTTGTCCGATTTCTTTTAATTTCCATGCCCAAAATATAGTTTGCAGCACCAAGATCTTTCATGTCAAATTTGGAGGACAAATGGGTCTTCAAATCCTGGATATTTTCTTGGTCATTTCCAACTAGCAACATATCATCCACATAAAAGACCAGATAAATAACACGGTCACCAATTAATTTGAAATACACACTGTGATCTGCTTTGCTTCTGGTGAAGCCAAGTCCTCATATAAATGTATAAAATTTTTGATACCACATCCTTGGGGACTGTTTTAACCCATACAGAGACTTCTTTAACTTGCATACCAGTTCTTTCTTGCCCTTCACCGCAAAGCCTTTAGGTTGCTTCATGTAGATCTCCTCTTCCAGATCCTCGTGAAGAAATGTTTTCTTCACATCCATCTGTTCTACCTCAAAACAAAAGCAGCAACAATAGATAAAAGTAATCTAATAGAAGTTACCTTGGCAACAGGAGAAAAAATATCACCAAAATTAATTCCCGGCACCTGGGAATAACCTTTTGCTACCAGTCGAGCTTCGTATTTCTCCACTTTTCCTTCTGCATTTGTCTTCTTCTTGAACACTCATTTGTTGCCAATGGGTTTCCTTCCAACCGGCAACTCCACCAGATCCCAAGCCTCATTTTTTTGCAAAGATGTCATTTCATCAACCATGGCCTCTTTCCAGAGTTTTCCATCCTCTGAATCTATTGCTTCCTTCAAAGGTATAGGATCATCATCAGTAATAAATAAAGAAAAATTTGAACATAAAGTAGATGGACTATACCTTTCTGGCTGCCTTCTTTCTCAAACTGATCTTCCCACACCCAGAGTTTGTGGCTCTTCATCTTCTAATTCCTCCTCTGCTGTAGAGTCTGATTCTTCCTCCTTTAGCTCAAACTCTATCTTCTCAAGTTCCTTTGGTACGAATTCATGTTTAATAACATCTTTCACCTCTCTGAACACCACATCTCGGCTCTCCATATTTTTCCGTCTCATCTCCTCCGTCAGCAAGGATGAGACTATTTCATCACACTGCAAGGCAGTTGCATTGCTACCTATTGCAATAACCAGACTATCCCACGAATCTGGTAGAGAACACAACAAACTAATTCACTTATCTTCATCTGAAATTTTAATATCAACAGATGCTAACTGAATTAACACAATATTAAATTCTTTCAGATGCTCTGTCATTGAGTCTCCATCTTTCATCCTCAGGTTATACAACTTTTTCCGCAGGAATATTTTATTCACCAGAGACTTAGATTGGTACAAAGTCCCTAACTTGTCCCACAAAGCCTTTGTTGTAGCTTCCCATAATACATTCAACAATACTGAATCTGAGACACACAATCATATTGTGCTCTTTGCCTTCCGATCCAACTTCTTTCATTCTTCATCAGACACTCCCATTGGTTTAGTACCCAGATCTACCGTGATCCACTAATCTTTATCCACCAACAGATCCTCCATCTTGAGTTTCCACAACTCAAAACTCTGACCATTAAATTTGTCAATCTCTATCTTTCCACTGCTCGCCATCTTCTTTCACCACCAGAATTGATCTCGTAGATCTCCCACTAAACAGGGTCTACCACAGGCCCAAGCGAAACCCCTCAACAACAAAGGCATCCCCTTGAAGCAAAAACAACTTTGATACCAAATGTAGGTTTTAACCCTGTACAGAAATTACCTGCATACAAATTCTAAAACACAGAAAATAAACAATGCCAGAGCATAACGCATAAAACACATATACACAGAGATTTTCCCCTGGATCCTAAAACCAGGACTACCAGCTTGATTTTCCATTATGTTCCTTTCAATGCTACAATACATATTTATACATGCTAAAGCATCCAATACCATGGACCCAAAACCATCGCGTCCAAAACCATGTGCGAAAAACATGCATAAAACCATAGGTAGGTCCACCCAACCTAACATAGGGTCCAAAACCAAAAAGATTTTTGGGCGCTGCCCCACACCCCATAGAGTGGGGTTACCTGTACCCCTGAAACCCCTTGTGACTCCCTTTGCTATGCAATCGACACAATGAAGCGGGCGCTCCGCCCCCCCTCTAACCCCTGGTTAACTACGTGGGCTAGTCGTGGAAAAAATATAACACAAACCAACAAATTTGGTGTAAATAAGAGAATCTCCTTAATCTGGATTAATTTCCATTAACTATTGGATTTAACAATTAATGATCGTTATTAGAATTAATATGTGTCACACCATCCTCTCTAAGTGATTTTCATTGGTCATTATGGAGACTTGGAACTATAAACAGAGGTCGCAGATGGGGAAACCTTGATATTTGGAGATGGACATATGTACATTATGAGTGATGGATATATGTCTCCATGGGATGATAAAACATTGGCACTTAGAAAGAGAAATATGTTTGTTCCTAGAGATGGAAAAATGTGTGTCTTGGAAAACAAAGATGTAGAATTCTATATAATAGGGAAATCACATTTGGACCCAAAACTAATTATAACATATAAATTTTGAATGGCATGAAGGAATGTATCCCTATGGGACCCCCTAACTTAGGCTGAGGTTCCAGGTGCCATGTATGTCAGCTAAAGCTATGTATATGCCACGTGGGATTTTCGAAGGACGTGGACATAAGAATGGAAAAGTTACTGATGTGGCATGTTGATGGTGTGACATGTGTCAAGTAGAATAATACCTTTAAATTTCCAAAGGGAATGAATTTAGGTGACACATGAAACCACAAGGTGATGCCACATGGTAGTGTGACATCACCCTAATGTCAGCGTGATGTCAAAAAGACATAGTGGAGAGGAGTGATAAGGATATAGATGATGTGGGTGTCAGGTGGTATCATGAAATATGCCATGTCATCACAAGAACACACCTATCGGAGGATCCTTCAAGGTGTTCTTCACATATGGCCACAATTAACTAAAAGCTAGAAACCAAATTAGCATACATAAATGGAGAAGTTTTCTCCCCACCTTTGTTTGGTGCTAGGTAATTTGTAGTGTTTCTAGGTTAATGGCACAGACTAATGGAAGAGTTAGATGGGGACTTCCTCCAGTGACTTAACGTAAATGTTTACACCACAGAGGTTTGGAATGGATCATAAATAAAGGTTTGGTATGATGACGTGTGGGAGCCACATTGGACCACAAGTGATGTGGCAGAATCAGGTGGAAAACCAAGGTACCACATGGAAGTACTTATTGATGTGGCAAATGTTAAGGGTCCAAATTTCAAATCGACACAATATTCAATCTAGAGGTCAAATTAAGATAAAATTTATATTTCTAGAAAAATCTTTACAAGTAGATGTTATGGTGTTATCCAAAGTGAGTTATGCATACTTTGGGTGGGAGGGAATTTTGTAACCCCATTTCCATAATCAGACCATGCAGGTTGGGTTAGTTAAAAGTAATACCTCCCATTCAGCCTGGACTAATTTAAGGGGGTGGGAGGGAATGTTAAACTTTTGTTGTGTACGCTCATTTCAAGAATAAAATATGAATATAGATACACATATACATATAAATTTGGAATTTGGAATATCATTCATTCAAATCTTTCTTCGATCTATCATGATATGGACATATATGATTGGTAAACATATGGATGAACCAAAACCAAGTCTTTTGATTACACATTACAATGCATAGAGTATGTGATGTAATTGACTTAGGAAAAAATCTTACATATAGTATTAAGGACCCAATCATATGTTTGTCAATCTTGGAAAAGATAACTTTAATTACTTAGAACCTTGCTTGAAAAATAGTCACAAATTGTAAGATTTTGAAATGGATGCATATTGATATAATATTGGGATTTGCCATTGAGACTCTAAAAGGTTGATCTATTGTCAGAATTTTGAATTCAATGCACAATCCAATTGAATATGTTGATGTGTACAGGTCTTAGAACCATAGCAAGTAAACCAAAAAATGAGCCAATCTAAAAGCACAATGACCTTTTATGTATGTTGTTGATCAGAAATAGAATTTGGTTTCATACGAGATTCATACTTGGTCTTGACAATACAAGTAGATTTAATAAAGTTGCACATAAACAATTGTGAATAGATATTGTAGGATAATAACAAGTAGAGATTACGGAATAGTATTATAATTCATTCTACAATGAGTATATGTAGAAATTTTCAATAATATGACACTTATTCATAGAGATTATCCTAATTATACACTATGTGCGGAATTCATGCATAATACATAACCTCCTCTACTATTGATCATCAATTTGCAGTATTAAAAAACAATCACATGCGCACATTGAAGCATCAATCACACATATCAACACAGTATATCATGGGGAAAGCATACAGCTCTGAGCTGAAAACCCCCAACTATCTGTATATTATATTGATTGAGAACATGTAACAATACATAGTACAATACTCCTCGCAAGTACTCAGTACTATCTCCACCTGTTACACACAAACTAGCTCATATCTGAATCAATCACAGGTTCAAATTTCCTCCGCTGCTTCCCTGCCTCCACTACACAATCCTGCATGAGAATGAATGAGAATGGCTGATCCAAACTCGTATTTCCCTTGGCTGAACCACGCAATCCTAATTGGCAATACTCAATCCATTGATTGTGCAAATCTCATGCACAACTATAGTCACAACTGACAGTTGTCTTTCCCTTTCACTCACCTCTAACACTTGTCTCCACTGAATTGTCCATGCACTAAGTTAACTGATGTATTCTTTAGTTAATTTCTGAGTTAATAATTATTGAATTAATTAATAATTAATTCACATCACTCATCACTAGTGTATTCCGCAATTAGACTAAATACAACTAGTTTAACTAAGTCAAACTGAACACAACTCCATCAAATCCTCAATCAACTCCACCAAACTCAATCACTTGAGTTCTAACTGAAGTACATCATGCAATAGCTCAACTGACCCATAAGAAAAGCGTATTTCCTTCTGACAGTTGCATGTGCGACATTCGTAGCTCGAACTGAAGTGCTCCAAGAGGATAAGATAATGTTTATAGTCCAAATATTATTATGAGCTAAAAATATTCGACTGTTCTATGTTTAGCCTGGCAGTCTAAAAATAGACTCCGCCCATATGTCTAAAAATAGAAGTCCATCTATTTTTACGAACATGACCAATCATCCACAAATAGCATCCTGCAACTCATAGACCATGATCCATATGTCTAAAAATAGACTTTGCACCAAAAATAGCCTGCGGGCCCACTTAGTGAAGGCGACTTCTTTTCACTAAGCTCCATCATCTTGTTGCATTTTCAACACTCCCTCTCAACAAGATATGGATTATCTGCAACCCCTATCCTGCAACTCTGGAATGTTTTGCATGCAACACATTTGCCCGGTCCGCTTGCTCCAACAAACAAAAAACACTCCCAACTGACCACTCTGTTGGGCTAGGAACATACTCTGATGCTGAAGCTCTACTTACTGCTAACAAGTGCTCCCTCTCTGACATCTGCGCTACTGCAACATCTCCATGCATCTCGCACCATTTCACACATCTCTATGCCACCTAGCACTGTGCAAAACACTTGTGCCTCTTGCATTGTTGTAGCCTGCTAGCTATGCACTGTCCTGGGATTCCCTACACTGTCACTCTCTCTGCTGTTCCATCCGCATCTTTCTCTACCCAATCAGTCAGTTCCTGCTACTCCACATCGGGGCTCCCGTAGCAAGGTCTCATCCAAGAGGTTGGGTACCTCAAGGATCCCGCCCCTCCTCCTTGGGACGATCACTCTATATCGCCCCACCTCCTACATGGAGGTATGGCTGCATGTGATCCATCAGCTCACCTGGCTTGAATTTTCCCCCTACTGGAGGTCTCTACATGAGTAGATGTCTCTACTCGATCTCCTCTCAGCTTCCCTTGTTGTGGATGCTCCACAACCTCCTGAAGTTACTACACCAATCGTGGCTCCTCCACAATCATCTGAGACTTCTTCTGGCTCTGCATGTTGAGAGGTAATATATGCTCCCTCTCAATCACCAAGTCTCCATCAGTTGCCTCGCTGCTCAAGGCTTTGCATGCATCTTGAACCTCAAGAGCATACATGTTCTTGACCCGTGAACCGATCTGCTTCACTTGTCTAGTGATGATGTGTCCAAGGAAAACCTTTCCCTTACTGAAGACTATATCATAGCCTCTGTTTTCCAGCATCGCGATCGACACCAAGTTTCTCTCCAGTCCTAGTACATACTTGACATCAGTCAAGGTAAGGCGAGCTCCATGCTCCCTCTGAAAAATAATCGTGCCTACACCTGAGACACTATAATTCTCATCATTACCCATCGCTATGAGTATCTAGAGATCTTTCTCCTCCAAAGTACTGAACAAACTCTTGTCACCGATCATGTGGAAAGAAGCTCCACTGTCAAGAAACCAACCACTTCCCACCATGGATGAAACCATGCATGCGAAGAGTGTGAAATCCAACTCAAACTGTGAATCAAGTGCCTCACCTTTAGATCCTTCCCCGGATCCCTTCTTGGATTTCCTCCGTGGATAATTTGCAGCATAATGGCCCACCTCATGACAACGAAAGCATCGCAATTTTGATTTGTCAACCTTCTTCCCATCATTGGAAGAACTGGATTCGGAAAGAGAACCCTTCTCCTTCCCCTTCTTTGCTTTGGCAGCCAAAGCGCAATTTTCTTCATCAGATGCCTTTGATGAAGATCTGTCCCTGGTATTCCGCCCGATATCCTCTTGCACAAGATCAAACCAAAGTCTCTCCCATCCTGGCAATTTCTCCCGACCATTGACAGAGTCCTAATAGGAATGCCAACTCTTCGGAAGACCAAGGAGATCCAAGCTCACCAAGTCCTCATCATCAACAGTCACCCCCACACTTCCCAGCTCATCCCGACATTGGATGAACTTCATGAGATACTTGGGCATACTGTCTCCATTCTCATACTTAATGTTTCTGAGTTTATCCTTGAGCACCAACTTCCTCTGGTCGCTCTTGCTTTGGAATAGATCTATCAACGCTTTCCACATCAAGTATGGAGAAGCCTTTCCATGCAGGCTGGACACAATGTGATCTTTCACGCCCTCCAATATAATCCTTCGACACTTTGCTGTCTTCTTTTGCCAAACCTCAACGTGAGCAGCATAAGTAGGCTTTGGGACCTCAGCCTCTATGAACTCCTTCAGCCCATTGTCATCTAACACTGCCTCCATCCTGTCTTTCCATGCAATATAATTCGAGCTGCCTTCAAGAGCATACTCCAATCGCAATCCGTTGAAATACATTTCAACTTTGACACCAAGAAAACACTGCTGCAAATTCAAATTCCACCACCTCAAAACTCAACCGCTTTTGATCTAAAATTCGTGAGAACAAAGTATTTCTCGTACAGAGATTGACTGTATGGGCTTTTATCGAATATCTCACCTTCCAAAAGAAGGATGAATCCAAAGGCTACTTGGCCCGATTACAGACTCTGCCTGAAGAAATAAAATGTAAACACTTTCTGAATAATAGATCTGATGATCAACTCTGCTATGATACCATGTAGAAATTTTGAATAATATGACACATATTCAAAAAGATTATCCTCATTATACACTATTTGCGGAATGCATGCATAATACATAACCTCCTCTACTATTGATCATCAATTTGTAGTATTCAGAAACACTCGCATGCGCACATTGAAGCATCAATCACACATATTAACATAGTATATCACGGGGAAAGAATACAGCTGAAAACCCCCAACTATCTATATATTATATTGATTGATAACATGTAAAAATACATAGTACAATACTCCTTGCAAGTACTCAGTGCTATCTCCACCTGTTACACACAAACTAGCTTAGATCTGAATCAATCACAGGTTCAAATCTCCTCCGCTGCTTGCCTGCCTCCACTGTGCAATCCTGCATGAGAATGAATGAGAATGGCTGATCCAAACTCATATTTCCCTTGGTTGAACCACGCAATCCTCATTGGCAATACTCAATCCATTGATTGTGCAAATCTCATGCATAACGATAGTCACAACTGACAGCTGTCTTGCCCTTTCACTCACCTCTAACACTTGTCTCCACTGAACTGTCCATGCAGTGAGTTAACTGATGTATTCTTTAGTTAATTTATGAGTTAATAATTAGTGAATTAATTAATCATTAATTTACATCACTCATCACTAGTGTATTCTACAGTTAGACTAAATACAACTAGTTTAACTAAGTCAAACTGAACACAACTCCATCAACTCCTCAATCAACTCCACCAAACTCAATCACTTGAGTTCTAACTGAAGTCCATCATGCAATAGCTCAACTGACCCATAAGAAAAGTGTATTTCCTTCTGACAATTGCATGTGCGACATCCGTAGCTCGAACTGAAGTGCTCCAAGAGGAAAAGATAATGTTTATAGTCCAAATATTATTATGAGCTAATAATATTCGACTGTTCTATTTTTAGCCTGGCAGTCTAAAAATAGACTCCGCCCATATGTCTAAAAATAAAAGTCCATCTATTTTTACCAACATGACCAATCATCCACAAATAGCATCCTGCAACTCATAGACCATGATCCATATGTCTAAAAATAGACTTTGCGCCAAAAATAGCCTGCGGGCCCACTTAGTGAAGGCGACTTCTTTTCACTAAGCTCCATCATCTTGTTGCATTTTCAACAGTATATATGTTTGTGAAATTTTTGGCATATAACTCTTATTTTTACATATTACATGGGTTCATGATATCTAGAATCATACATAATAGATGTTTGAAATGAGGTAGTGAGGAAAACCAATGCACACTAAGCACAATGTTCCTCATTTTTTTTAAATTGGGGATCAAGTAGGTTTGAATCCATGGAAATAAATATGTAATAGATCGTATAAGAAGCTAAACCCTTTGAGATATGTTCCTTATATTATACTCGATAAAAACTAAGGAAGATACTTTTAAGGTTAGAATTGTACGATACGTATGTATACAATGAGTATTGAACAGTATTTCCCACCACTATTGGAGCATAGTAAGTTTCAACCTAAGCCATCTATGAATTTACATCCAAATGTTCAAGAGACACATATAGTCAAAAACCAACATTGTAGAAAAAGTATGCCACTTAAGGATACAAATAATTCCACTGTTTTAGGGGGGCAAAAAAAACAAATCCCAAGACAAGGTAAGTGGCTTACAACACTATATGACTACAAGCTTCCTCGTCTAGATAATCCTATAGGGACAAATGTTGATCTTAACAAGGGATTTCTAATTCATCGCAAGACTTGATTTCCATCAAATTGAGTTATTTATGGTTCTTAGATGACTTCTTGGTAATATCATAGTTGATTACTTAATTGAAATTGAATTGGTCCATGAATAAATCAAGCCACACATATTTTCCATGAATCACTCACCATACATGTCAAATTACCCTTAATGATTAACCATGAATGTTAGATGACATTTGAACAATAAATATACATCTAGGAAAACACAATTGATATAGAAAGATGTTCTTCTATGTAACAATGTGCAAGAAGTTGATTGGTCTTCTTCATTCATAATTGTAACTAAATTATGGTTTAAATTACAATGGGTTGGGATCTAAAACACCCTCTATGGTTATATAAATATATATAAGATACATGAGGAAAAGGTTCTATATTGTACCACCCATAGATATCCTTTTGCATTATGTATGACTCCTTTGACTCACTTGAGGCTTTTACTTATAAACTTTGAAGACTGACTTCCAAAGGTGATTTACAAATATAATAAAAGTTTTTACCCATTGTGGTCCTCCATTATCACTTCCCATCTTACATTTTAATTTTATAGGTATTACTTATTTTTTTCAATTGATTTTCTTTGGATATTTATTTATTATTGTTCATAAGAAGTCTATCGATTACATGATCTCAGTATAATAAATCTTGTTTATTTTATGAAACTACATTTTCCCGTATCTTCATATGGGCAACATGGATGGAATTTAGTTATAAGAAATAAAATAAGTAAATCACCAATAATGACATAATAAAAATAAAAATAGCATGACAATCATCAAATTATCCATATATGCTTGGTCTACTTGATTAGGCTAAGTGTTATACTAATTTGTTCAAAAGAAGTATATGATTTTTAAGCTAGATTCATCGTTAATATAAATGTTAGTTTTCATTACTCCATATATGAATGAGAATTGGAATGATTTGTTTTAGTTTGTAAAAGGAAACAAAAATATACAACCTCAAAGAACCTTTCCTTACTAGACATTCATGACAGTATGTACACATCTATATGCTTCAGAAATGATCAAAAATGCTACATGACCATCATTAGTTTTGGTAACATAATGTTGATGCTATTTTCCAGTCCTTCTTTGACAGTGAGGTACACTATAGTAACATCTCTTCGATGTGAGAAGTTCCACCTAATCTTTAAAGGTACCACCCACACATTGGTAATATGTCACTTAACCATAGACTATAAGAGAAATATGATACATGTCATGTGGTAGGTGGCAAATCAACAAATGCTTTGATGTGTAATATGCCACATGGTATGTATCATGTCAGTTTGTGTTGAAATGTAATATACTACATGGTATATGTGTGATGTCAACTTATGTTGATGTGGCAAATACCATGTGGTAGCAGGTATATTTCTCTTAAGGGTGTTGACTAAGAAACACATACTATCATTCAATGAACCTTATTTTGTTAATACTTCAACATTTCAGTGTCACTTTGTAGAAATTTGGAAATGGCCTAACATCATTGTATCAACAATTAATTTGTTAACCATGTGTCACTGTAACATTACTTAATTGATGTGTAATGGTCATTACAATAAATAATGGGTACCTATAATTTAAGTGATGTTCATCTAACATCATGTCATCTACTAATCAACAACATGACCATGAAATCTACTGGATGTCTATACAAATAATGTTCTTGAATTCAATAGTCATGATGTCCAACAACAAATGTAGTAGTAAGTGTGGTATTGATTTTGAAATTTCAAACATATTCAAACATATCACTATACTAATTTGAGGGAAATCTTGTTGTTTCTTTCCCTAGCAAGAACTAAGAATGTTGATTTCCACAATTGGGGTCATGAACTTTGTTTGAATTCCCTAAATGGAGTATCCTATGTACATTATATTCTTTTATAATGATTTCAAGGTACCTTTCACTACTTCTATGATTTTGTGGTCACCTTCTACTGAATGGTGGCATGTGCTTATGTTTTAGTTGTGTTCTGCATTAATTCCTCTTATATAATTATTTACAAACCACTTTTTACTATCTTTTTTGTAATTATTTAGGTGTTAATTCCACTTCAAAAAACTCAATATCCATACTTTGTGTTAAATTTTCAAAAAAGATATATTTATAAAATATTTACAAATTACTTTTCAATTTTTTTCCTAAAATTCACCTTCCCTACTAAGAAATTAATGTATTTTTAAAAAACTTAATAACTACTCATACAACTAAAATTTATGTTTTATTATTTGTGATGGTACTTTGTACTATGTTATTTTATCGTGTAATAATATTTTCTACCATTTTCAACTAATATCTATCTCCCATTATTTGTGATGGTACTTTGTACTATGATATCTTATCTTGTAATAATATTTTCTACTTTTTCATATGCTTACATAGAGTTAGAAATTTATCTATTATTATTATTGGTCATAAAATCCAGATTTTAATCATAAAATATTCTTCATCCAGATTTTAATTATAAAATATTCTTGATCAATCCATTCTATTCTTTACTTTTCCTCTCATTTATACTTTTGTTACATTACTTTCCAAGGTCCATAAAAAATTGGTAACTTTAAGTAACTTTTCCTCTCATTTTTTACTTTTGTTGCATTACTTTCCAAGGTCCATACAAAATTAAGAAGCTTTGAGGAACCTACTCTGAAAAGTGAGTAATCTAATAGTATTTATTCTTAGAACTTTAAGTTTAAACCAATCTATAAAAACATAAAGATAATGGGATGGAGAATGTAATTTTGTTTGTTTCTTATTTCGATGCAAGTGGATCCCTCACTTCCTCTTCATCTGCAACTTGGTTTCACACACTTAACTAACAAAATATAACCTTAATGAAAAACCCAACAAAATTAGCATAATGATTTAGAATCTTAATTTTGCTCCATCCAACCCAACCATATTGTATCCATTTGTTTTTTTTAAATATTTATAATTTAATTATGATTTTAGAAATAACAAATATTTTTAATTAATATAAATATATTTTATTAAAAATAATTTAAATATTCTTATTAATATAAAACAAATAAATATATAACAACGTAATTTATAACTTATCGGAATCTAAATCAAACGCACAACGACCTTGACAATAACTTATTTACCTACAAAAATATTGACAATTATCTATTAAACCAACCTTTTTGGGTTATTCTCCACTTTTTAGCGGTTACAACAGAGAGCACGCTAACAGTTTTAAAAAGTGGACATCATTTTGCGGTGACCATTAAAAATTCTGCTCTTCTTCATCAGTGCATAGATATAACAATTTACTCTTATCTGTATCGTTTGCGTATGTCATATGGCTGCAAGTAATTGGGCTAAGGGTTAACATATAAGAATTGTTCGGTCATGAAGATGTAGAATTGCGTATATAAGATTATCATTTATTTATTTAAATGTTTGGGATGGTAAATTGGCTTAATTAATAATAATAATAATAATAATAATTTAATATTAAAGTGTCATGGTGGATCGGTTTAATAAATAGTAGATAGGTTTAATAAATAATAAATAGTAATAATGTAAAGTTAAGGTTATGAAGAATTTAGATATTAAATTCGTTCATGATTTTTTTTTTTCTTCTGATATAAAGAATCAGTAATTTGATTTGAGATTTTGTTTTTGTTTTGTGGGACAAGGGAGTTAGATTAAATTTATTTTCTCATGTATGGATTTGAATCCAACCTTTTTACTTTGATAGATTTAAACTTATAACCTCTTAAAAAAGATATTTATATCTGATAGCAATTTGATTTGACACTTTGTTCCTCCTTTGTGTGGGACAAGGTAGTTAGATCAAATTCGACTTCTCGTGTATGGATTTGAATTTGGCCACTTTATTTTAATATATTTAGGCTTATAACCTCTTAGAAAAGACATATATCTCACACTAATTTGATTTGACACTTTGTTGTTCTTGCTTCGTGGGACAAGAGAGTTAGATCACATTTGACTTGTGGATTTGAATCTAACCTTTTTACTATGTTATATTTAAACTTATAACCTTTTAAAAAATACATATACTTTTAACCATTAAACCCAACCAAAATTATCTTCCTTGTCAAATTGAAAGGACACTTATCATTCCACTGCATACATAAATTAAAAGCTTTAAACACTATTGATATATCAAACTGTGAGACTCTTAATAAAGATGTCAACTATAATATCTCGTCAAGGAGTTTCTTCCATACCTCGCAATTTATATACAAATTAAGACACTCAAATATGAGTTGGCGCTTATAAATTGCTTCATTCAATTTCTTAAATCTTATACGATTATAATCACTAAGAATAAGTGTGTTAATACTAACTCACACATAGTTGAGTGAAACTTGCTAAACTTAACTTCCTAAAAATAACTTGAACTAATAGATAACTAAACTAAATGACTTAGTTAACAAGAGAGATTATTCTCTAACACTCCCCTTTAATCTCAACCACTAATGCTTGTTGGTCTAAGTCTCAACTAAGTTTACAAAAATTGAGATGGTTTTTTTCTTCCTTGTGCTCCAAGGTCTATGCTCTACCTATCTTTTCTTGTTTTGTAGATATAGTGTTATTTTGATAGTCTCCTTAAATATGTCCTTGTATTTTTTGTGAAATTTTGGTTGCGCATTTGCTTGTACCTCATCTGCTATTGATTGAACTTTTCTATCAATTCCTATAAGATCAAAAAAATCATTTGTGTTTCCTTTCACCTTCTCTTTCATTATTGAAATAGTTTATTTCGTGTTTCATATTCTAATGTAGTTATGGTAGCTTTTCCATAATCAATTTCAACTTCATTATAATTAGCCATTGCAATCAACTTTTTAAGAAAAACTGACTTGCCTTTGTAATCAATCTCAACATTCACTAATAGGTTATTCTCACTTCTTGTTGTTGCTTTAAACTTGGTTTCAATTTTATCGTCAAGATGTGTATCTATACCCTCAAATTCACTTTTTTTACCATGTTCATGCACTGCACGTTGTAGAGAGTCACTATTTTCTTTTGCAATTACTTCAATTAGAATTACTTAGGACAACTTTATTTTCCATTTTTTTTTTAGTCTTCTACTTCTATAAGCAAATCCATAAGGTCTCCAATTATTTCTACCATGGTAGAAATTGAGAGAAAAACAAAGAGCAAGATTGTGCACAAACAAAACCACACATTATATCGTATTGATCCCAATGGTTACATATATAGGAATACATAACTCTTCTAGATCCTAGAATAGTGGATCTAGATAGCTAATACAACTCACACATAGGAAAATAATTACTCCTAGATTGACACATAGGGACTCACAATGAAAACTCACAACAACCTAAAACACATGGAAGCATTAACACCCTCCCTTAATGCTTACATGTAAAAAATATAGAAAAAAACATATTAGAACAACAATATGATCATTGTCTGACTGGTCTTCATCAACACTCACATCCACTTTGGAATCTCGCCAACATCACTCTTTCTTCACCACCACATCTTCGAGCAATCACTTGACCTCCATTTAAAACATAACTGTCTCTAACCATTGTTGTTAAACTTTGTACAATTTACGCTTCTTCACTGAAGTCCCAAAGAATAGCCTAGATATTGAATATCTCTATAGACATGCTTCCATCCTAGTAGTATGCATCAAAATACATACTTCTAGTTATATACGAAAGTTGTCTATGTAATGAGCTTATCCAATAGTCAATCTGTTGAAGGTGTCGAACCTGCCAACATGTAAGGGGTTCTCCCCAGTAAGAATTCCCAATTAGACCTCAGACTGTTTGGTGTAGGAGTCCCAACAGTGGGTCACACGATAATGCCTTAATCACAATTTCACATAGAGGCAAGTAAGATGTCTCTATTGGTAGCAAGGGTGTGATAGCTACAACAAGCTAAGGAAGGTGCATGAGAGGTTCTAACACACAGGGGTTGAGATGAGTGTGCCCCTTGGAAACCTGTGATACCACGGAGTTAAGAAGGGAACACACGAGCAAAGATGCATCACAACATGGAAGGCAAGTTAGCTACGTTAGCGAGCAATCCAAAGTGATGGTTAAACCAACATCACGTTTTAGAAAGGTTCATACATACTTATACAAAATATTCCATACATGAATGCGTAAGAAAACAAATACATATATCATTTAGAGTAAACCAGATAGCATAGAATAAAATATATCATATGTATGAAACATGTTGGCTCTATTATATTAAGAATTGTAAGTTCCAGTCATACACTACATCCATGTCTAACCACTAGTTCTGACAACGGAACGTTAGAACCACAACTGCCTACTCCTCCAAAGAGATATACTAGCTCTGCACAGTGGAGAAGCAAAGGCTCATTACAATATTGTCCAAGCTCTCTCTAAGATAGTCCTATCGGAAGCTTGGTTGACCAAAAGCCTTTACAATGAGTTATGAGGTTCTATTTATAGCAAAGGGTAGGGTGACCCTTGACATTCCCCTTTGTGACAATTTGTCTACCCTCATGACTCTTCATCTACTCTATGACTATTACATCCAACTATCGACACTTGAACTTCCACTTGATAAGATGTTACATTACAATGCACATGTGCTCATGTGAGATAATATGGCTTGAGGAAGTCATGCAAGACATCACTAACACTCGGTCCGTTGTGGTGAGACTAACTCTTTGACATGCTTGTGATGGTGAAGGTGGTGAATTGATGCCAAGTTTGGTCATCCATGATGGTAATGGTGACATCTTGTTGAAGCAAACTCTTGCCTCTGTTGCATCTGGATGCATTGGTATGGCTCGTGCATCCAACTCGTTTGCTAGCATGCACATGGTCTTCTTGGGTGCGACCAAACCAACAACACAATTATGAATAATGTCCATGTTGATCTTCTAGTGTGTGTTGGTGGTCATGCGCATCAAATTTCAGCTACATGTTCAGCTCTAGTTAGACTTACTCGTTGTCTTCGCCTTGGTGAGTGTGCCAAATGGGTTGGATCGCATGCGTGCGCATAATGACATGCATGCTACTTAATTCCATTGCATACGATCAACAACACTACTCACCATGTCTACTCCATGCTAGCTGTTGGGATGGATCTATAACTTGTATGGGCACAGTTTCATTCGCGAGTGCATGTTGCGCCTATTGTTGTACCTGTTCCTAGTGCAACTCATTCTCTCATCTATGCAACTCTTGTTCTTCCTTGAGTTGCTGCTTCAGCACATGCAAATCCTCTGTTTCATTCTCTGTCTTTGTGTGATCTTCATGCCGCGTCGTCACCTCATAGCCTGTGTCTCCAAAGTTGCTTTCATCACAAGTGGATCTACTCGAGCTTGCAAATTTGTTCTACCTCTGTGTTGTCAACATCCTTCCTCTTTCATTCATTGCATGCAGGTGTGCTACCTTCTGTTGCTCCTAATGGTGCTGCTTGTTGTGATGTTGCTACCACCTTATCTTGATGTCCTTGTCCATGAACAACTTGAAATCTTCATAGATAGGAAATCTCATTGACACTTTCTTAGCTGCAACCCACGTTGTGCTCTCAACGATGTCCTTTGACTTTGCTCTCCTGAAGGCCATTGTAATTGTGTTGCTGAGAGAAAAATGAACACCTGTGATGCCTTTATACATAGAAACACTCATGGCAAGCAATCTGTTAGTCGAAAATCAAAACAAACTCGAGAACTGACTTGCAACATACTTGTGTGACTGATCATGAATATTTCACAATTTCCGCCGGGAGATCGGGAGACTAACTACCAAAATTGCGCAACACACACTTTGGGATGTTGGTAGGCTAACTGACTACTGGAACTGCGTAATGCATAGCCCATCCTGGCCTACTGAGCAGTGAAACTACACAATGCGCAATTTGAGTCAGCAATGACATGCAACCAACAAACTGCATTGCACGATTCTGGGGCCAACGAGACACTACTTGGTGTAATATAGGAATTGATACATCAGTGTGTGGCTAGACTTACGCAATTTCTAGAGGGAAGGCAAAGCCTTCGCTTCCAAAAATGCGCAGTGCTAGCCAGGCAAGGCATAGTCTGGGCCATGGCAGCCTAGTCCGGCCGACAGGCGACTGGAAACATGAGAAGTGTAAATGCATGGTGAGATGAGAGCAAACAAGAGTGAATGATAATTGATGCAAAAAACAAGTGTAGTATTCAGGAAATGGGAAAGCATGCATGTGTGTGAAGCGAGTCGTCGCAACGATGACCATCTATGCAAAAATAGTGTCATGCATGCGACAACAGTGAGATGTTAACAAAAACTGCAATGGTGCTAGTACAAGCTAGTATGTATCAAAACCACAACAAGTGCTCACTGAAATCATGTAGACAACATTCATACAAAGCAAAACACAAGAAGCACTAGAAACATAGCGCGAAACATGAAAAGCGGGCTTACCCCAAAATAACTTAGCTGAATGTGCCGATGAATCCTAGATGCAATGTGGGATGTTAGAGCTGCAAGATCGATATGAGGAATGAGATATGTAGCATCCGGTTGATGAATTTTGATAAAATCGAGGTTGTGATGCGTATGCCACAAATCTAGGGAAAGTGACACTTGGTGGGAGGTTTCTTAAATGAGATTTGCATGTAACCTACAACTGCTAAAAATAGATCCGTGAAACAAGGGATGACTTTACATGCTGCCTTGGGAGGAGTAGGCCATGCATGCAAATCAGTTTTGCTCAATCCTGGGGGGAACTGGTGAACTCAACTACACATGCAATAGTTTGCTCAGTTAGGAGGAAAAAATGTGCATTTCTGGGAGGGAGGAGTTGACCGCTGCCTAGAATTGCACAATTTCTGGGTTGTGCAGCCCTACTAGGAGGAATTACACAATTTTTTGGGTGAATCTTGGCTGGAAGATTTGCGAAATTCTGGAGCCTAGCAAGCTGCCAGACGAAACTGCACAATTTCTAGAGGGAAGGCTAGTTTCCCTCGAAAGTTGCACAATTTCTTGAGGGAGTTACTCAGCCTGCAGCTCGACCAAGTCTAGAAGAACAACCTGTGAGGGGAATGCAAAAAGATCTGATGGACAAGATGTCATTTTGTAAGAAAAACACTGAAGCTTGTGTACTTGACGAAGCAATACATGCTGCTTTGAAAGGTTGGTAGGGAGGTTCCAAATGAAGCTAAGGCAAGATTTTGGAGGGTGGTTGTAGCCACTACAACACCATCATACAACTAACCTACTTTACATACACACTTACATGCTCACAAAAATATCTTGTACTTGATGCTCTCGAACCCTGAAACACAACAAGATCTATCAACATATAACAAATTCACACAATCAAATTCGGGATATGTTCTCTTGGCACTGAAAAACGTTGAGAACCATTAATTTAATTATATTCCTCTATTCATGAATTCATCTTTCATATAAACCAATATAACATAGAAACAAACTAAGAAACTCTAAGCTCCAAGCGTAAAACAAAGCAAACAATATCAAGGTCTTTTGACTCTAATGGGCCTAGGTTCCCACTAATGCACCCACTACACTATTAAAACATCATACATCACAAATTAAAACATCATGACCGGATTGCAATTCATGGCATTGAACTGTGACTGGAAGATCCACATCTCATTAAGTATTGTATCTTGGATCAAAGTAGGAAATGTCTCTAGCAGATATTCAACACCAACAATTTTTCATATCCATTTTTCTTTATGCATCTTCAATGTAGCTCGTAGTGCATACTCTGACTCAATAGACTCAAGAGTAAGAGGCTCTAGCAGTCCACAGTTGCTCAGAGAATATAATTCATGTGGCTATGACTCCATCAAATGTCAATTTGGCCATGCCATAGGGGTTTGTGTGGAAAACACAACATTATTGCCTTTCCTGCCATATCTTCTTGGTTGGTGTAGGATCCATTTAGTCTTTCTTTAACTTGGTTGATAAACACAAACTGGTAATTTGCATCCTTCAACATATTACAAAACTAAGAATGGCATTATCTTATCCAAAAGATCATACTAATACTACGACTAGTGATTCCTACAAAGTTGGAGACATTTTAATCTTGGCATCAATGGTATTAGGCTAAAGGGAATGTTTTTCATTTGATACTAGATCTACAAATAGGTGTCATACATTGACTAATAATTCCATAAAAATTATTGATAAATAATTGATTCTTTGCAATTTGAACCATAAACACAATTGTAAACTTCCTTGACAGGTTTCTTCTTGCAGATGGCTTGACATAACATTTTCCAAAATTTGAGACCAAAACAAGGTTGCAAATCTCACTCAAGTTGTGGACCTTATGTCTAAAGTTGTATATTATGACTAGAAAGAAGGTCTTAGGGAAGCACAACCACATATGAATGTGGATTTGTTGTTGCCTTCAATAGTTTTACCATTCTAGCCATGATATAGATCTAAAATTGCGTTACGAATACTTGCTTCTATAGATTTGGAAAATTATGCTAATTTAGGTTTGAATCATCCTTTCAGGTTAGATCTTGAAGTTCAACCCTCTAGATTAGATTTGGTATTCTCAAATATTTCTAAAACAAAAAAACATCCATTGCTACCTCCAATTTTATTGCTTTGGATATATATCACTAAACAATGAATACATTTTGCCGCTCTTGCAAACTAATGTCACAAACAACTAACATAAACACTCACACACTATCCTATTTATATTAAAACTTTAGATCTCTTCCATATTTTGGTCCCTCTTGAAGGGAGTCAAACCCATATCGGTTCTAATACCATGATAGAAATTGAGAGAAGAATAAAGAGCAAGATTTTGCACAACCCAAACCACACATTATATTTTGTTAAACACAATGGTTATATATATATATATATATATATATATATATATATATATATATATATATATATATATATATATATATATATATATATATATACATATATATATATATATATATATATCTATATCTATATATATATATGATATATATATATATATGTATAGATATAGATATAGATATATATATGTATATATATATATATATATATATATATATATATATATATATATATATATATATATATATATATATATATATAGGAATACATAACTCTTTTATATCCTATAATAGTGGATCTAGATAGCTAATACAACTCACACATAAGAAAATGACTACTTCTAGATTGACACCTAGGGAATCACAATGACAACTCACAACAACCTAAAACACATGGAAGCATTACTTCCAACATACCATATGAAAATCTTCAATTTCTATGATTACAATGGACTTTTAGTCACAATTACAATGACATGTGGCTCAACTTGATGATGATGTTAGCTATAAAATGATCCCTTTGATCATGTGTCATGGTGGCTTTGTAGGCTACTTGATTTGGGGCTTCTTTAAACCCATGCAATACAATATCCCATAACTCGTTCCTGCATAATAAGATTATCATTTTGATGATCCAAAACTCATAATATTTATGAAAAAAGGAAAGAAGCCAAACAAAATAAGGATAAATATCTAATTATAATGTAAAAACCACCTTCCAAATATGATTATAAAAAATAAACTTTTCATAAAAGAAATAATATTTTTTTCTTATCTCTTCTTCTTTTTTTCCCAAAAAAATAATTTATTTTCTTTGTTTCTTATATATTTTCATACATTGTACATAAAATTGGTTGGAAGTTTGATTTATTCGACTACAATCAAACCTAACTTAGAATATTTAGTTAGTGTGTTGAGTCACTTCATGACAAAAACTCTTGAAAATCATTGGGTGGTAGCAAAAGGTGTCTTAAGATATCTTTTTTTTTAACAGGAATGATTAAATTTTATTTTGTGATAAAAGGTTGGGCCAGAGCCTAATCAACCCCTATTAGATATTCTTCAACGGATTTATTTCATTTGACACAACACCGTCAGAATCTGAAGATGATCCATTATCCATGCGATGAGAACCCATCTTCTGCATTAATTGTTGTTGTAGTTACATAGGATACCTTGGAGACGCAGCACAGGAGCATCAAAAAGAGGAACAATGTTATGATCCATTTCCGTTTCTCAATGATAGGAAGAATTGAATTTTGAAGATGCCCAAAATCGAATCCTTCAATACATTCAACTTCGTTCTCATCTACCTTCATGGATATATTTAACAGAATTGTTGTTTTATAAATTTCTTGTTTGTTGAATGCATAGAAAATGCCTTAAGCGAGAAAGAGTAATGGCTAAGTTGAGTGGGACGAGTAGGGTATGAGGTCCTGTTTGTAATGTTGTAATAGATCCATGACATAGACCGAGCAGTCATCAGAGTTTAGAAGTGATGAGATTGTTTGTATGTAACCTGTGAATTTTATTTGGGAAAAACATGGAGACAAATACTTTGCCAGTTGGAGGGCGTAACATGGAGAACATTTCTGCCATTGTTTTGTTCTTGCACAAATGGGAAAATTATCTCTTATGGAATAGGGTACGAAACAGGTGCTTCATTATTATTTGAGAGTTCTCCTTGGGCTAAGAGGCAGCCCATGTTTTCCCTTATGTCCGCTTCCTTGTTTAGATTTTGGAGGATGTGATAGAAGGAACTAGTGGTGAAATTCTGCAACACTTTCCTGAGTCTCTAGAGGGTCTTGTTGAGCACTGGATTTTTGAGATAGTCACCTGTGTTTAAGATTTTTATCAAGATTTCTGAATCCCTGAAGACTTGAATGATTTTTCCTCTGTCCCCTTGAGCAAGATGGCAAGATTTGAGAAGTCATAATATTTCTACCTAGTTGTTAGTGCTCTATCCTAGGACCCAAATAAAACTGTCTTTGTTGTGCTCATCCAGGGAGTATATTACACCGCCTACTCCTAATATCCTTGGGTTTCCCTTGGAGGCTCCGTTGAAGAAAATCGTGACTTTGCCATGTTTCTTCCACCATTTTTGACAATCTAGTTCAGGGGTTTAGAGCTGCCACTCTGGGTTGGAGCAAGGCCAAGAGGGGTTATTTTTATTACTAGCACACCTCAGAGACTCACCGAGCCAGCTAATCTCTTCTGGGAGGAGCGCACTGTCTGGCTTATGAGGTCGATTCTCAATAGTTTCCCACAACAATGCTTTGGCTTCAGCAGCCACTATAGTAGGAGAGCGCAGACTATTTTTGAAAGTGGCTTCATTCCTTGCTAACCACACTTCCCAACTAATGAATTTTGGTATTGCATACCAGATTTTGGCCCACATGGATTTTCTCTTCAACACATGAGGGGATTTCGCTTTCCAGGAGGCGAATAAATTAACTACTGTGAGTTATGTTGGGGTTTGAGCATTGAGCCTGTACATAGCCTGCGTTGATACTTCTTGAGTGAAGGGGCAGTTAATAAACAGATGATCAAGAATTTCCTGAGCCGAGAAATAGATAGGGAATCTATGGGGCTCGATAATTCCATGTTTCACTAAGTTGTCTCCTGTCAGGACCCTTCTGTGCATGAGAACTCAGTAGAAGAAGTTTACCTTTGGGAGACCATAGGGGTCTCAGACATGCTGCCATAGTGAAGGAGAGTGGATTTGTAGGTGTTGTTCTTGGAGAGATGCAAAGCCCTACGATGCTTCATAAGCATCGGTCTTCTCCCAGCCCCAGTTGTCCCTTGAGTGGAGGTGCACAAGAGCCATTCCCGAGATCATAGCAAAGAAGAGGCAATGTTGAGGATGCATCCTTTCTGGGAGGTGGTGGAAATCCCAGGTGATCCAATTCCCACCATATTCCCATGATGAAATATCTACCAACTTGTCGATGTCATGTTGAGTGAGACAATCACGCAGATCTGCGAATTCAGGGGCGAACTTGAGGGGTTAGAGTCCCATGATCTTATCTTCCCATAACCCGATTCTTTTCCCATCTCCAAGGATTATGTACAGGTGATCTTTAAAAAAATCCCATCCTCGGTTGCATAACTTCCATATAGTGGTTCCTTTACATGAGGCTCCTTCATCCATATCGTTTATTGAGAGCCCACGCAAATACATTTTAATGAGTAATTGGCTCACAGAATGTTGATGGTTTGAGAAGATTTTCTAGAGAATCTTTCCTCCCAAATCCAAATTGGCCAACCTGGGGTCTCTTACCTGAAGACCACCTTTTGATAATTACCTTTTCACAATGTCCCAACTTACCAGGTGAATTTTTTTTTTTATTCCCCTTTCCTCCTTTCCATAGGAAATTTCGAATCAACTTAGAAATATGCTCAGTGATCATTTTTGGAGCCAAAAGAAACGAAGCCTGATAGATTGGAAGGGAGGAGAGAACAAATTTTACAAGGATAAGATTCCCTACTATGTTAAGCCACTGAATGCCCCAAACAATCAATTTTGCCTTAATTTTGTTGATAATTTCCAGCCAATGAGGGGCCTTGTTGGTTCCCAAAGTTAAAGGCAGACCTAAGTACTTGAATTTATCCCAAGAGGCAAAGCCCATGAAGCCCAGTGATAGAAAAATCCGAAGAATGGTTTGTTGATCTACTGCCCATCCATACACTACACTTTTCCTCCTATTGACCAAAGCTCCGAAAACTCTGCAAGAGCTTTGAATAACATCGTTAAAATCCCTTACAATTTTAAGGGAGGCACCTACCATGAGAAGAGATTCATAGGTGAACAAGGCGTGGTTGTTTGGGTCTATCCCTCTCATCGCCTTGATTCCTAGAAGTGCCCCATTTAACTTCTCTGTTGTCAGATTTCGACTTAGAGAATCTTCCATCAAAATGTACAGGAAGGGGGACAGTGGGTATCCTTTCCTTATGCCCCTCAAAGCTTTGAAATAGTTGGTCGGACTGGCATTTACTAAAGCGGCTATCCACAACTCTCCTATACATGCTTTAATCAATTTTATAAAATCAGATTTGAAGCTAAAAGTGGAAAGAACTTGAAGGAGAAAATAGTGCCTTAGTCGATCAAAGAGTGCCTTACTCGATCGAAGGCATTCATCATGTCCAGTTTAATGAGCATCCCTTGCTTTTGGCATTGGTGGCTAGAATGAATGGTTTCCTACACTAGGATCACATTATCGAGGATATGCATGCCTTTAACAAACACACCTTGGTTGGGAGAGATGAGTTTTTCTAGCAGAGGCTTAATTCTATTCGCAAGAAGTTTGGAGAGAATTTTGTAAGAGACATTTCAAAGCGAAATTGGCCTAAAATGGTCAAAAGCCACCTAGTTCACTTCTTTTGGGATTAGCACTAGGAAAGTGGAGTTTGTGCTTGCTCCCACTTTGGCTTTTTGGAGGAAGCCTTTGATTATTCGAAACAGATTAGCTTTGATGATGTCCCAGCAAATTCTATAGAAATGAATGGAGAACCCATCAGGTCTTGGAGCTTTGTCTGGTTCCATCATCCAGATGACATTGTTGATTTCATCTTCACGGAAGGGCTTCAGGAGTCTTGAGTTATCCTCCTCTTTTACCATTCTTGGAATGTGAGTGAGGAAGTCTGATGATTCCTCCTCATCATCCAAATATTCTTCATTGGACTACTGATGGAAATGAGAGGTTGTAGCCTCTTTTAACAGAGTTCTACCTTTGAGGATAGTCCAATTAGGGGAGGTAATTTAAGCAATGCGATTTCTAGAAAGACGAGCTTGAATTTGCGTATGGAAGAAGGTAGATTTTTTGTCTCCAGACACGAGCTAAAGATTATGAGATTTGAGCCTCAAGGATTCTTCCTCCACTCTGAATTATCAGAGAGTGATGAGTTGGGCTTCTTTCTCATTCTGAATTTCTGAAGAGGTAATGTCTTGCAACTCCAGTCCAATTGTTGATCGAACAGATGCTTGGTGGTCTGCTTTCTAAGCCTAGTGGAGGAGTCTGAAGGCTTTTTTATCCATTCTTTCGAGGATGTTTTGGTGGCCTTTAGTTTTTGTTCCCACACATAGTTGGTTGATCCAAGAACAGAGATGGACCAAGCCTTCAAGATTGTGTCCATAAACCCTTCCCTGTCTGTCCATATGGGGTTGAACCGGAAGGGGATGGACCCTAGTTTTTCCTATTCTTCGAACGAGAGAAGAATGGGTTGATGATCTAATGTCAAATTTCACAGAATTTTAGTCGAGATAATCTTATTTTTGGAGAGGAAGGTGCTATGAAGTAAAAATTTGTCCAAACAGGTTGAAATATGCTCCGCCCCATGTCTGTTGTTTGACCAAGTGTACAGCCCTTTTTTTGGATTAAAATCTGGTAAGTTCCATTGTTGAAGATTCATGTCTTCCATGAAGGGAAGGAAATGACCCGTACTATTGATTCCTCCTCTTTTTTCCTTTGGCTCAAAGATTAGATTGTAGTCTCCTGCTAGAATTATATTCTTGGGGGAGTAAGAATCTAGAAAATCGAACAGGGTTTTCTAGCTGTCTTTCTTTTCTGTATAGAGGACTGGGACATAAAGATTAAAAAGAGCAAAGGTGATCTTACTTGCAAGGTGCCAAAGTTCGGTATAGATCCAATGCTGCATTTGGAAGGAGCTTTCAAGATGAAATTTGTCTTCCTCGCAGAGAGTGGTGAGCCCACCACATGTACACCTGGCACTTACTACTTTTCCAGGTTTTGTTTTCATTTTACTTTGTTGAAGTCAAGAAGGGAATCCCCTTCTATTTTAGTCTCTTGGAGCATGAGGATCTCAGGGGATTCTGATTACAAAATGTTTTTCACAACTTCAGCTTTTAAAGGATTCCCCAAGCCTCTGCAATTCCAAGAGACTAATCACATTATTTACTAGCAAACGGGGGAGAAGACCCTCCCTTGAGAGGCCTGGTACTAGTATTTCTGGCGATGGACATCTCAATTGTGGGTTGGATGCCTTTCATTTCTTGTCTCTCAACCTCTTGTTCCCTTGCCTCTCTGTGAGATTTCCTCCCAACTCTTTTCAAAGGCCTCTCAATTGTGTCATATTCCGAGGATCTATAGATCTCTAGAGACTTCTTCCTTGTCATCTCTACATAGAATGGGGGGCTAAATGTACCTCTTGGAGGTCCAGCTTGTATAGGGCCTGTTTCCTTTGGTCTTTTATCTTCTACCATAGTAATGGGCTATTGTTCGGCCTCTTCGACAGCTGGAGCTAGGGGTTCTTTTGGTGTGCTGAGTATTTCAAAGGTATTGTTGGATGTCTCTACTCTTGGAGCGCCTGTGCTCCCCTCCCCTTGTGCCATAGGAGGTGTTCCACTCCCCATGGGCACTAATTTCCCTTTGGTTCTACTATTCTATTTAGTTGGTGTTGATTTCTAAACCTAAGTCCATTGTCCTCCCTTCGAGTTCTCAACCTCCTCCTTTGTTTTCTTTTTACAATGCCTAGCAAAGTGCTTGTAGCCATGACAATGCTGGCATTTAAACGAGAGTTTCTCATAGTCTAACACTTGAATGTGAGACCAATCAGCCATCATGAGCTTTATAGCTTCAGGGAGGCCTTCCTCCAGGTCGACTTCTACACAAATTCTTGCACAAGAGTACTAGTCCCTCCTTTCTGCACGGTCTATGTATTTTCTAAGCTTATTGCCTATGGTTTCTAGAGATTTGGGGTTCCAGCAGTGTAGAGGTAAGTGAGGTAGGTGTACCCAAACAGGGACAACCAAGGGAACATCCTGAGTCGAATCGAAATCCGGGGTCCATTGGTTCAAATACTGACCCTAAGGGCCCATGAAATACGTGCCATTTCTGAATATGATATTTCTATCCTCTATCGAATCAAAGACGAACACGAATAAGCCCTTACTGACTAAGTGACTTCTGATTCCTTCTTTGACCAGAGATCTCCAGTTTCTTTGCACCCACGCATCAACGGCTTTGGGCAAGGGCCAAAGCCCGGTGAACTACCCTATAAGCCCTTGTTCTTCTAGATTCAGAGCCTATCTATAAGGTTCTTCAGTTAGCAAGGCAAACGTGGGGATGGTTTCCAACCTTTTGACAAACTTTTGTTGTTGTTTGTTTGTTGCATGTAGCTACTAGCTTCCTAAACATCGTCAGCTCGGGAGGAATAGGAGGATCAGCCTCAGGGTCCCCTCCTGGGACCATGGCGGTGGAGCAGCACACATATGCGCTCTAGATTGGAGGTCACTGTTGCACTGTGCACACGATCATGAAAAAAGTCCTAAGGTATCTTCAAGGAACTATAAATTTTGGCATTAAATATATTGATTCTTTTGATGTTAAACTGACAAGCTATTCAGATTCATATTGGGTTGGATATTTGAACGATAAAATATCTATAATAGGGTATGCTTTCAATATTGGGTCCGAGGTCATTTCTTGGTGCAGTAAAAATCAAAGTATGTTATCTCTATCATGAACAGAAGCAGAGTATCAAGTTGTATATGTAGCCACTTGTGAAGCAATTTGGTTGAGGAGACTTCTTCATGATGTAGAAGAAGAACAAAAGGATGCTATGATGATCAAATGCGACAACCAAAGTTCAATCAAGCTTGCAAATAATCTTGTTTTTTCATAAAAACATAAAACATATAGATACTCAATTTTACTTTGTTAGAGAAAAAGTTGAGGCCAAAGAGATTTTTATTGAATATTGTAACACCGATGAAAATGCAGCTCATATCTTCACAAGTCTCTTGGGAAGACTAAATTTGAATTGTTTAGGGAGATGTTAGGTGTGCAAGTGAATCCTTCCTCCATTAAGGGGAATTTTTTTATTGAATATTGTAACACTTGGGAAAATGGAGTTCATATCTTCACCAAGCCTCTTGAGAAGACTAAATTTGAATTTTTTAGAGAGATGTTATGTGCACAATTGAATCCTTTCTCCATTAAGGGGGAGAGTTGAAAATAAATGTAGAAAAATTGTTCACGGTTGTATATGTCCTATATTAGAATTAGTTCCTATTTTCTAAGAGATGCTTTTTATCTCCTTAAATTGAATGTAGCTTGAGCAGTCTCAAAGTGTAGCTTGCTCACTTATGAGCTATTAATTTATATAAGTTTCACTATGTTTTTGTCTTTCCATATTTTTAACAAATTTACTAGCCATTGTTAAATTTAATTTTCCAAAAATAATGCGAAACTAATAAATAAATTAACTCAATAATTAATAGGAGAGATTTTCACTAATATCAGTACCCACGTTATGAAAGAAATAAATCTAGCACTTTCATTTACTTTGTCAGTTTGAATTTGTGGCACTTTCATTTTTTGTCGGTTTGAATTTGTTATGCTCTTAACCTGCAAAGTAATACCCAAACATAGAATTTGCGAAGAAAAGATACCGAGAACACAGAATATGCGAAGAAAATATACCCAGAGCACAGAATAGCAATGATTTTATTATTCAGAGAGAAATGTTCACAGGCCTCTTCGAGGGGGCAACCTCCAATAGAGCAGAGCTCGATTACAAAATAAGACACGATACTCCTCGCAGGGAGTCTCTATCCTTTATATATGACTCATACATGCAATACCATGGGCCAATACCGTGGGTTTTATTAATACCATCTATCTAATACTACCACCCATTTACCATCTATCTAATACTACCGCCCATTTGCAACTAACTGTGGTCCCGTCATTAATTGCGGGTTAACCACTTACAAATATTAATATGGGCTTTATTGACTCTTGACTATGACGTGATCCCATGACATAAATAAGGGGGTTAGGGTGGGACCCTAACATGCCCTCCCCCTTAAGACTAGCCTTGTCCTCAAGGCTGAAGCTGTGGAAACTGCTCAAGAATAGTGGCTGGTTCCCAAGATGCATCTTCCGGAGAGGTGTCTTTCCATTTGACGAGGACCTCCTTAATCATGCGGCCGCGCAGGTGCTTGTCTCGTGTGTCTAGAACCTGTTCAGGTTGAAGCCAGATTGACCCTTCTTCGTCCAATTCAGGTAGACTGGTTTGAACTCGGCAATTGTTCCCAATCACTTTCTTGAGGCACGATACATGGAAAACTGGGTGGATTTTTGTTGTAGGTGGCAAAGCCAACTTGTAAGCCACTTTTCCAATGTGCTGAAGTACTTTGTATGGTCCGTAGAATTTTGGAGAGAGCTTTTGACAACCCTTGTCTTTGAGTGATGTTTGCTTATATGGTTGCAGCCTCAAAAAGACCTGATCCCCTTCTTGAAATTGGTGCTCTGAGCGATGTTGGTCAGCCTGTTGCTTCATACGGTTCTGAGCTTGATGAAGATTCTCACGTAGATGGGCAAGCATGGTTGCGCGGTGTTGTAGGAGTTGATCCACGGCTTGTACTTTGGAGCACCCCGTGAGATAAGAAGTAGGGGAAGGCGGAAGTTGTCCATAGACTGCTTCATAGGGAGTCATTTTGGTGGTAGCATGATAGTTGGTGTTATACCACCATTCCGCCAGAGGTAACCACTGTACCCAAAGGTGTTGCTTTTCTGAAGTGAAACACCTAAGGTAGGTTTCTAGACATTTGTTGACGGCTTCGGTTTGACCATCTGTTTGCGGATGATATGAAGTACTAAGTTTGAGTTGAGTGCCTTGTATTCTGAAGAGCTCCTGCCAAAAATTACTGGTGAAGATTGGGTCGCGGTCGGACACAATAGAAGTGGGCATGCCATGCAATTTGAAGATCTGATCCATGAAAGTTTGAGCAACCAAAGTTGGTGTAAATGGTTGGGGTAGGGCGCAGAAATGAGCATACTTCGACAGTCAGTCCACAACCACCATGATGACTGACTTGTTCCCAGACTTTGGAAGACCTGTAATGAAATCCATGGAGACCTCCGTCCAAATTGACGCCGGAATGGGCAATGGTTGTAATGTGCCTGGTGTGTTGACGGTTTCCCCTTTGTGGCGTTGACAGACGTCACATTCTGCTACGAAAGTAAGGATGTCCTGTCTCATGCCGGCCCAAAAAAATGATCTTCTGGTGCGAGCATACGTCTTCTGAAAGCCCGAATGTCCTGCAATGGGAGATGAGTGCAATTCTGCCAAAATGCGACTTTTGAGGGTGGATGTTGGTGATATTACGACTCTGTCCTTGTAGCGAAGAATATCATTCTGCCATGAGTAGCCCTTGTTGGAATTAGGATCTACCTGCAATTGAGAAATGAGTTGGGAGAGCCCGGGATGTGAAAACCATTCCCTGCGAGCCTCTTCAATCCAGTCTAGAATGGGGAGGGAAATTGCGAGCAGAGTACTTTCCTCCTCAAATTGGCATGACAATGCATCTGCTACCCTGTTGTCTTTCCCTTTCTTGTAAATGATCTCATAATCATATCCCAGCATTTTGGCTAACCATTTATTTTGTTGTGGGGAAGATAGGCGTTGCTCCAAAAAATATTTAAGACTGTGATGATCTGTGTGGATTTGGAAACATCACCCCAACAAGTAAGGTCGCCAAGTCTTGACTGCATGTAAGATGGCCATCATTTCCTTCTCGTAGGTAGATTGGCCCAGATTCCTCCCACTTAGTTGTTGGCTGGTGAAGGCCAATGGTCGCCCTTCCTGCATTAAGACCGCTCCAATACCTGTTCCCGAAGCATCACATTCAATGACAAATGATTTGGTGAAGTCTGGTAGTGCTAAGACGGTAGTGGAACACATGGCGGTTTTGAGAGCGGTAAATGCCTGTTGTGCTTCCTCGTTCCAGAAGAAGGAATTTTTCTTTAGGATTTGCGTTAGGGGCTTCGCTATGCGGCCATAGTTGCGGAAAAATTTACGATAATAGCCTGTGAGACCCAAAAATCCTCTCAAGCTTTTCAAGGTCTTAGGTTGAGGCCATTCTTGCATTGCCTGGATCTTTTTGGGGTCCACCTTGACACCTTCACGCCCCACAATGTGGCCCAAATACTCAACTTCTTCCATGCCAAACGAACACTTAGACATCTTGACAAATAATTTATGCGTGCGGAGCAGTTGCAAGAGTAGATCTACATGCTGAAGATGTGCCGCCCAAGTGCCACTATAGATGAGGATGTCATCGAAGAAGACAAGGACAAATTTTCTGAGATATGGTTTGAGGAGGTGATTCATAAGGCTCTGAAAAGTAGAGGGGGCATTACAGAGACCAAATGGCATGACCAGGAACTCATAATGGCCTTCATGAGTTCTGAAAGCTATCTTGGGAATGTCGACTTCCTTCATGCGAATTTGGTGGTAGCCTGAGCGAAGATCCAACTTAGTGAAGAATTGAGCCCCATTGAGTTCGTCCAGCAAATCGTCAACCACCGGGATGGGAAATTTATCTTTGACTGTTAACTTATCGAGGGCCCTGAAGTCGGGACACATCCGCCACTCCCCATATTTCTTGAGGACCATGACCACTGGGGATGAATAAGGACTAATGCTAGGACAAATGACACCTGCTTCCAACAATTCCTTGATGATTTTTTCTATTTCATTATTTTGGGTGAACGGATATCTGTATGGCCGCACATTTGGGGGTTGAGCCCCTGGAACCAATGTGATGCTATGATCATGTTCCCCTCACGAGGGTGGAAGCTCATGAGGCTTGTCAAAGACCGTCCGATGTTTATTTAAAATCTGTTGCATCTCAGGATGAATTGGCTGAGACATGGTGTCTACTACCTGGATGGCATTAAATTGAGCTACCACTCCATGATGGCCCTTTTTTAACAATTTTTCCATCCGATGCGAGCTGATGATAGAGGGGGCTCCCGCCTGTAGTCCATGGAGGGTATGTGTGGCGTTGTTCTGCTTAAAACTCATATATAACTCCTGGAAATCCATTGTGATTGGCCCAAGAGTGCGGAGCCATTCCGCGCCTAGGACAATGTCGCAACCCCCCATGTGTATTGCAAACATGTGGGTTTTCAATTGATAATCCCCCATTTGAATTTTGACATTTTCACAGCGACCTTCACATTTCATTGTGCCCCCATCTGCAATCTGGACTTGGAAGTTAGAAACTGCCCGAACGAAACAATGTGCTGCTTCAACGATCTTTTGATGGATGAAATTATGGGTACTTCCACTATCAATCAAGACTACTACTGGGCGATGTTTAAGAAAACCCCTGATTTTGAGAGTTTGAGGGGAAGAAATTCCTGCCAATGCATTTAGCGAAATAATTGGTTCATCAGATACAATCTCCTTTTGGTTATCTTCTTCGATCTCCTCCAGTTCCTCAAGTGGTGGATCTTCCTCGGTGGAGCTGTAGTCAGTGGCATCTATTTGAAAAAACTTGTGCTCTTTGCATTTATGACCCAGGGAATATTTTTCATCATAGTAGTAACATAGTCCTTGCTTCCTTCTTTCGGCCATTTCCACAGGTGACACCTTTTGAATCTTAAGTGTCTGAGTCGTATTGGGAGCCTGTGAGGGACGACCTTTAGCGGGGAAGTTGGGGTGGCTGGATTGGGCTGTTAATGCATGTTCCACCTTACGGGCTACCTGGCAAGCCTCTGTCCATGTGGGAGGGTGGTGGAGTAGAACCTGAGCTTTGATGGCTTATTTAAGACTGCTGATAAAGCATTCCATGTAGAACTCATCTGTGAGACCCCTAGTGTGGAAGGCTAAGGCTTCAAAAGCAGTAATATATTCCTCCACTGTACCCGTCTGTCGGAGCTTAGTGAGACGCCCCAAAAAAGAGTCTTCCTGTTCAAAGCGACTGCGAAGAGTTTTGGCAAATTGGGCCCAATTCTGAAAATGTCCATTGCAACGCTGATGCCATTCCTTCCATTGCCATCGTTCATTGTCCAAGTACATGGTGCCCACCATAAGCTTAGTCCCCTCATCTATGATATGATTCAATTGGAAATACTGCTCCATTTGTGCTAGCCATGCGGACGTGTGAGAACCGTCAAATTTATGCATATCCAACTTGGGAGGTCGCTGACTGGGTGGTGGATGGGTGTGCCAGACGTGATGAGAGTCGCTAGACTCACCCTCATGGTATTCATGGCCATTATGCGCCTCCTCGTGGGCTGGCTCTTTTCCCTTTGGGAGTGCATCATGTATCTGGTGACTTATTCCTTTAAGCTCAAGTTCAATATTCTTCACCACAGTTTGGAGGTAGTTCACATGGTCTTCAATTTTGTCGATCCTTTCATTGGCCATCGCTTGAGCGCGAGTTTCTACCATACACCAACCTGATGAAAAATTGGGACTGCCTAAAAAATTTTTACTAAGAAATTGAATGGTACCACCTTGCTCAGCTCGTCGTCCTGATTCTGATGGGCTAGGTCACCAATAAGCGCCCCGGAAAACTCCTAACGGAGTTTTACTCCTTCCTGATCAATACTGCAGTCGCCGAATCCTCAGAATGTCAATGCCGCCAAAAGTCCTGCGAAAATTATATCCAGGGACAGGAACCCTTCACAACTACTTCGATCTGGTGGATCTGAGAGATCTGAATGGTGGAACAACTGCTGCTGGTGATCTGATGGAGCTGCGGGACTGATGTCGACTACTGCTGCACTTGCTGATCTGGAATAGGTGATGTGTGATCCCCCGATAGAAAGGGAACTATGGTCTTGAGGAGTGTCAGGTGCTACAGATCGCAATATACATAAGGGTCTGACAGTAGTACTCGACCCAATGTTTCAGGGCTCTAACTAAGGAGGATCGACCGTACCCTTAGCCATACAACCCGACTACCCTATCGTACGGGCGAGTAATCTCTCCGAGTGCTGTTCTCGGTGTACTGTAGCCACAAGACGACCGAAGGTTTATCTATGGCGAGGTTTCAAGGGAGCTAGGGGGCTTCCTATATACCCAGAGGGTACGTGGAAGACAGTCCGTGCGCGGTTCTGTCTAATGCGCTACTACTCGAAGGGGTACCCACAGGGGTTACAAGGGAGTCCAACAGACGTGACCACCTCTTGTATTTCCTGCGTGCATGCCTCCCCAAATCCGCAGGTTTATGCGCTTAACGACAGATCCCATGGTTTAAAGACGCTGGAACACGTCTCTAGCCAAAAAAAAATTTACTAAAATTTGGAGATCCCACCGAGCCCTGGAAAGTGCTCTGATACCACTTGTTATGCTCTTAACCTGCAAAGTAATACCCAAACATAGAATTTGCGAAGAAAAGATACCGAGAACACAGAATATGCGAAGAAAATATACCCAGAGCACAGAATAGCAATGATTTTATTATTCAGAGAGAAATGTTCACAGGCCTCTTCGAGGGGGCAACCTCCAATAGAGCAGAGCTCGATTACAAAACAAGACATGATACTCCTCGCAGGGAGTCTCTATCCTTTATATATGACTCATACATGCAATACCATGGGCCAATACCGTGGGTTTTATTAATACCATCTATCTAATACTACCGCCCATTTACCATCTATCTAATACTACCGCCCATTTGCAACTAACTGTGGTCCCGTCATTAATTGCAGGTTAACCACTTACAAATATTAATATGGGCTTTATTGACTCTTGACTATGACGTGATCCCATGACATAAATAAGGGGGTTAGGGTGGGACCCTAACAGAATTTGTGGCACTTTCTTTTTCTTTGCTTTAATTGACTACAATGAACATTCGTAGCTATTAGTAACAAATAACTTCTAGCACTTTCATTTTCTTTGTCATTTTGAATTTGTGGCACTTTCATTTTCTTTGATTTAATTGACTACAATGAACATCCGTAGTCATTGGTAACAAATAACTAACTAGTCGCTCTACTCGACTTTTGTTTCATCCTTTGGTGTAATCATGGTTGTTGCAAAGGAGGAGCTCTGTGTTGTGGCTCTTCTATTTCCAATCCTAGCTATGGTGTCCCTTGCACAGTACCATGGAAATACTATGTTAGTTTTCTCATTCCCATCATTCGGCAACGAAAACAACAGTTGGTTGATATACATGGGAAATACTTCTTCTTCACATGGTTACATCGATCTCACTCCATCACCGAATACTACATCCTGTGCTTCCCATGAGTATTCTGACATGTATAAGTGCATCAGAAGGGTTCTTTACCGTGAACCCATCACGCTCTGGCTGACCACATTTACTACCACCTTCACCCTGTTGGTTAAAACCATCACCCTCCCTAATGGGCTGAACAATTTCAATGGTGACGTTCTGGCCTTCATCATAGTCCCCAACACTAGACCCTTTCTCCCAGACATTTGGGGAGGATCCTTGGGCTTGTTCGATCCATCCACCGACGGAAACACAAGGAATCAGCTAGCCATCGAATTTGACACCTTCCAAAATGAGCGAGATCCAAATGACAACCATGTCGGCATAGACACCAACAGCAGAATATCCGACACCACTGCCAATCTCGGTAAAAACAGCATCGACCTCAAATCGGGGCACCCGATAAGGTTTCGAATCCATTACGATGGCTGGAGCAAAAACCTGAAAATATATGTCGCCTATGCAAATCCACCAATTCCGTACTCGATCATCTTGAACCACACAATCGAGCTATCAAGCACCGTTCCGCGTTCAGCGTACCTAGGATTCTCAGCTGCAATGGGGAATTCTTTCGAGATTCAGTGTATTTTGGACTGGAATTTCAGTTCCGTTAGCCTACCAAAATCGTCTCTAAATATGCACCTTGACCAAACTTCGAAGCACGATTTGATAAGTAGGGGACTCCAGGTCAACCTCCTTCTCGGTTCTATTATTTCCAGGTTTGTGTTGGTAGGACTGTCAGCATGATTCGTTGCTAGAACTACGAATAGGCAAAGAGGTACCGAAACGATCTCACACCAAGGGCTGAGGGGGAATCTGGTGATTATGGAGGGTCAACCAGCAAGCTCACCGTGTGTCCCTCATGGGTTCTCCTATGAACGATTGTGTGGGGCGACAAAGAACTTTAGCGAGATGGAACTTCTCGGAACTAGCGGCTTTTGGAGCATTTATAAGGGAACTCTTGAAGGTCAAGACGGAGCCGCAGCACTTGTCGCGGTGAAGAGAATCTCCGTTGTGTCGAGATAGGGAGAAAGGGAATTTATGTTGGAGATCAGTAACATAGGTCGACTTCACCACAGGAACCTGGTGCAACTCCAGGGCTGGTGCCATGACAGGGACGAGCTGTTGCTCGTCTATGACTATATGCCAAACGGGAGCCTCGACAAGCTCCTCTTCGCACAGCCAGGGGACAAACATCAGAATCAGGCCCCCCTGACATGGGCTCGTAGGAACTGAATCTTATGTGGCTTGGCTTTAGCTTTGTTGTATCTTCACGAAGAATGGGAGCAGAGGATCGTTTACCGGGACGTTAAGCCTAGCAACGTTATGCTAGATGGGGACTTCAATGCCCGTCTGGGTGACTTCTAACTCGCACGACTCATTGAACATGACGAGACATCTCCTTTTGTCACCACCAAGATGGCAGGGACGCCTGGCTACTGGGCACCCGAGTGTGGTTACACAGGAAGGGCCACTACAGAATCCGATGTTTATAGTTACGGGGTCGTTGTGTTGGAGTTGGCTAGTGGCAGGTCGGTTGTGGAGCAAAATCCGCCATTATCAGAGGGAAATTTGGTGGAATGGATATGGGATATTTATGAGCTGGGAAGAGTTATGCAGGCTGTGGATCGTAGGTTGGGTAGAGATTTTGAGGAAGAGCAGATGAAACGAGCATTGATTTTGGGACTTTCCTACTCACATCCGGATCCACAGCTACGTCCTTCAATCAGAGAAGCGATGCAAGTTTTGATAAATCCCAGTGAACAGTTAATGCTACTTCCTTCATCAAGGCCATTGCCTATTTATGTTGTTTTGCCACCCATAGCATTGTTTCATTCTCCTTCCACTACTTCCCATTCAAATGATGCCTGCCATGCCAAGTCAGCTTGTAGCAGTACTGGAATAGCGTCACTACAGACTACACCTTAAAATATGGTAAAGAGATATGAAACCCATAATAGATGTATGATAATGACATGAGTTTCATAGACATCATCTATGCTATGGCATCATACGAGGAAGAGATGAGCTTTATGCTATTTTCTTAGTTTTCTATAAGGAGGACATGAACGCTTAAATCTTGGCTACTTTTGGTGCAGTGTTATTCAAGGTTCTAAATAGGAAAATATGTAGCGGTCAATAAATTTAACTGCAAAGAGCAAAATATTAGGGTACGAAAGAACGTGGAAGCTTTAATTTTTTCCTAGCATATTTATATACAGTGTAAAAGCCAAAAAAATGGAAAATTCATTTCCAAATCCATTAAACCTCAAAGCTATTTTGCCTCAGTTTGAGTGTACAGAAATATTATTTCCAGTTCCATAAACCCTCAATTTCTCTACACATAATCTACATTTCAAGATCCAGTATGTCACGCCCCTACACTGGCGGTAATATTCCAACCGCACTATAGCGAGGTGCGGCACTACCAACCGTTTTCTTTTCACCAATACTTACGATTGTAGACTACGCCTAACATTCCATACTTAGTTTATTTTTTCATTACCAAGTATTATTATTAGCCTTTATACAGATGAAAACCCATACATATTCATCATCAACAACAATTAACACATACACAATTACACAACAATATAAAGGGAAGTGCAACTCCCTACAATATGAGTCTGCCCAATATCAATATATATACTTTTCCACTTTTACAAAGTATAAGTTAAATCTTGGGAAACCCCAAATTTACACTTAGCCAATTTTCAACTTCGGCAAACTCGGTTGCCCATCTTGTCAGCGCCTCTACACGGTTTCCGCACGACTCACCAACCTTTCATTCACCTCGTTGCACAATCGTGTTGTTTTCCCAACTTGGGCGCACCTCGTCGTAACCAAGTCGCCACACACGAGCGCCTCCACACGAGTCACACCTCCGTTCACAACTCCAACACTTCATCATTTCCACCGTTTCGTTGTGCACGGCGCACCCTACCCAAGTCGCCCGTCCGCACGATTCTTCGTTTCGGCATGCACGGCGCACCCTCGCCCATCTGCACGTCCACGCATTCACCCAAACTCATTCACTCAAACAACTTCACTAGAGTCGCCACACGACTTCACCCGGGCCACCCGACGCCCTCACCCGGTTCGCCCGAACAGCTTCACCCGGGTCGCCCGACAAACCTGACCCAGCTCGCCCGAATGACCTCACCCGGGTAGCTCGACGACCTCGCCCGGTTCGCCCAAATGACCTCACCCGAGTTTTCTACCCAACGACCTCGCCCAAGTTTTCTGCCCGACAACCTTGCCCGAGTTCTGCCTGAACGACCTCGCCTGAGTTCGCCCTCGCCCGAGTTTCCTGCACGAGTTTTTCACCTGAGTTTCTCACCCGAGTTTTTCACCCGACGTTTCTGAACGACTTTTCTGCATGAGTTTTTCACCCGAGTTCATCCACACACCGCAGAACTCCTTGTTCGAACTCGTGTTGATCGAATGATGGTTGTTTGCCTCCAAACACCCTCCAATATATACGGGCAGGTG
Source organism: Pinus tabuliformis (assembly GCA_031772625.1). NCBI lineage: Eukaryota > Viridiplantae > Streptophyta > Pinopsida > Pinales > Pinaceae > Pinus > Pinus tabuliformis. The sequence goes on along the minus strand of CM062804.1, from coordinate 1,234,959,556 downwards.
GCGGGTTATGTCACCCGGCCGAACCATGCCCAACGCCCAAGCCGACTCGTTTACAATGTGTTGTCTTGCCCAGGAGGAGGGTCAGCCCACCTAACTCATGGGACCGCCCCCTCAACTCACCCAACACCTTATAAACTCGTCCAAGGTTCATTTGGTTTCACATTTCGCACATCCTTCGCATGGTGGAGTCGCCCTGCCCATCGCATGGACCGCAGGTCCTTACATCCTCCCCCACTTGAAGTCATTGTTTTCCTTGACAATATCCCATCCTGGCAACCATCTGTCACCAAGATCACCATACCAAGGCATACACCCCATCGGTATGTCATATATCGGAAATCATCTCAATCCATGATCATCAACCACCCTGTCACAATCTCCACATGCTGCTCCCCATCGTGGAAGGCTGACCCCTCCATCTCAAGCTACATGCTTCCTGCAACATATTGTGTCAATCTCACCGTGTGTCGTCCTCATGTGAACTGCTGCCATGATACTTCAACATAATGCTAACACATCTCTGCACACCGCTAGCCCCCATGGCTTGAACTAGTTCGGTAGCTAGTCCAACTGTCACACTCAACCCATGAGAATGCACATCCTCATGCCACCATCAGTTGTTTCTCTGAACATCCCGTCACATCATCAACTCGATCAAGAATCCATCTCCATATACGTAAGCCATGCTCAGGTCCATGAAGTAGTCTCCATCTCATCTGCAACATGTTGTCCATGATGTTTGGTACCAATGTGTTGTATGAAATCATTCACATCTATCCTAACATCGTTATCCATATGTGTATCTCCTCAATATGAAGAGATCATCTCATCAAACTCCAACTCTTGATGTGCCACATCCAGGTCCATGAAGCAACCTCCATCATATCTGCAATGTGCCATCCCTCAAGTCATCCATAGAAACAAGTATATACCTGTCTCATCTATCCATGCGCTGCCCATGATCATAGATCAATTAGCTCCCATGTGTCAAAGTGGTTAAGTCTCGGCTCAACCCATGCCCAAGTGTTGTTACCAAGGCATCATCATCGTTGTAACTCCATCACTCCAAAGTGTCCCATATCGATCCTCCACATCAAGTCACTCTTCCAAGCCATACCCATACATGTACTCGGAAGTATGCATCCCATTCTGCATCAAAGTCTCTGACCTCAGCTCCTCAATGCATCAGATCCTCTAAGTCCACCATATATGAAGTCCCCAAAAGTCACAACCTCATGTCATCATGAGCTCCATGATTCATCTCCAACCAACATCTCAGTAATCATACAAGTCTCGGCCCAAAGGCCTCTGCAAGATGCCTTAGATCTCCATGTAGTAGGAATGCTCCATAGTCTGCTCACAACTCCATCCAAGTCCATGGCCTTGTTGTACATAAGTGCACAACCTCTCCATCGGCTCATAAATAATAAGTCTCCATGTCACACCAGTGAATCTACCTACACAACATCCCTAAGTGACACCTCTACAAGTGCTCCTGCGCAATGTCCCTGCATAAGACTACCATGCTCCATGTCTTCAACCTGATGTCCATGACTAAGTTTCCCATGTAGTCAAACTAAGTAAACCCATCACAACAATCGGTCATCCTCATCCAAGTCTGCAATCTTCGATCTAGTGAACTCAGTCACCCAACCATATCATCATCATCACAAGTCCCTTCCATCATAGCTTCCCCACTAAAGGTTCCACCAAGACTTCCTTCTTGGTCTTGGCCATGAAAAGTCCACCCAAGCAACTCAAGTGTGTGCCCTCCTCCAATCTGTCCATGAGTCATGCCAGGCACTTAGCCAATTCTCCATGTGGCTAAAACATGACTCAATCCTCTGCAACGATCATCATGTTCCTCCCTTGTCATGGACCCTTGTACCTTCTATCATAAGGTCACAAACAACCCCAACAATTCTTCCAACAGTCAACAATCCTTGCTTCTCTATACAAGGTCTCATCGTAGACATCCATGGTAAGATCCTCCCTAGCATTAGAAAACTAATTTTGCCCTTCCCTGCATACGGTTCATCTACCAAATGCTCAAGTGAAACACAAGTATCAATACTTACTTCATCATCATGAGGCTCCTCCATGTGAGTATCCTCATCCACCTATGTCTGCAAGTTGCACGATCCTGGTCCAACTTGATCAATCTTAAGTTCATCCTCCATCGTTGTCATGTCTGCAACATCCTTAATCATCACGACTTCCTCTTCCTTGTTAGCACAATCTGCAACTTCATCTTGCTCCATTTTCCAACCAAGTTGAAGAAGTTTGTCTTCAACATTCTTTTCCAAGGCTTCAAGTTCCTTTCGAATCCGGGGGTTCTCTTCTTTCATCTGCTTCAACCTGTATAAGGTAAGTAAGAGCTTCCCTTCGCATTCTTCCAAAGCTGCCATGCCTTGTCATTCATCTTCGCCCAAGCACTAAGCTTCTCCTCTGCCAAACCTGTTTCACCATTCACCTGAATCACCCTGATATTCTACCTGTCACCTACAAAACTTGAACTCCCTTTCAAGTCTTCGGTCTTCGTAGAATCAGCTCCTTGATTCAGCACACCATCACTGATACCAACTATCACGAAGTGCAGGTGTGTATCAGCTTCAACACCAGCACCAGCTCCCCGGCACTAGCTCTGATACCACCTGTCACGCCCCTACACTGGCGATAATCTTCCAACTGCACTATAGCGAGGTGCGGCACTATCAACCATTTTCTTTGCACCAATACTTACGATTGTAGACTATGCCTAACATTCCATACTTAGTTTATTTTTCGTTACCAAGTATTATTATTAGCCTTTATACAGATGAAAACCCATACATATTCATCATCAATAGCAATTAACACATATACAATTGCATAACAGTATAAAGGGAGGGGCAACTCCCTGCAATATGAGTCTGCCCGATATCAATATATATAATTTTCCACTTTTACAAAGTATATGTTAAATTTTGGGAAACCCCAAATTTACACTTAGCAAATTTTCAACTTCGGTAAACTGGATTGCCCAACTCGTCAGTGCCTCCGCACGGTCACCGCATGACTCACCAACCCTTCGTTCACCTTGTCACACGATCGTGTTGTTTGCCCAACTTGGGCGTGCCTCGTCGTAACCAAGTCGCCACACATGGGCACCTCCACACGAGTCACACCTCCGTTCACAACTCCAACACTTCACTATTTCCACTGTTTCATCGTGCACGGTGCGCCCTACCCAAGTTGCTCGTTCGCATGATTCTTCGTTTCGGCGTGCATAGCGCGCCCTCGCCCGGTCGCCCGTCCGCACGTCCACCCATTCACCCAAACTCATTCACCTGAACAACTTCACCCGAGTCGCCACACGACTTCACCCGGGTCACCCGATGTCCTCACCCGATTCACTCGAACGACTTCACCCGGGTCGCCCGACGACCTCACCTAGCTCACCCAAACAACCTCGCTCGGGTCGCCCGACGACCTCGCCCAGTTCGCCCGAACGACCTCACCCGAGTTTTCTGCCCGACAGCTTCGACCGAGTTTTCTGCCTGACGACCTCGCTTGAGTTCTGCCTGAACGACCTCACCTGAGTTCGCCCTCGCCCAAGTTTTCTGCTCGAGTTTTTCACCCGTGTTTTTCCCCCGACTTTTCTGAACGACTTTTCTACATGAGTTTTTCACCCGAATTCTGCTCGTTGTGCGGGCTCATCCATGCACCACAGAACTCCTTGTTCGAAATCATGTTGATCGAATGGTGGTCGTTTGCCTCCAAACGCCCTCCAATATATATGGGCGAGTGGCGGGTTATGTCACCCGGCCTACCCATGCCCAACGCCCAAGCCGACTCGTTTACAATGTGTTGTCTTGCCCAGGACGAGAGTCGGCCCGCCCAACTCATGGGACCGCCCCATCAACTCGCCCAGCACCTTATAAACTCCTTCAAGGTTCATTTTGTTTCATATTTCGCACATCCTTCACACGATGGAGTCGCCCTGCCCGTCGCACATACCACAGGTCCTTACACATTAAGTTCGTGCGAGGTTTTATATTTAATACCTTTGCATTGAGGAGATTTTAATTTTACGTTCTAGAGTTTGATTGTGTATACTACAAATTTTGCAATTATATATTAACATCGTAATTATTTTCACAAATTTTGATCTCCCAAGTTTAATCTTCGTCGTCCGAAGCGTATGTGTAAGGCTTTCGTGCAGTAGGGCGACGGTGGGCAATCGTGCACGGGCACACGGGCGGGTACGGGCCCACGGGGGGTGAGCGCACATGACGGTGCGACGTTTCTGCGAGTTAGTTGCGACGATACCGTGGAGTCATATGCGACGATAAACGACACAATGCGGCAATAATGTAAAATCATAATACGACTAAGTATTATGTGGACGACACATATTATATGTAATATGGAGGTTATATACGCATGGAATAATAAAACAATAAAATATAAAAGGGATATGTGGACATACGAAGGTTTATGATAATTAAATATAATGGAGCATACGACAAAAGGTTATGGGGGTGGTCGGCCATGGGTTAACACCCCATGTAACATCACATGTATGCGTATATGAGGACATACGTTATAAGCATTCAACGATGGAATATAATATTATGTGAAGGGCTTCATAATACCATTTAACATGTCGGCTTTGATTTATATCCCAAAGTGTAAGAGCGTATATATATACATGAGCATGAGAGCTCATTAAGGCAAGTGACATTCGCTCAAGCCTTCGCATAAAGGGGTAAAGGAGTGCGCAGTCTTAGGTAGGTAAATGCGCATATCTCATGCGCATTAGGCTTGAAGGAAGTGCGCAGTTTATCTTGGGTGAAGGTTGGCAAAGAGTGCCATTATGAGTGGATTCTCGTACACGGTTTTATGCAGGATCTGGTAGGGAGGTTGAGTGGCTCGGGTGAGCACTCCCTCTTATGCAAGGGTGCATGAAATGTTGTAAAAGGCAGGTGGCCTGTCTTTTGTAAAAATTGGTTAAGTGTGGGACTTGGTTCAGCCAAGACACACTTGTTGTAAAATCTGATATTCTTGACATAATATTATTGTTGGGCAAACTGTTCGGGGAGTTTCCCCTCCATTTATACTTGTATTGTTCTCGGTTTATTATTGATGGTTAATGAATAAGAATTTTCTTTGTTGAAGTATAAAGGATAACATTTTATTCGGTTATAAGAACACAAGTTAAGTAAGTTTATGTTGGAATAGGCGTAGTCCATAAACGTTAGTATTGTTAAAAAGAAAGCGTTCGGTGGTGCCGCACCTCGCTACAAGCGGTTGGAAGATCACCGCAGGTGTAGGGGCGTGACAGTTGGTATCGGAGCTCGGTCGGAGCTGGTGAGCAAGGGTTTCTCATAACATGGCAGATATGGAACTCAAGGAACTTGATGATCTTCAAGAGCTCTTTGATGAAAGGGCCCGGTTGAAAGCCGAAATCAAGCAAGTTGAGGAAGAGATAAAGAAGAAGCTTCTTGGTAATAAGGTTGTTGTAATTGAGCAGGAAGAGCTCGACTACATTGACAGGTTGGGAACTCACTACCGAGACCAAGAGAGCATTCGGGAGATAAGTTCCATGAACTTGGTCAATGGACACTTGGTTGGTGCACTTGAGCAGAACAAGGTGGAAGGAAAGCTTGAAGCAGGTCAAGCTAGGCTGGAACCGAGTTCCCTAGAAGAGCCAAGCAAGGAGGTGAAGTACCTTAAGAGGGATGTCAAGAGGGGACATGAGCCTATTGACACTTCTGAGGCCGAATTCTTGAAGAAGGTTGCTGAGGTGAGACACAAGACAAAGCCAACAGAAGGAGATGATTCCTTGAAGCCAAGTTTTGTGCAGGTAACCGTGAAAGGGAAGAAGTTTGCAGCTTTGGTTGATACAGGAGCTACTCATAGCTTCTTAAGTAGGAAAGCAGCAAAGTCCTTGGGAAAGAAGACAAAGATGGAAAAGGAATGGAGTGCTTTCAAGGCTATCAACTCTACCATTAAAACAGTTGATGGTGTATTGAAGGACACACAGGTGAAAGTAGGACCGTGGTTCGGGAAGTTGGACTTGAGATTCATAGACATGGATGATCATTCTATGGTGTTGGGGCTGGACTTCATGGAGCTAGCACAAGCCATGCCAATGGAGGACCGGGACATTCTCTTGATTACAGCTGAAGGAAAAACCACGATGGTGCCTATGAATAGGAGGAGTTGCTTGGGTTATAGACCAAGGATAAATTCTATGATCTTGTATCCCAAAGATCCTAATGTGAAGCATGAGGATGTGGAGCAAAGAGGACTTGGGAGTATTGTGCAAACAAAGGAAAAGAAGTTGGAGGGCTTCGTAGCAAAGGCTGGGAAGAAGAATAGAGGAAGTGAGAAGAAGGTCTCACGAACTTGGAGACACTTGATGGGGGCATCTTCTACTAAGGATTTTCACAATGAAGTTGCAAATGAAGAAAGCCCGAGTGCTACTTCAAAGACAGTGGTTGATGAAGGTTATGAGGGTAGAGATCCTGTCGGGATAGTGGACTTTTGCAGGTATGCCATGGGCATATATGACTTTCAGCTGACAAAGGACAAGCTAGGTGAGCTTGGATGTACATGTGAGGAGATTGAGGCTGTGCACAGATACTTGAGGACACAACATCAATCCGATACATGGGTGGATGAGAGTCAGGGAGGGAACTTCCTGGCTTTCCTTTCTCAATAAACAACCTTGGAAGAAGGTTGGTGTGGAGGCCTTGGTAGGGAGGAACCACACCAACTCTATAAGGAGCCTTGAGAGAAGGCTTCCTTGTGATGATGATGAGTGTTGGCATTATGAGATAAGTATTGTCCTTGATGGCAAACCACACTGATGACAAATCATAGTACAGAAGGTCAGCAGCAAGGAATTGATGATCAGACTATAAGAAAAAGAGAAAGTTCATACACGCATGTTCGTTAAGCCCAAGTCGCGTGTACACGCAGGTTGGCTTCAGCAAAAGCGCGTGTATGTGGAAAAGTACCTTTGGTCCATGGCGGTTATTCCTTGGAAGTTGTGCCTATGGTTTTGGACCTTGGCGTCTCGGCGGACGTGTTGATCCCTAGTTTTGAAGTTGATGGTATTGGATTTCTATGGTTTTGGCTCTTGGTATTGAACAAGGCCTAAGGCTATATAAAGGGAAGGAAATCATTAGGCAAGTGTATCTAAAATGTCTTGAATATCTGATGAAGCATTAGATCCAATATACAGGGTTATGGGTTGATGATGCATTGCTTGATCTGAGCCAAGGAGAGATCTCACCGGTTGATGGAGAACTAGATCTAAGGAGAGATCGGGATCAAATGGTTTGAAATGAACTATCTTTATGATGCTTATTCTAGATCTACATACTGACGCATGTATAGTTCTATAAGTGTTATGAGTATGACTGATGTCTGGTACAGCTGCAAGTTATGAGAAATTATTTTTAGATCTGTACGCGGGTTGTCTTTGGTAAAAGCGCATATACACGCGGGTTTGATTCATCGAAGTAGCGTATACATTGTAAAGCTTGATATTTGAAGTTGCAGATGGATCTGATGGTTATTACAGAGTTCTGTATGTGTTTTGTGTTCTGGTGACTGTTGTTAACAGGGTTTCAGTGATTCAGAGTTTGATAATTGTTTTGAGCTTCAATGATAGTTATGGGTCCAGTATGAAAATTGGATGAAAAGTGGCCTTACAGATTATGTGTTGTGCTTCAGTGTATCCAGTCTGAAAATTGATGAAACGTGGTACCTGGAGGTGAGAAGATTGTAGGCAAGCACCTACGTACTAGTATCTAAGCTAGTACAAAAGCTAAAGGAGATCTTTGGAGCATTGTAGCAGGTAGCAGCCTGCGTACTAGTAAATGGATCGGCTAGTACAAGAGCAAAGGGGGTTGTAGCTCCAGTACTGGTATAAGACTGCACCAGTACAAATATTGTAAAAGGATTTTCTTATTAAGAAGACGATTGAGATGACTTGCAGCAGGTGGTTTTCACCCACATTGGGTTTCCACCTTATATCTTTGTGTTCATGTGTGTGGCTCTTGTGTGATGTTCTGTTCTGTTATTCTGCACCTGTTTACTGTTAATATGCTTAATAATGATCTGATGCATTTACTAAAGATTAAACTAACTGAATTATAAGATCTCTGGATATACGCGAGTTTCATTAGACACAGTAGCGTGTACACGCGGGTTCACTTAATTGAAGTAGCGTATATGTTTCTGAGTATGAAATTTAAAAGTTTGATTGATCTGATAATACTGATTCACCCCCCCCCTCTCAGTATTATTTTCAACAATTGGTATCAGAGCCGGTCCTTTGGTAGAAGCTTGATCGCTTGAAGGAGATCCGTGGAACAATGGGAAAGAAGCTTAAGAATAAGGCTCATAAGAAGAAGAAGACATCTCAGAAGGACTATGACAGTGGGAGAGTCGATTGGGGATTAGGTATAAGAAGTTCTTCAGATTCAGAATCATTATCAGGTATGAATGTGTTATCCTCTGATGTTCCTGCTATATTTCCTTGTGAAAGTGATGGAAGTGATAGTGAAACTACTGAACATGCTTTTATGGGTGAGCAAGAAAAGTATCAAATAGAGGCAGTATTTAGAAGGCTTACCGACAAAGTTAAAGATCAACAAGATCTATTGAACAAAAGGGAATGTGCTTTCAAAGAAGAAGTTACCAAACTAAAGACCCAACTAGAAGAAGGAAACAAGGTAAGAAAGCTACTCAAGGACAAGGAAGACCAATGTCAAAAATTGCAGCATGAAGTGACATCATTAAGAAAAGAAGTCAACGAAAGAAGCACAACCATCAAGAAACTCAAAGATAGATCCAGCTACTATGAAAATCTTGAAGCTACAATCCTCTCACTAAAAGGAGATCTTGAAGAATCAAAGAAGCAGAATACAGATCTACTCCAAGCTATTGCAAAACAAGAAAACGAAGCCACCAGCTTAAAATCTCAACTAGAATGTGCCTTTCGAGTTCGTCAAATGCAGCAGGATCTGAATGAAGAACAAGAAAAGGAGATTCTCAAACTAAGGGAACAAATGGAAGAAGGAAGGAAAAGTGAAGAAGATTTGAAAAAGCAATCTCTTGAAAAGGAAGAACAGCTTCAGGTTGAGGTAAATATCTTGAAAGGTAAACTAGAAGAAAAGGATAAGCTTTTACGATTTCAAGATAGTTCTAAAGTCTTGGATGATATTCTTAGTAGTCAAAGGTCTCCTGCTATAAAGACTGGTCTTGGTTTCCATGAATCTATTGAAGGTGAATCTAGTTCACAAGGTGAGGGAAGGAACTCTAAAGAGAAATCTAAAGTGATCAGTGAAGAAATGAAAGATCCATCTCATCATCAACCAAGGAAAGAGATTATTCAAAGAAAATCTTTTACTCCTCCTATGAATAATGTTGAATGTTATGTATGTCATAATCTTGGACATGTTGCAGCTAGATGTAGAAGAAGAAGGGTTCAAGACCATCATGCAGAAAGATCATCACACTCAAGGTACTTTAATGGATATTGCTTTGCTTGTAATATGTATGGTCACTACAGAAGGAATATGAAACATGTAAGATGTTATGCATGTAACAAGCTTGGACATATAGCAAAGGAATGCAGGAACAAAGGATGGACATCACACCAAAAGGAGAAAACCTCATCACACTTGAAGATATGGAGGAAGAAGGAAGTACAGTCAGCACAATGTACTGAGACACAGCACAGCACAGACATATCAGACTCAGGGGGAGCTGAAAGTGTAAACCTTCAGTGTCCTGAATCTCATACGCAAGTTCCTTAAATGGAAGTCGCGTATATACGCGAGTTCGACACTGCAAAGTCGCGTATATGTCAGTCTGAGGAAAAGCAGTGGGGACAGGCTCAGAAAAGGGATCTGATATGATTCAGTCCATTATTTGCTCTATTGGTTAATAGCTACAGTCTGCTGAGGATGTGTGGAAATGTTTTGTTACTTGTATGATGTGTAGAAGTGTTTTGATCCTAACTTGATGATGATGATGATGATGATGTCTTGATGCTTACTGCTGATATATGCATGATCAAATGTAACAGATGGCACAGGTTGAGGGGGAGCATATGCCTTTAGTAATTCATTGTTGGCATTATGGCTTATAATTCTTGGTGATGATTCTTATATGGCTAAATGATATATCTTGCTATGATGTGGTTGTGAGTTGTCTATGATAAAATCTCATATGATTCTTGAGGTTACATAGTTGATGATCAGATCAGATTTATGGTTGATTCTTTGATGATGCATATATGGTGCTTACATGGTGATCTTCATAAGGACAAGTAGAAGTACAAAGCTTGAATATACATCTTCACTTGATGATGGGTCACTCATATACTGCTGTTGTCATATGCATAAAAATCATACAGTTATGATGCAGGCACTCTTGTGGATAAGGATTGTTGCTGTTGATGATATCAAGAAGTTTTGTCAAATGAGCTTGAGCTCAAGATACATAATGTTGATACATGGATGACTACTCAAAGTTGCTTTATTGGAGACATGGTGATGAGTTCTTATCTATATGATGATAGGTTGATACTTACATATGTTGATTGATGCAGATGTTCCCAAGTAATGATACTTGGATCATGTAGATCTTGAAGTTGATGTAATGGCTATGGTGGTTTCACACATGATACAATGTGAATGACTCTGAATTCTATTCAAAGGGATGAATTGATGCAGACATACCTTGTTATAGGTTGATGACCTATTCTCTACAGGACATTTACAGGTTGCTGATATGGAAATTTGTGTACGCGTGTTGTTTAAAGGATATCCGCGTGCATACGCCGTTTTACAAGGGGATAGTCGCGTATATGGTGTACGCGTGTTGCGTAAGGGATATCTGCGTATATACGCTGTTTATGTGTATACAGACGCGTATATGGAGATTTGAAGGAAATCAGCAGGGACAGATGTTGGTTGTAGAAATTCTGATATAGGTCTGACAAAGATCATCTGGCACAGGTTCAGGGGGAGCAGATAATTTTCCAATGATGCATTGTTGGCATTATCTTAAAGCTTTTGGTTCTAGTTCACATTTGGTGTTGATTTCAGGAGGAACAAAGGCGAAAGGAGAACAGAAGGATCTCTTGGTTGCTGATCTGAATGGTGATTATCAGATGCTGCTAGTGACTTTCATAAGTCTTGGTCTAGTTATTTCGTCTCTATGTCATATATCTCTTTTGTGGTATCTCTTTCATGGTGTCGAGGTCATGTAACGGCCTATTTTGGTTTCCCCACTATGCCTGGAATGATTGATGCAATATGATTGGTTGTCATATGTAAACTTTTGATGTATCCCCACTTGGTTGGGTGGATGAGTCAATTTTTGTATATCCTCACTTAGTTGAGAGATGGATGTATGTATGAGTCCTAAGTGATAGGAAGGTCCTTTATGATGTATAGAGTCATGTTCTTCTTGAAGAACATCTTTTGTAGACCTTGCTTACAGTCAGGGAGAGCATGATCAGCACACTTCAGCAAGAACAGAGATTCAGCATGTACTCAGAGGGAGCATGGACAGATTGGTACACCTTGGCATATACAAAGGGGGAGATTATTCAGAGATTTCAGCAGGTACTCAGGGGGAGTATGGACAGTGGAATGATTCAGCAAAGGAAGAGAATATCTTGGTCCACCCTTTTCCCTTGATGTCAAAGGGGGAGAGTGATTTGGTGTTGTTGCCATCAAGTCCAAAGGGGGAGATTGTTGGCATTATGATGCATGTGTTGTACTTGATGGCAACCCTCTCATAGAAGAATATCTCACTTATGTATAACTGGATGAATCTTCAGAAGAGATATCAGATGTGACTGATGGAGGACAGCTCAAAGGAATCAGATGATAGTTCTAAGTGTGACAAGTTAGCTTTGCCATGAATATCTCACTTATGTATAACTGGATGAATCTTCAGAAGAGATATCAGATGTGACTGATGGAGGACAGCTCAAAGGAATCAGATGATAGTTCTAAGTGTGACAAGTTAGCTTTGCCATCAAGTCCAAAGGGGGAGATTGTTGGCATTATGAGATAAGTATTGTCCTTGATGGCAAACCACACTGATGACAAATCATAGTACAGAAGGTCAGCAGCAAGGAATTGATGATCAGACTATAAGAAGAAGAGAAAGTTCATACACGCATGTTCGTTAAGCCCAAGTCGCGTGTACACGCAGATTGGCTTCAGCAAAAGCGCGTGTATGTGGAAAAGTACCTTTGGTCCATGGCGGTTATTCCTTGGAAGTTGTGCCTATGGTTTTGGACCTTGGCGTCTCGGCGGACGTGTTGATCCCTAGTTTTGAAGTTGATGGTATTGGATTTCTATGGTTTTGGCTCTTGGTATTGAACAAGGCCTAAGGCTATATAAAGGGAAGTAAATCATTAGGCAAGTGTATCTGAAATGTCTTGAATATCTGATGAAGCATTAGATCCAATATACAGGGTTATGGGTTGATGATGCATTGCTTGATCTGAGCCAAGGAGAGATCTCACCGGTTGATGGAGAACTAGATCTAAGGAGAGATCGGGATCAAATGGTTTGAAATGAACTATCTTTATGATGCTTATTCTAGATCTACATACTGACGCATGTATAGTTCTATAAGTGTTATGAGTATGACTGATGTCTGGTACAGCTGCAAGTTATGAGAAATTATTTTTAGATCTGTACGCGGGTTGTCTTTGGTAAAAGCGCGTATACACGCGGGTTTGATTCATCGAAGTAGCGTATACATTGTAAAGCTTGATATTTGAAGTTGCAGATGGATATGATGGTTATTACAGAGTTCTGTATCTGTTCTGTGTTCTGGTGACTGTTGTTAACAGGGTTTCAGTGATTCAGAGTTTGATAATTGTTTTGAGCTTCAATGATAGTTATGGGTCCAGTATGAAAATTGGATGAAAAGTGGCCTTACAGATTATGTGTTGTGCTTCAGTGTATCCAGTCTGAAAATTGATGAAACGTGGTACCTGGAGGTGAGAAGATTGTAGGCAAGCACCTACGTACTAGTATCTAAGCTAGTACAAAAGCTAAAGGAGATCTTTGGAGCATTGTAGCAGGTAGCAGCCTGCGTACTAGTAAATGGATCGGCTAGTACAAGAGCAAAGGGGGTTGTAGCTCCCGTACTGGTATAAGACTGCACCAGTACAAATATTGTAAAAGGATTTTCTTATTAAGAAGAAGATTGAGATGACTTGCAGCAGGTGGTTTTCACCCACATTGGGTTTCCACCTTATATCTTTGTGTTCATGTGTGTGGCTCTTGTGTGATGTTCTGTTCTGTTATTCTGCACCTGTTTACTGTTAATATGCTTAATAATGATCTGATGCATTTACTGAAGATTAAGCTAACTGAATTATAAGATCTCTGGATATACGCGAGTTTCATTAGACACAGTAGCGTGTACACGCGGGTTCACTTAATTGAAGTAGCGTATATGTTTCTGAGTATGAAATTTAAAAGTTTGATTGATCTGATAATACTGATTCACCCCCCCCTCTCAGTATTATTTCCAACAATTGGTATCAGAGCCAGTCCTTTGGTAGAAGCTTGATCGCTTGAAGGAGATCCGTGGAACAATGGGAAAGAAGCTTAAGAAGAAGGCTCATAAGAAGAAGAAGACATCTCAGAAGGACTATGACAGTGGGAGAGTCGATTGCGGATTAGGTATAAGAAGTTCTTCAGATTCAGAATCAGATTCAGAATCATTATCAGGTATGAATGTGTTATCCTCTGATGTTCCTGCTATATTTCCTTGTGAAAGTGATGGAAGTGATAGTGAAACTACTGAACATGCTTTTATGGGTGAGCAAGAAAAGTATCAAATAGAGGCAGTATTTAGAAGGCTTACCGACAAAGTTAAAGATCAACAAGATCTATTGAACAAAAGGGAATGTGCTTTCAAAGAAGAAGTTACCAAACTAAAGACCCAACTAGAAGAAGGAAACAAGGTAAGAAAGCTACTCAAGGACAAGGAAGACCAATGTCAAAAATTGCAGCATGAAGTGACATCATTAAGAAAAGAAGTCAACGAAAGAAGCACAACCATCAAGAAACTCAAAGATAGATCCAGCTACTATGAAAATCTTGAAGCTACAATCCTCTCACTAAAAGGAGATCTTGAAGAATCAAAGAAGCAGAATACAGATCTACTCCAAGCTATTGCAAAACAAGAAAACGAAGCCACCAGCTTAAAATCTCAACTAGAATGTGCCTTCCGAGTTCGTCAAATGCAGCAGGATCTGAATGAAGAACAAGAAAAGGAGATTCTCAAACTAAGGGAACAAATGGAAGAAGGAAGGAAAAGTGAAGAAGATTTGAAAAAGCAATCTCTTGAAAAGGAAGAACAGCTTCAGGTTGAGGTAAATATCTTGAAAGGTAAACTAGAAGAAAAGGATAAGCTTTTACGATTTCAAGATAGTTCTAAAGTCTTGGATGATATTCTTAGTAGTCAAAGGTCTCCTGCTATAAAGACTGGTCTTGGTTTCCATGAATCTATTGAAGGTGAATCTAGTTCACAAGGTGAGGGAAGGAACTCTAAAGAGAAATCTAAAGTGATCAGTGAAGAAATGAAAGATCCATCTCATCATCAACCAAGGAAAGAGATTCTTCAAAGAAAATCTTTTACTCCTCCTATGAATAATGTTGAATGTTATGTATGTCATAATCTTGGACATGTTGCAGCTAGATGTAGAAGAAGAAGGGTTCAAGACCATCATGCAGAAAGATCATCACACTCAAGGTACTTTAATGGATATTGCTTTGCTTGTAATATGTATGGTCACTACAGAAGGAATATGAAACATGTAAGATGTTATGCATGTAACAAGCTTGGACATATAGCAAAGGAATGCAGGAACAAAGGATGGACATCACACCAAAAGGAGAAAACCTCATCACACTTGAAGATATGGAGGAAGAAGGAAGTACAGTCAGCACAATGTACTGAGACACAGCACAGCACAGACATATCAGACTCAGGGGGAGCTGAAAGTGTAAACCTTCAGTGTCCTGAATCTCATACGCAAGTTCCTTAAATGGAAGTCGCGTATATACGCGAGTTCGACACTGCAAAGTCGCGTATATGTCAGTCTGAGGAAAAGCAGTGGGGACAGGCTCAGAAAAGGGATCTGATATGATTCAGTCCATTATTTGCTCTATTGGTTAATAGCTACAGTCTGCTGAGGATGTGTGGAAATGTTTTGTTACTTGTATGATGTCTAGAAGTGTTTTGATCCTAACTTGATGATGATGATGATGATGATGTCTTGATGCTTACTGCTGATATATGCATGATCAAATCTAACAGATGGCACAGGTTGAGGGGGAGCATATGCCTTTAGTAATTCATTGTTGGCATTATGGCTTATAATTCTTGGTGATGATTCTTATATGGCTAAATGATATATCTTGCTATGATGTGGTTGTGAGTTGTCTATGATAAAATCTCATATGATTCTTGAGGTTACATAGTTGATGATCAGATCAGATTTATGGTTGATTCTTTGATGATGCATATATGGTGCTTACATGGTGATCTTCATAAGGACAAGGAGAAGTACAAAGCTTGAATATACATCTTCACTTGATGATGGGTCACTCATATACTGCTGTTGTCATATGCATAAAAATCATACAGTTATGATGCAGGCACTCTTGTGGATAAGGATTGTTGCTGTTGATGATATCAAGAAGTTTTGTCAAATGAGCTTGAGCTCAAGATACATAATGCTGATACATGGATGACTACTCAAAGTTGCTTTATTGGAGACATGGTGATGAGTTCTTATCTATATGATGATAGGTTGATACTTACATATGTTGATTGATGCAGATGTTCCCAAGTAATGATACTTGGATCATGTAGATCTTGAAGTTGATGTAATGGCTATGGTGGTTTCACACATGATACAATGTGAATGACTCTGAATTCTATTCAAAGGGATGAATTGATGCAGACATACCTTGTTATAGGTTGATGACCTATTCTCTACAGGACATTTACAGGTTGCTGATATGGAAATTTGTGTACGCGTGTTGTTTAAAGGATATCCGCGTGCATACGCCGTTTTACAAGGGGATAGTCGCGTATATGGTGTACGCGTGTTGCGTAAGGGATATCTGCGTATATACGTTGTTTATGTGTATACAGACGCGTATATGGAGATTTGAAGGAAATCAGCAGGGACAGATGTTGGTTGCAGAAATTCTGATATAGGTCTGACAGAGATCATCTGGCACAGGTTCAGGGGGAGCAGATAATTTTCCAATGATGCATTGTTGGCATTATCTTAAAGCTTTTGGTTCTAGTTCACATTTGGTGTTGATTTCAGGAGGAACAAAGGCGAAAGGAGAACAGAAGGATCTCTTGGTTGCTGATCTGAATGGTGATTATCAGATGCTGCTAGTGACTTTCATAAGTCTTGGTCTAGTTATTTCGTCTCTATGTCATATATCTCTTTTGTGGTATCTCTTTCATGGTGTCGAGGTCATGTAACGGCCTATTTTGGTTTCCCCACTATGCCTGGAATGATTGATGCAATATGATTGGTTGTCATATGTAAACTTTTGATGTATCCCCACTTGGTTGGGTGGATGAGTCAATTTTTGTATATCCTCACTTAGTTGAGAGATGGATGTATGTATGAGTCCTAAGTGATAGGAAGGTCCTTTATGATGTATAGAGTCATGTTCTTCTTGAAGAACATCTTTTGTAGACCTTGCTTACAGTCAGGGAGAGCATGATCAGCACACTTCAGCAAGAACAGAGATTCAGCATGTACTCAGAGGGAGCATGGACAGATTGGTACACCTTGGCATATACAAAGGGGGAGATTATTCAGAGATTTCAGCAGGTACTCAGGGGGAGTATGGACAGTGGAATGATTCAGCAAAGGAAGAGAATATCTTGGTCCACCCTTTGCCCTTGATGTCAAAGGGGGAGAGTGATTTGGTGTTGTTGCCATCAAGTCCAAAGGGGGAGATTGTTGGCATTATGATGCATGTGTTGTACTTGATGGCAACCCTCTCATAGAAGAATATCTCACTTATGTATAACTGGATGAATCTTCAGAAGAGATATCAGATGTGACTGATGGAGGACAGCTCAAAGGAATCAGATGATAGTTCTAAGTGTGACAAGTTAGCTTTGCCATGAATATCTCACTTATGTATAACTGGATGAATCTTCAGAAGAGATATCAGATGTGACTGATGGAGGACAACTCAAAGGAATCAGATGATAGTTCTAAGTGTGACAAGTTAGCTTTGCCATCAAGTCCAAAGGGGGAGATTGTTGGCATTATGAGATAAGTATTGTCCTTGATGGCAAACCACACTGATGACAAATCATAGTACAGAAGGTCAGCAGCAAGGAATTGATGATCAGACTATAAGAAGAAGAGAAAGTTCATACACGCATGTTCGTTAAGCCCAAGTCGCGTGTACACGCAGGTTGGCTTCAGCAAAAGCGCGTGTATGTGGAAAAGTACCTTTGGTCCATGGCGGTTATTCCTTGGAAGTTGTGCCTATGGTTTTGGACCTTGGCGTCTCGGCGGACGTGTTGATCCCTAGTTTTGAAGTTGATGGTATTGGATTTCTATGGTTTTGGCTCTTGGTATTGAACAAGGCCTAAGGCTATATAAAGGGAAGGAAATCATTAGGCAAGTGTATCTGAAATGTCTTGAATATCTGATGAAGCATTAGATCCAATATACAGGGTTATGGGTTGATGATGCATTGCTTGATCTGAGCCAAGGAGAGATCTCACCGGTTGATGGAGAACTAGATCTAAGGAGAGATCGGGATCAAATGGTTTGAAATGAACTATCTTTATGATGCTTATTCTAGATCTACATACTGACGCATGTATAGTTCTATAAGTGTTATGAGTATGACTGATGTCTGGTACAGCTGCAAGTTATGAGAAATTATTTTTAGATCTGTACGCGGGTTGTCTTTGGTAAAAGCGCGTATACACGCGGGTTTGATTCATCGAAGTAGCGTATACATTGTAAAGCTTGATATTTGAAGTTGCAGATGGATCTGATGGTTATTACAGAGTTCTGTATCTGTTCTGTGTTCTGGTGACTGTTGTTAACAGGGTTTCAGTGATTCAGAGTTTGATAATTGTTTTGAGCTTCAATGATAGTTATGGGTCCAGTATGAAAATTGGATGAAAAGTGGCCTTACAGATTATGTGTTGTGCTTCAGTGTATCCAGTCTGAAAATTGATGAAACGTGGTACCTGGAGGTGAGAAGATTGTAGGCAAGCACCTACGTACTAGTATCTAAGCTAGTACAAAAGCTAAAGGAGATCTTTGGAGCATTGTAGCAGGTAGCAGCCTGCGTACTAGTAAATGGATCGGCTAGTACAAGAGCAAAGGGGGTTGTAGCTCCCGTACTGGTATAAGACTGCACCAGTACAAATATTGTAAAAGGATTTTCTTATTAAGAAGAAGATTGAGATGACTTGCAGCAGGTGGTTTTCACCCACATTGGGTTTCCACCTTATATCTTTGTGTTCATGTGTGTGGCTCTTGTGTGATGTTCTGTTCTGTTATTCTGCACCTGTTTACTGTTAATATGCTTAATAATGATCTGATGCATTTACTGAAGATTAAGCTAACTGAATTATAAGATCTCTGGATATACGCGAGTTTCATTAGACACAGTAGCGTGTACACGCGGGTTCACTTAATTGAAGTAGCGTATATGTTTCTGAGTATGAAATTTAAAAGTTTGATTGATCTGATAATACTGATTCACCCCCCCTCTCAGTATTATTTCCAACAATTGGTATCAGAGCCAGTCCTTTGGTAGAAGCTTGATCGCTTGAAGGAGATCCGTGGAACAATGGGAAAGAAGCTTAAGAAGAAGGCTCATAAGAAGAAGAAGACATCTCAGAAGGACTATGACAGTGGGAGAGTCGATTGGGGATTAGGTATAAGAAGTTCTTCAGATTCAGAATCAGATTCAGAATCATTATCAGGTATGAATGTGTTATCCTCTGATGTTCCTGCTATATTTCCTTGTGAAAGTGATGGAAGTGATAGTGAAACTACTGAACATGCTTTTATGGGTGAGCAAGAAAAGTATCAAATAGAGGCAGTATTTAGAAGGCTTACCGACAAAGTTAAAGATCAACAAGATCTATTGAACAAAAGGGAATGTGCTTTCAAAGAAGAAGTTACCAAACTAAAGACCCAACTAGAAGAAGGAAACAAGGTAAGAAAGCTACTCAAGGACAAGGAAGACCAATGTCAAAAATTGCAGCATGAAGTGACATCATTAAGAAAAGAAGTCAACGAAAGAAGCACAACCATCAAGAAACTCAAAGATAGATCCAGCTACTATGAAAATCTTGAAGCTACAATCCTCTCACTAAAAGGAGATCTTGAAGAATCAAAGAAGCAGAATACAGATCTACTCCAAGCTATTGCAAAACAAGAAAACGAAGCCACCAGCTTAAAATCTCAACTAGAATGTGCCTTCCGAGTTCGTCAAATGCAGCAGGATCTGAATGAAGAACAAGAAAAGGAGATTCTCAAACTAAGGGAACAAATGGAAGAAGGAAGGAAAAGTGAAGAAGATTTGAAAAAGCAATCTCTTGAAAAGGAAGAACAGCTTCAGGTTGAGGTAAATATCTTGAAAGGTAAACTAGAAGAAAAGGATAAGCTTTTACGATTTCAAGATAGTTCTAAAGTCTTGGATGATATTCTTAGTAGTCAAAGGTCTCCTGCTATAAAGACTGGTCTTGGTTTCCATGAATCTATTGAAGGTGAATCTAGTTCACAAGGTGAGGGAAGGAACTCTAAAGAGAAATCTAAAGTGATCAGTGAAGAAATGAAAGATCCATCTCATCATCAACCAAGGAAAGAGATTCTTCAAAGAAAATCTTTTACTCCTCCTATGAATAATGTTGAATGTTATGTATGTCATAATCTTGGACATGTTGCAGCTAGATGTAGAAGAAGAAGGGTTCAAGACCATCATGCAGAAAGATCATCACACTCAAGGTACTTTAATGGATATTGCTTTGCTTGTAATATGTATGGTCACTACAGAAGGAATATGAAACATGTAAGATGTTATGCATGTAACAAGCTTGGACATATAGCAAAGGAATGCAGGAACAAAGGATGGACATCACACCAAAAGGAGAAAACCTCATCACACTTGAAGATATGGAGGAAGAAGGAAGTACAGTCAGCACAATGTACTGAGACACAGCACAGCACAGACATATCAGACTCAGGGGGAGCTGAAAGTGTAAACCTTCAGTGTCCTGAATCTCATACGCAAGTTCCTTAAATGGAAGTCGCGTATATACGCGAGTTCGACACTGCAAAGTCGCGTATATGTCAGTCTGAGGAAAAGCAGTGGGGACAGGCTCAGAAAAGGGATCTGATATGATTCAGTCCATTATTTGCTCTATTGGTTAATAGCTACAGTCTGCTGAGGATGTGTGGAAATGTTTTGTTACTTGTATGATGTCTAGAAGTGTTTTGATCCTAACTTGATGATGATGATGATGATGATGTCTTGATGCTTACTGCTGATATATGCATGATCAAATCTAACAGATGGCACAGGTTGAGGGGGAGCATATGCCTTTAGTAATTCATTGTTGGCATTATGGCTTATAATTCTTGGTGATGATTCTTATATGGCTAAATGATATATCTTGCTATGATGTGGTTGTGAGTTGTCTATGATAAAATCTCATATGATTCTTGAGGTTACATAGTTGATGATCAGATCAGATTTATGGTTGATTCTTTGATGATGCATATATGGTGCTTACATGGTGATCTTCATAAGGACAAGGAGAAGTACAAAGCTTGAATATACATCTTCACTTGATGATGGGTCACTCATATACTGCTGTTGTCATATGCATAAAAATCATACAGTTATGATGCAGGCACTCTTGTGGATAAGGATTGTTGCTGTTGATGATATCAAGAAGTTTTGTCAAATGAGCTTGAGCTCAAGATACATAATGCTGATACATGGATGACTACTCAAAGTTGCTTTATTGGAGACATGGTGATGAGTTCTTATCTATATGATGATAGGTTGATACTTACATATGTTGATTGATGCAGATGTTCCCAAGTAATGATACTTGGATCATGTAGATCTTGAAGTTGATGTAATGGCTATGGTGGTTTCACACATGATACAATGTGAATGACTCTGAATTCTATTCAAAGGGATGAATTGATGCAGACATACCTTGTTATAGGTTGATGACCTATTCTCTACAGGACAT
Organism: Pinus tabuliformis; assembly: GCA_031772625.1. NCBI lineage: Eukaryota > Viridiplantae > Streptophyta > Pinopsida > Pinales > Pinaceae > Pinus > Pinus tabuliformis. The sequence goes on along the minus strand of CM062804.1, from coordinate 1,234,938,223 downwards.
TTACAGGTTGCTGATATGGAAATTTGTGTACGCGTGTTGTTTAAAGGATATCCGCGTGCATACGCCGTTTTACAAGGGGATAGTCGCGTATATGGTGTACGCGTGTTGCGTAAGGGATATCTGCGTATATACGTTGTTTATGTGTATACAGACGCGTATATGGAGATTTGAAGGAAATCAGCAGGGACAGATGTTGGTTGCAGAAATTCTGATATAGGTCTGACAGAGATCATCTGGCACAGGTTCAGGGGGAGCAGATAATTTTCCAATGATGCATTGTTGGCATTATCTTAAAGCTTTTGGTTCTAGTTCACATTTGGTGTTGATTTCAGGAGGAACAAAGGCGAAAGGAGAACAGAAGGATCTCTTGGTTGCTGATCTGAATGGTGATTATCAGATGCTGCTAGTGACTTTCATAAGTCTTGGTCTAGTTATTTCGTCTCTATGTCATATATCTCTTTTGTGGTATCTCTTTCATGGTGTCGAGGTCATGTAACGGCCTATTTTGGTTTCCCCACTATGCCTGGAATGATTGATGCAATATGATTGGTTGTCATATGTAAACTTTTGATGTATCCCCACTTGGTTGGGTGGATGAGTCAATTTTTGTATATCCTCACTTAGTTGAGAGATGGATGTATGTATGAGTCCTAAGTGATAGGAAGGTCCTTTATGATGTATAGAGTCATGTTCTTCTTGAAGAACATCTTTTGTAGACCTTGCTTACAGTCAGGGAGAGCATGATCAGCACACTTCAGCAAGAACAGAGATTCAGCATGTACTCAGAGGGAGCATGGACAGATTGGTACACCTTGGCATATACAAAGGGGGAGATTATTCAGAGATTTCAGCAGGTACTCAGGGGGAGTATGGACAGTGGAATGATTCAGCAAAGGAAGAGAATATCTTGGTCCACCCTTTGCCCTTGATGTCAAAGGGGGAGAGTGATTTGGTGTTGTTGCCATCAAGTCCAAAGGGGGAGATTGTTGGCATTATGATGCATGTGTTGTACTTGATGGCAACCCTCTCATAGAAGAATATCTCACTTATGTATAACTGGATGAATCTTCAGAAGAGATATCAGATGTGACTGATGGAGGACAGCTCAAAGGAATCAGATGATAGTTCTAAGTGTGACAAGTTAGCTTTGCCATGAATATCTCACTTATGTATAACTGGATGAATCTTCAGAAGAGATATCAGATGTGACTGATGGAGGACAGCTCAAAGGAATCAGATGATAGTTCTAAGTGTGACAAGTTAGCTTTGCCATCAAGTCCAAAGGGGGAGATTGTTGGCATTATGAGATAAGTATTGTCCTTGATGGCAAACCACACTGATGACAAATCATAGTACAGAAGGTCAGCAGCAAGGAATTGATGATCAGACTATAAGAAGAAGAGAAAGTTCATACACGCATGTTCGTTAAGCCCAAGTCGCGTGTACACGCAGGTTGGCTTCAGCAAAAGCGCGTGTATGTGGAAAAGTACCTTTGGTCCATGGCGGTTATTCCTTGGAAGTTGTGCCTATGGTTTTGGACCTTGGCGTCTCGGCGGACGTGTTGATCCCTAGTTTTGAAGTTGATGGTATTGGATTTCTATGGTTTTGGCTCTTGGTATTGAACAAGGCCTAAGGCTATATAAAGGGAAGGAAATCATTAGGCAAGTGTATCTGAAATGTCTTGAATATCTGATGAAGCATTAGATCCAATATACAGGGTTATGGGTTGATGATGCATTGCTTGATCTGAGCTAAGGAGAGATCTCACCGGTTGATGGAGAACTAGATCTAAGGAGAGATCGGGATCAAATGGTTTGAAATGAACTATCTTTATGATGCTTATTCTAGATCTACATACTGACGCATGTATAGTTCTATAAGTGTTATGAGTATGACTGATGTCTGGTACAGCTGCAAGTTATGAGAAATTATTTTTAGATCTGTACGCGGGTTGTCTTTGGTAAAAGCGCGTATACACGCGGGTTTGATTCATCGAAGTAGCGTATACATTGTAAAGCTTGATATTTGAAGTTGCAGATGGATCTGATGGTTATTACAGAGTTCTGTATCTGTTCTGTGTTCTGGTGACTGTTGTTAACAGGGTTTCAGTGATTCAGAGTTTGATAATTGTTTTGAGCTTCAATGATAGTTATGGGTCCAGTATGAAAATTGGATGAAAAGTGGCCTTACAGATTATGTGTTGTGCTTCAGTGTATCCAGTCTGAAAATTGATGAAACGTGGTACCTGGAGGTGAGAAGATTGTAGGCAAGCACCTACGTACTAGTATCTAAGCTAGTACAAAAGCTAAAGGAGATCTTTGGAGCATTGTAGCAGGTAGCAGCCTGCGTACTAGTAAATGGATCGGCTAGTACAAGAGCAAAGGGGGTTGTAGCTCCCGTACTGGTATAAGACTGCACCAGTACAAATATTGTAAAAGGATTTTCTTATTAAGAAGAAGATTGAGATGACTTGCAGCAGGTGGTTTTCACCCACATTGGGTTTCCACCTTATATCTTTGTGTTCATGTGTGTGGCTCTTGTGTGATGTTCTGTTCTGTTATTCTGCACCTGTTTACTGTTAATATGCTTAATAATGATCTGATGCATTTACTGAAGATTAAGCTAACTGAATTATAAGATCTCTGGATATACGCGAGTTTCATTAGACACAGTAGCGTGTACACGCGGGTTCACTTAATTGAAGTAGCGTATATGTTTCTGAGTATGAAATTTAAAAGTTTGATTGATCTGATAATACTGATTCACCCCCCCCTCTCAGTATTATTTCCAACAATTGGTATCAGAGCAGTCCTTTGGTAGAAGCTTGATCGCTTGAAGGAGATCCGTGGAACAATGGGAAAGAAGCTTAAGAAGAAGGCTCATAAGAAGAAGAAGACATCTCAGAAGGACTATGACAGTGGGAGAGTCGATTGGGGATTAGGTATAAGAAGTTCTTCAGATTCAGAATCAGATTCAGAATCATTATCAGGTATGAATGTGTTATCCTCTGATGTTCCTGCTATATTTCCTTGTGAAAGTGATGGAAGTGATAGTGAAACTACTGAACATGCTTTTATGGGTGAGCAAGAAAAGTATCAAATAGAGGCAGTATTTAGAAGGCTTACCGACAAAGTTAAAGATCAACAAGATCTATTGAACAAAAGGGAATGTGCTTTCAAAGAAGAAGTTACCAAACTAAAGACCCAACTAGAAGAAGGAAACAAGGTAAGAAAGCTACTCAAGGACAAGGAAGACCAATGTCAAAAATTGCAGCATGAAGTGACATCATTAAGAAAAGAAGTCAACGAAAGAAGCACAACCATCAAGAAACTCAAAGATAGATCCAGCTACTATGAAAATCTTGAAGCTACAATCCTCTCACTAAAAGGAGATCTTGAAGAATCAAAGAAGCAGAATACAGATCTACTCCAAGCTATTGCAAAACAAGAAAACGAAGCCACCAGCTTAAAATCTCAACTAGAATGTGCCTTCCGAGTTCGTCAAATGCAGCAGGATCTGAATGAAGAACAAGAAAAGGAGATTCTCAAACTAAGGGAACAAATGGAAGAAGGAAGGAAAAGTGAAGAAGATTTGAAAAAGCAATCTCTTGAAAAGGAAGAACAGCTTCAGGTTGAGGTAAATATCTTGAAAGGTAAACTAGAAGAAAAGGATAAGCTTTTACGATTTCAAGATAGTTCTAAAGTCTTGGATGATATTCTTAGTAGTCAAAGGTCTCCTGCTATAAAGACTGGTCTTGGTTTCCATGAATCTATTGAAGGTGAATCTAGTTCACAAGGTGAGGCAAGGAACTCTAAAGAGAAATCTAAAATGATCAGTGAAGAAATGAAAGATCCATCTCATCATCAACCAAGGAAAGAGATTCTTCAAAGAAAATCTTTTACTCCTCCTATGAATAATGTTGAATGTTATGTATGTCATAATCTTGGACATGTTGCAGCTAGATGTAGAAGAAGAAGGGTTCAAGACCATCATGCAGAAAGATCATCACACTCAAGGTACTTTAATGGATATTGCTTTGCTTGTAATATGTATGGTCACTACAGAAGGAATATGAAACATGTAAGATGTTATGCATGTAACAAGCTTGGACATATAGCAAAGGAATGCAGGAACAAAGGATGGACATCACACCAAAAGGAGAAAACCTCATCACACTTGAAGATATGGAGGAAGAAGGAAGTACAGTCAGCACAATGTACTGAGACACAGCACAGCACAGACATATCAGACTCAGGGGGAGCTGAAAGTGTAAACCTTCAGTGTCCTGAATCTCATACGCAAGTTCCTTAAATGGAAGTCGCGTATATACGCGAGTTCGACACTGCAAAGTCGCGTATATGTCAGTCTGAGGAAAAGCAGTGGGGACAGGCTCAGAAAAGGGATCTGATATGATTCAGTCCATTATTTGCTCTATTGGTTAATAGCTACAGTCTGCTGAGGATGTGTGGAAATGTTTTGTTACTTGTATGATGTCTAGAAGTGTTTTGATCCTAACTTGATGATGATGATGATGATGATGTCTTGATGCTTACTGCTGATATATGCATGATCAAATCTAACAGATGGCACAGGTTGAGGGGGAGCATATGCCTTTAGTAATTCATTGTTGGCATTATGGCTTATAATTCTTGGTGATGATTCTTATATGGCTAAATGATATATCTTGCTATGATGTGGTTGTGAGTTGTCTATGATAAAATCTCATATGATTCTTGAGGTTACATAGTTGATGATCAGATCAGATTTATGGTTGATTCTTTGATGATGCATATATGGTGCTTACATGGTGATCTTCATAAGGACAAGGAGAAGTACAAAGCTTGAATATACATCTTCACTTGATGATGGGTCACTCATATACTGCTGTTGTCATATGCATAAAAATCATACAGTTATGATGCAGGCACTCTTGTGGATAAGGATTGTTGCTGTTGATGATATCAAGAAGTTTTGTCAAATGAGCTTGAGCTCAAGATACATAATGCTGATACATGGATGACTACTCAAAGTTGCTTTATTGGAGACATGGTGATGAGTTCTTATCTATATGATGATAGGTTGATACTTACATATGTTGATTGATGCAGATGTTCCCAAGTAATGATACTTGGATCATGTAGATCTTGAAGTTGATGTAATGGCTATGGTGGTTTCACACATGATACAATGTGAATGACTCTGAATTCTATTCAAAGGGATGAATTGATGCAGACATACCTTGTTATAGGTTGATGACCTATTCTCTACAGGACATTTACAGGTTGCTGATATGGAAATTTGTGTACGCGTGTTGTTTAAAGGATATCCGCGTGCATACGCCGTTTTACAAGGGGATAGTCGCGTATATGGTGTACGCGTGTTGCGTAAGGGATATCTGCGTATATACGTTGTTTATGTGTATACAGACGCGTATATGGAGATTTGAAGGAAATCAGCAGGGACAGATGTTGGTTGCAGAAATTCTGATATAGGTCTGACAGAGATCATCTGGCACAGGTTCAGGGGGAGCAGATAATTTTCCAATGATGCATTGTTGGCATTATCTTAAAGCTTTTGGTTCTAGTTCACATTTGGTGTTGATTTCAGGAGGAACAAAGGCGAAAGGAGAACAGAAGGATCTCTTGGTTGCTGATCTGAATGGTGATTATCAGATGCTGCTAGTGACTTTCATAAGTCTTGGTCTAGTTATTTCGTCTCTATGTCATATATCTCTTTTGTGGTATCTCTTTCATGGTGTCGAGGTCATGTAACGGCCTATTTTGGTTTCCCCACTATGCCTGGAATGATTGATGCAATATGATTGGTTGTCATATGTAAACTTTTGATGTATCCCCACTTGGTTGGGTGGATGAGTCAATTTTTGTATATCCTCACTTAGTTGAGAGATGGATGTATGTATGAGTCCTAAGTGATAGGAAGGTCCTTTATGATGTATAGAGTCATGTTCTTCTTGAAGAACATCTTTTGTAGACCTTGCTTACAGTCAGGGAGAGCATGATCAGCACACTTCAGCAAGAACAGAGATTCAGCATGTACTCAGAGGGAGCATGGACAGATTGGTACACCTTGGCATATACAAAGGGGGAGATTATTCAGAGATTTCAGCAGGTACTCAGGGGGAGTATGGACAGTGGAATGATTCAGCAAAGGAAGAGAATATCTTGGTCCACCCTTTGCCCTTGATGTCAAAGGGGGAGAGTGATTTGGTGTTGTTGCCATCAAGTCCAAAGGGGGAGATTGTTGGCATTATGATGCATGTGTTGTACTTGATGGCAACCCTCTCATAGAAGAATATCTCACTTATGTATAACTGGATGAATCTTCAGAAGAGATATCAGATGTGACTGATGGAGGACAGCTCAAAGGAATCAGATGATAGTTCTAAGTGTGACAAGTTAGCTTTGCCATGAATATCTCACTTATGTATAACTGGATGAATCTTCAGAAGAGATATCAGATGTGACTGATGGAGGACAGCTCAAAGGAATCAGATGATAGTTCTAAGTGTGACAAGTTAGCTTTGCCATCAAGTCCAAAGGGGGAGATTGTTGGCATTATGAGATAAGTATTGTCCTTGATGGCAAACCACACTGATGACAAATCATAGTACAGAAGGTCAGCAGCAAGGAATTGATGATCAGACTATAAGAAGAAGAGAAAGTTCATACACGCATGTTCGTTAAGCCCAAGTCGCGTGTACACGCAGGTTGGCTTCAGCAAAAGCGCGTGTATGTGGAAAAGTACCTTTGGTCCATGGCGGTTATTCCTTGGAAGTTGTGCCTATGGTTTTGGACCTTGGCGTCTCGGCGGACGTGTTGATCCCTAGTTTTGAAGTTGATGGTATTGGATTTCTATGGTTTTGGCTCTTGGTATTGAACAAGGCCTAAGGCTATATAAAGGGAAGGAAATCATTAGGCAAGTGTATCTGAAATGTCTTGAATATCTGATGAAGCATTAGATCCAATATACAGGGTTATGGGTTGATGATGCATTGCTTGATCTGAGCTAAGGAGAGATCTCACCGGTTGATGGAGAACTAGATCTAAGGAGAGATCGGGATCAAATGGTTTGAAATGAACTATCTTTATGATGCTTATTCTAGATCTACATACTGACGCATGTATAGTTCTATAAGTGTTATGAGTATGACTGATGTCTGGTACAGCTGCAAGTTATGAGAAATTATTTTTAGATCTGTACGCGGGTTGTCTTTGGTAAAAGCGCGTATACACGCGGGTTTGATTCATCGAAGTAGCGTATACATTGTAAAGCTTGATATTTGAAGTTGCAGATGGATCTGATGGTTATTACAGAGTTCTGTATCTGTTCTGTGTTCTGGTGACTGTTGTTAACAGGGTTTCAGTGATTCAGAGTTTGATAATTGTTTTGAGCTTCAATGATAGTTATGGGTCCAGTATGAAAATTGGATGAAAAGTGGCCTTACAGATTATGTGTTGTGCTTCAGTGTATCCAGTCTGAAAATTGATGAAACGTGGTACCTGGAGGTGAGAAGATTGTAGGCAAGCACCTACGTACTAGTATCTAAGCTAGTACAAAAGCTAAAGGAGATCTTTGGAGCATTGTAGCAGGTAGCAGCCTGCGTACTAGTAAATGGATCGGCTAGTACAAGAGCAAAGGGGGTTGTAGCTCCCGTACTGGTATAAGACTGCACCAGTACAAATATTGTAAAAGGATTTTCTTATTAAGAAGAAGATTGAGATGACTTGCAGCAGGTGGTTTTCACCCACATTGGGTTTCCACCTTATATCTTTGTGTTCATGTGTGTGGCTCTTGTGTGATGTTCTGTTCTGTTATTCTGCACCTGTTTACTGTTAATATGCTTAATAATGATCTGATGCATTTACTGAAGATTAAGCTAACGGAATTATAAGATCTCTGGATATACGCGAGTTTCATTAGACACAGTAGCGTGTACACGCGGGTTCACTTAATTGAAGTAGCGTATATGTTTCTGAGTATGAAATTTAAAAGTTTGATTGATCTGATAATACTGATTCACCCCCCCCTCTCAGTATTATTTCCAACAATTGGTATCAGAGCCAGTCCTTTGGTAGAAGCTTGATCGCTTGAAGGAGATCCGTGGAACAATGGGAAAGAAGCTTAAGAAGAAGGCTCATAAGAAGAAGAAGACATCTCAGAAGGACTATGACAGTGGGAGAGTCGATTGCGGATTAGGTATAAGAAGTTCTTCAGATTCAGAATCAGATTCAGAATCATTATCAGGTATGAATGTGTTATCCTCTGATGTTCCTGCTATATTTCCTTGTGAAAGTGATGGAAGTGATAGTGAAACTACTGAACATGCTTTTATGGGTGAGCAAGAAAAGTATCAAATAGAGGCAGAATTTAGAAGGCTTACCGACAAAGTTAAAGATCAACAAGATCTATTGAACAAAAGGGAATGTGCTTTCAAAGAAGAAGTTACCAAACTAAAGACCCAACTAGAAGAAGGAAACAAGGTAAGAAAGCTACTCAAGGACAAGGAAGACCAATGTCAAAAATTGCAGCATGAAGTGACATCATTAAGAAAAGAAGTCAACGAAAGAAGCACAACCATCAAGAAACTCAAAGATAGATCCAGCTACTATGAAAATCTTGAAGCTACAATCCTCTCACTAAAAGGAGATCTTGAAGAATCAAAGAAGCAGAATACAGATCTACTCCAAGCTATTGCAAAACAAGAAAACGAAGCCACCAGCTTAAAATCTCAACTAGAATGTGCCTTCCGAGTTCGTCAAATGCAGCAGGATCTGAATGAAGAACAAGAAAAGGAGATTCTCAAACTAAGGGAACAAATGGAAGAAGGAAGGAAAAGTGAAGAAGATTTGAAAAAGCAATCTCTTGAAAAGGAAGAACAGCTTCAGGTTGAGGTAAATATCTTGAAAGGTAAACTAGAAGAAAAGGATAAGCTTTTACGATTTCAAGATAGTTCTAAAGTCTTGGATGATATTCTTAGTAGTCAAAGGTCTCCTGCTATAAAGACTGGTCTTGGTTTCCATGAATCTATTGAAGGTGAATCTAGTTCACAAGGTGAGGGAAGGAACTCTAAAGAGAAATCTAAAGTGATCAGTGAAGAAATGAAAGATCCATCTCATCATCAACCAAGGAAAGAGATTCTTCAAAGAAAATCTTTTACTCCTCCTATGAATAATGTTGAATGTTATGTATGTCATAATCTTGGACATGTTGCAGCTAGATGTAGAAGAAGAAGGGTTCAAGACCATCATGCAGAAAGATCATCACACTCAAGGTACTTTAATGGATATTGCTTTGCTTGTAATATGTATGGTCACTACAGAAGGAATATGAAACATGTAAGATGTTATGCATGTAACAAGCTTGGACATATAGCAAAGGAATGCAGGAACAAAGGATGGACATCACACCAAAAGGAGAAAACCTCATCACACTTGAAGATATGGAGGAAGAAGGAAGTACAGTCAGCACAATGTACTGAGACACAGCACAGCACAGACATATCAGACTCAGGGGGAGCTGAAAGTGTAAACCTTCAGTGTCCTAAATCTCATACGCAAGTTCCTTAAATGGAAGTCGCGTATATACGCGAGTTCGACACTGCAAAGTCTCGTATATTTCAGTCTGAGGAAAAGCAGTGGGGATAGGCTCAGAAAAGGGATCTGATATGATTCAGTCCATTATTTGCTCTATTGGTTAATAGCTACAGTCTGCTGAGGATGTGTGGAAATGTTTTGTTACTTGTATGATGTGTAGAAGTGTTTTGATCCTAACTTGATGATGATGATGATGATGATGTCTTGATGCTTACTGCTGATATATGCATGATCAAATCTAACAGATGGCACAGGTTGAGGGGGAGCATATGCCTTTAGTAATTCATTGTTGGCATTATGGCTTATAATTCTTGGTGATGATTCTTATATGGCTAAATGATATATCTTGCTATGATGTGGTTGTGAGTTGTCTATGATAAAATCTCATATGATTCTTGAGGTTACATAGTTGATGATCAGATCAGATTTATGGTTGATTCTTTGATGATGCATATATGGTGCTTACATGGTGATCTTCATAAGGACAAGGAGAAGTACAAAGCTTGAATATACATCTTCACTTGATGATGGGTCACTCATATACTGCTGTTGTCATATGCATAAAAATCATACAGTTATGATGTAGGCACTCTTGTGGATAAGGATTGTTGCTGTTGATGATATCAAGAAGTTTTGTCAAATGAGCTTGAGCTCAAGATACATAATGCTGATACGTGGATGACTACTCAAAGTTGCTTTATTGGAGACATGGTGATGATTTCTTATCTATATGATGATAGGTTGATACTTACATATGTTGATTGATGCAGATGTTCCCAAGTAATGATACTTGGATCATGTAGATCTTGAAGTTGATGTAATGGCTATGGTGGTTTCACACATGATACAATGTGAATGACTCTGAATTCTATTCAAAGGGATGAATTGATGCAGACATACCTTGTTATAGGTTGATGACCTATTCTCTACAGGACATTTACAGGTTGCTGATATGGAAATTTGTGTACGCGTGTTGTTTTAAGGATATCCGCGTGCATACGCCGTTTTACAAGGGGATAGTCGCGTATATGGTGTACGCGTGTTGCGTAAGGGATATCTGCGTATATACGTTGTTTATGTGTATACAGACGCGTATATGGAGATTTGAAGGAAATCAGCAGGGACAGATGTTGGTTGCAGAAATTCTGATATAGGTCTGACAGAGATCATCTGGCACAGGTTCAGGGGGAGCAGATAATTTTCCAATGATGCATTGTTGGCATTATCTTAAAGCTTTTGGTTCTAGTTCACATTTGGTGTTGATTTCAGGAGGAACAAAGGCGAAAGGAGAACATAAGGATCTCTTGGTTGCTGATCTGAATGGTGATTATCAGATGCTGCTAGTGACTTTCATAAGTCTTGGTCTAGTTATTTCGTCTCTATGTCATATATCTCTTTTGTGGTATCTCTTTCATGGTGTCGAGGTCATGTAACGGCCTATTTTGGTTTCCCCACTATGCCTGGAATGATTGATGCAATATGATTGGTTGTCATATGTAAACTTTTGATGTATCCCCACTTGGTTGGGTGGATGAGTCAATTTTTGTATATCCTCACTTAGTTGAGAGATGGATGTATGTATGAGTCCTAAGTGATAGGAAGGTCCTTTATGATGTATAGAGTCATGTTCTTCTTGAAGAACATCTTTTGTAGACCTTGCTTACAGTCAGGGAGAGCATGATCAGCACACTTCAGCAAGAACAGAGATTCAGCATGTACTCAGAGGGAGCATGGACAGATTGGTACACCTTGGCATATACAAAGGGGGAGATTATTCAGAGATTTCAGCAGGTACTCAGGGGGAGTATGGACAGTGGAATGATTCAGCAAAGGAAGAGAATATCTTGGTCCACCCTTTGCCCTTGATGTCAAAGGGGGAGAGTGATTTGGTGTTGTTGCCATCAAGTCCAAAGGGGGAGATTGTTGGCATTATGATGCATGTGTTGTACTTGATGGCAACCCTCTCATAGAAGAATATCTCACTTATGTATAACTGGATGAATCTTCAGAAGAGATATCAGATGTGACTGATGGAGGACAGCTCAAAGGAATCAGATGATAGTTCTAAGTGTGACAAGTTAGCTTTGCCATGAATATCTCACTTATGTATAACTGGATGAATCTTCAGAAGAGATATCAGATGTGACTGATGGAGGACAGCTCAAAGGAATCAGATGATAGTTCTAAGTGTGACAAGTTAGCTTTGCCATCAAGTCCAAAGGGGGAGATTGTTGGCATTATGAGATAAGTATTGTCCTTGATGGCAAACCACACTGATGACAAATCATAGTACAGAAGGTCAGCAGCAAGGAATTGATGATCAGACTATAAGAAGAAGAGAAAGTTCATACACGCATGTTCGTTAAGCCCAAGTCGCGTGTACACGCAGGTTGGCTTCAGCAAAAGCGCGTGTATGTGGAAAAGTACCTTTGGTCCATGGCGGTTATTCCTTGGAAGTTGTGCCTATGGTTTTGGACCTTGGCGTCTCGGCGGACGTGTTGATCCCTAGTTTTGAAGTTGATGGTATTGGATTTCTATGGTTTTGGCTCTTGGTATTGAACAAGGCCTAAGGCTATATAAAGGGAAGGAAATCATTAGGCAAGTGTATCTGAAATGTCTTGAATATCTGATGAAGCATTAGATCCAATATACAGGGTTATGGGTTGATGATGCATTGCTTGATCTGAGCCAAGGAGAGATCTCACCGGTTGATGGAGAACTAGATCTAAGGAGAGATCGGGATCAAATGGTTTGAAATGAACTATCTTTATGATGCTTATTCTAGATCTACATACTGACGCATGTATAGTTCTATAAGTGTTATGAGTATGACTGATGTCTGGTACAGCTGCAAGTTATGAGAAATTATTTTTAGATCTGTACGCGGGTTGTCTTTGGTAAAAGCGCGTATACACGCGGGTTTGATTCATCGAAGTAGCGTATACATTGTAAAGCTTGATATTTGAAGTTGCAGATGGATCTGATGGTTATTACAGAGTTCTGTATCTGTTCTGTGTTCTGGTGACTGTTGTTAACAGGGTTTCAGTGATTCAGAGTTTGATAATTGTTTTGAGCTTCAATGATAGTTATGGGTCCAGTATGAAAATTGGATGAAAAGTGGCCTTACAGATTATGTGTTGTGCTTCAGTGTATCCAGTCTGAAAATTGATGAAACGTGGTACCTGGAGGTGAGAAGATTGTAGGCAAGCACCTACGTACTAGTATCTAAGCTAGTACAAAAGCTAAAGGAGATCTTTGGAGCATTGTAGCAGGTAGCAGCCTGCGTACTAGTAAATGGATCGGCTAGTACAAGAGCAAAGGGGGTTGTAGCTCCCGTACTGGTATAAGACTGCACCAGTACAAATATTGTAAAAGGATTTTCTTATTAAGAAGAAGATTGAGATGACTTGCAGCAGGTGGTTTTCACCCACATTGGGTTTCCACCTTATATCTTTGTGTTCATGTGTGTGGCTCTTGTGTGATGTTCTGTTCTGTTATTCTGCACCTGTTTACTGTTAATATGCTTAATAATGATCTGATGCATTTACTGAAGATTAAGCTAACTGAATTATAAGATCTCTGGATATACGCGAGTTTCATTAGACACAGTAGCGTGTACACGCGGGTTCACTTAATTGAAGTAGCGTATATGTTTCTGAGTATGAAATTTAAAAGTTTGATTGATCTGATAATACTGATTCACCCCCCCCCCCTCTCAGTATTATTTCCAACAATGAGATGGTAGAGTGACCGAGTTCACTAAACCGAAGTTTGAAGACATGAGACTTGAGGATGGCACATTGCAGATGATGGAGAGAGCTTCATGGACCTGAATGGGGCACATCAAGAGTCGGTTTGATATGAACAACATGTTGCAGATGAGATGGATGGAGCTTCCATGAACCTGAGCATGGATTATGGATAGTGAGCTTGGTGGCAGTGGTCACTAGGCCGAGACATAGTGGAGAAAGAGTCTCTACATATGTTGCAAGGATGTTTGCCTTGTGTAGAAAGGTCGACATCCTGAATGATGATGATCTTGGTGGAGAGCTACTGAGATGATATGTTGTCGAGGACGACAACGATTTCAGGTGGAGGAGAATGTAAGGCCTTCGTGCAGCAGGGCGACAGTGGGCGATAAAGTAGTCGAGGAGAAAGCCCACTCTAAAATCCCTCTGTAATCATTTTTTTACATAGAATGTGACATTTTCTAGTTTTTTTTTTTGTTCCTGTCATAATTAATGTTTCCTTAAGTTTTGTTCCCCTATCAGAATTCATGTGTTGAGGCTTTATCAGAGATGTGTAGGTGGAAATGAATCACGAGCAAGGGTTCATTGAGAAAATTTTGACAGAGCCTTAGTGATCTTGGGTATTGATCCCATTGCAAAAATTAATAGAATATAAGGTCTCATGTGTCCAACTCCCACTAGGCATCAAAGTGAAGGGGTGCATGTCTCTATTTGTTTACTGCCATTAAATGTATCCATTCTCAATTGCATTCATTCCCAAAAACCAAATCCATTGCTCCTTATACTCTTACAATTTCAAGATCCAAGGTCAAGAGATGTGAAAGGGTAATAGAGTCTCAACTACTAAACACAACATAGTCCATAGTCCATGCGTACACTTCGTGGTTCGAATTAAAAATACAAAGGGACCAATCAAGACTTGGATATTTGTATGGCGGCCAGAGGATTGCATTAAATTTATTATAATATATGTAACTATCATTTTATTTATGAATCTTAAATCAAGATAACTAAACAAAGCTTCAAAATTTTGTTACAAATCTAAATTTACATGAAAACAAATGTTTCTTTTATATAAATAATTCCATAATTTTAATACCTAAAATTTTTATAAATCATATTATAAAAGCCTTATTACATTTTTGAAAAGATTTCTTACATCCATAAGATTATTGAAAATTATATGCATAGACCAAATTTCCATTATAGCGAATTTTATATTTAAATTTAGTTTAATAATCATACAAAGATTTAAAGTTTACAATAAAATATTTAACTCTTTTTATTTTATTTGGTATATATTGAATTTAAAAAATATATAATAATTATAAGGATGATGTTGTGAATTTAGATTAGAAAAGGTAACATTAAAAATTAACTAAAATATTACAATAAAAAAAATTGAAAAAATAAATAAATTTGAAAATCTGAATTTAAAACATTTGTTATATTGTAACTTTATTTTATTAATAAGGTTACAATTTTTTAAACAAAATAATATAGATATTATATTTAAAATTTAAAATAATGATAAAAAATTAAATAATGATAATTCATATTTGCAATGATAATATTTTAGAATTTTATATCTAAATTAATTACTAACTATATAAAGTGTGCATGAGAGAGATATGGTTTATTAGAATTTAAAAAGATAAGATATGGCTTAGAATTCTTTAGCATTTGATTTTTGTGGTTAAAAATCATTAACAAAAGCATTCTAAGATCACCATAATTTTCTTTACTTAAAATATTAGAAGGTAGCTATTGTCACACATATTTCTGAAAATTTAATGGCATGTGGCTATAATATGGAAAAAATAAGAGAATGTGTTTTTATATCTTCAACTCTAGGTAAGAAACTCCATCCCATGGTGTTTTGGAATTGACCAACACTCACTTTCACTATGATGGTCATTAGATATTTTTTATTTATTTTAGCAATGTTCATTTTATTCTTAACATTAGTTAAGGGAGAGATTATTTTGATTCTTGAGATTGGAGTTTATCACCTCATAATATCTTAGTTTAATTTTATTCCCCAAGGGTCTTGCTAAGATTGGGCATCTTTATGTTATTCCCTTTTGAGCAAAAATGTGGTGGTTGGACTAGAATTAGAGCCAATATTAGGAAACCTTTTGAATTCCTTGTTATTTAATTTCTTCTTCTACCTAAGATACTTTGTCATAACCATGCTTTAAAATAGAGAAAGTCTTACAGTGAGGAAAATATGATAGGGAGTATTTCTTTTAATCTTAAGATGGTAGGTTATAAAATGATTTTAGATTTGTTGTATTTTCATCAATCAATTTTTAGAGATATTGCAACAACAACAACAACACATATTGAAGGAATATATATATATATATGACAAATTATAGAACATGTTGAAAGAAAATACTTTAGCCATAGTTAAATAGTTATATGTGTTAAGAACTTTTTTTAATATTTTCTTCACTCAATGAAATATATAATGTTCACATTGTAATATGGCTCTCTTTAAATTACACATATTTATAATATAATAATAATATAAAAATATATAAGTTTTGAGTTTAAAGCGAAATATATTTGATTAGATCTAAGGTTTTTATGATCTATATTGTAAAAGTAAGTATTTTGGATTAATTATATAATTAAGATTTGATTGATGTGTAGAATCAATTATTTTGATTTGACATTGAATTTAATTATAATGGATTTATATTCAAAAAAAAATATATATATATATATATAAACTAAAAAATATTTTTATTTAGTATAAAAATATAATTTCTATATTAAAAAATATGGTTTATGTGGCTTAATTGAGAATTTTTGTGGATTAGTTTGAAAAAAATTGCTTTTTGTTAAGTATTTGTTGCTTTTGTTGCTTAATTGGGAATTTTTATGGCTTAGTTTAAAAAAAATAATCCTTTTGTGGAGTATTTGTGGCGTCTGTGGCTTAGTCGGGATTTTATGTGACTTAGTTTGAAAAAAAATTGCATCATGTTGAGTATACATGAGTATCTATGGCTTAATTGGAAATTTTTGCGGCTTAGTATCTATTTTCTGCTCCTTTGCTTCTATATATTGTGTGTGTTCAAACGAGCTCAGCTACAGTTGCTCGGATGGCTGAGAAAATCACGGCAATGAGGGCTATGGTAAACGACCGTTCTAGATATGGCGGTAGATGTGGAGGCTCGCAATTCCACAATGGTGACGGTACTATGGCTGCGGCCCTTTTAATAGAAAAGATTATTACGTGATTAATAGGAGAGAGTATTCGCTAACATCGGGAAGAACACTATGAAAGAAATATCATTATCATAGCCCTGCTCCAACGAAATTCTATAGGTTAAGACAAAGTCTCCCTTGGCTCTAGCCATGCTTGTTTGTTTGAATTTGTGGCGCTTTCATTTTCTGTGCTTTAATTGATGGCCATGAATGTCTCTCGTCTTTGGTAACAAATAACCAGTCTCTCTGCTCGACTGTTGTTTCATTATTTGGTGTAATTATCATGTTGGGTTCAAAGGAGGAGCTCTGTGCTGTGGCTCTTCTGTTTCCAATTG
The DNA here is from genome assembly GCA_031772625.1 of Pinus tabuliformis. Taxonomy (NCBI): domain Eukaryota; kingdom Viridiplantae; phylum Streptophyta; class Pinopsida; order Pinales; family Pinaceae; genus Pinus; species Pinus tabuliformis. The sequence goes on along the minus strand of CM062804.1, from coordinate 1,234,921,309 downwards.
TGGCTGTGTCCGTTGCACAGTCCCATGGAAATGCTACCTCAGGTTTCTCTTTCCCATCATTCTGCAACGACAACAGCAATCGGTTGATATACATGGGAAATGCTTCGTATAATTCTTCAAGCTGTTACATCGATCTCACTCCATCGCCGAACACTACATCCGGTGCTTCCCATGAGTATTCTGACATGTATAAGTGCATCGGAAGGGTTCTTTACCATGAACCCATCACGCTCTGGCCGGCCACATTTACTACCACCTTCACCCTGTTGGTTAGAACCATCACCCTCCCTGATGGGCTGAAGAATTTCAATGGCGACGGTCTGGCCTTCATCATAGTCCCCAACACCAGACCCTTTCTCCCAGACAGTTGGGGAGGATCCCTGGGCTTGTTCGATCCATCCACCGACGGAAACACAAGGAATCAGCTAGCCATCGAATTCGACACCTACAAGAGCGAAGGAGATCCCAACGATAACCATGTCGGCATAGACACCACCGGTAGAATATCCAACGCGACTGCCGATCTCGGTCTAAACGGCATTTACATCAAATCGGGGCGGCCGATAAGGGTTCGAGTGCATTATGATGGATGGAGCAAAACCCTACAAATATATGCCGCCTATGCAGATCGACCAACTCCGTACTCGATCATATTGAACCACAAAATGGAGCTATCAAGCACGGTTCCACGATCAGCGTACCTGGGATTCTCGGCTGCAACGGGGAATTCTTTCGAGATTCAGCGTATTTTGGACTGGAATTTCAGTTCCGTTAGCCTGCCCGAATCGTCTTTGAATATGCACCCAGAACAGACTTCGAAGCAAGATTCGATGAGCAGGGGACTCAAGGTCAGCCTCCTTGTCGGTTCTATAACCGTCGGGCTCGTGCTGTCAGGATTGTCAGCATGGTTCGTCGCTAGAACTACGAAGAGGAGAAGAGGTACCGGACCGATCTCAGACCAGGGGCTAAGCGGAAATCTAGCGATTATGCAGGGTCACTCTGCAGGCTCACCATATGGCCCTCATGGGTTCTCCTACGAGCGATTGTGTGGGGCGACAAAGAACTTTAGCGAGACGGAACTGCTCGGAACCGGCGGCTTTGGGAGCGTTTACAAGGGAACTCTTGAAGGTCGAGACGAAGCCGCGGCACTTGTCGCGGTGAAGAGAATCTCCGCAGTGTCGAGACAGGGAGAAAGGGAATTCATGTCGGAGATCAGTACCATAGGTCGACTTCGCCACAGGAACCTGGTGCAGCTCCAGGGCTGGTGCCATCATAGCGACGAGCTGCTGCTCGTCTATGACTATATGCCAAACGGGAGCCTCGACAAGCTCCTCTTCGCACAGCCAGGGGACAAACATCCGAATCAGGCCCCCCTGACATGGGCCCGTAGGCACCGAATCTTATGTGGCTTGGCTTCAGCTTTGTTGTATCTTCACGAAGAATGGGAGCAGAGGATCGTTCACCGGGACGTTAAGCCCAGCAACGTTATGCTAGATGGGGACTTCAATGCCCGTCTGGGTGACTTCGGACTCGCGCGACTCATTGAACATGATGAGACATCTCCTGCTGTAACCACCAAGATGGCAGGGACGCCTGGCTACTGGGCGCCCGAGTGTGGTTACACAGGAAGGGCCACTGCAGAATCCGATGTTTACAGTTTCGGGGTCGTTGTGTTGGAGGTGGCCAGTGGCAGGCCGGTTGTGGAGCGAAATCCGCCATTATCAGAGGGAAATTTGGTGGACTGGATCTGGGATCTTTATGGGCTGGGAAGAGTTATGGAGGCTGCGGATCGTAGGTTGGGTGGAGATTTTGAGGAAGAGCAGATGAAACGAGCGTTGATTTTGGGACTTTCCTGCTCGCATCCGGATCCACAGCTGCGTCCTTCAATCAGAGAAGCGCTGCAAGTTCTGATAAATCCCAGTGAACAGTTAATGCTGCTTCCTTCATCAAGGCCATTGGCTATTTATGTTGTTTTGCCACCCATAGCATCGTTTCATTCTCCTTCCGCTACTTCCCGTTCAAATGATGTCTGCCACGCCAAGTCAGCTTGTAGCAGTACTGGAATAGCGTCAGTACAGACTACACCTTAAAATATGGTAAAGAGATATGAAACCCATAATAGATGTATGATAATGACGTGAGTTTCACAGACAGCATCTATACTATGGCATCATATAGGGAAGAGATGAGCTTTATGCTATTTTCTTAGTTTTCTGTAAGGAGGACATGAACGCTTAAATCTTAGCTAGTTTTGGTGCAGTGTTGTTCATGGTTCTAAATAGGCAAATATGTAGCTGTCAATAAATTTAACTACAAAGAGCAAAATATTTGGCTCCGAAAGAACGTGGAAGCTTTAATTTTTTCCTAACGTATTTATATACAGTGTAAAAGCCAAAAAGAAATGGAAAATTCATTTCCAGATCCATTAAACCTCAAAGCTATTTTGCCTCACTTTGAGTGTACAGAAATATTATTTCCAGTTCCATAAACCCTCAATTTCTCTACGCATGAGCTACATTTCAAGATCCATTAAGCTCGGGAGAGATTTTATATTTAATACCTTTGCATTGAGGAGTTTTTACGTTCTACAGTTTGATTGTGTATACTACAAATTTTGCAGTTATATATTAACATCGTAATTATTTGCACAGATTTTGATCTCCCAATTTGAATCGTCGCTGTCCGAAGCGTATGTGTAGAAACAATGCTTTTAAGAGCTCTTCATACCCTTTAACCTTGTGATGTTTCCATTTCCTGACCAAACCCTTTAAACTTTGTGAGATTTCCATTTCGGATCGATTCTTCATATCATGGGGAGATTTATGCTTGTTTTAATATCTAATACATTTTCTAGATTTGCTCGTTACAGATTTTTTATCTTCGACTTTAAAATGGTATCATCAGTGTGTGTCTGGAATGGAATATGCTCATTAGAATTAGAAGATTAAGTGAAACGGTAAATTATATATAAGAAACAATCATTTTTAGATTGATTCTTGAGAATTCACAATGATAATTCAGGATAAATTGAAAGTCATGAAAGCATTACTTGCTTCCATACCTTTTTTAATCTTTTTTAATGTTTACATGAGAGAAAATAGACATTACAAAAATGAATGAATTCACACTTTTGAACTTTGACATCTCAAGGTTTCTACGATTTTTTCACTACACTTTTGAGATTCCCACTTAATCCATTTAAAAACTAACTGCTTCAGACCATCTTTAACCTACATTGCTAAATTAACATTTCTCAATCTCCTCGAACACAACGATAACAATATGGAATGAAATATACTTATTAAAATTAGATGATTAATTGAAACGATAATCATACAATAAGCTCCTATTTTAAGAATTCCGACACACTTGCAAAATAATAGAAAGCTTATAGAGGTTTGCCCGTCATCCAAAGATGGAAGAGGAAGTTTATAAATTCATATGCAACTTTATTGTGTAATACTAGTAATAACATGGCATGTTTCTAAGTCTGTAATAGAGCAAGCTTCTATGTTTATGTGCAGCTGTATTGTGTATTACTAGTAAATCTAGTAATAGAAAAAATTGACAGCAAGTTCCAGTGGTCCATAAGAAAACCATGGGAGAGTATTTACGGATTTTGTTCCAGGAGTGCCAACAACCACTTGAGGACTTGTAGATTTTAAAAAGATTTGTGATCAGTCTTTGCCTGTTATAAGATTTTTCTGGTAGTTAATTTGCATCGATTATGTATTATTTTGTTTTTCTTTTACAATTTTAACATATTTCTTCTAATTAAATTATATCGATTATGTATTGTTTTGTTGTTTTTTTATAATTTGAAACAAAGTTAGAAAAACTCTGAATTATTCTATTTTTACAAAAATTTAAAAATAATATATTATTATGGTTTTAAGCTATACAAAAATATCATGAATTAAAAGCTACAAAGCCACCAAATTATTTTAGATTTCTTACATTGATTATATAGGATTGAAATTCCATAGTTTTAGGCACATTTGGAACAAGGTCTTGGGAAAGAATGGGCCTGGAAATGAAGCAGTTTATAGTTTTCCATTCCTAGATTCATTGGCATATAGAAGTGGTGAATATAATTTTAATGTAGTTGTTGAAAAGTTATAATTGGAAGCATTGATTTCTATCCATAGATACATGAGCATATAGAAGTGGTAAATATAATTTTAATGTAGTTGTTGAAAAGTTATAATTGGAAGCAATTTATGGAATAATCATTTTATATACAACTTGAGCTATAATAGACGAGTACATTATTCCACCCAAAAGTCAATATTTAAATTTTGTTTGTTTTTTCCATGGTTACGTTTTGATATTATTTATGGGAAGTATGAGAAAAATAGATTAAGATGCATGAGAGGCAAGAATAACAATCAATTTCATCAATAAAGGTAGATAAAGTCATTAGTAAGAGATATTGAAATGAAAAGTTGGTGAGGTATAATTTTTATAATGATTTGTACTAGAAAAATCATAAGTTTTAAGTATACTTTGTTTGGTTATATTTTAAGAATGAAATTGATTACAAGAAGTATCTAAGACACTGAAGTTGGTTATTATTAAATAAGTTAGTGATAACTATTTTCATCCACTAAATTTATCATTATATGTGTATGGATTTACTAGAGAATGAGGAAAATTTTCACCCTTCAAATATTTGAAGTTAAAAGGAAGAGGGGAAATACTTTTGTATGGGAGGATTTCGCACCTCTTCTTGGAGGAAGACTTAGTATTGTAAGTGAAGGTCTGAACTACATATAGGGAGAAATCTAGCAGATTAGATTACTAAGGAAATATAAACTATACAAGAGGGACAAAGTTAATGTTTTGATCCCTCATTCTCTTAGCTTATACCTTTGGGAACTTAAAACCTCCCAATTCAAAAGGCCTGACCTAAAATAAGACTCAAAGATATATGTTTAATCAAATTCAATGCTTTTTTGACATGATGCTCTTTAACGGATTTGAAAAATGTGATACAACAACATCATCCTTGGGTAACACATTTTGATTTAGAACCCAAGGGGGTCTTGAATTTTCCAAATGGGAAACAATTTTCCACTAATTGCAAATTTGTATAAATAAAAACTAATGGCTTTTTAAGATATGTACATGTGTCATGATTCTAGATGAATCTAGGTCTTATAGGTGTTAGGTAGTTTTGATTAGTTGAAGGTTGTTTTGGTGAGCTAGTTTTTGGGACAATCAAACCTTTGTTAATGTATTCAACACCTACTGAGTTGTTAGGTAGTTTCCTGTAATTGGATAGATGTCCAAATAGTTTCTATTATGTTATCAAATATTTTAGACAGTCTTTATCTTTATATATATGTAGCAAAGTTACTCTAGAGAGAGCTCTTTGGGATAAAGTAGTCGAGGAGAGAACCCACTCTAAAATTCCTTTGTAACCATTTTTTTTATATAGAATTTGACATTTTCTGGGTTTTTTTGGTCCCTGTCAGAATTGATGTTTCTTTCAGTTTTGTTCCCCTATCAGAATTCATGTGTTGAGGCTTTATCAGAGAGGTGTAGGTGGAAATGAATCACGAGCAAGGGTTCATTGAGAAAATTTTGACAGAGCCTTAGTGATCTTGGGTATTGATCCCATTGCAAAAATTAATAGAATATAAGGTCTCATGTGTCCAACTCCCACTAGGCATCAAAGTGAAGGGGTGCATGTCTCTATTTGCTTACTGGCGTTAAATGTATCCATTCTCAATTGCATTCATTCCCAAAAACCAAATCCATTACTCCTTATACTCTTACAATTTCAAGATCCAAGGTCAAGAGACATGAAAGGGGAATAGAGTCTCAACTACTAAACACAACATAGTCCATAGTCCATGCGTATACTCTGTGGTTTGAATTAAAAATACAAAGGGACCAATCAAGGCTTGGAGATTTGTGTGGTGGCGAGAGGATTGCATAAAATTTATTATAATATATGTAACTATCCTTTTATTTATGAATCTTGAATCAAGATAACTAAACAAAGCTTCAAAATTTTGTTACAAATCTAAATTTACATGAAAACAAATGTTTCTTTTATATAAATAATTCCATAATTTTAATATCTAAAATTTTTATAAATCAAATTATAAAAACCTTATTACATTTTTAAAGAGATTTCTTACATCTATGAAATCATTGAAAATTATATGCATATCATAAAATAAACAAATTTCCATTATAACGAATTTTATATTTAAATTTAGTTTAATACAAAGATTTAAAGTTTACAATAAAATATTTCACTATTTTTATTTTATTTGGTATATATTGAATTTAAAAAATATATAATAACTATAAGGATGATGTTGTGAATTTAAATTAGAAAATGTAACATTAAAAATTAACTAAAATTTTACAATAAAAAAATTTGAAAAAATAAAATAAATTTGAAAATCTGAATTTAAAACTTTTGTTATCTTGTAACTTTATTTTTATTAATAAGGTTACAATTTTTTGAACAAAATAATATACATATCATACTTAAAATTTAAAATAATGATAAAAAATTAAATAATGATAATTCATATTTGCAATGACAATATTTTAGAATTTTATATCTAAATTTAATCACTAACTATATAAAGTGTGCATAAGAGAGATATGGTTTATTAGAATTTAAAAATATAAGATATGGCTTAGTATTCTTTAGCATTTAATTTTTATGCTTAAAAATCATTAACAAAAGAATTCTAAGATCACCATAATTTTGTTTACTTAAAAGATTAGAAGGTAGCTATTGTCACACATATTTTTGAAAATTTAATGGCATGTGGCTATAATATGGAAAACATAAGAGAATGTGTTTTTATATCTTCAACTCTAGGTAACAAACTCATTCATCCCATGGTGTTTTGGAATTGACCAACACTCACTTTCACTATGATGCTCATGAGATTTTTTCTTATTTTAGCAATGTTCATTTTATTCTTAACATTAGTTAAGGGAGAGATTATTTTGATTCTTGAGATTGGATTTTATCACCTCATAATATCTTAGTTTCATTTTATTCCCCAACGGTCTTGCCAAGATTGGGCATCTTTATGTTATTCCCTTTTGAGCAAAAATGTGGTGGTTGGACTAGAATTAGAGCTAATATGAGGAGACCTCTTGACTTCCTTGTTATTTAACTTCTTCTTCTACCTAAGATACTTTGTCATAACCATGATTTAAATAGGGAAAGTCTTGCTTTAATGAGGAAAATATGATAGGAAATATTTCTTTTAATCTTAAGATGGTAGGTTATAAAATGATTTTAGATTTGTTGTATTTTCATCAATCAATTTTTAGAGATATTGCAACAACAACAACAACACATATTGAAAGAATATATATATAGAAGACAAATTATAGAACATGTTGAAGAAAATTTGGTCATAGTTAAGTAGTTATAGGTATTAAGAACTTTTTTTAATATTTTCTTCACTCAATGAAATATATAATGTTCACATTGTAATATGGCTCTCTTTATTACACAAGTGAAGTGAAAATTTTACACATATTTATAATATAATAATAATATAAAAATATGAAATAAAAATATTTACATATATAAATATTTGAAATTTACATATTATAAAGAATTGGCATTTATCAAGTGCAAGGATGAAATCTCTTGTAATGTGTAAATTTTTCTCCAACTTTTACACTTAAAAATTGTTTTTAATCTTTTTTAAAGATTTGTAACTAAAATAATTGTATATTAATAATTGTTTTTGCAAACAATTTTCTTAAAATAAATCATAAATATCTAATTATGATTTTTTTTAATTATTGAATTAATCCATAAATAAAAAATTAAACTTTATAATCAAAGTAATATTTCACACCAACAAAATTCAACTTCAACGATTCCTATTTACTAAATATCTCGCCGTTATAATTTCATATTATTATTATTATTATATCTTGAAACAATATTTTGCTATACTTAATCTCTGGTGTATCTTAAATTAGGGACGAAACTTCATCTTGTATTGGTATGCATGTCATTTTATGACATCCGTATGCCACACGATTAAGAAAATTTCTCAAAAAAAAATTGATATCATATACTCACTCATATATATAGAAATATTAAATCTCATACTATTATCCCGTTATAATTTCCTTAAAATAATTATAATATATATAACTTGATACATTTATTTTCTTTGAAGTCTTGACTAATGCAAGAATATGCAGTCACACAAACCGCAAAAGTGGTTATTTTTTTTTAATTACGAGTTTAAGACAATTAAACCGCGTGAAATGAAGCGATATTAAATGTCATACTATTATCCTTTTATAATTTGTTTAAAATAATTATAATTACGCGGAAAGCGTTTTCTCGATACATTTATTTTCTTTGCATTGTTGACTAATGCAAAAATATGCAATCATACGGACAGCGAAAATTTGGAGTTTGTTTTTGAATTATGAGTGTAAGACAATTTAAACCGCGTGAATAATTCGGCGAATAAAAAATACGATCAATCTGAAACGCGATGCTAAAGTCGGAGGAAAGATAAAAAGGTAGAATAATCAATGTTTATCCAAGATACTTCCTCTTTTATTAAAAGATGATTGGTTTTCTTTGCAGGGTTGACTAATGCAAGAATATGCGGTAACACAAACAGACAAAATAATTTGGATGGTTTTATTTTATCTTTTTAATGTACTGAGTGTATGACAAAACAAACCGCGCGAACAATTCGATGAATAAAAAATACGATCTATGTGAGACGCGATGCTAAAGAGTCGGAAGAAAGATAAGAATGTAGAATAATGAATGCTTATCCAGTAGCATGGCAAATGTTTTTTTGTCCAATACTCCAAGGTAGAATGTATTTATTCCCGTTAAATATATATACATAAGTTTTGAGTTTAAAGTAAAATATATTTGGTTAGATCTAAAATTTTTGTGATTTATATTGTAGAAGTAAGTCTTTTGGATTAATCATATGATTAAGATTTGATTGACTTTTAGAACTAACTATTTTGACTTGAAATTGAATTTAGTTATAATTGATTTATATTTAAAATATATATATATATATATATATATAAATATTCTTATTTAATATAAAAATATAATTTCTATATTAAAAAATATTTGTGGTTTATGTTGCTTATGCGGCTTAATTGGGAATTTTTGTGGATTAGTTTAAGAAAAATTACTTTTTGTTGAGTATTTGTTGCCTCTGTTGCTTCATTGGGAATTTCTATGGCTTAGTTTAAAAAAAAAAATCCCTTTGTGGAGTATTTGTGGCTTCTGTGTCTTAGTTGGGATTTTATGTGATTTAGTTTGAAAAAAAAATTGCCTTATGTTGAGTATCTATGGCTTAATTGGAAATTTTTGTGGTTTAGTTTGAAAAAGAAATTCCCTTCTGTGGAGTATTTGTGGCTTAATTGGGAATTTTTGTCGCTTAGTTTGAAAAAAATTGCATTTTGTGGAGTATTTGTGTCTTCTATTGCTTAATTGGGAATTTTGTGGCTTAGTTTGAAAAAAGATTGCCTTCTGTGGAGTATATGTTGCTTCTGTGGCTTAATTGAGAATTTTTATGGCTTAATTTGAAAAAAAATAAAAAATCATTTTGTGGAGTATCTATGCCTTTTGTGGCTTAATTGGGAATTTATTTGGCTTAGTTTGAATTTTTCATGGCTATCATGACTACCTTCATCTCTCTTTACACCTTGAGTATTTCTTATTCAGTCGGAACACCAGGGTATTATGTGGATACTTGAGTTGCAACATTATATTTTACAACTACAACTCTCATAATTATAGTTGCTTTTGGGGCTATTGTAGCTTCTAGAGTTGTAATTTCGTTGTCTCATGGTAGAGTTGTAGCAACTGTGGCTTCTCTAGATTGGGTTGTAATGCATTCTAGTTTATGCTAATCTATCAGCTGGTATTTTTGTGTTGTGGATAATTCCAATCATGGCATTTTTGAGCGGTGGATAATGTTTTCTATCACTATATTTCCCCTAGGATCACAACATTTTCCCCTAGGATTATTGAAATTAGAATTCGAGTGACAAAAGAGATGTTGGAATTGACTTGTAGTATTTCAATCTATCTCAAGTTCTCAGAAAGGATTGGATATGAAGTCCTTTGTTAAAACACATTGAATTTTTATAGTTTATTCAATATATTCATGTTGAGTTAGATATTTCCCCTAGGATCATTGAGATAAGAATTTTAGTGACAAATGAGATCTCAGAATTGACTTGGAGTACTTAAATCCATCTCAAGTTCTCAGAAAGGATTGGATATGAAATCCTTTGTTAAACTGCATTCCATTTTTACAGTTTATTCAATATATTCATTAGATATCATTTTTGGGATTCAACTGCGTTAAGTAAGTCATTCAAACGTATGACCATTTCCATGAGAGGTAGTCGTAACTGACTAATTTCTCATGATTTTTGAATAGTTCACTTAGCACTCATTGCATCGGGTGATGCTCACAGGGGTGAAGAAGTGGGATTGAAACTAGTGAAATGTGGAGAACGAATCACATAGCATCAATCATCACTTCCGGGGCTTGCACCCGGTAACCAGGACTTCCCAGGAGGTCACCCATCCCAGAACTCCTCTGGCTCAAGCGCGCTTAACTGTGGAGTTTTTCCCCACAATCAAGCCCACTTAGCTTGCTACCCCATTTGCAAAACCTTAGCAAGTATTGTGCCTCATGAACCATTCAAGTAGAGATCCCTTGACTCTTTTTGAATTTAAGTATGGGGGATTTACGCAGTGCATTATATTAGATATCATTTTTGGGATTCAACTGCGTTAAGTAAGTCATTCAAACGTATGACCATTTCCATGAGAGGTAGTCGTAACTGACTAATTTCTCATGATTTTTGAATAGTTCACTTAGCACTCATTGCATCGGGTGATGCTCACAGGGGTGAAGAAGTGGGATTGAAACTAGTGAAATGTGGAGAACGAATCACATAGCATCAATCATCACTTCCGGGGCTTGCACCCGGTAACCAGGACTTCCCAGGAGGTCACCCATCCCAGAACTCCTCTGGCTCAAGCGCGCTTAACTGTGGAGTTTTTCCCCACAATCAAGCCCACTTAGCTTGCTACCCCATTTGCAAAACCTTAGCAAGTATTGTGCCTCATGAACCATTCAAGTAGAGATCCCTTGACTCTTTTTGAATTTAAGTATGGGGGATTTACGCAGTGCATTATATTAGATATCATTTTTGGGATTCAACTGCGTTAAGTAAGTCATTCAAACGTATGACCATTTCCATGAGAGGTAGTCGTAACTGACTAATTTCTCATGATTTTTGAATAGTTCACTTAGCACTCATTGCATCCGGTGATGCTCACAGGGGTCAAGAAGTGGGATTGAAACTAGTGAGCATCACCCGATGCAATGAGTGCTAAGTGAACTATTCAAAAATCATGAGAAATTAGTCAGTTACGACTACCTCTCATGGAAATGGTCATACGTTTGAATGACTTACTTAACGCAGTTGAATCCCAAAAATGATATCTAATATAATGCACTGCGTAAATCCCCCATACTTAAATTCAAAAAGAGTCAAGGGATCTCTACTTGAATGGTTCATGAGGCACAATACTTGCTAAGGTTTTGCAAATGGGGTAGCAAGCTAAGTGGGCTTGATTGTGGGGAAAAACTCCACAGTTAAGCGCGCTTGAGCCAGAGGAGTTCTGGGATGGGTGACCTCCTGGGAAGTCCTGGTTACCGGGTGCAAGCCCCGGAAGTGATGATTGATGCTATGTGATTCGTTCTCCACATTTCACTAGTTTCAATCCCACTTCTTCACCCCTGTGAGCATCACCCGATGCAATGAGTGCTAAGTGAACTATTCAAAAATCATGAGAAATTAGTCAGTTACGACTACCTCTCATGGAAATGGTCATACGTTTGAATGACTTACTTAACGCAGTTGAATCTCAAAAATGATATCTAATATAATGCACTGCGTAAATCCCCCATACCAATATATTCATGTTCAGTTAGATATTGCCCCTAGGATCATTGAGATTAGAATTCATGTGACAAAACAGATGTTGCAATTGATTTGGAGTACTTAAATCCATCTCAAGTTATAAGAAAGGATTGGATATGAAATCCTTTGTTAAATCACATTGAATTTTTACAATTTATTCAATATATTCATGTTAAGTTCAATATTTTAGAGGTTTGATTTACATCACATTTTATCTATGATATGATACATTGACATAAAGATCACAACATTTTGGTCATTATGTGTCGCCTTCGATTAGACTGCTGCATTCGATTGGTCTTAGTTTTATATGGAAGTTATTTTGGGGACTAAGACTAGAGGAATGATTTTGTGTACTTTTTTCCACTTGTAAGGCATTCATAACTATACCGAAAGCTGCAACATATGGTGATCTGAATCTCTTGAACAAATTTTTTAGCTTTTGCATGTTTTCAATTTTTATGAATGGTTATGCTTCATATAAGATCGTTTTTTTATACTTCAATGTTTATTTGCCATGTTTCCCTTGGGATCATGGAGATTAGAACTTGATCAATAAAAGAGATATCTAAATTGATTTGGCTACATTAGGTAATCTCAACATTCATAGAAAAGATTGGATTTTAGGTCTTTCTTTAAACCACTTCGAATATTTATAGTTTTTTCAATATTTTCATGTTAAGTTTATGTTTCAGAAATTTGATATCATGTCACATTTAATGTATGATATGATATATTGGCACAAAGATCACGGTACCTGAGGAATCATATGTCGCTTATAACTAGTCTTAATTCATAATAAGAATGACTTTGCGCACTTTATTCACTCTTAAGACATTATGAAAGATACCAAAAAATTGATATGGTGATTTCTAATCTCCTGAACAAAGTTCTGATTTCTGCTTATTTTGGGTTTCAATGAATTTCATAGCTATCCAAATAAACATTGGAACTTACATTGTAATAGACCAAAAAGGGATGGTAACTTCATCCACATTGAAATTTCGTTACAAACAAAAAAGTCATGCCACCCCTATGCTTGATGGCCTCCATTTTCTGAATTGCCCAAACTTGTTGAAGTGTCTTTCTGAGCCAAGTGTATATGAGGTGGGTATAACCTATGGATGGTAGTGGGGGAATTGGATGTTAATAAAGTCTTGGTACAATGGTGTATGATCTGAAATTCGGTCCAAAGTGTTAGACATCATCCTGTTTGCCTCCATCTGACTTGCACCATACTCTTCTCTGTCTGTGACCCCTTCTTTTTCCAGCACTCATTAAGCCTTTCTTGCCTCCCTCTCTTGCCTTGCCAACTATTTTTTATGTTTCTTCTCTTTCATTTTTTTGTCTTTCAAGCCTTTCCTTTGCCCGATCTGCTACTACTGCAATCCTTCAGTCTCTCTTTTCCTTGGACCACTCCTCGTTTATCTGTTTAGATTCCTGAATTTCAATTTTTCTATGCTCAGACTTAAACATTAGGTTCATATATTCTTCAGAGGTGAGAAACTATGAACTCCTCTCTAACTCAAGATAGTATGTTGTTGAATGCGTTGATGAGGCTTTCACTCTCTCTACTGGTAGCTTTAGGAACCTACCAAGTATTGTTTGGTTCGTTGTCACATGCTCCTGATGGATTGACACTTTCCTTTTTACCTCAGGGGAACCTGATTGAATCCCATTGTTTTCCTCATTTGGTACCTCATTCTAAATATAATCTTCTTCTAGTGATCCATTGTCCACAAAAGAATGACCCAGTTAAGTGCTCAAATCTGTTGGTTGAGAAGGAGTTACCATGCTTTCATCATTGGTGGATGACACATTATGTTTTTTTTTATTCATCATGATCTCTGCCAACCATGATGATGGGGTTACCTGGGTTGGTATGCTCAATTGTTCATTGTCGATTATTGTTACATTCTCATTTGAAACCACATTTGCATTGTCATTTTCATGATCTATTGCCTCATCTGTAATATCACATGCAAAATTAGTAGGTGCTTCAGTGGGTGTGGAAGCCTCCATGTTATTGACAATTGATTCATTATTTAATTGTGCCTCACATACATGTTCATCATCATAGAGATTCCCTTGAGAAATGGATATCATACCTTCAACAACAATAACATCTTCCTGCCAATCAACATCTTCTTGGGCATCAACCTGGTCACGTAAGTCCTCTGCTTCCTCACCTTCCACAACAAATGCCTCGCTGCAACTAGTATACTTAATAAGAGAATCAACATTCAGTGGCCAAATTCCAATCCTCCTAAATCTAGCCTTGATATTAGAAGGTGTTAAAGGCCTTTTAAATGCTTCACTTGCAAGCTCAGCTACATCAAATATTTTTACTTCCACTCCTAGATTTTTTGACATCCATGAAGCTTGCTCTGCCTTGAAATAGTTATTGAAAGGCCTAAACGTATTGACATCAAAGGGTTATAATCTGTGAGTGGTATGAGCTGGCAGTGTTAATAGGTTAATGCCCAAATGGTTGGCCTCCTTGATTGTCTACACAACCATGTGGCTTCCATGACCATATAAGATTAGTAGGTATCTATTTTCAAGTGAGACACCACTTGGCACAGGTGCAACAAAGTGAAAAAGACAATCCAAAAATAGTTACTTTGTCACCCATGCATGGGGATGTGAAGCCATGCATGCACCTAGTTCAAAATTATGTATATAATTTTTAACTTGTGTTTTTCCTTTTAATAAATAAAAACTTGGGATTGAAGAACCAGTTGCATCGACACAAAAAAGTATAGTGATCCACTCCCTGCTCCTAGGTAAAAATTTTGGCACATTTAGGCTCCCTCTCTTGGCAATTAGCCACATGCCACAATTCCTTCTAGCCTGTAAGCCTGTTTTGTTACAGTTCTAGATATGGTTTGGGGCATAAGAGCATTTCTCATATGCATGGGAAAGGATGCCATAGAACTTAGACACAATTGCAAGGCATAAATTTATATCCCTATCTCTGTTAAGACCCTCCATTGTTTGTAAGACAAGGTCTAGATGCCTTATTTTAAACCCACTTCACCAAGATTTTCCAGGAAACCTATCATTGAAGGGTTTTGGCCTCCCCTGATAGATTTGAGCTATTTTGGATTTGAGTTGTATAAAATCTAATCCATGTCCCATTTTGTCCATATCCTCACACCACACATCCACCTCAGCCTCTTCCTCTTCATTCATAACAGTAACAGGCCCTCTACGCTTTGTATTAGTGAGCCCATTAATCCAATAATGTATGCTTTAGGATGCAATTCGATGTTTTTTTGCAGATGCATGTACTGAATATCCCTTGAACTCTATGTCAACAATTGCACCTAGCATGTCTTCTTTTGTCCACCCTCTTATGGCACTGATATTCTTAGTTGAGGTTGAACCTTGTATTGTGGTTGAGGGTGGCTCTGTGGTAGATGACTGGATAGTAAGATCTTCCACCACATGGGCATTCTCAACATCATTGCATGGAGCATTTGCAGCATTGAAATCATGAACTATTTCCTCTTCCAATGAATTGTATTACAATTGGGCACCCTTGGTCCCTCGCCTCGTCTTGTTCCTTATACGATATGCAATTGAAACTCATGGCATGACTACAACAACATGCATATTGTTAAAATTTATTTCTATAAGTGGAAATTGTTTCAACAATAGAAACTCAGTCTTATTTTAATAAGAAATTTAAGTATTAAAAGGGTAATCAATAATTGCAACTTGCATAATAGAAACTCAGCCTTACTTATTTCCTGAAATTTAAATATGATTAGGTTAATCAATACTTGCAACCTTCATATATTTGAATAAGAAATTTATGAGTTTTCAATGACTTGAATCTCCATCCACAAATATCAGGACTTAATTTGACAAAAATACTAGGGCTATGTGTTTGATAGAAATATCTAGCCTAAATTTAACTTGAACATAAGCATGTATCCTAAGCAAGGCATCAAATCCAAAATATCCCGATAAACATAAGAAAAAATGGAAGGGTACTGAAAATGGTCTCCTTACAAATGCTAGGAATAGGTGTTGGTTAATTGAAATAAGTTTTAAATTCATTTGTTGTTAAGGTCACTGAAAAAGGTGACTAAAAGTTGCAGTGTTTGACCGTATCTTAAAACACTCCATTTCTCTACATTGTCAACTATCACTACTTCCAATTCTTCCATTCTTAGAGGCATGACAGTTATTGCATACAAGCTGCCAAATTTTTGTGATTAAGGAATGATCAGGCCTATGTTTTTTGATTCAGTTGTTATGATTAAGGAATGATCAGGCTTATGTCTTTTGACTCAGATGCTCTGTTATTTTTTTCCCTGTTGTATTTGTTTGGCATGATTAATTTTTTTGTATCTGTTGCCTTAGATGCTAAGGATTTTTCTCTGCAATTTCACACACAGAAGCCTAATGTTTGTCAAAACTACTTGAAAAATCCTTGTAGCAAAATAGAGACCACACACTTGTGAATGTGATACACTATCATATTCTACTGACTTTTTATTTTATTCTTTTATTAGGTTGGTTTACAAAATTCATTATAAAATTGGACATAAGGATTTGTTTAAATTTGTGCTTCACAAGAATCTTGGTAGGTTGTTTTTAGTAACTAGAGGCCTATATTATACTTCATTATCCTATTGATAAGAAAAAAGAGAAGAGATAACATGTGTGAGGAGGTTGTTATTTCCTTTCTTAAAAGTTAAACATGGAGATTTAACTAGGACATTTCCATGGTGTCTATCAATAATGTTTGTCAATTTAAGTAACATATCATCATAAAGCAGGATGTGAGGGAGTACTTATAGAAGTTGAGAGTTGGTCTATTTATTCCATTTTGTTGTTTTTGGCTTTGAATAGCTATTGATTTTGATATCGATATTAAAAAATTATTTGCATAACACATCAAATTTCTAGTCCATTAGATTCTGCTTTTACATTATGGATTGATGTTGACTACCTTTGTCCTCCACCACTTGAGCAACAAAGGTCTTGTTCAACCAATATAACTCAATAAGTTTAAAACTCTTGGTGTCTTCGGTTCTCAAATAACTAGTGTCCAAGTCCCATTCATTAAACTTTACCTTTAGATATTCCATGGAGAGTTATTGTGTTTTTCACTTGACAACCTACTCGATGCTAACCACCTCATATTTTCTTGCCATATTAAATCTATAGTGGAAGTTGAGAGAAATTCTCATGGCATTTGTCTATTGATGTGTTGTGGCACTTGTAGGGAAGGGTATAATTTGATAGAGGATGAAGTGCCTATGTTGAGCCCACATCTGTTGCACAAAGAGAATGAACGTACATATTTATTCATGGTGTAGGTTTTAAAGAGAAAGAACCATGTATTTCCCATAATGGCACATGATCTCATCATCCTACTCAAATCATTTCTTAAACTATCACTTCGATGAGCTAGCTTTGCATTAAAATATCTTGTTCCCCTTAACATCGTTTCATTATGCTAAGATGAAAAATCTTATAGAATTAGCTCCTATAGGCATGTCAAGGATTTGGAATTCATTAGAATAGCCCTACTTTTACAAGGTCTTCCTTCATAGGAGGACTTGTATGAGAATTTCCACAAAATTCTCTTTTCTCTTCGAAAATGTTGTTGGGTTTTTAGAAGAAACCTGATCTTCAAATTGCTTTTGTAGTTCTTGTACCTTTTCCTTGATTTATTTCCTCTACATTTTCTCTTCAATCTTCAGATTATACTTGATATGCTTTAACTCCTGGATTTTTTGTTTCTTTTTTTTTATAGTTTCTACTGCTTGGACTATTGTGGAGAATTGTGAAGTGGATAAAAATGGAATGATGATCTTAGCTTTTGTGTTGGTCTTGCAGATTCCTAGGTTTGATGGGACTGTGATAAAATACCCTACTTTCCCATCTTATGTTCTCGTAGATCCATGGGGTTCTATCGCTACAAAGAATGGCATTCCTAAATGCAGCCACTGGGATATCCACAAGTAGAAATTTCATATCTAGATTGTAGAGATCAAAACATAAAGTTGATTTAGGTACCTCATAATCCATCTGCATTAACTTATTCCCTATCCCAATAGAAAAATGATTTGTATGACCCGAGTAAATACTAGGGATGATCTCTTTGTTTACAATCTTTAGGTTAGAGCTCGAATCTATCAAATCTTTCAGTATAAAACTTTGCCCCTTGATATTTATTTTTTATGAGGATGTGATACTTTTGACGCTATATGGAAAGTATCCTTAGAGTAAGTCCTTATATATGTTGAGTATAAAATATATTAATTTTTGGATTTCCCTTTTCATCAAAATCTTCTAATGGAGGTTTCATTTGTCCAAGTTGCCTGATTTTTCCTTTTAATTCATTTATCTCTTGTCTGACCCAGAGATTTTGTTTGATTCTTTTGTTCTATCCTGCTGATTTTCACTCTTAGTACTGCGACTTCTTTCTTTAGAATATTTATTTTCCTAAATCATTCATTGTAAGGGGTTTTTATCTCTCATTTATGTTGTCTTATGAATGATTTGGTATTTTTTTCAAAGCGTGAATCAACAAAATTAGGCTTTCTACCTATGGCGCCAGGAATCTTTGAAAACTTACAAGATTTCACCATTGTTTTAAGGAAGGACTACAAAAGAGTTGTCTTCATATCTCCTTCAAGAAAAGGTTTTATTTTAGACATCATTTGTGCATCTCCATATCCTCTTCCTTGAGCCATACAAACCTTTAAATTTTTTTCCAAAAACATTTGGTTCTTCATCTGAGCTTTCTTCTTCACTGCTAGAATTAATGCTTTCAATATTGTAGTTACAAATATCAAGATATTTACAGGAACAATGATTAGTAATCAACAAGGCTTCTTGTTGAATCATTTAGATATATCTTGAGAATATATTTCAAAGTTTGAAGTTTATGTACTTGAAGAACAACATCCTTCATCTAGAACATGAACTTCTTCTCTTTTAATATGAAAAGGATGATGTAGACATTGATTTGTATTGTGTCTATCTAAGCCACACCTATTACAGTGAGCAGAGGAGATCCGTTCTGAATTTTCTACCTTTTCATTGATCATTTTAAGTCTTTCTTGGGATGCTTTTTATTTACCTCTTTTGGAGGCTTCTCCTTGTGGGCATCTATTTCTTAGACGGCATAATTTCCGACACAACCAACAAGTAAGAATTTGTCTAGAATTACTTTGTAGATTACATTTCTTGGAGCAGTGAGAAAAAGTCGTGAGCTCCTTGAATTTGTGTTTTCCAGGAACTAAAGTGAAGAAGGTAACATCAAGAGATTTCATGATAATTTTCAATCTCCTTGATTCATACATTCCTTGCTAGATATCATATTCAATTGTTGAATAGTAGGCGTAAAAAATTTTAGTAGTGAAGATATTTGGTCTAAGAGCCTTGTTTCGGGGCATAGATTTTACTACCTCTTACACTTCTTTGATAGAGATCTCTGATGAGCCTCATCATTGGGTAACTATATGGACCTTAACATACCTCCAAGCTCATTAAAATAAACTCTTCTCATAATTCCTTACATATTTTAATTATATTTTGCTTAATGAGATGGATGATGTAGACATTGATTTGTATTGTGTCTATCTAAGCCACACCTATTACAGTGAGCAGAGAAGATCTGTTCTGAAATTTCTACCTTTTCATTGATCATTTTAAGTCTTTATTGGGATTCTTTTTATTTACCTCTTTTGGAGGCTTCTCCTTGTGGGCATCTATTTCTTAGATGGCATAATTTCTGACACAACCAACAAGTAAGAATTTGTCTAGAATTACTTTGTAGATTACATTTCTTGGAGCAGTGAGAAAAAGTCGCGAGCTCCTTGAATTTGCGTTTTCCAGGAACTAAAGTGCAGAAGGTAACATCAAGAGATTTCATGATGATTTTCAATCTCCTTGATTCATACATTCCTTGCTAGATATCATATTCAATTGTTGAATAGTAGGCGTAAAAAATTTTAGTAGTGAAGATATTTGGTCTAAGAGCCTTGTTTCGGGGCATAGATTTTACTACCTCTTACACTTCTTTGATAGAGATATCTGATGAGCCTCATCATTGGGTAACTATATGGACCTTAACATACCTCCAAGCTCATTAAAATCAACTCTTCTCATAATTCCTTACATATTTTAATTATATTTTGCTTAATGAGATGAGTAAAAGTAAGATGCTATGTCTAATGGTCTAATGTGCATTGATTGCAGGTTTTTGAGATCAAATCATGCAATTTTGGCTAATTTAGGGCAGAAACTCCAAGGAGGAGAGATTATAGGAGATAGATCCTCCTCATTTAATCCTCACTCATTCGAATATTCCTCAATCAAATCACACTAGCTTCTCATGGAGATCCAGTTGAGCCTAAGAGACTTTATTGAGTCTGAGATGATGAGAATGAGCACATGATCCAGCAATTTGACTTACACCTATTGACAGTGAGCTTAGAGAAGAATACCTGTTGATTGGATTTGCCAATTGTTGAATAGTAGGCGTAAAAAATTTTAGTAGTGAAGATATTTGGTCTAAGAGCCTTGTTTCGGGGCATAGATTTTACTACCTCTTACACTTCTTTGATAGATGATATCATTGGGATGAGCCTCGCATTGGATGATGTAACATTGATATGGACCTATTACAGTAACTGTGATCTCTTTCATTTCTTAAGAATTTGTCTAGAATTACAACTCTTGGAGCTCGAGCTCCTTGAATTCCTTCAAGAGATTTCATGATGATTTTCAAATTCATACATTCCTTGCTAGATATCATATTCAATTGTTGAATAGTAGGCAGTGAAGATATTTGGTCTAAGAGCATAGCTATCTGATGAGCCTCATCATTGGGTGGTACCTCCAAGTGCAGTAAGATGCTATGTCTAATGGTCTAATGTGCATTGATTGCAGGTTTTTGAGATCAAATCATGCAATTTTGGCTAATTTAGGGCAGAAACTCGAATGAGACAAGGAGGAGAGATTATAGGAGATAGATCCTCCTCATTTAATCCTCACTCATTCGAATATTCCTCAATCAAATCACACTAGCTTGGAGTTGCAAGCAGCCGAGTCATGGAGATCATGGGCAGTTGAGCCAGTGATAGTTAAGAGTCAGTTCATCTTGATTTTGGGAACCAAGCCTCCCTAGATTTAAGGAATTCATTGGAGACTTTATTTGTATAAATAAGGAGGCCTCTAGCCTCATTAGGATTCAGAGTTTTTATGTAAGAGCACTAACCATTTTTGAGTTCAAGCTTTGTGGCAAAACATTGTTATGTAATTTTTCTGAGATGATAATGAGAATGAGCATTTCCATGATCCAGCAATGAGTTGACTTAGAGGTCTAAAGCTCTTGCGTTAGGGCCCAAAACTAGTAGCAAAGGCTCCTCTTCTTGTAGTTTTATGCTTAGGTGATTTCATAGATTAATGGTTGAATTGGTTTTAGCATTGTTTCATTACAGGTAGTTGTGAATTTGATTAGTTTGATTCCATTTGTGCATTGCTTTAGCAATATCTTAGAAAGAAAAAGGAATACCAAAAATGTTGATAGCAGGTGGATTTGGCCTCACTCCTTCCTTCAGGGACCATGGTTTGAGGAAAAACTCCTATTTAGCCCCAAAAAGACAAAATTCTGAATTCGTATGGAATTTAGTGTTTTTTGCCTCTTAGGCCAACATCTTTTCAGTTTTCAAAGATAGGTTTCAACTGTCATTTATGATATATTCAACTTTGTATTGGATCTCATGGTGTTTCACAATCTTTTGCAAGCATTTCCATGCATGAACTAGGCAACTAAATAATGAAATTATGATTTCTTAAGTTGATTGGAAATATTCCTTGTTTGATATGATTCATGGATAAGTTACAATAATGTATGTATTGTAGGAGTTTCAATAGTGCAGGAAGATATCATGCCGACAACCCCAACTTAATCTAATCCATCCATGATCACCAAAAGTCACCAATTCTCTCAACTAATTCATCATTCCATAAGAACAACTTTCCAAGTTTTTTGAGAAAATATAGGCATCTTACAAACTCCGTTTTGAGCTCTAAAGAAGTCCTAGCCACTCCCTTTCCCAATTTCTTCCATCATTCACCTTCCCTAAGCCCTATACCACCTTCCAAATCACTCCTGTTTCTCTTGTCTGGATCCTATAGGCATACAGGGGACATCCTGTAGGAAGCATTAGGACATCCTGTAGGACAACCTGTAGTGCCCTGTTTTGAGGCCGATTTGTGGAAAAAGCATTCAGGAAGATAGGAGAAGACCCCTACTAGCCTCACGTTTTATTACGAAACAACCCCCATTTATAAAGAACAATAGCTAGGGTTAGAGTTATAAATGGGGACCCTTTAAAATT
The DNA here is from genome assembly GCA_031772625.1 of Pinus tabuliformis. Taxonomy (NCBI): domain Eukaryota; kingdom Viridiplantae; phylum Streptophyta; class Pinopsida; order Pinales; family Pinaceae; genus Pinus; species Pinus tabuliformis. The sequence goes on along the minus strand of CM062804.1, from coordinate 1,234,898,933 downwards.
TTTAGGCTTAGGATAATAATACCTAACTCTAAGTAAATACCTAGCAAAACCTTGCAAAATGAACTAAGGATGAAATTCACATCGCCAATTTCTAATCAAACTTTTCCGCATGACTATTTTAAAACACCTTCAGAAAATTACGATATGTGATTAAGTCTCCTGTCACGATAACATCACCTTGCCATTTCGCAATCGCATTTCACACTTCACATAGTTCACAAGAAGCTTAACCATGCCATTAGAATGACAGTTAGCGATTTGATAAATGCGATACTGCGATATTCACAATAGCATTTCGCTTGATGCATCTGGTAGCACTATATTGTATCCCTTTAAAGACCGCGATGCGTGATTAAGAGCGGTAAAACGTGTGGAATAATTATGTTTTAAATACCAAAACAAACGAGTTGACAAGTTAATAAATATTTAATTGCCCGAGGAAGGATAATCATTTTCTAGATTATGGGTAGTTATAATCGAGTATCTTATTAAACGTTTCTCATGATCCATAGTCATTTCAGAGAAGCTTTCAGTCTTAATTACTAGATATCGTCTGCGTTGATATATCTTGTCTATTTCGGGCAAGCGACAAAAGACATCTCACTAAGAAAGGTGATGCAGAAATAGAGCAAACAGACCATTGTTGAATCTGAGTTTACAAAGATGGCTCCTATCTTCACTGATACAGTTTTTGATGCTGCCGGAGGTGCAACAGCTTGGGAAGTGACTTACAATAGGCTAGAGGACGAGCATCCTAAAATCACTGTTATGAGAGCAAAAACTGACTCAACAAGGCCTTCGGGTCTTCAATGCAGAGATGCTTCATGTTCTTTCCTTCATAGGATAGAAGCAAGAGCTAAAATCCTCCCCTATATAGATATGATCAAGTGGGTGATCAAAAACCTTATCATTGAAGATAGGCAATTCAAGAATTCAAGGATGGAGCTCATAAGGTCATTCAGAGCAGAGGACTTGAAGAATATGTACCACATATCTGACCCACAAGATATCCACGACAACACATCTGTGGCTAATTTCACAAAGAAGAACCCAGACCCCTTCAAGCTAATTCAAGGTTGGAGAGTGTTGGACAACAAATTCAAATATTATAAGTCGGGTATGTATTCTATAGCCTCTTTAGCAAACCCATACAACTATGCAATAGCCATGTTATGTAGATTGTATGGGCTACACAATAATACTAAGTTTTCAATAGAATTGATTCCTCTGATTGACGCTTGTGTTAATTTCCATATCATGAATTGGCCTTCCATCCTATCTGACAACCTAGCCACCACCATTACTGAATATCGACAGAAGAAGGCCTCCTTTTTAGATAACCTTCCTCCCTTCTATTTTAGTGCCTATATTATGGATGTTATTTGTTTTTGCATGACATTTCCAACCATGGGTTGGAAATGGACCTTACAAGATCCTTACCCAATCCATATCAGTCATAAACAAATATGGGAATCGCATTACATACGTCACTTCTATAAGATATTCCATGTTGTCGTGTTGCCCCTACATCAAATAATTTTCAATAAGAAAGCCCCTAGGTTTTCCGAAGAAGCTACAATAGATCTGCTTACTGTCAGTAAGTATTTCATTGAAGAGTGGTTCACCTACATTAGGGTTTTTGGTAGCACAACTGATCCACATGTCCTTCTTTTATATGTTTCTGATAAGTTATTAGCAAGAGAGATTGCGTAGTAGACTGTGGGAAGGGGCATGACTAAAGTTCTGAAAGACGATAAGAAGTCATTATGGCCCACTTTCCCTGTCAAATGCGGTTCTTTTGCTTTAGCCAATTTTGTTCATGCTACTAAGGAGTTAGCACTTATGGAAGCCCTCAAGCTTCATATATTGCCTAAGAGGCAATTTGATCCAAACAAAGTGGCATATAATGTCACTACTAGACTAAAGCTCAAGCCATGCAATCATGAAGACAATTATTTTGAGGATTTGTTATAGTCGGCCGTATCCTTCGAACAAGCATTCGAATGGGAAAAGGTGAATCTGAAACCTGAAGATTTTCAAAGATTTCAAGAATGCGAAGATGAGAGGCTCTGAGTGATCCCAATGAATCTATTAAAGCCCGAGGATAAGTCTACACCAAGTGTCACAATTGATAGTGGAGGTCCTACGTCTCAAGTAGACTGTCAGGTAAACACTAAGAAGACACTAGACACAAGGAAACCCCAAGACATAGACAACATAGCTGAGTCTAGCAGGAAGTCAGCGGAGAAACAAGCGATAAGCACCCCGACTACAAAGATCAGTCTAGAGGCCAAAGGCGGTATTTTGGAGCAGTAGTGGGATCAGTTTAATCAGAAATTACAAGGCACTCCCAAAGCCTCAAATACCCAAGAAACGGAGGAATGTAAAACTCCTCTACATATTCATAAGGATAGAGAGCCCAAGTCTATTGGTGAACAATCCACACCTATGGAGGAACAAACAATAATGCCCCAGCATACTAAAACTATCCCGGCTCTACCCACATCAGAAATTGTTCTGAAAGTAACAGAAATACCTCCACTTGATGTGTTTTATAGCCCTCTCCACAAGGCTATAGTTAGAAGGAAGAGAAAAAGGAGAAGGGTAGATACATCTGAATTCAAACCTGGAAATGAGTTGATTGACGCTGTTTGGAAGGACATTCCTTTCAATTCGGCCAAGAACTTAACTAGACTATCGCAGTTCACGGGAGCATATGCATCGGCCACTATGGACAAGGCTACTGACGTCTCTACTTTACTAAGGGAGAAAGAGGAGAGAATTGCGCAACTAGAACAAGAACTTGAGACAGAGAAAGCAAGAGCAAATAGATAGGTGGCTGAGCAACTAACACAATTGCAGCAAGACATGGAGGTCCTAAAAATAAGCCATGAAGCCAATATATTGGCCAAAAATATGCAACTCCAGGAAATGCAACAATCTATGGAAAGATACAAGGATGTTCCCACTACAGAGAAGTTCATTAAAGAGGCACTGGAATTAAATTCCCTTCCGGAGAAACAATAGGAGTATTTCTGGCAAAAGATGTCACACATTAATCCCTATCTGACTACTAGCAACCAGCTAACAGATAAGGAAATCGACCAAAGAACGAATTTTAACGATTTAAACACCAGAATCTTGGAGTTAATCGAATGGCAAGAAACAAAATATGAAAGGAAAGACAATCTACCTGAGATTGAGGAAACTCATAAAGACATTATCTTCATAGATTAGGATGCGAGAATCAAACAGGTCGAGCTAGCAGTCGCAAGGGTAGCCGGAGTATCAAAGAATATCATCAAAGTAGTGAATCACATATTATTCGCCACTAATCTCATTAAATAAGGCAATATGAAAGAAATGCCCGAATTAACTGCTCTGTATAAAGGTTGCCAGGAAGAGGCAGGGAGTCAAAGAGAGGAAATTGCAAAACTAACCATGACCAACTAGGAGTTGTATTGGCAATATCTTGTTAAGCCAAATAGCCAGATTATGACTCTCAACTGTTCCCTTCATATGACTCAAAGGATGCTACCACCGCTCACTGATGTGATCTTCATAGGACAACTCAGGACTCATTTCGGGGCACCTCCTCAAATTCAACTGATGACCAATATTTGCAATTTAAAGGACAAGCTAGCAGACAACAAGTCATCCTCTTAGTTTTGTTTATTTAGCCTCTGTTTATTTTTGGAGTTAGTTACCTAGTTAGGAGGAAGGTTGTTTGAAACCTCCTCAAATTTTGTATAATCTATTTTTGCACATTTAGTTAGAATAGTATTTATACCCTTCTCATGCATTTAGAGAAGGGTCCATAATTTTATAAAAAACATTTGTAAAGAATGCACTATTGTAAGTTTGTGAATTCTTTGGTGAAATTATGGAACATGATCGTTTCTTTTAGATATCAGGATGCTTTCCTTTGTTGATGCACTTTTGTATTCTTGGGAGACAATTTGATTTGAAGAAAGAAGCTAGTCTATGTCATTTGTAAAAAGAGCAGGACTTCACACATATGGTACTATTATTGTGTATTCTTGATTTTGTTTACATTTAATAAGTGACAAAACTTTACTTTCATGAATTATATGTGAGATTTATTATTTCTGTTAAGCATTAATTGCACTTTTGTATGATGCCTAGCTGAAGTTGTGATTTTCATATATAATTCATCATATATGCGATATATTTTATAAATTCCTTTGACTAACTATTTAGTCAAAGGAATTATCTTTTACATTATAATCTCTATTTATTTGTGTTCAATATTTATTATCACATGTTAAATAGATATCTTTGTAGATCGCATACCATACAGGAATACCTGGGTTTATATTAGAATAAGTTAGTTAGAGAAATTTCATTATAGGATAGGTCACTTACATTATCAGTATCCTATTAAAAACACTCATGAACCACCCACTCTCATTTTAAAACACACTCTGGGAAACTGGTCCCATTATCCCCAGTCAAAGCCACCACTTTAAATGAAAAAGGAGTTGTCCTAAGGTCTAGAATGGGTGGTTATCCCCCATGTTTTGGCAACAGAATTCTAAGGTTGTAAAATTTTGGCACTAGAAGGAGTGCATTCAACTGTGAATGACATATAAAGCTAAAGATCATTAGAAAAGCATTCACAAGAGTCAAAATCCCTCCACCATTTCTACACCTTCTGAAATTCGTTTAGAATCTCCTAATCGGAAATCTGAAGTTGTAGAAACATCTCCCTTGTCTCCTGATATAATAAGGCAGCCACCTTCTCTAGATTACACTCCCGAGTCTCTCAAAGTTCATTCTTTCATACAGAAATTGCAACAAATATCCATTTATGTCGAGAAACCAGAGAGACCTGAAGTGTCTAAAGAAAGTGTTACCTCCTTATTACAACAAGCTGGTGTATCGACTAGACTGCAAAGTGAAAGACTTGGGGATACCCCTTTCAAGTTCTCTATTCCTCCACGATGTAGGAAGGTTACTTCATCAACATATGAATCAGATACTAGCGATATCACATCACCTTTCCATCCATTTACTTCCCCATCCACTTCTATCCAATCCATGACTTCTCAAATATCCACTTCTCCAATTAGTACTACAATTAATACTACTAATCCAGTAGTAATTTCTTCACCATATATACCTACTTCTGGACCGAGCTTCCCATTTTCTCAGTTCCCAACTGAAGTTATGGTCAATCAACCTTGGACAAATCTTGGTGTTGAACTAGTTGCAAATCCAAATGCACTCCCAACAAACCCCAAAAAATGGATTCCTAAGTATAATCCTGATGATGCTCTCCCAGCCAAAGAACATCTAAATAATTTTATGTTAGCCATGAATCTCAATGGGGTTGCACATGAAGATGTTGTAATTAGACTCTTTCCTTATACTTTCCAAAGATCTCATGGGTGTTGGTATTTTTCCCTTCCAGCTGGTTCAATTAGAGACTGGGATACTTTTCAAGAAGCATTTCTTGCAAAATTTGGTGATGATAGGACCATAGCATCCTTGATCAATGATGTTTCTAATTTGAAAGCTAATCCACATGAAAAGATAAAAGATTTCAACTCCAGATTTAACAAATTTCTAAACAAAATCCCAACTGCCTCTAAACCTGTTGTAGATGTACAAATAGAATGGTATATATCATCTCTTCCTTCTAATATTGCAATTTTTGTAGATAGAGCCAATAAGGCTACCCTTGTAGAAAACATGAAAAAGCCATGTCTGTAGAAAGAAGAATCATAGATTTGGAAAAGATATCACAAACAGGGGAAAGAAAGTCCAAGAAAGTAAAATTTAAGGATGACTCTAAGAAGAAATATTCAAAGGAACCTTTCGGTCTTGAAGGCCTTCAGAAAGTGTTAAAAACAATGTCCAACGAAATGGTCAAAATTAAAAAATAGGTCGCAGAATCTTCTGCTCCCAAGAAACCTTTTCGATCATTCAAAAGGAACCCTTATTCTACATCACAACCCCTAAACACCATTTCAAGTGCTGAATCTAACCAAGAAGCAGAAGAAGATTCACCAAATGAACAAGAAGCTAAAACAGAAGAAGAAATTGAACTAAATGGGATGTGGGATTTTATCCTCCCAACTGAAGAAGAGGCACAAGCAATGCCAGTGACTACAAGAAGTAAAAATTCTCCTAACATGTCTATTACAAATTAGAAGAAAAAAGTTGCTACTCTCACAAAGGAGAAAAAAATAGCTAAGAAATCTAAGACTAGCCAAACTGATCTTATTCCTCCAGATTCCCCAAATGCCTCAAAAACATTAGTAATCTCAGATACGGTAGAATACAATATAATGGAAGACATGAAAAAGACTAGAGCTAACATTTCATTACACAAGCTTACTAAACTCAAACAACAACAAAAGATTCTATTAAGGGATTTGAAAGTAGTTCCAGTATCTCCTCCGGCATCTGTTGTAGTCACTCAAGCTACCTACAATATGGGAAAAACTCCCTCATCCTAAAAAAAGTAGATCCTTCAGATTTAGTTCTGATTGGTGATAAGTCTATTTCTCATGTTCCTCCATTTCTTCTCACTTATGAAATTTTCAACAGGAATGTTCACAACTGCCTTTTTGATTCAGGAGCCTCCTAAAATATAATGCCAAGAGCTGTGTGTACCAAATTGAACATTACACCTCAAAAATCTGCAATGCACATAGTTCAGTTAGATAGCACAAAAATCGAGGTGCTTGGAGAAATAACATCAGTTTCAATTAGGCTTTCCCCTAATCCAAAAGTTTCACAAATAATTGATATTTTGGTGGCCGACATCTGTAAATTTTATGTTTTAGTTCTCAGTAGGGATTGATCTGAAAAGTTGTAGGGTTATTTTGCAACTGATTTGTCTCACATGTGGTTGCCACACAATGGTAAACCAAACCAATTCAGGGTAGACCAAGAGAAATTCATGAAATATACAGTCATCGACCTTGAAGGAAGCAACGAACCTATTCCCTTCACCAATAATATCATTGGAAATTACTCAGCTGAGTCCTCTTTAGGATCCTTTAATTCTCAAAGGTCTCCCTTTTTAGATAATGTTGTAGTTTCTCAAATCGAAAATTTTTCACAAACAGATGCTTCAAAATGTTTAAATTTAGTAGATAAAGTTTCTAATAACTATCTGTTCTGGACTCTCTATTTTGACGGTTCTAAACTAGAAGACGGTGCAGGTGCAGGATGCATTTTGATCAATCCGCAAGGAGAGAAAACCATGCTTGCCTACAGACTTGAATTCCAATGCACTAATAATATCATTGAATATGAAGCACTGATCCAAGGACTGTATAAAGCCATCGGTCTTAATGTCAAATACCGACAAGTCTATGGTGATTCGGAAATAATTGTGAAACACGTTAGAAATACAATCCATTGTGTCTCTTGGCACCTTAAACACTATCAATCTTTAGCTTAGAAATTTACTTCTCATTTTTCTTCTTTCAACACATCTTCAGTCCCTAGACTACAAAACGCAAGTGCTGACTTACTTACTAATGTGGCATCTAGGCGTATGCCCTCAAAAGACTTTAGTCTAGATAGATTTTAAATAGAGTTAATATTTAGGCCATATATTCCCGACAATGTAACAAATTGGAGAGTATTCAATAACAATGTGGATATAGTTAATTTCCTTACATCAGAGGGATCATATGAAGAATAGATCATAGATGAACATGAGCATGATCTAGAAATCAAGCATAATCATGATCAAAACCCAATCCCAAAGTCTGTGGTTAAGATGGAAGATCTTTATGATCTAAAGGATAGATTCAAGAAAATTACTAACTCCAAAACTCAAAGCTCTACTCTGAGATTTGAAGTAGTAAACCTAGGGTCAAATGAAAAACCTCAAAATGTCAACCTAGGTCTTGGCCTATCATTTGAAGAAAGAATATCATTCATTAGGTTATTGAAAACATATAAAGGTGTCTTTGCTTGGGATTATGCAGATCTCAAGACTTATGATGCCTCTATAATTCAACATACCATACCCATGACTTCAAATGAAAAGCCAATTCAACAAAAGCTTCGCAAAATTCACCCAAACCTTGAAAGTCAAATCAAATCTAAATTGAACAAGCTTCTGAAGGCCAAAATAATCTTCCCTGTTAGACATTCTAAGTGGGTATCAAATATGGTACTCGTAAGGAAAAATAACGGCGATATTAGGATTTGTATTGATTTTAGAAACCTAAATAAAGCTTGCCGAAAAGATAATTTTTCCTTGCCCACTATGGAACACATATTGCAATCAGTTGCAGGTTCTGAATTAATGTCCTTTCTATATGGATTCTTAGGATATAATCAAATTCTTGTGCATCCAGATAATAGATTAAAAACAACATTCAGGACCAAGTGGGGAACATATGGCTATCAGAAGATTCCTTTCAGACTCATTAATGTTGGTACCACATTTCAACGTGCTATGAACATTGCCTTCAAAGGTCTAATCAATAAATCGGTTGTTATTTACTTGGATGATATCACAGTCTATTCTAAGGATAGGAACAATCATTTGAGTGACTTGAAGCACATTTTCGAAAGGTGCAAGAAGTATAACATTTCCTTAAATCCCAAAAAATCCTATTTTTCTTTACCAAAAGGAAAACTCCATGGGTTTATAGTATCCAAGAAAGGAATTTACATTGATCCTGATAAAGTCCAAGAGATTGAAAAGATTCCCCTCTCACACAACAAAAAAACCATGCAATCATTCCTGGGCCAAATAAATTTTGTAAAAAGATTTGTCCTAGATTTTTCCCAAATTGTCCTACCCCTTCAAGCAATGATAAGAAAAAATGTAGTTTATAGATGAAACAAGGATGAAAGAGAGTCATTTGAGTTGACTAAAAAAATCCATTATTAATTCCCCCTCATTGAAAACCCCCAACTTTCTCAAACCTTTTGTATTATATATTTTTTCAGTTGATACATCATATGCAGCAGTCTTGATATAGATGAACGATGAAAATATTGAGGCACCCATCTCCTTTTTCAGTTATAACTTGCAAGGTGTCGAATTGAATTATTCAACTGTAGAGAAACAAGCATTTACTGTTTTTAAACTTTGAAACATTTCAGAACTTTTCTTCTTAAAACCCATAAAAAGATAGTTGTACCCTACCCTACAATAAGACAAGTATTGATCCAAAGAGAAGTAGGGGAGGAAAGAGCTAATTGGGTAACTGCACTCCAAGAATATGACGTAGAAATCCAGCCAGCTAAAATTGTCAAGGGCTAAGGTTTTTGCAGGATGTTAACAGGAGCTTCCCAGTCACCACCAGAAGAAGATCAAGGTAATGAAGTGTAAATATCAGAGGTAAGCCTCAATGATATGCAATCACAATATGCTGATTTGAAATTTTATCTAAAAAACTGATATGCTCCTATGCATCTTAATTATAAAACAAAGTGAGCTTTAATATTGAAATCAAATAAGTATAATCTTCTTTTGAGGTTTAGAAGGAGATAGCAGAGGGAAAACTAGGGTTCAACACAAGAAGCGAAGGAAATAAGCGAGTAACCATGGAAGAGCAAGGAGGAGGGAGCTCCACTCCCTCCTACAGTAATGTGGTTTCAAACAGAGGCAGAGCAGTGAATAGAAGCAAGCCTCAAAACTCCTCGGAGAACAAGACAAAAATTTTTGACACTCAGAAGGCGAAAGGCAGCAAACCCCATGAAGAGGAAGGGACCCACGAGAAAGTCTGACAAGAGGAGAAAGGAGAAGACAGAGGTCAGGGATCTGAGAATAGAGCTAAGATGGGGCCCTGTAAACCAAAGTCCAACATTAAACCGCAGGTAATCCTAAATGATCTAGCTCTGCAAGAGCACAGGGATCATATGACAAACTATGCGATAATATGCAAGTTTATGGGAATCTGGCCGATGGAAAAAGCTCTGTACACTTGGATAAAATACACCTAGAAACCAAAAGGAGAGTTAAATATACATCTTGGATCTAAAGTTTTTTTTACTGTGGTATTCACGAACTTGGAAGATAGGGACAAAATTTTGAAGGATGACCATACTTCTATGCAACTATTGGTCTCTATATGCGACCTTGGACGATGAACTTTTTTCCGAAGTGAGAAACATTCACATCGGTCCCGGTATGGATTAGAATATACTCCTTACCTTTATATTATTGGATGCCAGAATATTTAAAAGCTATAGGTAACAAATTAGGTAATTTTTTAAATATTTCAGAGGCAACTCTCCAAGGAAAGTATACCTCCTTTGCCCGCATATGTGTTGAGATGGACTTATCAGGAGCACTCCCAGATGAAGTCATCCTAGAAGTCTATGATGATGAATGGGTTCAGGCAGTTGACTATGAACACATACCATTCAGATGTCGCAAATGTCATGAACATGGACACCTATTCAGAGACTTCCCTCTTAATAAAAGGGAGGAACACCAAAAAACCAACAAAGGGAAAGACCTCACAGGTTTTATTAAAGTGGGAGGAAAAGGGAAAGGAGGGGGAAAGAAGACCCAAAAGAACCCTAGTGCAAGCAAGGCAAGAAGTCACAATAGTTTTGAGATCTTAGAAGAAGCAGAAGAAGAGGAGGGAACTCAAATGAAACCAGAGGACCAGGAAAAAAGGGGGAAATGAAAAGAGACTAGCATAGAGATCATTCAGGAACAGAATGAACATGTAATAGACCCATTGAGCACCATGGAAATAGAAAGGGACCATGATATGACCCAAAGTGAATGTGGTACATAGGACCAAGACTTACAAGAGATCCTTGAGAGGGAGAACCTTGAACTAGAAAAGTTTCTAGAACAAGGAGGAAACAAAGGAATTAACTCTCTACCATAGGAGGAAATTGAAAGAGTGTAATAGCTATTCCTTAATAGGTCACATCATAAATCCCTAGGAGTCCAAAGAGGACAAGAAAATTAGGAAAACAGAGGGGTTACCTCAATGGGATTAACAATAGGAAAATCGGCTAAAAACCCAGGCAAGAAAAGAGGAAGAAAGAGACAGAAAGAATTGCTACTAGAATGTGGAAAACTCATGATTGACTCAGGTAGGATGAAATATCTCTCCTGTTACTCCTTCACAAACCCCCCTCAATGAAGCTCACAACCTGGAACATTAGAGGACTAGGGAGCAGAAGGAAACAAAGAAATCTAAGTAATAGAATCAAAGAGGAAAAATTGGACATAGTGTTCATACAAGAAACAAAATGCTCTGTAGAGAAGATCAAAGAAAAGCATAGAAAATGGTTAGATAATTATGAGTATCTTGAAGTCAAAGCAACTAAATCAGCTGGAGGTATTCAACCTCTATGGAATCCTCATAAATTTGGTATTCTTGATGTGGAGGCGTCCAAGCACCACCTTTCTTTGATTACGCAACTGTGGGTGACAGGGAGTGTTATATGATCACCAATGTCTATGGCCCTCAACTGCTAGAAGGTAAATTCAGTCTCCTCACCTCTCTGGAGGAAATGAAAAAAATACATCCAGCATTACCCTAGATTCTGGGGGGAGATTTTAATATGATCAAATCCCTAATGGAAAAAATAGGGGGAACCAGAATACTTGGTAGAGATTGAGTTGCCTTCCAGAACTTCCTCACCAATATGAAACTAGTGGATATGGACACAAGAAATGGCATTTTCACTTGGAATAATAAAAGAAGGGGTTCTACCCAAGTAGCCTCAACATTAGATAGATTCATAATATCAGAAGAACTTACGCTCAATGGACGCAGCCTGGCTGTGTTCATCCTACCTTTTGGAGGTTCAAACCACCAGCCCATCCAACTGGAAGCTTCCTTAACTAGCAAACCAAGAAATAGACCCTTCAGGTTTGAGAATGTTTGCCTCACTCACTCTGATTTCCTCACAAACATTGAGAAAAGGTGGAAAGAAGAGCTTCACTTTCAAGGCACAAAGATGTTCCTTCTACATCTCAGGCTCAAGAACATCAAAGGAGACTCAAAGAATGGAATAAAAATGAGTTTGGTAACATCTTCATAGCTAAAGAAGAAGTGGGAAAGAATTTACAGGAAATAAACCAAATTCTCATCACAGAAGGCTTTATAGAGGAAAGAAAAAATATAGCAAACTCGCTTCAACATGAATGGGACAACAGATGTCTACAAGAGGAAATCTTCTGGAGACAGAAATCTAGAGTACAATGGATTAAGGAAGGGGAGAGAAACACCAAATTATTTCATAAATCCACCATAGCACACATAAATAACAATAGGATTTTGAAACTCACAAATCCTCGAGGAATAGAAAAAAATACTCACGAGGAAATGGAGGATGTACTAGTCCAGCATTTTCGGAGCATTGCTAAGGAAACCATAGTAGACAGATCCCAATTCTCGAGAATATTTACTTAGTATATTCCTAAACTGGCTTCTAGGGAAGATGATTATAATCTCAACATACTAGTAACGGAGAAAGAGGTCGAGGAAGTTATCAAAGAGATGCATAGTGGGAAAGCTCCCGGCCCACATGGTTTCAATGTGGACTTCTTCAAAATATGCTAGAAGATAGTCAAACAAGATATTCTAGAGGTAGTGGAGGACTCGAGAAACTCTAAATCAGTTTTGAGGGTTCTCAATGAATCCTTCATTGCCTTAATCCCCAAACAGGAAAAAGCCGCCTCTCCTGATAGGTTCAGACCCATAGTTTTATGTAATGTGGTCTACAAAATAATTTCCAAAGTCATTGCCAACAAACTTAAGCCCCTCCTCCCAACTCTGGTGCCAGAGGAGAAAACAAGTTATGTGGAAGGGAGACAAATTCTCAATAATATAATTCAAGCTCATGAAGTGGTACATTCCCTCAAAATCAACAAGCAAGCAGGGATGATAATTCAGCTAGACATAGTGAAAGCTTATGATAAACTAAGCTGGGCTTACATAAGAGATGTTCTAAAAGCATATGGCTTTGACCATAATTGGATAAGGTGGGTCATGGCTCTCGTCACCACTGCCAGTTGTTCAATTCTTCTCAATGGCTCTCCTTCCAGAACCTTCAAGCCCACAAGAGGTCTCAAACAAGGTGATCCTCTTTCCCCATTCCTCTTCATCCTCATGATGGAAGGGTTAGGCAGAGTGATCACAGATGCCAAGGAGGAAGAAAGAATACAAGGAATGAAACTCACTTGAGATGGAGACATTGTGACACACCAGCAATTTGTGGATGATACTATGCTGCAGGGCATACCCACAGTTAAGGAAGCCAAAGCTTTCAAGCAAATTCTGTATGAGTTTGTAATGGCAGCTGGTACTAAGGCAAGCCTCTCAAAATCAAAGATCTTCTTTTTCAATACTAATATTTCTATCCAGAGAAACCTCTCCAGAATTTTAGGCTTTCAAAGAGATTCACTGCCCTCGAAGTATCTGGGAGTTCCCCTCACAAAAAAACAACTGAACAAGGACATCTGGGAGTCTATAATAAACAAATTGAAAGACAAGATCGGAAAGTGGACAAAAATAGCCCTGAACCTAGCAGGGAGGCTGGTCCTCACTAATGTGGTCCTTCAAACCATCCCAATCTACATGCTATCAACCCTTCTGGCACCAACAGGAGTCATTCAACAAATCAGAAACATTCAAAGAGACTTTCTCTGGGGGAAAGGGGAAGAGAAAAGGAAATGGGCTATGGTGGCTTGGGATAGGTTATGCAAACCCAAATCCCATGGTGGTTTGGGTCTACATGACCCAAGCATTCTAAACAAAGTTCTGGGAGCAAAAGTGTGGTGGAGATGGCTAAAGGAAATGCGAAACCCCTGGGCGAAACTTTGGAAACAAAAGTATGCAATGAACTGGCAAGAAACAAACCTCATAAGAATGACATAATAGGTAAAAGGTTCCCAAATTTGGAATAGGGCCTAGGATAACAGAGCCTTAGTTCAAAATCATAATTTCTGGGAGATCAGAAGTGGAAATCTAGCCTAGTTCTGGGAGGACAATTGGCAGCAGGAAAGTAACCTCAGCAGCGAGAATTTAGAAAACATCCAAACTGATACAATTAACAAAGGATTAAAGAGGGTAAGTGACTATTGGGATTAGACAAGGAACAATGGCAAATGGAGAATTTCGAAACTTCCAGATTACAATGAGCTGACAATGCTTGAATCTCAAGCTAAAGCCCTGGAAGCTATTCTAGAAAAACGGAAAATCTTGACCTCAACCTCAGATGACCAATTAAGATGGGGAAGAAATAATGAGGGTGACTTCAACCTCAAAGAAGCAAAAGGAATAGTTTCAGGAATTAACTTTCCAAACACTGACAAGACATGGAAAGACCTTTGGAATAACCCACATTGGATGATAATTAAACTGTTCAGGTGGCTGGTTCAATAAGACAAGATTCTGACGTGGGAGAATCTCATAAAGAGAGGCTTTTCTGGCCCCTCAAGATGTCACCTATGCGGCAAGTAGGAAGAAACAACAAATCATCTTCTCAATGTCTACGCATTTACCTCAACACTATGGAAATGGGTTGAAAATGTCTTCAAACAGACAAATAGGAATGAAAATAATATCATTGTTACACTGAAAAATTAGAGAAGAGATTTCTTTGACAATGAGACAATAAACACAGCCTAGGCTTTGACTCCAGGGTTCTTGATCTAGAATGTATGGAAAGAGCGCAACAACAAGATTTTCAGAGACAAAAATGGACCAATGAATAGCATCATAACGATAATCCTTAAACAACTAAAGGAGACTGTCAACACCCTTGGGGGATTTTCCACAGGAAAGCATACAAGATATAGAGAGGCGTGCATTCTGGAAAGGTTGGAGTTACAGACACATATCCCTCAGAGTCCACATCTTACCATAAAGCATACTTCTGAGGGAAAGGCTTTCTGGCAACCCCCTTCATAGGGCTTTTTAAAATTCAACATAGATGGAGCCTCTAAAGGTAATCCTAGAGACGTTGGTTATGGTGGAGTCATGAGAGATGAGGAGGGAAACATAAAAGTAATCTTTCATAGTCATCTGGGAAAAGCTACCAACAATATGGCTGAACTCATGGCTACGGAGTAATTCTTGGAAATACTAATAGAGCACAACATGCATAATGTTATCATCGAGGCTGATTCAGAAGTAGTCATCAATTCGGTTAAGTGGATAGGCTCAGGATCAACACCAGAGAAAATCTCAAGCCACTGGAGGCTTCTACAGGTCTATAACAGAATTCAATCACACCTAAGAATTCTAAGAACTCTCAGGTTTGTGCATGTACGCAAGGAAGCCAATAGAGTTGCGGACTAGCTAGCCAATGAAGGGGTCAGATGCACATGAACTAACATGTTTTGTAGGTGGGAGGAGGTAGCAGATAGCCAAATGCGAGAAGGTTGTTCTTCTCGGGCCCTCATAGACATGGAGCAATACCAGAACAGATAGGGCCACGGAATATCAACGTTTGTTAATGAAGATTAGGAGTATATTCGAAGGATACACACAGTATGGGAACTTAAGGGTCTCACAGGAGATCAACATAGTTTGTATTGGCATTGGAGCTACTGGAAGCTTGGCCAGAGAAAGTCCTCGTGCCATTGGCAGTTTTCTTATGAAGAAAAATATCGGCGGCGATAGGCTATTGAGCTGGATTGTGAATTCAAAAGGAAGACATTGGGAGGCAAAACAGCTCCTGGTTTACCAACTTTATCGGGTGCCCACAAATCTGTGCGATATGTCCATGGGCCATTTGATCATAAGGAAGCAAATCGATGGCTGTAGGCAGTCGAGCGAGTTAGTCGGTCTGGGAAACAGGAAACAGGAGTCAAAACAACTTTCGCTGAACCACCCTTTTCAGGCACCCTCAAACCCAAAAGTGGTTTTTATGGAATGCACGCGATGCCACTCATCTGTCTACATGTGGCTGGGGGAGGAGAGAGAATACTGCCCTCATCGCGTGGGTATTCCTCAGGCTTTTGATCCGCATGATATGAATATTGACCGTGTGATCAGGTGAGAGCCGATCGATGGCTACAGACTGTTGAGTAGGTTAGTGGGTCTAGGAGTCAAATCTGCTTCCAATTTACCACCCTTATCGGGCGCTCGCGATGCCACTTGATTGTCTACATGTGGCGTGGGGAGGAGAGAGAATACTGCCCTCATCGGGCAGGTATTCCTCAAGCCACTGCTCCGTGCGATATGAATTTTAACCATCCGATCAGGAGGGAGCAGATCAACGGCTTCTGAAAGTTTAGCAGTTTTGTGGGTCCAAAGGAAAGTTTGAGGTTCCAAGTGCTTTTGGATTTCAGTTTTATTTCTCTTTTGGCTAGTTTTGTTTTGAGTAGAGATACAGTCTTCTACTATTGGTTCAGTAAGTGGTAGATCCACAGACCAGGTTCATAGGGCTTGTCAATGGATTCGTGTTAACCTCTTCGAACCTATTTTCAGTAGATTTTATTCTCTATTCCCTTCTTTGAGTCTGCCTTTTGTATGTTCGTGGCATTTTTTCTGTAAGGGCACTAAGGGTTGATTTAATTCTTCCCTTTGTTGGAGGCATGGCGTCATCTTATCGCCTGTTGTAAATTATGTAACGTATTCTCTTTCACAAGTCAATAGAAGGTTCGAATCTTGCTTTAGCAAAAAAAAGAAATCAAATCAGTATGAACTAGTCAATGATGTATTGTTTAGGAAGAATTATGATTCAGCATTGTTAAGATGCCTAGAGAAACCTGAAGAAGAAAAGGCAATGCAGGAATTACATGATGGACTAACTGGAGGATATTTTGGAGGAAATACCACTGCTCACAAAATCCTACATGTAGGATATTATTGGCCAACGATATTTAAATATATTTTCAGCTTATCTCAATTCATGTGATATTTCCACGTTTCTGGCAATATTGTTTCGTATTTCTAGCATTCCGTTATTCTCATAGGTCAAGTGCATAAGAATTTATGTTTAGAATAAATTAATATTATAATAAATAGATTTGTGTGTTTTATCCATTGATTAGTATTGGTGCAATTTAATGATAAACAATATATACAAAGCTATTGGTTATTTAATACACCCTAAGAGATCCTGACAGTTTTTGTGATAGTACCTGATGGCATGCAGAAGCATACCCATACATCTAGCCATACCAAGATTTTGTGTGATCGTGAATCTTCCCGTTTCCAATTTGTAAACCTTGAGGTTATTAACTCAACTAAGTATAAGCATTAGTTGCAACCATTAGGAAAATTTAGCTTAGTCACATTTTCAAAGTGCAACTACCCTTCATTTGCATGCATTTTTTAATATAGGGGATATTTCAACTGAGATAAAAGTCCCAACTTATCGTAGTGTCAAATATCATTGATACTACCTCCTGTTTGACATGAAGGGATTGTGTTAAAACTGGAGAAAACTCTTTTTGAGTAAATAAACTCCAGCCTTATAGTAAATCTACATATTCATACACTATGAATGTTAGATAGCTATTCATTCTCATTCTGCTACTAAATTTCAATAATAGGATGATATTTATAATACTGAAGAATAATATGATGATATTTGTAATATTGAAGAGATGTAGTTCAATTGATTTAAGGGATATTTGTTTCATTTCATTTTTTTATCACATATACATAACATTCTCATATTTATCTTTGAATCCATAAATAAAATAGGATCACTATAAATAATGATGTATAAAAAAATGATTTCGAACCCATTAATTTCAATCTGATGAACAAATTCTTATTAACGGATTGTATTTATATAGTGAGATACAATACATTTCTTGTAAACTGACGATATCTTATTAAAAAGTGAGATATAATAAGCTACATTTATCATGAGATGATTTATTTTGCATTTCATACCATGTCCTTGTGTTTTATGGTCTTTTTAAAGAAAGTTTCTAATATTTAAAAAAAATGATTATGTATGTATAGGGAATTGAGAAAATGGAGGAAAATAAACATGAATGGAATGCCATTGTCAAAGGTAGCAAACAATGTTTTTCTTGTTTAATTGGTGATTGTGTCAGTCTACTCACTCGATCAAAATTAAGTGGCCTCAATCACCATCGCATAATGACACACAATTTCCTTCCAATTCCTCCACATCCAAGATGGAGACAAAGAGACCAGAATTCTAGACATGGGGTCAAGTCGCCAAGCAAGATTAGAAAACAAATTGAAAATACTCAATATAATGTAGATGTAAGGTTATGTCATTTGCACAAACAAGCATATAAAAGATGTTTTCATGAAGAGATTATTTCTGCTATAAGTTGTTGTTGGCATGGTTAAGTATTTAATAATGAGTACTCACATGAGTCAAATTTTTTGCTTGCATTTATTTTCAATACATTCTCACATTAAATGACATGTTTATTTTTAGTATCAATTATATACTAATTTCCCATTTTTATTGATATTCTTAGTCTAATGAACATAAATTGATAGAGATATCTCCACATTATTGGTCATTGAATTTAGATCTAGTGACTTAGAAACCCAACACACATTAAGTTGTGAACCATTACGAAATTCACCTAGATTTCAATAGGCTTTGGAAGAAGCTAGTGTTGTTTGCATAAAAACTATTTCATATCAACATTAGCATACAAATTACTATAATTTACTAGGATGACAAGTGAGAAAACATCTTTTTTATTTTTTAGAAGTTTTTTCTTATTTATTATTATATTCTACTAGGATGACAAGAAGGAAAATGGATGTAGAGATTGTTTTTGGAACCATTATAATCATTTGAAATCCAAAAACATGGTCATGGTCTTGAAAATAATGTAAGTGAGATGGATCAAGTATATAACTATATAATTCTTTACGATTTTTTATTAGATTTTAGATTTAATTTGGTTTGAGCTTCATAATTATATATCAATTTACAAACTTGTGTCTAGAATAAAGAATATGCATCTACTCAAAGACATCCACATATAAAAGATAGTGAGGAAGTGATGCAGCCAAAGACATATTGTTGGCAACCATTATGATGTTCGCCACATCTTCAAGGGAATTTGTGAGAGGTAAGTTGTATAATGTATACCATAGCTCATAATACATTGGCATATAATTTATTATACATTATAATTACATAGTTTTTCAATGCATCGTGTCTTCTTCCATTTTGCACGGTCCCAATCTACTTATTATATTCATACCATTTTGCATTTTTATTGACCCATTTTTATATTCAGAAGTGAGCTAATCACTCCAATTTGAAATTGGATTACAACATGATGATCATGGACTAGAACCAACTAATCTTGTTTTGTTCCTTGAAAAAACATGTATAACATAAGCTTCTTAATCAATGCCATGATGGCAACTCCAAGTCCACATGTTTAATATGTAGGATGTTCCATCTACGTGTCTCACATGGAATGCATTCCTTTTATGTCAAGAGCCACAAAGGGAAAGTTTGGATAGGTCTATCTTCCCATATGTACTTAGTAATTCCCCTAGCACTAAAATTGACTTAGTTTTCAAAGAGTAGAGAAGGATATGTGATTCAACTAATTTCATACAAAATGTGCAAGTAAATATTCCATATATGCACAACTTCCGTATATGTTCATATCTTTCGTACATGCACATATCTTCCATATATGTTGATCCGGGTGGAAAATAATTATCGTTGTTAATAATTATTTTTATACCAATGATTGTTAAAACCATGGATAATACATTATAATAATAAAAAAATCATAACATTAAAATGAGAATTTAATCACACGATGATTTCAATTTTACATTTGTAATTATGGTACTCACCCCATGGTATATACCCATGGATTTTTTAAACCATGGTATCATAAATTATTTTATTTATCCATGGTGTCATAATTTATTATATTTTCTCATGGCATTCAACCATGGATTTTCTAAACTATGGTATTTATCCAGGGTATCTGAAATGTAAAAACAGGCATGACTCTTGGTGAAAGATACCCATAAAAAGTATAAATATGGAACTTCACCATGGAGGTAATCATCCTTTCTCTCATATTGGAGTTCGTCTTGTATTATTTTCCTGCAATATTTCTCTTACGCATTGATTTATTATTATAATTCTTTTATACAATATCTCTTTTATGCATCATGCCATATTCTGAGTTCTTATTATATAATTGTTCTACAATAATTATATTAAGCATTGTGACATATTCATTTACCATTTGTGAAGTTTCCTTTGTTAAACAAATTATATCACAATGACACTAATTCATTATAATTCATGAGAACTCTGTAATTGAGTGTGCCTAGGCTAGAGTAAGATTGGGATGGGTGACTTGGTGGGAAATTTAATTTTACTTTTATGTGTCAGTATTTAAGTCTCATTCGTCTAGTGATCTGGATCAATGGTATTAGAGGGTGTCTACTCTTGTTTATTGTTTTTTTCATGTCCCCAATGAGGTCAGAGTACAAGGATCTCATATTTGAACTATTGACACGTTTGCAAGACCAACCTGACCCAACCCTGACAACCTCATATGGCGGATGAAAAGAAAAGTGATAGAGCGGGAGATATTTCCAAACTATTGCTCGAGGAAGAACTTGCATGACTAAGGAGTGATATAATGGAAGCCTTTACAACATATCATTAGATGGTGGGAATATACAAAGACAAGCCACCATATATCTGTAAGACATATCAGCAAGCAAACTATCTCAACATGGTTATGGGTCGACCACCCAAAACCCTTGCCACATAAGTCCATTTGTTAGGTCTGACATTTTCAGAATCACAATTTCCTCACAAGCATTATAGGGTATCTCTATCCTCAAATCTTCATTCATCATGGTTATGAATCAACCACACAAAAACCTTGTCACCAAAGTCCATTTTATAGGCCACACAATGTCAGCATCACAGTTATCTCACAAGCATTACAAAGCATCTCTATCCTCAAATCTTCATTCATCATTGTTAAGGGTCATCCACAAACCCACGATTATGGGTCAACCACGCAAAACCATTGTATTCAACAACACTTCATTTTGGGTCATCCATAAACCCATAGTTATGATCTTATTCAACAAAGGCTTCTCCATAGGGAACTTTATGTAATGGGGGCCTTCTATTCTTGAGGGGGGAAAATTGATCCAGGTGGAAAATAATTACCACATTTAATAATTATTTTTTTATGAATGGTTGTTAAAACCATGGATAATGTATGACAATAAACAAAATAAATTATAAAATTAAAGTGAGGATTTAATCGCATGATGACTTCAATTTTACTATCATAATGATGACACTCCCCCATGGATTTTGTAAACCATGATATTTGCCCATGGTATCATAATTTATTATATTTACCCATGATGTAGTTTATTATATCTGCTCATGGTATTTACCATGGATTTCTTAAACCATGGTATTTACCCATGGTATCTGAAATGTAAGTAGAGACATGACTCTTGGTGAAAGATACCCATAAAAAATAGAAATATGGAACTTCACCGTGCAGTAAATCATCATTTTTCTCATAATTTAGTCTCATGGTATATTACCCATTTCAATAAATATTTGAGTTCCTCTTGTGTTATTTTTCTGCAATATTTCTCTTATGCATTAAGATCTTATTATAATGTTTTTATATAATATCTCTTTTACAAATCATGCCATATTCTGAGTTCTTATTATACTATTATTCTACAATATTTCTCTTAAGCATTTTGACATATTCCTTTTCCATTCGTGAAGTTTCCTTTGTTAAACAACTTGGCTCACAATGACATTAATTCATTAGATCTCATGAGGACTCTGCATCTCAGTACGCCTGGGTTAGAGTAGTACAAAGATAGGTGACTTGTCGCGAAACTTTAATTTTGTATTCTTGTGTCAATATTTAAGTCGCATTCCTCCAATGATCAATATCATATGCGTAATTTTTGTGTATGCACAACTTTCATATATGCTACTTCTATATATTCGCATATATAAAAGTTGCACATATATTAACGATATGCACATATACAAAGGCTATGCATATATGGAAGGTATGCGATACAAAATATTGGCATATATAAAAGTTGTGTGACTTTTGTATATGCATATCTTTCATATATGTGCATATCTTCCCTATATGCACAACTTTTGTATATATACGTCTCTTCTGTATATGCACATGTTTTGTATATGCGCATATATTTCATATATACTCAACTTTCGTATATGCGTATATTTTATATTTGTGCGCAACTTCTGTATATGCACATACTTATGGACAAATTCAACCTCTGTGTATACACAATTTTCATATATTTTCATATACACAAGTTGTGTACATATGGAAGATAACTCCATGGAATATACCTTCATTGAATATGGAAGATATCTCCTATTCAAAAAAAGTATCTTCTATATATGCACATATATGAAAGTTGTGCACATATGGAAAATATGCACATAATATATGGAAGTTATGCATATACAGAAGATATGTGATATAGAATATGCGTATATATAAAAGTTCTGTGCATTTCGTATATGCACACCTTTTGTATATGTGCTTGTCTTACGTATATGCATAATTTTCATATATGCACATATCATCTGTATATGTTAATCTTTTGTATATACAAACATATTCCATATATGCACTTAAATAGAAGTTTCACATATACAATAGATGCACATATATAGAAGATGCGCATATACAGAAGCTACATATATACAGAAATTGCATATACAGTAGATGGACCCATATACAAAAGTTGTGCATATATGGTTGGAGGTTGTCATATATGCATATTATGGAGGTTTTACACTAATTTTGTATTTGCACAACTTCCCTATATGTGCATGTATGTAAGATACGCGCATATATAGAAATTCACATATATGGAAGTTGTGCATATATAAAATATATGCGCATGTACAAAAGTTCTGTAGAACTTAAACCACTATATAAGCGTAGCTTCTATATATGCACATATCTTCTATATATATGCATATATGGAAGCTACGCATATATAAAAATTGTGCATATACAGAGACTGTGCATATACAATTGTTGCAGTTTCTCATAAATTATTTATATGTACAACTTTCATAAATGCACACATACAAAATTTATGCATATATGGAAGTTGTGCATATATGAAAGATGCGCAATACAAAAGATGTGCATATATAAAAGTTGTGTGACTTACATATATGCACATATTTTGTATATGCACGTCTTCTGTGTATGCACTTCTTCCATATATCTGCATATCATCTATATATGGACATATATAAAAGTTGCACATATACAGTAGATGTGCATATAGGGAAGTTATGTATATACAAAGGATATGTGCATTTACGAAAGTGAGGCATATACGAGATATATGCGCATATACAAAAATTACGCATACATAGAAGCTATGCATATCTGAAGATTGTTGTATATGCATGTTACATAAGTTGTGCATTACTTTTATATATGTGCGTATATTGAAGTTGTACATATACAAAATATATGCACATATACATAAGTTGTGCATATATGGAAGATATGCACGTCTTATGTATATGTGCAACTTCCATATATTTGCATCTACCATATGTGAAACCTGCATATATGTGCATAAATTCAACCTCCATATATATGGAGTCTCTATATATGCACAAATTACGTATACGAAAGTTGCACATATAAAAAAAATATGTAATGCAGAATATGCACATATATATAAACTATTTGAATTCTATATATGTGCAAGTTTCGTATAAGCATAGTTTCCATATGTGCACATATCTTCCGTATATGTGAATCTTTTATGTATGTGTATCTATTATATATGAAAATTTTCCATATATGTGCATATATGGAAGCTACGCATACTTTATATATGTGCATATCTTTCATATATGCATAACACTCTCATCTACACAACAAGAAAGTAAAAAAGTCCCTAGAGACATACACATCCTATCCACAAAAAATAACATCACTGGACCATTATGTAATCCACTGATGGGGATCTTAAGCCACCTAACAGATATTTGCAAGAGGGGAAAATTGGTTATAACGATTGGATACTGGGGAGGGTACCAGTGGCCAATCAAAATCCCATCTAGGTACTATTTCTTCCCACAACAGTCGCCTATAGTGTAAGTTAGAAAAGCGATAAATATCAGACACTATGGTATCTTTTCTAGATGAGGGAAAGAAAATGGCCCTTGAATGGTATTTAATTGATTCATAACTAAAGTGGTGAGTAGCCACTGAGTGAGTGCACTAACCAACATACCTCAAGTTTGACTTTATGTTGGAATGACGCCGTTTTTCCTAGGAATTATTTTCCGTCTAGTTATGAAGGATTTTTAAACGCCCTAGTCAATCAGCCTATGTTTAAGACGTAATTAGTCAAGGGGTTTTATTTGGACGCTTAACCCCAAGATCCTAACTTAAACTAATCATATTGTTTTGATGACCGCCACTAAAGATTTTAATGTGAGTTATTAAGTTACAGATTAATTTTAATGTCCAATTGAATCTTAGGGAGTGCATGTGTGAGAAGTATAGACTGATATGGTTGACAAAGAAAAAAACTCAGAAACAATGTAAATAGCAAAAAAAATGATTTTTTTTTCTTAAGAACTTGCTTGTTTTTTTTTTTTTTTTTCAAATCTAACTACGTGATAGGAATTCAGTTCCAAAATAAAATACTTATTTTACAATAGGTGTATTATTTTAAATGCAATTACACTATAATAAACATTAATATTAGAATAAAACTGCTGACATCAAATCCTTCAGATGACCTAGCTAAATATATTTTAATGGTAAACACTATGTTTTATCTTCTTAACTTCTCTGGGATTCCCTTGTTGTTCCGAGATAAGTAGGATAAGTAAACATTTTATTTGAACGTTAGAAAATTGTCTTGATAGTGGAGTTGTCTTTATCCTCTTGTGAGAGAAAATGATCAAAATAATTTTTATGAGAACTAAACATAATCATCCGAGAAGACTGGTCCATTAAATTGAAGTGTAAGTATTACATATATAGCGAAATCAAAGGCTTACAATAATTCAATATTGTAAATGTATGTCACAATTAAAAATGACAGTGTTAACTTAGAAATGGTGTGCATTGATATGACTGAAAACTTTATCAGATGAGAAATCAACCGTAATTTTGATATGTCTATGAAAATAATCATAATACGTTAGTGCCTCTGCAACAACAATTTTGATGGTGTTGTCATTGTTGTTGCTGTTACAGTCACTGTTAAAATCTCTAAGTTATATTAAATAACTAATAGTTTTGTATGTATTATTTGCCTCGATAGAGAAGCACTTTCTCTATATCAATAACCCATTACGGTCTTTGAAATATTTTATACCTATACTCCTGAAACCGTGTCAAATTGGTCTTTAGCTGGCTTTAAGCGGTATGTGAATCGGGATGACAGATAATTGGTTATAGTTTTTTTTAACATTTATTTTGGTAAGAAATTGAGATGAATTTTCCTCATAATCCATTTGACTTGAAATCATAATTTTGACTTTATTATTTTATTGGTTCTTTGATTCCAGGATCAATATATGAACTTTAACAATGGATAATATGATCTTCTAAAAACAAAGTTAAAACAAAATTGTAAAAGTATCTGTTTTTTTAATAATGGAATAGTGCTTTTGACTTTGCTATTCTATTGGTCATCTGATTCATGATCAAAATCCTTCCGTTAACAATGGTTAATATTATTTTTCTAAAAGTAAAGTTATGATTTTTTAAAAATTAAATTAAAACAAAATTATAAAAGTATATATATTTTTTATTTATTTTAAATGAATTTATTTATTTAGAATGTAAATTTATTGAAAATAAATTTTAAAATAGTTTTTTTTTCACATAGATAGCTTTTACCATTAATCTCTTGAATCTATGCAAACATCATAAAGATTAATCACAAAAGCTATCTATGTGTATATTCATTAACGTTGACCTAACAAAAACCAAAATTTATAAAGCATCAAAATGTTACATTTAAACCATAAGGAATTATTCCCTCTTACCTCCGCTTTTGCTATATAAGTTCCTTGATTAACCATTTAAGAAGGGAGGACATGCTCCTTTTGCCCCTTACCACCAAATTTTTCCTTGATTTAGATTTGACCTGTGATCAACATTGAAGTCATTTGATATAAAAACATAGAAACATTACTTCTTGGAGATAGAATCGTACAACTAATAAATCTGCTTGAAAATTTGATTTCACTTTATTCCTAAGAAAAAAATTATGAATAGTAAATAATATTAAAAACCAAATCACCAAAATAATTACTTCCTACCACCCTATTATGTAAAATAAAATTTTCAATCATCTTTCATTTTTATTAAAATACAATACTTAATTCTCATACAAAAGATTTACCAATATTCAACAAAATAATTAATATCTTATAAATTAGAGATAAATATATAATTTAATATTGAATAGAATAAACGTCCATAAATTACACTACAACATTGTTAATATTTATGAAAAGGACACTTGCAAATTCTAGAAGGCATGAGAATTACCAAATCCATAGTCAATTGAATCTGTAATCAGCATCTTACGAAATGTTACTAAAGCATTAGGTTTTTTACGAAAGGGTAGTAAAGCATTAAAATACTCTCTGAGTTAGAGGCTAACCTATCAACAATGACTAAGTAGGTGGTGTTGCACACAATATCATGGACATGAATAGTTGCTCTAGTGACTAACCCTAAAAGGCAAAGAAATTAGATCCGAGGATCGAAACTAGGTCAGTTTCCTTTAAAATTTTGAGTGTTGAATGGGTCCTCTGTCATTAATTTTGAGTGTTGAATGGTTCTTATGTCATTGTGGTTTCAAACATATTTGTTCTTATCGTAAGCCATTAATACACAAGATTTTCTTCAATATGCTTTGAAACAAATTGTTGCATGTATTGTTTTTATGATTAGATACCTAGAAGTCAGATTACCAATGAAAATCATAACGACGATTATCTTAAATTTGGTAAAGCCAGAAGAGAGCTATAAAGTCTCTTCTATAAAGCTGATATTAGACATTATAATACCTAATATTTATTAATACTAATGCATTATATGTGGAGAAAATAATATTAATATTATTTTTTCACTTTATAATATTTTTAGGTTTTAGAATTAATCTCTTGGATTTATAATGTTAATATTAGTCCCTTGGGCTTATAATAGCTTGGGTTTTAGAATTAATCCCTTGGGTTTATACTACCAATCACTTGGTTTTATCAATCAAAATGTTCATATCCCTTGGGTTTATCAATCTCTTGGTACAGCATCACATTGTGACAACCATGGTCATCCATGGTCAACCATGGTCCAATGCTACATTGTGAGAAAGATTGTCTCAATATGAAAATCAAACATGGTCAACAATGTTTATTATGGGGTTTATGGACACATTGTGACAAAGATTGTGTCTTTTTCAAACGTCACATGTGACAACCATGGTCAACCATGGTCCAATGACGTATTGTGACAAAGATTGTCTTAATATTAAAATCAACCATGGTCAATCATTGTCCAATGTCACATTGTGCCAAAGGTTGTATCAATATGAAAATCAACATGGTCAACCATATTCCAATGTCACATTGTGACAAATATTGTGTCACTATTAAAATCATCCATGGTCAACCACGGTCAGCCATGTTTATTTTTGGGTTTATAATAGTTTTTTCTCAATATGAAAATCAATCATGATCAACCATGGTCTAATGTCTTTATAATATTTATCTTAGGGTTTATAATATTTATCCCTTGAATTTAATATTATTCCCTTTGGTTTATAATCCCTTGGGTTTTTAATATTAATCTCTTGGGTTTATAATATTTATCTCACGGTTTATATATCTTGGGTTTATAATATTAATCCCGTAGGTTTATTATCATTCCCTTGGGTTTATAATACCTTGGAGTTTTAGAATTAATCCCTTGGGTTTATCAATCGAAGTGTTCATATCACTTAGGTTTATCAATCCCTTGGTGGAGCATCACATTGTGACAACCATGGTCAACCATGGTCCAATGTCACATTGTGAGAAATATTGTCTCAATATGAAAATCAACTATGGTCAACCATGACCCAATGTCGTATTGTGACAAAGATTGTCTTAATATGAAAATCAACCATGGACAACCATGGTCAACCATTGTCCAACGTCGCATTGTGCCAAAGGTTGTCTCAATATGAAAATCAATCATGGTCAACCATAGTCCAACGTCACATTGTGAAAAGGATTGTGTCACTATGAAAATCATCTATGGTCAACCATGTTTATTTTTGGGTTTATATTACTTATCTTAGGTTTATATATCTTGGGTTTATAATAGCCTTTTTCTCAATATGAAAATCAAACATGGTCTAATATCGCATTGTGATAAAGATTGTTTCAATATGAAAATCAACCTTGATCAACCATGGTCCAATACCTTTATAATATTTATATTAGTGTTTATAATATTTATCCCTTGGCTTTAATATTATTCCCTTGGGATTTTAATATTAATCTCTTGGGTTTATTATTTCCTTAAGTTTATAATATTTATCTTAGGGTTTATATACCTTGGGTTTACAATAGTAATACCTTGGGTTTAATATTATTCCCTTGGGTTTATAATACCTTGTTGTTTTAGAATAAATCCCATAGGTTTATATTATAAATCACTTGTGTTTATCAATTGAAGTGTTCATATCACTTGGGTTTATCAATCCCTTGGTGCAACATCAAATTGTAACAACCATGGTCAACCATTTTTACTATATGGTTTATGATCACATTATAAAAAATATTGTCTCTTGGTCCAAGGTTGCATTGTGACAACCATGGTCATCCATGGTCAAACATGGTCCAACGTTGTATTATGACAAAGATTGTCTTAATATGACAATAAGCCATAGTCAACCATGGTCAACGATTGTCGAACGTTTCATTGTGCCAAAGGTTGTCTCAATATGAAAATCGATCATGGTCAACCATAGTCCAACATCACATTGTGACAAAGATTGTTTCAATATGAAAATCATCTATGGTCAACCATGATCAACCATGTTTATTTTGAGGTTTATAATATTTATCTTAGGGTTTATATACATTGGGTTTATAGTAGACTTTTCTCAATATAAAAATCAATCATGGTCAACCATGGTCCAATGTTGCATTGTGAAAAACATTGTCTCAATATGAAAATCAACCATGATCAATCATGGTCCATCGTCGCATTGTGACAAAGATTTTCTTGACATTACAATCAAACATGGTAAACCATGGTCACATTGGAGAAATATTTTCTTTTGTACAACATCACATTGTGACAACCATGGTCTAACACGCATTGTGACCAATATTGTCTCAATGTGAAAATAAACCATGGCCAATCATTGTCCAATGTCACATTGCTACAAAGATTGTGCAAAATCATTTGCAGTCAACCATGTTTATTTTAGGGCTTATAATATTTATCTTAGGGTTTATATACCTTGGATTTATAATATTTATCCCCTGGGTTTAAAATTATTCCCTTGAAACCATTCAGTTGTCTTCGTTCATGGGACTAGGTTGTGGATAGTGAGAATGGACTGCAACTTGAGCTAGGGTTGGAGTTGGCTCTAGGGTTTTGACTCAGGGTACATAGCGGGACGTGCATGGGGGAGTGCTACTCCCTCCTATAGTAAGGTAGTTATAGAAGGAAGTAAGGAAGCAAGAAAGAAGCATTTCAAAAAACCTCTGGAGAAGGTATCAGAGGTAAGAAGCAAGGGGACATTTTGAAGAAATGGACTTCAGGATCGAGAAGGGGATCAACAAGAAACAAGTAAAGAAAAGGAGAATGGAGGGAGCGATGAAAAACCAACTTCCATAAGGACAACTAGGGTTTGCAAACCCAAATCGAGCATTATTCCCCGGGTCATATTGAGCGATCCGGCAATACAAGCACATAGGGATCATATGGTGGAACATGCAATCATATGCAAGTTCATGGGGCTATGGCCGACGAAGAGGGTGTTACACGTCTAGATAAGAAGCCATTGGAAGCCAAATGGGGAAATACATCTTCATCTAGGTTCTAAGGGCTTCTTCATAGTGGTTTTCACAAGCCTAGAGGACAAAGATAGAGTGTTAGAACTCTACATGCTGCGGTAGGACTCTACATGTGTCCATGGATGATGAACTTTGTCCTGGAACATGAAACATTTACATCAGTACCAGTTTGGATCATACTTTACTCCCTTCCTCTAGATTATTGGCTACCAGAATCTTTGAAAAAAATAGGTAACAAGCTGGGGAATTTTCTAAAGATCTCGGAGGAAACTTTGAAAGGAAAATATACCTTCTTCACCCAAATATGTGTGGAAATGGATTATATGAAGCCCTTCCAGAAGCGATAATTTTAGAAGTGTATGATGAAGAATGGGTGTAGAATGTGGACTATGAGCACATCCCTTTTAGGTTTCACAAATGCCATGAACATGGGCATGTTTTCAGATACTTCCCAACAATCAATAGGGAAGGTAGTGGGAAAACTACTATGGATAGAGATCAAGAGGGTTTCACCAAGGTTGGGGGCAAAGGGAAAGGTGGTAAACATCCACATAAGAAGATAAATGAGGACAGACATACAAGACACAACAGTTTCAAGGTCCTAGAGGAAGAAGAGGGGAACAAGGATACAGTCCAGGTCATGGAAAATATAACCAAGGAGCAGGATGAGGAAGCTATAATGGAGAATATCACAGTAACCAACTAGCAAAAGGATGATCTACCAAGCTGCATGGAAATTAGTAGGGACCATGAGATGACTCCAAGTGAAGCAGGAACAGAGGACCATTTACTATAGGAGATTCTAGATAGGGAAAATCTAGATCTAGAGAAATTCTGGAACAAGGAAAGAACATAGGAGTGGACTCTATGTCGAAACAGGATTATGACAGAGTACAACAGCTCTTTCTATGGAGTTCACAATCGAAGGGAGCTGGAGTCAAAAGAAATCATGAAAGCCAGTAACCAAGTGGGGTCAAAATGATGGAGAATTCACAGGCACAATCTCCAAAGAGCTCAGGCAGGAAAAGAGGAAGAAAAAGATAGAATGAGTTGCTACATGAATGTGGGAAACTATTGATTAACTCATGTAAGATGAAAAATCTCACCAGTTATTCCTTTACAAACCTTTCTTAATGAAGCTCACATCCTAGAATATTAGAGGCATAGGAAATAGAAGGAAACAAAGAAATCTCAGTAACACAATGAAAGAAGAAAAACCAGATATGGTGTTTATTGAGGAGATGAAATGTTCAATGGATAAGATAAGGAAAATTCATAATAAGTGGTTAATCAAGTATGAGTATCTAGAGGTTAAGGCAAACAACTCGGCAGGGGGGATTCTCACACTGTGGGATCCACAAAAATTTGGTATCCTGGATGCTAAAGCATCCAGGAACTATCTTTCCTTGGTTTGTCAGCTTGTAGGTGATAAGGAGATATACATGATCACAAATGTTTATGGACCCCAAAAGCAAGTAGAAAAACTCAAGCTTCTCACCTCACTAGAGGATCTAAGAGCAAGACATCCCAACATGCCCTGGATCATTGCAGGAGATTTCAATATGATAAGATATCTTTCAAAGAAAAAAGGAGGCACTAGACAGCTAGGCAGAGACTCCATGGCCTTTCAGAACTTCATTATGAATATGGGAGTAGTGGACACTGAAACAATAAATGGATCCTTCACATGGAACAACAAGAGGGGAGGGGATTCTCAAGTTGCTTCCAAACTTGATAGATTTATAATTTCAAAGGACCTCCTTCTCACAATCCCTGCCATGATAGCTTCCATTCTGCCCTTTGGAGGATCGGATCACTGGCCGGTACAGCTAGAAGCCACCTTTATGGGCACACCAAGAAACAAACCTTTCAGGTTTGGAAATGCCTAGCTCTCACACCCTAAATTCACTAGTAACATTGATAAATGGTGGAGAGAGGATTTGAACATTCAAGGCACTAAAATGTTCATGCTCCAACAAAAACTTAAACATATCAAATCTAGACTTAAAGCTTGGAACAAAAAGCAATTTGGTGATATCTTCAAAGCCAAAAGAGAAACTGAGTAGAATCTCCAGGAGATCAATCAGATTGACATCACAGATAGCTTCACCGAAGAGCGGCAAAAACTAACTGACTCTTTGTAGAAAGAATGGGAAGATCGATGCTTACAAGAGGAAATTTCCTGGAGGCAGAAATATTGGATACAATGGATTAGAGAGGGATAAAGAAATACAAAGTTTTTTCACAAATCCACTATGGCTCACAGGGCTCACAACAAAATAACAAAGATCAAAGATTCACAAGGGATTGAACTTGTCTCTCACAATGATATGGAATCGGTCCTTGTACAACACTTCTTCAATATTGCAAAGGAGCCATTGGAGGATAGATCTAGGTTCATTGACCATTTCACTCAGTATATCCCCCAGCTGGTCACGAGAGAGGACAACCACAATCCTAACAGGCCAGTGTCAGAAGAGGAGGTCAGTGAAGTAACTAATGAAATGCAGAATGGAAAATCACCAGGCTCGGATGGATTCAATGTAGACTTCCTCAAAGCCTTCTGGGAAACAGCCAAACAGGATATCCTCGAGGTTGTGGAAGACTCAAGAAAGTCCAAGAAGGTTTTGAAGGCTCTTAATGCTTCCTTCATAGTTTTGATCCCAAAACATGAAAATGCCATGACTTCGAATGGTTTTCAACCCATAGCCTTATGTAATGTGGTGTATAAAATTATTTCCAAAGTAATAGCCAACAAACTCAAGCCCCTACTACCTTCTCTCATCTCGAAGGAGCAAACAGGCTATGTGGAAGGAAGGAAAATCCTCAACAATATAATCCAAGCTCATGAGGTGGTAGACTCTCTCAAAAGAAACAAACAAGCAGGTATGATCATTCAGTTGGACCTAGCGAAAGCCTATTACAAGCTAAGCTGGTCTTACATAAGAGAAATTCTAAAAGCATATGGCTTTGACCAAAATTGGATAAGATGGGTTATGGCACTAATCACCATGACCAATTTTTCCATACTACTTAATGGAGCACCATCAAGAACCTTCACACCCTCCAGAGGACTCAGACAAGGAGATTCGCTCTCACCGTTCCTCTTTGTCCTCATGATGGAAGGGCTGGGTAGAGAGATCAAAAGGGAAAATGTGGAAGGGTGAATCCAGGGCATCAAACTCACCTTGGATGGAGTGGCAAAACCTCATCAACAATTTATGGATGATACTATGTTGCAGGGCTCACCCATAGTCAGGGAATCTAGAGTAATCAAAAACAACTTAAATGACTTTGCTGTGGCAGCAGGCACAGAGGTAAGCTTTAACAAGTCCAAAGTATTTTTCTTTAACACTAATATTGCTATTCAGTGAAACATTACTAGAATTCTTGGATTTCAAAGGGAACAGCTACTTTCCAAATATCTTGGCATTCCTCTTACTGAGAAACCTCTTAGCAAGAAAGTGTGGGAGCCAATATTAAATAAACTTCAGGACAAGGTTAGAAAATGGACATGCAGGTCACTAAATTTGGCAGGGCACCTTTTTCTCACACAAGTAGTCTTGCAGGCCATTCCCATTTTCATGTCTGTAGCTCTTCCTACTCCTCAAGGCATTAAGCAGCAGATAAGAAGTATACAAAAAGACTTTCTTTGGGGCAAAGGGGAAGAGAAAAAGAAGTGGGCTTTAGTAGCCTGGGACAACCTCTACAAGCCCAAAAGCCATGGTGGCTTGGGGCTTCATGATCCTGAGACCCTCAACAGAGTTTCGGGAGCTAAGCTTTGGTGGAGATGGATCAAGGAGTCGACTGCCCCCTAGGCTAAGCTTTGGAAACAAAAGTATGCCAAGTATTGGTAGGAGAAGGATCACATTAGAATGTCAGGGAAAATCAAGGGCTCACATACTTGGAACCTTGCTTGGGAAAATAAAAGTATTGTTCAGCAACACTGTTTCTAGAAAATCCGAGCAGGGGACCTTGCTAGATTTTGGGAGGACAACTGGCAACTAGAACCCAACCCTTATAGGGATGAATTAGCAGATCTCAAAAGTGATACAGATAGCAAAGGTCTGGTTTTGGCAAAAGATTTCTGGGAACAAGGAAGGAATAACGGAAAATGGAGGAACTAGAAGGTTCTAAGATACAGTGATGAGAGTCCTCTGAAGGCCAAGGCAGACACTCCCACCCAGGATGTCGAGCATAGAAGGATTCTGGTTTCCTCCTCACTTGACTAATTAAGATGGGGAAAGGACTCTGAAGGTAACTTTAACCTCAATGGGGCTAAACATGAAGTTACTAGATTTAACTTTGTGAATCCTGATCAAGTACGTAAGAAACTATGGCAAAGCCCCCATTGGATGAAAATAAAGTTATTCATATGGCTAGTGCATCAAAGGAAGATCTTAACCTGGGAGAATCTCTTAAATAAAGGCTTCATTGGTCCTTCCAAATGTTACCTATGTGGCTCACATGAGAAGATGATTGAACACCTTCTTAACCTTTGTCCTTTCACTTCCAAGGTGTGGGACTGGGTGGCCTCTATCTTTAAACAAACTAATAGGGATAGTCTCAGCATATCCAACACTTTGAAGAACTGGAGGAAGGATTTCTCAGGGAATGAGATTATTAATAAAGCCTGGATTTTGGTTCCAGGCTTTGTCATCTGGAATGTTTGGAAAGAGCGCAACAGCTGGACCTTGAAAAACAAAACAAGCAAGCCACAACACATAATTAATCAAATTCTAAGACAGCTCAAAGACACAGTAAGAAGCTTGTTGAGGACTCTTCCTAAGGATCCTCCTCTACCCCAAGAGGAGAGTATTTTACTTCACTTGGGTCTCCAATCCATCAGTCCTTTGGGAATAATAAAGGAAGTGAGCCTATTAAATAAAGGTGTTAACATTTGGAAGCCCCCTCCTCATGGTTTCTTAAAGGTTAATATTGATGGAGCATCTAAGGGAAAACCAGGATTAGCGGGGTTTGGGGGTTCCATAAGAGATGATCAGGGGCAAATATAGAAAATCTTCCATGGCCACTTGGGGAAAGCCACTAATAACATGCCTGAGCTCATGGCATTAGAGCAATGCTTGGAAATCCTGGTGGATTCAAATTCACACAATGATATAATTGAAGCAGATTTGGAATTGATTATTAGAGCGGCTAAGAAAATATGCAATGGAACCTCTCCAGATAAAGTGTCAAAGCACTGGAAGCTTTTGCAGGTTTTTCATTGCATCTACTCTCACCTGCAAACCCTTAAAACTATCAGATTTGTTCATGTGAAAATGAAAGCTAACATGTTAGTGGATTGGTTGGCGAATGAAGGTGTCACCAATAGGGACAGGGATTCTAGTTATGTTTGGGATTCGTTACCTCCAGGCAAATTGTGGGAGGATTGTCTCTGTCAGGCGACCCAAGATATGGAACTGTGGATGAACAAGACAGATCGAAGGGACTCAAAAGACTGGCGGGAGGATGGAGAACCCCATACAATCTAAACCTCTGTGGTTTGGCTGTTCTCTAAAGCTTAGAGTACTTTTGATTGAATGATGAAAGGATTGACTCGGACAACACCATAGGTTGGGGTGTCCATTTTCATATTGCTTAGTTGGTGTTTGGCAGAGAATCTGGGTGGATTATATTGGCTCAAGAACTACCCGCTAGACTGATATGAAGAACTTTAAGTGGCGAAAGCACGCGTTTGTTTTTCCGTGAAACGACCATTTCAAAACCACAAGTGGTATATCGAGCGGGGTCCGAATGGTTTCGGGTTTTTTTTAGTTTGGCTCCGATTCCACTCTTCGTGCAACACGTTGCGATGCGAGGTGACAGAAAACTGCCCTCATCGGGTGGTTAACTCTCGTGCTTCTCGTCCTTTCGATAGTCACAAAGGTCGTTGGATCTTAGTCAGCTGATCAACGGTGGTGATTTGTTTTTCCACGAAACGACCATTTCAAAACCACAGGTGGTATATCGGGTAGGGTCCAAATGATTTCTGGTCTTTTTGAGTTTAGCTCCGATTCCACTCTTCATGCGACACATTGCGACGCAAGGTGAGAGAAAACCACCCTCATCGGGCAGTTAACTCTTGTGCTTCTCATCCTCCCGATATTCATGAATGCTGTTGGATCTTAGTCAGTTGATCAATGGTGGCGATTTGTTTGTGCTATTTGCTCGAACCCGAAAAAAAGATTAGAGTGTTATGCTTTTAATTTTCGTTGAGTCCGTTTGTTAGTTTTAAGTGTGGTTTGTGGTGGGACCTCTTATGGACCCTCGACGGATCTTTTGTGGCCTTTTTGTGGCCCCTGATTTGATGGACTTGGCTTCCAAGGAGTTCTAGGTCCATTTGGTGCACGTCAGCACTACCGGATGGCCGTGTGCCCTAATTGTTTGGAGGTTTCTCCCCAATTTTTCAATTTAGGTTTCTCTTGGTTTTGGGTGAATGGTTCAATTCTTCTTGCCCTGCTGACTATTGTACTCTTACAGAGCGGGTGCGGCTTCATGTAAATTATGTATATTTGGCTAGCTTAATAGAAGGTCCTACTCTTACTTGATATAAAAAAAAATTATTCCCTTGGTTTTATAGTCCCTTGGGTTTTTGATATTAATCTCTTGGGTTTATTATTCCCTTGCATTTATAATATTCATTGTAACGATTTATATACCTTGGTTTTATAATATTAATCATTTGGGTTTAATATTATTCCCTTATGTTTATAATACCTTACGGTTTTAGAATTAATCCCTTGGGTGTATATTATCAATCCTTTGGGTTTATTGATCGAAGCATTCATATCCCTTGGGTTTATCAATCCCTTGGTCCAACGTCATATTGTGATAACTATGGTCATCCATGGTCCAACGTCACATTGTGAGAAAGATTGTCTGAATATGAAATCAACCATGGTAAACCATGTTTATTATAAGGTTTATAATATTCGTTATTTACTATTAATGTTTTTAGTAACAATATTATTGTTAGTATTATTATTTTTAAATAATAATGCAAACAATAATATTCTTAGTATTATTTGATTATTCAATATTATTTAATTATTTTATATTTTTTAATTACTTAATTTAATTGTTAATTATTTATTAATGGCATAGTCTAATTTATAGATGAAATGAATTTTTTCACAACATTTTTTCCTGTTAATTTTAATTACAATTCCATAGTGATTTTTAAAAACTTGAGTTTGAATTGTTTAATCTACATAAGTAGAGTGCCCCAAGGGTGTTTCAAGGTGTTGAATCCATTTATTCATTCAAAAACATATTTTAAACGACAAAAAATCTTGAAATTGTATCACTGGATTTTGATGAATTCCAGTGAAAAGGTTATTTCGTCTATAAGTTAGAATACGCCTTTATTAATAATTATCTATTAATAATTAATTATTATTACTAATTAATATTACTATTTAATTAATTAATAATTAACATTTCTTATTTATAATTAGTAATTAAATACTAATTATTATTATTTATTAGTTTTAAATTATTTATTATTTTAATTATTAATCCTATTATTCTTATTTTTTAATTACTTTATTATTCTTTAATTATTAAATATTTTATTAATTATAATAATAATAATATTTTTATTGTAGTATTTTCTTTATATATTATTTTTGGCATTATATATTTATTAATGGTTTGTGTAGTATATACATATGAAGCCTTCCGCATATATCAACCACATTTAATTAATTAAATATAGTTGTGCATTTAATTAATTAAATGTGCTTGTGCTATTACTAATGCATATATTTGAAAAAAACAATAATAGGTAAATGATATTATATGTGACATTGAATTTGGGATAAGAGGCTTACCGGACAATACTACTGAGATTATTAGGCAAGACTGCGTTGTTCTTCTTAGGAAAGCTAAGCCCCCGAAGAATAACATCAACAAGGATGAGTTTGAGGCCCTCAAATTTTTGACCAAGAGCCAAGACATTGTTGTCTTGAAGGCTCACATAGGTGGGGCCGACGTAATCCTTGATAAGGTGGATTATTGGAAGAATATGTTGGATCACCTGGAGAATAGTGGTAGCTAGAGAAAACTTGATAAGAATCACTTGAAAACAATCTGTAGAGGTGGTTATCTTGCTATAAAATCTAGTAGCTCAGTTGGTTCTTTTAGCCATAACCTTATCGAGAGTAGCCCCATCACTCCTAGGATCCATGCACTTCTGAGAATCCATAAGGAGGGAGTCCCCCTTAGACCCATTGTCAACACCATAGGTGGGCCAACCTACCTTCTAGCTAAATATCTAGCCTCGAAGCTTAAGCCCCTTGTTGGCCTCACGAAGTCTTTTGTCAAAGACTCCTCATCGTTTGTCAATGAGTTGAGGGATGTGAAATTTGATCTCAGAGACATTCTGGTAAGCTTTGATGTAGTCTCCTTGTATACTAATATCCCCATCAAAGAAGCCATGGATGTCATCTTTCGCCTCACTGATCCCGACACTGCTAGATTAGTCGAGATCTGCCTCACTTCTACTTTTTTCTGTTTCGAAGGGGAGTTCTATGAACAAACCTGTGGTGTGGCCATGGGCTCACCCTTATCCCCTATTGTTGCTAACCTATTTATGGAAGACTTTGAATCCAAATCTTTGGCCTCAGCTATTTTTAAACCTAAGCTTTGGAAAAGGTTTGTAGACGATACCTGCACTATTTGGTAGCATGGTCTAGGTAAGTTAGATCTCTTCTTTCAGCGTCTTAATAATCAATCTAACTCCATAAATTTTACCATGGAGAAAGAAGTTAATGGTTTCCTTCCTTTCCTAGATGTCCTCATTTCAAAGAAAGAAGATGGCTCATTTTCCCATCAGGTGTTTCGAAAGAAAACTCATACTGAGCAGTATCTTCATTCCATCCCATCATTTCCCTGCTCAGAAGTTGGGTGTTCTCTGCACTCTAGCTACTCGTGCTATGAGGGTTTTTGATGTCAACCATTTTTCTAAAGAAAAATCCCATCTCCTAAAGGTTTTTGTTAATAATGGTTACAGTAAGCAACAAGGTCTTAAAGCCTTCCTCAAAGCTAGCAAGAGTCCTAAGGTTAAGAAAGACCCTAATGATCGTAATTCTGGAGTTCACCTCCCCTTCATCCAAGGGACGACTGACAAGATTGCGAGAATCCTTAAGAAGCATAATGTTCCCTCTACCTTTCGACCCCTAAACACCATCAGAAGTTCCTTAAAATCGGCAAAAGACCCTGTGGACCCTAAGGATATGAAAGGTGTTTATGTCATCCCATGCTCTTGTGGAACATCATACATTGGTGAAACATATCGATCTATTAATCAAAGGATTAAGGAACACGTTGTCGATATCAAGCACAGAAGGACCCGCTCTTCAGCGTTAGCAGAGCATGCAAAGAAGACCAAACATCATATATGCACTAAGGAGGCTATGTTCATTGCAAATATTTCTCATTTTCATCATCGTAAATTTAGGGAATCCATAGAAATTGAGAGGAGGCCTAGTAATCTTAACAAGGATGATAGTTGGAAAATTAGTAGCTACTGGATTCCAGCCACTTTCTCTTAGTTTCCTTTCCTTTTCTTTATTCTTTTTCATTTTTTCGGTTTAGCTTTCAGTTGTCTTCCCCCCGAGGTTTATTAACCCTCCTTTGCACTTATTCTCCCCTTGGTTTCATTTTTCTCTTTTTATTTCCCTTCAACTTAAATAGTTTTTAGTTATTTTTCTTATATAATATTGTTTCCATTGTTTATATTTATATATTATTTTCTTTCTCCATATTGCACCTAAATTTAATTCTTCGAAAAAATATTAAAAAATAAATTTAAACAAATTACATATATATTTATTTTATAACCCAGATTAATTTTTTTCTCTAATTAGTAAATAAAATTTATTTATGTGATATCATCTCTATTACTCTATAATATTTTTTCACCCTTTGACTAATGTAATGATTTTTCTTTGAATAATGTTTACTTTATTTAGGAATTTATTATAATCTTTTGTTTATTTATTTTTATTTATATATTTTGAGTCATGCTAGTTTTATATAATTATATATACAATCAATATCAGAGTTAATATTTAATTTAATTTAATTATTTTAAAATTAATTAATAATAAAATATTTTCAATTATCTATTTTGTCTTTTTTTTCTAACAAGTCAAATATAACCATTTTTATAAAGTCTCCTTTTCCTATTTAGCTTGCCACTATAATCTGATTTTTCATTTTTTTGTTTTGATGATGAACCACACAAATTGATTCACCTAAATCTTTCAATATAATTTCTTCAGAAAATATTTTCAAACAATGAACGAAAGAAACTTGAATTTGAATAATAATAATAATAGATTGTATTCAAAATGAAATCATACAACAATACTATGCATGAATGTAGTGAATCTTACTGTCAGTTAATTCTGCAATGAGTTGTTGCAAATCCAATGTAAGAGTTGTGGAGATCATATTCTACCCGCAAATTCTACTAGTGGTGATTACCGATAATGTTGACCTCCATCGGCACCAAATTTGAATTCCCAAATGTGAAGAGGGAGATTGCCCGAAACATTGCAACACCATTTCAATCATGGCTTGGCTTCTGGGTATTTCATAGAGTAGATGATGACCTTTTAGCGTGATCTCTGCACAATCAAACTTTAGCGTCACGGGGCTCAGCAGCTGTGAAAATAGCACACTGACGAGTCGCTGGTAGTAGAGATCCATAGCTCCTTGGAGCACAAAATTTTTGCCCATGGGGTTCATTAGGAGCCTACAATTCTCCTGCATAAACTCTTCAGCTGAATATATGACACCTAATCTGAACCGAGTTCCTGAGTCGATTATGGTATGCCCGAAGCCCATGTATCTGGCAGAAACACAGACTTAGGGTTTGGGAGAAGCTTTTTTCCAACCTTGTTCAACTCTAACCTTACACTTGTTGGAGTCACGATTGCCATTACACCAAAACCCGCAGGTGTTAGTGAACAGACACATCGCTAGATTTAAGCACATGCCACAAAACACATGGGGAGCATTGAACTTCTACACTGCCATTAACGGGAGCCAACAATCTCCCCCCCCCAAATGCGAGCCCATTTTGTTTCGAAATTCGAGACCTCTGGCTCTGATACCACTTGTTGGAG
This sequence comes from Pinus tabuliformis, assembly GCA_031772625.1. Taxonomy (NCBI): domain Eukaryota; kingdom Viridiplantae; phylum Streptophyta; class Pinopsida; order Pinales; family Pinaceae; genus Pinus; species Pinus tabuliformis. The sequence continues at coordinate 1,234,857,756 of CM062804.1, read as the reverse complement.
TCACAATTGTCGTTACACCAAAACCCGCAAGTGTTAGTAAACAAACACATCGCTAGATTTAAGCACATGCCACGAAACACATGGGGAGCATTGACTTTCTACACCGCCATTAGTTTCTAGATCATTCCAGATCTCCATCTGAATCACATACAAGATTCTAGATCCTTCTTCTGCCTCTATAACTTTGTAATTTCTCTGGCCAAGGAATGCAAGCCAAGGCCCAAGCCTGTTATGTAATGCAAAGTGATTTCTGTTCTCTAGTGATTATTTTATCTATTCCGCTGTTTCTGACTGAGTAATCTTGTTGTTTCTCCATTTGTCTATCTCTGAAATTACTCTTTGCTATTGCCGTCTAAGTCTCTAAGTATAAATCTGTTGCGTGTGGGTTTTGGTGTAACAGCAATCGTGACTCCAACAACACTATAGGTCGCTCTGTTGAAATATGGTAACAAAAGTGTTATTGTAAACAACTGTGTGTAGTGCAAATATTGGGCAAAAGTAGAATTTCTGAAGTAAAGGAGTTCTATAGAATACGAAAAATGGAAACTATTGGCATACAGTATGAGAATTTGGGCAGAATATTGAGCTTTTACAGTTGAGAAACAAAACATAAAGCCCCACGGTTGAGACCCATCAGACCCGACATGCCCGCCAAGGCCGAGGATGCCTGTCATTCACGACTTATGTAAGACTAAAATGGAGCAGGCGAAATCAAAATTTTCATCATGATTTATGGAATCATGCACAACATGGGATGGGACGAGTTTGATGAAAATTTTATGGTGGGTGAAAAAATGTTTGACAACGTTAACTTAAAAAGGGTGTGCATTAACCAACAATGATTGTAATATGTCCTAATCGTAATACGTTAAGCGTGGATGACGTTGTTGTTGATGTTGCTACTACTAATCTATATAGTCTTGTATATATTGCTTGCTAACTACCACAAGTTTCAGCTGTATGGCTATGAGGCATTAGGAGCAGATGATGTGTTTATAGGGAGGATGTTAGGAGCAGAGGATGTGGCGAGAGATAGACTAAGTGAATAGGCACTTTGTTCATGGTTACAATAGATTTCTAACCTCTCACAAATAAAATTGAGAAAAAAACCTTAAAAAATTAGAAACCTCTCAAAATTAAATTTAATTTTAATTTTAAAAATATATAAAATTATATAAAATGTTGATAGATATGAATCCATAATAAGCATCAAAACACTTATTCTATTATACGTCTCTTATTGATAAAAAATAAAAATAAAAATTATAAAAGGTAACTAAATTGTAATTGTATTATTATTATTATAAAAATAATTGTGTTGAAAGACTTTCTTGCCCATTATAGAAGAGATCTTGTAATGCCGTAGCGTTGTTGTAATTTTTTGTCCCAGTAACAATTTGACTCCATAAAATTACATCAAAATAAAAATAAATTTAAAATAAACATTTCTACTAGACTAATTGTAAAAAAAATTGAATATGTTTACTTAATTTGTATATATCTATTTTGGTTAAGTTATTAGTGTTTTTATAGCTATAAGTTTATGAGAATCTATGGTATTGACCCATGGTATTCATGTGGAATATAGCCTATTTAAAGGGGAGAATTAAACCAACCTAGATCCATCTTAACTCTGGATCTACCAAGAGGGATGAAATCTCTTAACTGTAAAAGAGGTTTGAATCTCAAGAGATTTGATCACTTCCAAGAGGGATGAAATCTTTTAACAGTGAAAGAGGTTTGAATCTCAAGAGATTTGATCGGTCTTAGCAGTTGGTAGATTTGAAGTTAAAATAAATCTAAGCTGGTTAATATATATATACTTGATAGATCTGAAGTTAAAATATATCTAAACTCGTTAATATATATATATATATATATATATATATATATATATATATATCAAGAAAACATGGAACAAGATTCTTAATTATGGAGATTCACCCCACTTTGCCATGAAAGTTCTTAATCCTTAATAGTTTTTGTTACAATATTATGACTGATCAATACCACATGCTTAAAAAAATTATAATTCACTTCAAATGACAATTGTTCATATGATATTTTTTTAATTAATCAATTTAATTAAAAAAAAACACACATAACTACTTTGAAAATAAATCTCAATCTTTGATTTATGTATATTATTATGAATATTCTAAAATATTTTATGGAAATTAAATCTCTACTATTCATCTAAAAATTATTACTAATTAAACTAAAAAAATAAAAATTATATTCCAAAATAAATACATCTATTAACATAATTAATATCAAAATATATTTTCCAAAACAAAATAATAGAAAAATAAAATAAAACACAACATTGTTTTTAATAGAATTATTTCACACTTAGTGTAAAAATAAATAAAGACCTCAAACTATATTTTGAAATATTTGAAATACAACTTTATTTTGAAAAGCGTGATTTAATAAAATGTGCATTAATATAAAATATTAATTTTGAAGATGGTATAGTGATAGTGGATAAGATTTTAAAAGTTGTACGATTTTCTACATTTCCATTTAACCCATTAAATTTGTAAAATTAAAATTAATAATTTAAAAATAAAATTTATTTTTTCAACATTAACTTTGTTTTCATAATTAAATTGAATTAAGTAAAATCCCAAATATAATTTGGGATAAAATTAATGGAGTTCCTTTCCTATAAAAATTTAAATGGAAAGATTAAAATTTTAAATAAAAAATAAACGTGTTTTATATATTAAATTATCATATGTGAATGTGATTCAATATTAAAGGATCTTTAAATATTAAATTTAATTATTTGTTTGGTTTTTATTTTTATTTTTTATTTATATAAAAATAATTTTTTATAATAATTTTTTTTTGAAATATTTAAATATTTTACAAAATATCATTAAAAAATTATAATTATAATTTAATGATATTATTAAATATTTATAATTATAACTTTAAAATCAATAAAATTTATTAAATTTTATACTTTGAAATACTATTTAAAGAATTAGTATTGTTTATGTAAATAGAGTACAATGAGTAAATTATATACTATGAAAAGTAAAAAAAATAAGGTAAAAATTGCATCATCAAAGTTTCGTGGACATGTTTCGTACAATCATATATGGTTCAATTTTGTGGATGTGTTTCGTATAATCATATATGGTTCAGTTTTGTGGACATGTTTCGTACAATCACATATGTTTCATCATTGGGACAAGATGAAAAACAAGATCTTAGCATCATGTCAAATAGATGAAGAAAAAGAAATATAACTCTTATAATGTAATGGTTAGATTTGACTAGAAAAATAATATTTTCATACAAAGAAAACAATTATATTTCACTAAATCAATATTTGATATAAAGAAATAAGTGTTAAAATATAATCCTTGATATTGAATTAAGAAAATAATTAATCAAAAGGAAAAATCTATGTAAATAAATATCTAAACATAAAAATAAAAATAATATTGAGTTAAAACCTAAATTATCAAAACAATAAAATAATAATAATAAATAATTAAAAAATAAAAAATCAATAATTCAATATAAAAATACAAATAAATAATAACAATTAAGAAATTAGAAAAAAAAAAAAATATATATATATATATATATAATGGAGAATAAATGAGAGGTATCCAACGATTGCTAATTTTTTAGCCATCATCTTTATTCTCATTGATTGTTTGGCTGGGTAGAAAATTAATAGATATTGGATCCCTGCCATATATATATATATATATAATTTCTTAATTTTTATTATTTATTTGTAGTCTTATGTTGACTACTAGTAAACCATTAATTCTTTTTTGATTATTGTTTTAATTAATTGATTAATTATTAATAATATTATTATTTTTTTAATTTAATTATTTTTTTAAGTTTGACTATTTATTATTTTTATTTATTTTTAAGTTTTTAGAATTAATTCTTTCGGATTTTTTAAGTTTTCCCTAAATATTGTTTTTATTTTAGAGTGTTGATTATTTACGTTTGACCCAAATATTTTTATTTAAATTTGACCATTTATTATTTTTATTTACTTTTAATTTTTTATAATTAATTGTTTTGATTATTTAAGTTTGACAAAAATATTATTTTTATTATATTATTATATTGATTTTATTGATTGCTTTATTGTTTTCATTATTTAGGTTTAACCTAAATATTATTTTTATTTGTATTTTTAGATATTCATTTCATTAAAAAAATTCTTTTGATTAAATATTTTCCTTAATTTGATATTAACAATTATTATTATTATTATTATCCAATTTTAAGGTCATGGCATTGGTGTATGAGACTCCCTTGTCTCACCTCTACGCAACGCTTTGACTGCTAATTCTATGAAGGCATACATACTCTACCCCACTATGGTTTTGAACCTATGACCTCTTAGAATGAAACACATGCTCTTAACTATTAGGCCCACTCAAGCTATTCTAACAATTATTTCTTTATATTAAAATATTATTTATTTAGTCAAATCTAACTCTTTCTTTAAATGAAAATATTATTTATTAATAATATTATTTATTTAGTCAAATCTAACTCTTTCTTTATATGAAAATATTATTTATTAATTATATTATTTATTTAGTCAAATCTAATCGTTATATTATAACAGCTAAAACAATTTCTCTTCATCTATTTAACTTGATGCCAAGATCTTGTTCTTCATCTTGTCCTGACGATGAACTATACTGGATGATTCAAAACACATCAACAAAACTATGATGATGTGGTTTTTACGAAAGTTTTCTTACTTTTCCTAATATGGATAACATACACCTAAATTCAAAAATTACATATTTTTTATTTTATTTTATTTTTTTCTGAATTTGTCTACTCCTATATTGATACAAAAATATTTTTACAAAGAGGCAGTGGCCTCGAGAAGTCTAGCCCAGAGATGTGGCATGCTCACATTACATAGCTGAACACTGACCAAAAAGACTTGCTGAAGACTGACCAGAAGAGCTTCTAGGACCATGACCATGACTAGTTCATAGAAATAGAATGCGCCAATAAAACTGAAGACTGACCAGAGGTAATTCAAAGACCAAAATAGGTTGATTGGGCCCCTACAAATAAACAGGGAAGTGCTGCCCAATTCAAAACTGAAATCTGACCCATTAAACAACTTTAACTGTAATTGAGACCCAAAGACACAGTCAGAAGAATGTCGCCCACGCAGGGGAAACCGGCAATTTAACTTTAGAAAAAAGGTCTGAGCATGAGAACTGTAGAGCATATAATGACTATAAAATAGGAGGGAATTGAGCACCTTCGAGCAACAGAGAATCAGAAACCATTGAACACAGACCTGATTAAGCTTCACGAGAGGTGGAAGGCAATTCTTCAACGATGCGACACCCATATTTGTATGGATCTTCATTCTCAGATGGATGGCCCTCTTTGCCTGAAGAACCGCCACCAGTAGGGACGCTCGGACCAGCTGGAATGTTCATGTCCTGGGTTGCAGTGCCACCAAGATCCTTACTCTGCTTGTTGTCAATCTGGGAAGTGCCATGGTTATCTTCGACCCTCGTCTCTAGAGTCACCCCTGGTGTCACAACAACCAGACCAGAAGTATACTCTCGAAGCTCAATGGTGACTGAAGCTATGAAGGAGAAATTACTAAGTGTACAGGGGAACTGAAAACGAGCAGTGTGAGATTGAGAATTATGAGAGCGCGCTGCTAAATTATGCTGCCCTCGACCCCGTCCACAACCACTCCTGGTAATGGGATAGTGGTCAGAGCAGAAGTCCGAGGAATAAGACGAGGAGTCCGAAGTAGAGGAGGAGGGCTGGCAGATAACTCACCCACGGGAACTTCTCCTCCTGAAGTGCATTCTCTGGCACAATCTAGGCTTAATGAAAAGAGTAGGAGGTGCTCAATAGGTAGCAGTACTGTGAAGGTAGGGGGGGACTGAAAGGGGCCTAGCTTCAGCTCGCAGAGGAGCACTGGGAAAGACTGAGGATGAGCGACAACTGAATTTACAGAATGGGCTTTGTGAAACCTGAAATCCCGACGATAAATCAACACAACATTCCAGAGCACAACCTTTCCCTGTGTTGGTCCAAGAGTGAGGCTTTGCGGCAACAAGGGAACAACACGAGCACAGGGGAGGAGCATGAATGAATTCTTGGTGGGGTGCCATGACAGATGAACTTGCAGGCTAGTGTGGAGGGACGAGCTGCATTAACACAACATTGAAGATGTTAGCAGAAGACTTAAAGACTGGCATCACGTGAGGCTGGATGGCGGTGGACTCACCAACCCACCAAGCCACCCACGTACAGAACGAAATGTTACACACCCGCATCGGGAAAAAATTACACATTATTTTAGAAATATGAACCAAATCTAATTGTTGAAACAATATTGCTTGTTTGTTTGTTTTTTCCTCTACCTTGCTTAACTCATTTATTGGATGAAAGAAAAAACAAATCACCTCACAATACAATAACATTGTTAATACATAATAAATATTTTGTCACAAACCTTTATAGATATCTGGGAAAATGTATTACAGAAACATAAAAAGCCACTACTCCAAGTCATTACCATCTTGTCTGTTATTTGTCAATCCAGCAATTCTCTAATAAGATTTATTGATTTATGAATGATCCAGTAGACAAGAATACAAACTTTTGGTACATATAGAAAGAATAGATACAAAGTACAAACTCATAGCAAAATAATGAATATAATTTTTTGTCTTGCGCAAAAAGAATGAAATAATGCAGAAAAGACCTCAATTCTCCATGAGTTGTCCAATGGAAAGGAAACCAGTGAAGCTTATGTCAATGGCCCTGGACATGAGTGGTGGAGTTGCCATTTTCCCACTTACAATCTCTTCAACCATTCTGGTACCCATCTTCTTTCTATCTTCCAATATCATTTGAAATTCTCTATCCCACTGCACTTCACTACTACTGATCACTTCCTCACTCTCCCTCTTCCTACTCCAATTATCCTGACCATTAATCTCCTCCTTTTTTAAACTAGACATATTATTACATGTATTACTATCTTCTACACCAACTTGGAGGGGGAAATTAAAGAGAGCCCTCATTAAAGAAAATTTTAGCATAAATGTGCCCATGAAATTTTCATGTAATTTCCATGTCATAATATGTAAACCAATCAAAATCTTTTAAATTTAAAAAGAGGTACATGTAAATATTTTGGAGGGAACAAAAGAAAAACTATTTTTTTTGAAATTGTATTTTTAGTTTATCTCTTTATAGGTTTATTTAAATTTCAAGTGTAGATGCTCTAAGTACCCATTGTGCATACTATTGAGAAGACCCACATTGATAAAAATTGAAGATACATTTAAAAAGATGTGTTGAAATATGTTTTTTTAATGTATCTTCATTTTTTATCAATGCGGGCCTTCTTAGAAGTATGCATAATGGGTACTTGTTGGATGCGTAATTCAATTTTTCATCCAATGAGAGTCTACACTTGAAATTTGAGTAAACCTATAATATGATAAGCCAAAAATACAATTAAAACAAGTACTTTTGTTCTTTTCCCTCCAAAATTCATAACTCTTATTTTATTAGTTTAACTATTATTTTATTATTTTTCTTTAGAAGGACACTTTTAAGATAACAATTCCTCTAATGAGATTCTCTCATATTATAAGCAGCACAGTGATATGTGAGCGTAGCCACCTCAGTAGTAGTGAAAGTGCCAAGCCAAATTCTAGCTCCCTACAACAATGTAATATGTGGCCTTTTCCATGACTTCCATACCAAACATGTACAAAGGGTGGGGTTGGAAGCATTTCGTTGCACACTCCAAGCATTGCCATAGAAATTAAAGAATAATGTATCTTCCCATCAAACATCGGTTGAGTGATGATGGTTATAGAAATTAAAAATTTATTTCCACAGTTTTTCAAATTCAAACTCAAAATTTAAATTCAAATGTGTACCATTAACTGCATACGTTGAGTATCTTGTATCGCGAATCCTAGCATTTCGATGCTCTGGTGGTGGTGGTGGCGATAAAGGCAGAGCCTCAGGCAGCATAAAATTCATCATCCTTATTGCGATGCCTATCCGCAGTGCCTCATCAGTATTCAGATGCAGGGCTATAGTCATCGACTAATATTCTGATCCCATATGCATCTAATCGTTGACAAGGAAAGGAAAGGTGTGTTAGTTGGTTGTATTAAATGTTGAATAGCCTTGTAAATATTGCTTGCCATTATGGAGGGTCACTCTATAGGCTCACCGTATGACCCTCATGGGTTCTCCTACGAGGGATTGTGTGGGGCGAAAAAGAACTTTAGTGACAGAATTGCTTGGAACTCGCAGCTTTTAGAGAATTTGGAAGGGGACCCTTGAAGGTCAAGACACAGCCACAACACTTTTCGTGGTGAAGAGAATCTCTACATTCTTGAGATGGGGAGAAAGGGAATTCATCTCAAAGATCAGTACTATAGGCTGACTTCAACACAGTAGCCTAGTGTAGCATGAAGGTTGGTGCCATGAGAGAAACGAGCTACAATCTGCCAAGTTTATGATGATTCTAGATACTAAATTGGTGCATGAAAATTTTATTGTAGGATAAGGGAGCTGAGACCAATTTGATTTGACATCTTGTTCCTACTTTGTGATATTACTAAGTTAGATTATATTTGAAATGACTTTTCATGTATAGATTTAAATATGACCTCTTTATCTTGGTGGATTTAAACCTATAACCTTTTAAATGAGGACAAATAGTTTTAACCATTAAACCTATAGCCAAAATTATATCTTCTCATATTGCTGGTACAACCTGAAAGGATACTTATCATTTCACCACATACAGAGATAATTTTTTTTTTTTTAAATTAACACCCCCCCACCTCCCACACACACACACACATATATATTAAATAGATTTCCCTCTTCTTTCTTAATCCAAGGAAAAGATACATAGTACTATAGAATTTTCTCTACAAATTAGCTAGCTCACTGATATCATGTAGAAATTGCACCTGCAAATCAAACTGATATATGCAATGTACTAAAGCATAATACTAGATCTACGTCTACCATAAACTTTGCAGAAGCTTAATTGAACATGAGCAACATCAAGAATGAACACATATAACTAATAAGAAGGAATCAATCACACATAACATAGAATATATCACTAAGGAAGGCACCAACATAAAACCCCAACACTGTATTATCAATCAAGTGGAGATCCTCAACAACATACAAAAAGAATCAGCTCAATATCTATCCTACTCTCTCTGTAATTACAAGATGAAAATCATGGACAACCTAGGCCTCATTATATAGGCTGTAAGTTGGCCTGATCATACCTGTTGTCACCTCAAGTCCAACTGCATAGTCATAGAAGAAAATAGATTCCTTCCAAATGCAAGGAATACTTACTAGAAATATCCAAGCATCTGATAGTACATTGTCCCTCATTTGATCTCAATTGGGTCTCTGTCTGAACTGTCATGCATCAGTTATTCATGAGAGAATACTCAGTTACCTGAAAATAATAGTTGTCACATGCATGCAAGCATCAACAAACTACATCTCATTAATTTAACAGCTTGTTAAATTAATCTAACTGACTTGACTAAGTTAAACTAAGCCAACTGATCCTCTCAATATAGAACTGAAACTTATCTCCTTTAATCAAGGGATAAATTCCTAAATCAAGAGAGAAAATAATTGCATGATCTCACAAATACTTCAAGTTTAATTTTCCATAACTAATTAACTCATGGAGATTAATTAATTAATATTTTAAATTTTTGTTAAGACCAAATTCGTTTTTACTTCCTATAGTTAGACGAGGGACTGCTAAAAAAAGGAATGGACCCAGAAATGCTATTTTTAGAAGATTCTATTTTTAGCAGTTTCACCTCTCACTCAATGTGGCCAAAATGCTCATTGGCCAAACTACTATTTTTAGACATGCTATTTTTAGCAGATCTATTTTTAGCACTTTCTAAATTTAGCATTTCTTGTTGTGCATTTTTCAACACTCCCTCTACAAGAAAATCTTCCTCTTGAACCCGATCATGTACCTCTGGAATGTTCTACATGCAACACATCTACCAAGTGTGGTTGCTCCAGCAACTCTCGGAACAAAAAAAAACTCCCAACTGACCTCTCTGTTGGGCTAGAAACATACTCTGATGCTGAAGCTCTACCTACTACTGAAAAGTGCTCCCTCTCTGGCCTCTGCGCTACTACAACATCTCCATGCATCTCACACCGTTGCACCCTTCTTTGTGCTACCCTGCACTGTGCATCACACTTGTGCCTCTCGCATTGCTGCACCGGGCATGCTGCTGCGCTGTCCTGTGATTCCTTGCACTGTAGCCCTCTCTGCCACTCCATCCACATTTGTCTCTACCCAATCAGTCAGTTCCTGCTACTCCACATCAAGGCTCTCGTAGCAATGTCTCATCCAAGAAGTTGGGAACCTCAAGGATCTTGCCCCACCTCCTTGGGACAATCACTCCACATCGCCCCACCTCCTACCTATAGGTATGGATGCATGTGATCCCTCTACCCACCTGGCTCGAAGCTTCCCCCTACTGGAGGTCTCTGCATGAGTAGATGTCTCTACTTGATCTCCTCTCAGATTCTCCTATTGTGGCTACTCCACAACCTCCTGAAGCTGCTTCACCAATTGTGGCTCCTCCACAATTGTCTGAGACTTCTTCTGGCGCTGCATGTTAAGAGGTAATTTAATTTCCCTCTCAACCACCAAGTATCTAACCTTTGCCTTGCTCCTCAACGCTTTGCTTGCATCTTGTACCTCAAGTGCATACAGGTTCTTGGCTAGCACATCAATCTGTTTCATATTTCCCGTCGTCACAAATTTTTTTGGAAAAAGAGATGATTTTAAATCAGCAATATCTCCCTCCTCCAAACTCTGATTCAACCGATTTTTTTTTATTATTATTTTGGGTATTTTTCCACAAGCAATCCAAATCTGCTATTTGTTTATGAAAAATTTGTACAAAAATTTTCACATCTTCTCAGCAAACTCTCAGTCCAAAACTCAAAACTTTGAAATCTCCTCTTTTCTTGTATATTTTTCTTCCTTGATCACCTATGCTTTGGTACCATGTAGAATTTTCTCTAAGAGTCAGCTAGCTCATTGATATCATGTAGACATTTCACCTGCAGATCAAACTGATATATGTAATGTACTAAAGCATAATATTAGATCTACATCTACCATAAACTTTGCGGAAGCTTAATTGAACATGAGAAACATAAATCATGAATACATATAACTGATAAGAAGGAATCAATCACACTTAAAATAGAATATATCACTAGGGAAAGCACCAGCATAAAACCCCAACACTGTCTTATCAATCAAGTGGAGATCCTCAACAACATACAAAAAGAATTAGCTCAATAGCTGTCCTATTCTCTTTGTAATCAGAAGATGAAAATCGTGGACTACCTAGGCCTCATTATATAGGTTGTAAGTTGGCCTGATCATACCTGTTGCCACCTTAGGTCCAACTACGTAGCCATAGAAGAAAATAGATTCCTTCCTCATGCAAGGAATACTTACTAGAAATATCCAAGCATCTAATAGTAAACTGTCCCTCATCTGATCTCAACTGGGTCTTTGTCTAAAATGCCATGCATCAGTTATTCATGAGAGAATACTCAGTTATCTGAAAATAATAGTTGTCACATGCATGCAAGCATCAACAAACTATATCTCATTAATTTAACAACTTGTTAAATTAATCTAACTGGACTTGACTTAGTTAAAGTAAGTCAACTGATCCTCTCAATATAGAACTGAACCTTATCTCCTTTAATCAAGGGATAAATTCTTAAATCAAGAGAGAAAATAATTGCATGATCTCACAAAGACTTCAAGTTTAATTTTCCATAACTAATTAACTCATGGAGTTTAATTAATTATTATTTTAAATTGCAGTTAAGACCAAATTCGTTTTTGCTTCCTATAGTTAGACCAGGGACAGCTAAAAAAAGGAAGGGACCCAGAAATGTTATTTTTAGAAGATTCTATTTTTAGCAGTTTCACCTCTCACCCAATGTGGCCAAAATTCTCATTGGCCAAACTGCAATTTTTAGACATGCTATTTTTAGCAGATCTATTTTTAGCACTTTCTAAATTTATCATTTCTTGTTGCACATTTTTCAACACTCCCTCTCAACAAGAAAGGCTTCCTCTCGAACCCGATCCTGTACCTCTGGAATGTTCTACATGCAACACATCTACCAAGTGTGGTTGCTCCAGCAACTCTTGGAACAAAAAAAAACTCCCAGCTGACCTCTCTGTTGGGCTAGAAACATACTCTGATGTTGAAGCTCTACATACTGCTGACAAGTGCTCCCTCTCTGACCTCTGCGCTACTGCAACATCTCCATGCATCTTGCACTGTTGCACCCCCATCTATGCTACCCTGCACTGTGCAACACACTTGTGCCCCTCGCATTGCTGCAGCCTGCATGCTCTGTGCTGTCTTGGGATTCCCTGCACTGCAGCTCTCTCTACCGCTCCATCCACATCTATCTCTACCCAATCAGTCAGTTACTGCTACTCTACATCGGGGCTCCCGTAGCAAGGTCTCATCTAAGAGGTTCGGAACCTCAAAGATCCCACCCCTCCTCCTTGGGATGATCACTCCACATCGCCCCGCCTCCTACTTGGAGGTATGGCTACATGTGATCCCTATGCCCACCTGGCTCGAAGCTCCCCCCTACTGGAGGTCTCTGCATGAGTAGATGTCTCTACTCGGTCTCCTCTCAGATTCTCCTGTTGTGGCTGCTCCACAACCTCCTGAAGCTGCTTCACCAATTGTGGCTCCTCCACAATTGTCTGAGACTTCTTTTGGCGCTGCATGTTGGGAGGTAATTTACTCTCCCTCTCAACCACCAAGTATGTAACCTTTGCCTTCCTCCTCAAGGCTTTGCATGCATCTTGTACCTCAAGTGCATACAGATTCTTGGCTAGCATACCAATCTGTCTCATATTTCCTGCCGTCACATTTTTTTTTGGAAAAAGAGCTGATTTTAAATCAGCGATATCTCCCTCCTTCGAACTCTGATTCAGCCAATTTTTATTTATTTATTTATTTATTTTTTGGGTATTTTTCCGCAAGGAATCTAAATCTGCTATTTTTTTATGAAAATTTTGTACAAATTTTTTTATGTCTTCTCAGCAAACTCTCGGTCCAAATCTCAAAACTTTCAAATATCCTCTTCTTGTATATTGTTCTTCCTTGATCACCTGTGATCCGATACCATGTAGAATTTTCTCTACAAATCAGCTACCTCACTGATATCATGTAGAAATTTCACCAGCAGATCAACTAATATATGCAATGTACTAAAGCATAATACTAGATCTACATCTACCATAAACTTTGCGGAAGCTTAACTGAACATGAGCAACAACAAGCATGAGCACATATAACTGATAAGAAGGAATCAATCACACTTAACACAGAATATATCACTAGGGAAAGCACCAGCATAAAGCCCCAACACTGTATTATCAATCAAGTGGAGATCCTCAACAACATACAAAAAGAATCAACTCAATAGCTATCCTACTCTCTCTGTAATCAGAAGATGAAAATTGTGGACTACCTAGGCTTATTTATATAGGCTGTAAGTTGGCCTAATCATACCTGCTGTCATCTCATGTCCAACTATGTAGTCGTAGAAGAAAATAGATTCCTTCCTCATGCAAGGAATACTTACTAGAAATATCCAAGCATCTGATAGTACACTGTCCCTCATCTGATCTCAACTGGGTCTCTGTCTGAACTACCATGCATCAATTATTCGTGAGAGAATACTTAGTTATCTAAAAATAATAGTTGTCACATGCATGCAAGCATCAACAAACTATATCTCATTAATTTAACAACTTGTTAAATTAATCTAACTGGACTTGACTAAGTTAAACTAAGTCATCTGATCCTCTCAATATAGAACTGAACTTTATCTCCTTTAATCAAGGGATAAATTCCTAAATCAAGAGAGAAAATAATTGCACGATCTCACAAAGACTTCAAGTTTAATTTTCCATAACTAATTAACTCATGGAGATTAATTAATTAATATTTTAAATTGCTGTTAAGACCAAATTCGTTTTTACTTCCTATAGTTAGACTAGGGACTGCTAAAAAAAGGAAGGGACCCAGAAATGCTATTTTTAGAAGATTTTATTTTTAGCAGTTTCACCTCTCACCCAAGGTGGCCAAAATGCTCATTGGCCAAACTGCTATTTTTAGATATGCTATTTTTAGCAAATCTATTTTTAGCACATTCTAAATTTTAACATTTCTTATTGCACATTTTTCAACAAGTACAACATATTTCAAAACAATCCACATATTTTAAGATAATCATACAAAATCATGTCAATAAGACTTAAACCAAGACTAAACATGTCTTAATAAAGATGTCAAATATAATATCTTGTTAAGGAGTCTCTTCCCTACCTCGCAGTTTATATATAAATGTAAGGGATTGATATTTGATTCTAAAGCTCAAGTGTTTCACCCAAAATGCTATGTGTTGGTACAAGAACATGCGTGCATCTTCATGAAAATTCTGGCAAAGGAAAGCCCGAAAGGATTGGGACCATGGTCGACTCCTCACATGCTCCCTTTGTCCCATTCGACCACCTTATTTGCTAAAAAAAGTGAAAGATTTAACTCTGTATATGAAACTAGACTTTGTCCAGAGGTAAGTGACGATCTATTGACACTTGAAATTATGGATTTATCCTGGTTAATTTCCTTTATCACTGTAACTGAATTTTTGTTGCTTCTTTGGAAAACTTTGGTGAAATGATTCCCTCTACTATTCAAATTTCCACTTTTAGTTAATAGATGGATAGAGGAGGAAATCACAAAATAAGACACTCAAGTATGAATTTTTGTTTAGTAAATTCCTTCATTCAAAATTTCAAAGCTTTCACAATTATAAACATTGAAAACCACTAAGAATAGATGTGTTAATCTTAGCTCACACATTCTTGACTAACACTTGCTAAATTTAAGCTTTCTACAAATCGCTCGAGCTAATTGCTAACTTACCTAGATGAATTAATTAACAAGATAGATTATTCTCTAACACTCCCCCTTAATTTTGATCAATAATGCTTGTTAGTCTAAGTCTTAGCTAGGCTTAAAATACTTGAGATAGTTTTTTCTTCCTTCCGCTCTAAGCTTTATGCTCTACTTGTCTTTTCTTGTTTTGTAGCTTTAGTGTTACTTTGGTTGTCTCGCCTTGTTTTTTTAGTTATTTATTTCGTTTCTGCGTCTACTTGTACCTCAGGTGCTGCTAATTGAACTTTTCTGTTAATTCTTGTAGGACAAAAAAAAATCATGTGCTTTGTTTCACCTACTCTTCACTAGTGCAATAATTTCAACATCATTGATGGTTGTCTTTATCTTTCTTGTTTCATATTCTAATGTAGTTATGGTGGTTTTTTCATAACCAATTTCATCTTCATTACAATTAGGCATTACAATCTACTTTTAAAGAAAAATGACTTAGTTTCATAAGCAATCTCAACATTCACTAATAGGTTCTTCTCACCTGTTGTTGTTGTTATAAAGTTGGTTTCAATTTTATCCTAAACACTTGTATTTGTACACTAAGATTCACTTCTGTTACCATGTTCATGCACCACATGTTGTATAGAATCACTATTTTCTTTTACAATTACTTCAACTAGATTTACTTACAACAAATTTATTATCCGTGTTTTTATTAAGTCTTTAGCTTCAACAAGCCTTTCCATAATGTCTTCAATTATACAATATGAAAATATTGAGTTTCTTCAATTATAATCAGGTTTCAATAGCAATTGTAATGTTGTGTGGCTCAACTTGATGTGATATTAGCCATAAGTTGATCCCTATGATCTTCTGTCATGGTCTTATAAGCTACTTGATTTGGGGGTTCTTCAAACCCATCCAATACAATATCCCATAACTCATCCATTTATAATATGCTTCATATTTCAATAATCCAAAACTCATAATCTTTGCCAAAAACAAAAAATATATACAAAATAAAAATCAAAATAAAAATCAAAAAATAGAAATCACCTTGCAAATACAATTAAAAAAAAAAAAATCAATCTTTTAAAAAAAATTTTCTCATTTTTTTCATTTTTTTCTTTCCTCCCAACATTGTTTCTTTTCTTTATTTTTTATATATTTTCTTACCGTTTTTTATTATTTTAACTTTTCCTTTTTAATCAATATATCATTTTTCTTCTTATCCTTTTTTTTCAAACATTATTTCCTTTCTTTATTTCTTATATATTTTCTTACCGTTTTTTATTGTTTTAAATTCTCTTTCTTAATCGACTTGTTTGTATGATAATAATTAATATAACACTTCAAAAATGTCTTTCCACAACTAAATAAAAATTACTCCAAGCGAATTGTTTTGAAGCAACATGATCACACATATGTCATGCGTTGACTATTTTTAATAAAACCCTTTAAAGTCTACCACGTGCACCTTGCTTTCAGCCAAAAGGCTGAGTTTAGTATTCGCTCAGCCGTAGGTCCAGGCTTACAAACATGTCCTTTACTAAAACTATCTATTGTCTGGTCCTTTGCTTCTATATGTTGTGTGTGTTCAAACGAGCTCAGCTACCGTTGCCCGTATGGCTGAGAAAATCACGGCAATGAGGGCTATGGTGAATATGGCGGCGGATGTGCAGGCTCGCAATTCCACAATGGTGACGGCAGTATGGCTGCGGCCCTTTTAATAAGAAAGATCATTAGCTAATTAATAGGACAGAGTATTCGCTAACATCGGTAAGAACGCTATGGAAGAAATATCATTATCATAGCCCTCCTCCAACGAAATTCTATAGGTTAAGACAAAGTCTCCCTTGGCTCTAGCCATGCTTGTTTGTTTGAATTTGTGGCGCTTTCATTTTCTGTGCTTTAATTGATGGCCATGAATGTCGCTCGTCATTGGTAACAAATAACCAGTCTCTCTGCTCGACTGTTGTTTCATTATTTGGTGTAATTATCATGTTGGGTTCAAAGGAGGAGCTCTGTGCTGTGGCTCTTCTGTTTCCAATTCTGGCTGTGTCCGTTGCACAGTCCCATGGAAATGCTACCTCAGGTTTCTCTTTCCCATCATTCTGCAACGACAACAGCAATCGGTTGACATACATGGGAAATGCTTCGTATAATTCTTCAAGCGGTTACATCGATCTCACTGCATCGCCGAACACTACATCCGGTGCTTCCCATGAGTATTCTGCCATGTATAACAGCATCGGAAGGGTTATTTACCGTGAACCCATCACGCTCTGGCCGGCCACATTTACTACCACCTTCACCATATTGGTTAAAAGCGTCACCCTCCCTGATGGGCTGACGAATTTCAATGGCTACGGTCTGGCCTTCATCATTGTTCCCACCAACGGATCCTTTCTCCCAGACAGCTACGGGGAATCTCTGGGCTTGTTCGATCTGTTGGATATTTTTTGAAGGGGAAAAATACCAAAATTACCTTCAGCCAAAACTCTGTTTTCACCTGAGAAATTACTGTGCTGGGTTTACTGCAGTAAAACCCATTTTTACATTTGCTGGTGTAAAACTATTTTTACACATACTGCTGTAAAAATATTTTACACATACAGTAATCTTTACATTACATTCACAATCTCAACAAATACATGAGCGCTCTTTTCATTTGCATTTCAATGCAAATCCAACCTATAAAAAAACTTACTTAAAAAACATGCGCTTCACTTCGTTTCTTTTCTCCATGCACTACTGTGCATTTTCTTCTTTCACACTACACGCTCTTCATTACAATGAGCAACTGATTTTTATGCACTGCTGTGCATACATTTTCACTCTCACACAATACAATGTCAACTCAAAAAAAATGCATGAGCTCCACCATTTTTCTTTATGCACTACTGTGCATTCGCTGCTCCTCTGGTTTTTAATGGGCAACACATAAAAAAAATCGCACTCACATCGTGCGCAGCAACCATGCCCATAAAACTTCCTTTTGCTTGCAGGCACACACAACCAATGAAGACTGCAGCACCATACTCTAAAAACTCCACACCGTATACTTTTATGACAACGTATATATATAAAAATATATAAAACATATAAAAAACATAAATACGTATGTGCCCATACCCAAATTAAAGGGCCTCCAACAAAAACACTACGACCAACCATTAATGACATTAACTCTTCCATTCTCGGCGGTCAACCAATAGTCTTCCACTCCACGGAACATTAATTCGCTACAGGCCCGTATGCAGCTTACGCGATCGACGGCGGAGGACGGAGAACCCCATCGGACGGCTGGAGTGGATATCGGAGGGCAGTTTGCAGCAGGACTTTAACCCCCGAGAAAATGACGTTGCGTTACGTCAGGGCAATGACACGTGGCGGCTCCAAATTTTCTCGGAGCTCCTTGCCGGTTTATTCCTTCGTTGGAAAGCTGGCCCGAGAGAATCCGGTGCCGAATTCCGGTCAATCCACCGCGCTGCTGAGTAGGCATCCGGCGCTGCTCTGGTTTTTGGGTGCGTAGTTGAAATTAGATTTCAACACTCCCCTTTAATTTCAACTGCTGGGCATTCAAACATACCCAGACACTTCCTCTCATAGAGGAATTCACCAACTGCTGTTACAAAGACATCTTCCTCACATAGAGGGGTTCACCAATCTTCCTCGCATAGAGGGATTCACCAACTGCTTCTGATGCAGTTCCACAAACAAACAAAGTTGTCTTCCTCTTAATAGAGGGATTAACCTGAAACTGTGCTTAAGAGCACCTTCCTCATGACAGAGGGATTCACCATGTGACTGTGCTTAAGAGCACCTTCCTCATGACAGAGGGATTCACCAAACAGACACTGCTTTACATGCAGTTTCAAAATCAAACAATCATTGCACTGCTGTGTGTGCAAACTCATTACATTGTTCTTTTATGCTGCTGCATATTCTCTGCTGCACTGTTGTGCCATCTTCTTTGCTGCGTCTACCCCACACTGCTGTGTCTACACTTGCCCTGCTTGTGCACTTTTCAAAGACAAAATACTCTGTCTTTTCTGGAACAATTACACTGTCCCAACTTACAAATTTACACTGCTGTGTGTAAACATTTCTTACACTCACTGCTGTTGCATATATTGCATTTCAATTCAATGAACAACAAATTCATTACATTTACCTTTACTGCTGTAAGGAAAATTTCTTTTGCATGTGCTGCTGTTCAAAACTTCTTGCTGCTGCATTTTTTTTTTATTTGCATTGCTGTGTGCTTCTCCTTCTTGCCATCATGCTGCTGTCCATAACTTCTTGCTGCTGCATTTTTCATATTCACTGTTGTCCATACCCATAACCATAGACTGTCATCCCTGGGTTTTTTATTTGCTGCTGCGTTGCCTCTGCAATTTGCACTGTCGCTGCCTTTTGTTTCATCATATTGCTGTGTGCCCATACACTAACTCTTGTTAACACGGGCTGCTGCCTTTTCTTTTTACATCCTTGCTTCACACAATCTTCATCTTCATTTTTTTATTTTCATAATGCACTGCTGTACAATTCCTTTCGATTTTCTGCTGCCACACACATTCTCATTCACCCATGTGCATTAAAAATCTGCTGTCCATGTTTTTCTTTATGCATTTCTTTGCATGCTGCATTGCATAAAAAAAATTAAACTGCTATTCATTCTAATCCATGTGCTCAAAAAAAATTTCAAACTGCTGTCCTATGCTCTATCTTCCCACTGCTGTGAGGGTCTCCATACTTTGCATTTTCCTCTTATCTTGCTGCTGCTCTTTACATTTCAGCGCTACCATCTTTTCTTCTTTATGCATTTCTGTGCATATTGCATAAAAACAAAACAAAAACATTGCTGATTTCATCACTGCTGCATATTACCTTTCAGAGGGATTAACAAAGATTTCATTTGCAACTACTGTGCTGCAATACATCCTCTATCAACAAATGACTGTTAATACAGTTCAGCAAACAAAACAAAAAAAAATCAAGCTCCCCTTTAGTGTATGCTTGTCTTCTTTTGGAAGACTCTTCTCAAAACAAATTTAGATCCACTGGGGAGTTCAAGGGGTTTTCAGGTTGCATTTCCTTCCTTCTCCATACTTGTGTAACTTTCTTCTTTTGCATGGGTCTAGCTTGTGTAAAAGCCCATGTCAAGTTACATTCACGTGCCATATGCCCAATGTTATGACACTTGAAACATTCAACATTTTTCATGAATGACATTTCATGATTTCTTCTAAAATTGTTCTTGGAGATTGTCGGGGACCACAACAATCTATCTCCATGAAATGCTCTACAGTCTTTTGCCATATGACCAAAGTTTGAGCAAACATAACAATAACCATAAAATGAACTTTGGTACCTGGGAGATGGAGGTTTTCTTGATGTACTTCTGAATCCTTGCTGCCTTGAGATCCTTTGATGATCACCATTGCCTCTTGCCTCTTTGACATCAGCTACACTTTTTCTTGGAGCTGGTTTTCTACTTGGAGCAGGATCTCTTCTATTGCTGCCTTCATTTTTCTCCTTGCCTTCGCTGGAACTAGGAGCATCACCATCTCTTTCTGGCTTCTTCACATCTCCTTTGTTTAAAGCATCCTCATCCTTGTTTGAGGATTCACCTACATACCCAAGTCCTGATTTATCAAATGGAGATCTATGATAGCTAAGCATGTCATCCAATGCTTGAGAGCTCTTCATTATCTTGTTCATCCCTTCAACCTTCTTCCTGAGGAGGACAATCTCTTCTTCCAACTTTTCACATACATTATTTTTCTTTGATAGTTGTCCCTCAGTTTCTTCTTTGCTACGAGTAGCTTCAGCTGCTACGAATTTAAGGGAGATAATATCAGTCTTCATTTTGGAGATTTCTTCATCTTTTGCATGACTGCTCTTCATTTTCTTTTCAGCTCCTTGTGCCTGCTTCCTGGCTTCTTGTAGTTCGGACTTAAGGGAGGAGACCTCTACCTTGTACTGTCCAATCTCTTCTACAAGCTTATTCACTCTCTTGTGCCTTTGTTCAAGTTGACTTGTCAAGGCATCTGTCTGCTTCTTTGCTTCATTCAGCTGATTTGTCATGGATATGACTTCTTCATGATGTTTCCTCTTGCATTGGTCAAGCTCATTCTTAAGCTTGGTAAGCTCTTCATCCCTTTCTTTTACTTGAAGCTTGATGAGGTCAAGCTTTTCACTTTCAGCTTCTATGATGGGTTCTTCTTGACTCATTGTCATGGTCAGTGCTCCCTTTGCTTGAAGGTCATGCAGTCTGTCCCATATCTCCTTTGCTGATGTATATTTTCCTAGATTCCTCTTCACAGAATCAGGGAGTCCATCCAAGATTAGTTTTGTTGCTTGTGCATCATACTCCATGGATTCTTTATCCATCTTGCTGTCATCAATCACTGACTCCCAGACTTCAATCCCCTCAGACATTAGGAAAGCCCTCATCATTATTTCCCATACATCAAAGTTTCCATCAAACTTTGGGGTTTCAAATAGAATGTATTCTAATGGATTGCCTTCTATTTTAGTAGAGGAGGGAGACACATTTTTAACAGCCCTGGAGGCTTTCTTCTTTGACCTTGCCATTCTTATCTAGGCTTTAAATACTTGACTGTGTTTTCTTTTAAATCACTGACTGTTTCTTCAACAGTAACACAGAGGAAAGCTTTGAGAAATACCTTAACTCTTTTGGCTGAGTCTTCACACTGCTGGAGAAGTTTGACTGCTGCAACCACTCCTTCCTTCAGCTTCTTTGAGTCTTCAAAGAGCCTGGACTAGCTCTGATACCACTGTTGGATATTTTTTGAAGGGGAAAAATACCAAAATTACCTTCAGCCAAAACTCTGTTTTCACCTGAGAAATTACTGTGCTGGGTTTACTGCAGTAAAACCCATTTTTACATTTGCTGGTGTAAAACTATTTTTACACATACTGCTGTAAAAATATTTTACACATACAGTAATCTTTACATTACATTCACAATCTCAACAAATACATGAGCGCTCTTTTCATTTGCATTTCAATGCAAATCCAACCTATAAAAAAACTTACTTAAAAAACATGCGCTTCACTTCGTTTCTTTTCTCCATGCACTACTGTGCATTTTCTTCTTTCACACTACACGCTCTTCATTACAATGAGCAACTGATTTTTATGCACTGCTGTGCATACATTTTCACTCTCACACAATACAATGTCAACTCAAAAAAAATGCATGAGCTCCACCATTTTTCTTTATGCACTACTGTGCATTCGCTGCTCCTCTGGTTTTTAATGGGCAACACATAAAAAAAATCGCACTCACATCGTGCGCAGCAACCATGCCCATAAAACTTCCTTTTGCTTGCAGGCACACACAACCAATGAAGACTGCAGCACCATACTCTAAAAACTCCACACCGTATACTTTTATGACAACGTATATATATAAAAATATATAAAACATATAAAAAACATAAATACGTATGTGCCCATACCCAAATTAAAGGGCCTCCAACAAAACACTACGACCAACCATTAATGACATTAACTCTTCCATTCTCGGCGGTCAACCAATAGTCTTCCACTCCACGGAACATTAATTCGCTACAGGCCCGTATGCAGCTTACGCGATCGACGGCGGAGGACGGAGAACCCCATCGGACGGCTGGAGTGGATATCGGAGGGCAGTTTGCAGCAGGACTTTAACCCCCGAGAAAATGACGTTGCGTTACGTCAGGGCAATGACACGTGGCGGCTCCAAATTTTCTCGGAGCTCCTTGCCGGTTTATTCCTTCGTCGGAAAGCTGGCCCGAGAGAATCCGGTGCCGAATTCCGGTCAATCCACCGCGCTGCTGAGTAGGCATCCGGCGCTGCTCTGGTTTTTGGGTGCGTAGTTGAAATTAGATTTCAACACGATCCATCCACCGATGGAAACACAAGGAATCAGCTAGCCATCGAATTCGACACCATCAAGAACGAAGGAGATCCCAACGACAACCATGTCGGCATAGACACCACCGGCATAATATCCAACGCGACCGCCGATCTCGGTCTAAACGGCATTTACATCAAAGGGGCGGCCGATAAGGGTTCGAGTGCATTATGATGGCTGGAGCAAAACCCTACAAATATATGCCGCCTATGCAGATCGACCAATTCCGTACTCGATCATATTGAACCACAAAATCGAGCTATCAAGCACGGTTCCGCGATCAGCGTACCTGGGATTCTCGGCTGCAACGGGGAATTCTTTCGAGATTCAGCGTATTTTGGACTGGAATTTCAGTTCCGTTAGCCTGCCCGAATCGTCTTTGAATATGCACCCAGAACAGACCTCGAAGCAAGATTCGATGAGCAGGGGACTGAAGGTCAGCCTCCTTGTCGGTTCTATAACCGTCGGGCTCGTGCTGTCAGGATTGTCAGCATGGTTCGTCGCTAGAACTACGAAGAGGAGAAGAGGTACCGGACCGATCTCAGACCAGGGGCTAAGCGGAAATCTAGCGATTATGCAGGGTCACTCTGCAGGCTCACCATATGGCCCTCATGGGTTCTCCTACGAACGATTGTGTGGGGCGACAAAGAACTTTAGCGAGACGGAACTGCTCGGAACCGGCGGCTTTGGGAGCGTTTACAAGGGAACTCTTGAAGGTCGAGACGGAGCCACGGCACTTGTCGCGGTGAAGAGAATCTCCGCAGTGTCGAGACAGGGAGAAAGGGAATTCATGTCGGAGATCAGTACCATAGGTCGACTTCGCCACAGGAACCTGGTGCAGCTCCAGGGCTGGTGCCAAGATAGCGACGAGCTGCTGCTCGTCTATGACTATATGCCAAACGGGAGCCTCGACAAGCTCCTCTTCGCACAGCCAGGGGACAAACATCCGAATCAGGCCCCCTGACATGGGCCCGTAGGCACCGAATCTTATGTGGCTTGGCTTCAGCTTTGTCGTATCTTCACGAAGAATGGGAGCAGAGGATCGTTCACCGGGACGTTAAGCCCAGCAACGTTATGCTAGATGGGGAATTCAATGCCCGTCTGGGTGACTTCGGACTCGCGCGACTCATTGAACATGACGAGACATCTCCTGCTGTCACCACCAAGATGGCAGGGACGCCTGGCTACTGGGCGCCCGAGTGTGGTTACACAGGAAGGGCCACTGCAGAATCCGATGTTTACAGTTTCGGGGTCGTTGTGTTGGAGGTGGCCAGTGGCAGGCCGGTTGTGGAGAGAAATCCGCCATTATCAGAGGAAAATTTGGTGGACTGGATCTGGGATCTTTATGGGCTGGGAAGAGTTATGGAGGCTGCGGATCCAAGATTGGGTGGAGATTTTGAGGAAGAGCAGATGAAACGAGCATTGATTTTGGGACTTTCTTGCTCACATCCGGATCCACAGCTGCGTCCTACAATCAGAGAAGCGTTGCAAGTTCTCATAAATCCCAGTGAACAGTTAATGATGCTTCCTTCTTCAAGGCCATTGGCTATTTATGTTGTTTTGCCACCCATAGCATCCTTTCATTCTCCTTCCGGTACTTCCTGTTCGAATGATGTATGCCACGCTAAGTCAGCTTGTAGCAGTACTGGAATAGCGTCAGTACAGACTACACCTTAAAATATGGTAAAGAGATATGAAACCCATAATAGATGTATGATAATGACCTGAGTTTCACAGAGCATCTATCCTATGGCATCATATGACAGGGAAGAGATGAGCTTTATGCTATTTTTGCAGTTTTCTGTAAGGAGGACATGAACGCTCAAATCTTGGCTAGTTTTGGTGCAGTGCTGTTCATGGTTCTAAATAGGCAAATACGTAGCGGTCAATAATTTTAACTGCAAAAAGCAAAATATTTGGCTCCGAAAGAACGTGGAAGCTTAAATTTTTTCCTAATGTATTTATATACAGTGTAAAAGGCAAAAAAAAAAAAGTGGAAAATTTATTTCCAGATCCATTAAACCTCAAAGCTGTTTTGCCTCACTTTGAGTGTACAGAAATATTATTTCCAGTTCCATGAACCCTCAATTTCTCTACGCATAAGCTTCATTTCAAGATCCATTAAGCTCGTGAGAGATTTTATATTTAATACCTTTCCATTGAGGATTTTTATGTTGTACAGTTCGATTGTGTATACTACAAATTTTGCAGTTATATATTAACATCGTAATTATTTGCCCAAATTTTGATCTCCCAAGTTGAATCGTCGCTGTCCGGACCGTATGCGTAGAAACTCCATTTCCAGATCGATTAATGCTTTTAGAGCTCTTCATACCCTTTAACTTTGTGATGTTTCCATTTCCCGACTGTTTAAGCCTTTTCAGACATCTTCAAACCCTTTAAACTTTGTGAGATTTCCATTTCGGATCGATTCTTCATATCATGGTGAGGTTTATGCTTGTTTTAATATCTAATACATTTTCTAGATGTGCTCGTTTACAGATTTTTTATCTTCGACTTTAAAATGGTATCATCAGTGTAGGTCTGGAATGGAATATGCTTATTAGAATTAGATGATAACTATTTTCATCCACTAAATTTATCATTATATGTGTATGGCTTTACTAGAGAATGAGGAAATTTTTCACCCTTCAAATCTTTGAAGTTAAAAGGAAGAGGGGAAAGTACTTTTGTATGGGAGGATTCCACACCTCTTCTTGGAGGAAGACTTAGTATCGTAAGTGAAGGTCTGAAATACATATAGGGAGAAATCTAGCATATTAGATTACTAAGGAAATATAAACTATACAAGAGGGACAAAGTTAATGGTTTGATCCCTCATTCTCTTAGCTTATACCTTTTGGGAACTTAAAACCTCAAAACTCAAAAGGTGTGACTTAAAATAAGACTCAAAATATATGTTTAATCAAATTCAATGTTTTTTTACATGATGCTTTCTGACGGATTTGAAAAATGTGATGCAACAACATCATCCTTGGGTAACACATTTTGATTTAGAACCCAAGGGGGTCTTGAATTTTCCAAATGGGAAACAATTTCCACTAATTGCAAATTTGTATAAATAAGAACTAATGGCTTTTTAAGATATGTACATGTGTCATGATTGATGAATCTAGGTCTTATAGGTGTTAGGTAGTTTTGATTAGTTGAAGGTTGTTTTGGTGAGCTATTTTTTGGGACAATCAGACCTTTGTTAATGTATTCAACACCTACTGAGTTGTTAGGTAGTTTCCTATAATTGGATAAATGACCAAATAGTTTCTATTATGTTATCAAATATTTTAGACAGCCTTTATCTTTATATATATGTAGCAAAGTTACTCTAGAGAGAGCTCTTTAGGATAAAGTAGTCGAGGAGAGAGACCACTCTAAAATTCCTCTGTAATCATTTTTTTACATAGAATTTGACATTTTCTGGTTGTTTTTTTCCCTGTAAGACTTGATGTTTCCTTCAGTTTTGTTCCCCTATCAGAATTCATGTGTTGAGGCTTTATCAGAGAGGTGTAGGTGGAAATGAATCACGAGCAAGGGTTCATTGAGAAAATTTTAACAGAGCCTTAGTGATATTGGGTGTTGATCCCATTGCAAAAATTAATAGAATATAAGGTCTCATACGTCCAACTCCCACTAGGCATCAAAGTGAAGGGGTGCATGTCTCTATTTGTTTACTATCGTTAAATGTATCCATTCTCAATTGCATTCATTCCCAAAAACCAAATCCATTACTCCTTATACTCTTACAATTTCAAGATCCAAGGTCAAGAGTCTTGAAAGGGGAATAGAGTCTCAACTCCTAAACACAACATAGTCCATAGTCCATGCGTACACTCTATGGTTCAAATTAAAAATACAAGAGGACCATAAAGGCTTGGAGATTTTTGTGGTGGCTAAAGGATTGCATTAAATTTATTATAATATATGTAACTATCCTTTTATTTATGAATCTTGAATCAAAATAACTAAACAAAGCTTGAAAATTTTGTTACAAATCTAAATTTACATGAAAACAAATGTTTCTTTTATATAAATAATTCCATAATTTTAATATCTAAAATTTTTATAAATCAAATTATAAAAGCCTTATTACATTTTTAAAGAGATTTCTTACATCCATGAGATCATTGAAAATTATATGCATATCATAAAATAAACAGATTTCCATTATAACTAATTTTATATTTAAATTTAGTTTAATAATCATACAAAGATTTAAAGTTTACAATAAAATATTTCACTATTTTATTTTATTTGGTATATATTCAATTTAAAAAATATATAATAAGTATAAGGATGATGTTGTGAATTTAGATTAGAAAAGGTAACATTAAAAATTAACTAAAATTTTACAACAAAAAAATTTGAAAAAATAAAATAAATTTGAAAATCTGAATTTAAAACCTTTGTTATCTTGTAACTTTATTTTTATTAATAAGATTACAATTTTTTGAACAAAATAATATACATATCATATTTAAAATTTAAAATAATGATAACAAATTAAATAATGATAATTCATATTTGTTATGATAATATTTTAGAATTTTAAATCTAAATTTAATTACTAACTATATAAAGTGTGCATAAGAGAGATGGTTTATTAGAATTTAAAAAGATAAGATATGGCTTAGAATTCTTTAGCATTTTATTTTTATGCTTAAAAATCATTAACAAAAGAATTCTAAGATCACCATAATTTTGTTTACTTAAAAGATTAGAAGGTAGCTATTGTCACACATATTTTTGAAAATTTAATGGCATGTGGCTATAATATGGAAAACATAAGAGAATTTGTTTCTATATCTTCAACTCTAGGTAACAAACTTATTCATCCCATGGTGTTTTGGAATTGACCAACGCTCACTTTCACTATGATGCTCATGAGATTTTTTCTTATTTTAGCAATGCTCATTTTATTCTTAACATTAGTTAAGGGAGAGATTATTTTAATTCTTGAGATTGGAGTTTATCACCTCATAATATCTTAGTTTCATTTTATTCCCCAACGGTCTTGCCAAGATTGGGCATCTTTATGTTATTCCCTTTTGACCAAAAATGTGGTGGTTGGACTAGAATTAGAGCTAATGTTAGGAAACCTCTTGACTTCCTTGTTATTTAACTTCTTCTTCTACCTAAGATACTTTGTCATAACCATGCTTTAAATAGAGAAAGTCTTGCTTTAAAGAAGAAAATATGATAGGAAATATTTCTTTTAATCTTAAGATGGTAGGTTATAAAATGATTTTAGATTTGTTGTATTTTAATCAATCAATTTTTAGAGATAGTGCAACAACAATAACACAAATTGAAGGAATATATATATATATATATATATAATTAAAAGGAAAATAAATTATAGAACATGTTGAAAAAGAATACTTTGGTCATAGTTGAGTAGTTGTATGTGTTAAAAACTTTTTTTTTTTTTAATATTTTCTTGTCACTCAGTGAAATATATAATGTTCACATTGGCTCTCTTTATTACACATGTGAAGAGAAAAAATTATACATATTTATAATATAATAATAATTTAAAAATATGAAAAAAAAATGTTTACATATATAAATATTTGAAATGAAATTTCTTGTAATGTGTAAATTTTTCTTCAACTTTTACACTTTAAAATTGTTTTTAATCCTTTTAATATGTAATAGATTTTTAATCCTTCTAATATGTGATAGATTTGTAACTAAAATAATTGTATATTGATAATTGTTTTTGGAAACAATTTTCTTAAAATAAATCATAAATCATAAATATCTAATTATGATTTTTTTTAATTATTGAATTAATCCATAAAAAAAAAATTAAACTTTATAATCAAAGTAATAATATTTCACAACAACAAAATTCAACTTCAACGATTCCTATCAACTAAATATCTAGTCGTTATAATTTCATATTATTATTATATCTTGAAACAATATTTTGCTCTACTTAATCTCTGATGTATCTTAAATTAGGGACGAAACTTCATCTTGTATTGGTATGCATGTCATTTTATGACATCCGTATGACCCACGATTAAGAAAATTTTTCAAAAAAAAATTGATATCATATACTCACTCATACATATAGAAATATTAAATCTCATACTATTATCCCGTTATAATTTCCTTAAAATAATTATAATATATATAACTTGATACATTTATTTTCTTTGAAGTCTTGACTAATGCAAGAATGTGCAGTCACACAAATCGCAAAAGTGGTTATTTTCTTTTAATTACGAGTTTAAGACAATTAAACCGCGTGAAATAAAGCGATATTAAATGTCAATACTATTATCCTTTTATAATTTGTTTAAAATGATTATAATTGCGCGGAAAGCGTTTTCTCGATACATTTATTTTCTTTGCATTGTTGACTAATGCAAAAGTATGCAATCATACAGACAGCGAAAATTTGGAGTTTGTTTTTGAATTATGAGTGTAAGACAATTTAAACCGCGTGAATAATTCGGCGAATAAAAAATACGATCAATCTGAAACGCGATGCTAAAGTCGGAGGAAAGATAAAAAGGTAGAATAATCAATGTTTATCCAAGATACTTCCTCTTTTATTAAAAGATGATTGGTTTTCTTTGCAGTGTTGACTAATCCAAGAATATGGAGTAACACAAACAGACAAAATAATTTGGACGGTTTTATTTTATCTTTTTAATGTACTGAGTCTATGACAAAGCAAACCAGCGCGAATAATTCGACGAATAAAAAATACGATCAATTTGAAACGCGATGCTAAAGAATCGAAGGAAAGATAAGAATGTAGAATAATGAATGCTTATCCAGCAGCATGGCAAATGTTTTTTTTTCCATGGTAGAATGTATTTATTCGGTTAAATATAGGTATGTTTTGAGTTTAAAGTAAAATGTATTTCATTAGATTTAAGATTTTTGTGATCTATAATGTAGAAGTAAGTTTTTTGGAGTTAATTATATAATTAGGATTTGATTGACGTTTGGAATTAATTAATGTGATTTATTTTCAAAACTAACCAGTTCGTTGACCAAATCCTAGCTATATAATCTATGTTGCACAAGTTTCTGGTACGCGGGTACTTCCAGTGCGCAAGAACGACTATCTGGCACGGCTAGAAGTTTTGCCCGAATTTACAGGAACCCCAAGTTGGGAGCTGTAATAATATAATATATTAAACTTTAATATATAAAAATAAAAAAATAAAATAATTTATTTATTTCCATCCAAATTTTGCCTGTGAAATTCCATCTTGCAAAGAAATATGTAAAAGGTTGAACTAGTTTTGCCCGAATTTACAGGAACCCCAAGTTGGGAGCTGTAATAATATAATATATTAAACTTTAATATATAAAAAATAAAAATAAAATAATTTATTTATTTCCATCCAAAATTTGCCTGTGAAATTCCATCTTGCAAAGAAATATGTAAAAGATTGAACTTTGAAACACTGCCAAAAAAATCAAAATATTAATCTATCAACAATTTGTCAATCAAATTCCTTTTGAGCAAAGAAACATGCAAAACTCCCAAATCGGAAAAAAGGTTGTTATTACTCGATTATTAAGTGATTTAATCCAACGTTATATGTTAAGTCAGTCAATTCCTCGCCCTTGATTTAACCTCACCAATATATTATATATATATATCTATATATATGAAAAAATAAAATATATATTAATAATAATTAAAAAAAAAAAACACTAGAGTTTAAACCAATGTTATTTTAAAGAGAGTTTGTATAATAAAATTATAAATTTCCAAGTTAATATATATTTTATACTTAAATAAATATGAAAATTGATTTTTTTTTTAATAATATTTATATTTCATAATTTCAACTATTTTTTTCTTTTAGTATTCCATCTTTTGTCCATTCAACCTGGGCAATAATGATGGGTTTTTCCAATGGCCAACAATCTGTTTAAATGCTTTTATATCCATCCACCATCCATGTATATGAGGAGAATGAATAGCTTTGCAATGACAAAGATCAGAATAGGCCAGACGCCTCATCTTCATTTGGATAGAATGACATTCCATAATGGGTTGTTTCTCTTAGTTCCAGACCCATATCCAGATCTAAACCAACAACATACCCTTCCCTTCGCATAGTTCCATGAGTTGCAACGTCAAATACACCTGAGCTTGCAATTATTCATTGCAATGAAGCTCCTAAAACGTCAAAAATTTGTTGTAATGAAGCTCCCGGTAGTTTTGGAATGTTTCCAACCAGCTCCCAAGCTCCTAGGAGCGGGGGAGCTTGGATTAAGTGCTCTCCATATAATTAATCAAAAAAACTTACTTCAATAAAATATACCTATTAATGTAAATATATATTAAATGTTGATTATTTTTTTCCTGTGGAAAAAGTCGTAATTTCTTTATTGATGAGAAATTACATTTTGCAAATGCCTTGCATATACAGTATTAGGTTGTGCCTGTCAAAAACCAAAACTAGCAACTGTTGTTCCACCACATGTGTATGGCAGTTCAAAATATAGTCTATGAGAGTGCTTTGGTGCTCTTCGCAGAGAGCCCTTTGCTGATTTTTAAACATAAGAAAAAGTATGAATAATTACATATGATCGTTTAGTAAATAGATGGGACCAAAAAACAAAACTTGTACAAAACTTGGACAAAACTGATTATGTTCCAGGTTCTATAAACGGCCTGTGATAGTACTGGTAGGTGTTGCCATCTCTTTCCTCCTAGATCAACCAAGAAGCGTCGTCCCTGTGCGTAGCCTCCTTGGATAAGAAGTCAGCAGCTGTGTTGCATTCCCTGTAGATATGGTGGCATGAGAAGGCATCAAAATTGATATAAGTCTATGAGTTTCTTCCAGGATATGTTTTAAAGAGTATGCATTGCATTGTGATTTTTTGTTAATCCAATTGCATACGATTTGAGAGTCTCCAAAAAGCTATAATTGTAGGTAGTGTTTGGACAAAGAAAAATATATGAGGTTTTTTGCTGCAAGGAGTTAAGCAAAGTTGTTGGTCCCTCTGCCCAGCCCCATTTGAATTCTAAAGGTGTGAGATAGGGATAGATGGAGGATTGCACCCCCTCCATAGCCTGCCTCTTAGGCTAACCCGTCAAAGTAAGCCCATGCTCACGATGTATTGATGACTTCCGGTGTTATGTTCCTATGGGTAGGTTGAGAGTCCTCTTTGGGAATGGATCTGTAATCAGCTAGGAGTCTGGTTGTAATGGAGGGCCAGTGGGGGGTTTTTTGAAGGAAAATTGATTGGTTCCTGGCAATCCAGATGGCCCAGCTTATAAGGAGCGAGATGTTCTTTTCTTTAACGGAGTTAGATAGGCACCAATTGTTCCATGCTTCTGAGAAATGTGTGCCCTACCATCTTTTAGTGGAGGATATTGAACTGAGGAAGCCAGTCCAAAGTTCTTGTGTGCAAGGGCAGTGGAGGAAAAGGTGGTCTGTGTCTTCATTATCACCCTTGCAAAGATGGCACTAGAATGGGCCTGAGAAAGATATTTTCATCAGATTGGCCCCTGTCGGGACTTTATTTTGGAGGATGGACCACATAAAACAAACGCCTCAGGGCTAGTTTTTTCCCAGGGCTAGCCAACCCCCAACAGTTGAAAGAGAGTATCTTCATGGGGGGGGGGGGGGGGTGAGATGGGGCGTCCTCTGCTCTAAGACCCCAAGGGATGGTTTTCTGTCTGCCTGATGCAATCTCTTCCCTAGCCTGATGTTTTGCCCTGGTGAGCGAGGAGGGTCGGCCCCGGGGGAGCTTAGGGAGAAAGGGGAAGGGAATAACCCCAAAACCAACTGCATCCTTGCCTTGTGAATGAAACTTTGAGCGCGTAGGGTAGCGATGGTCAGTGCAGGGGGGACACCAGAGAGGAGGGAGAGAGGGCCGCCGGGAGGGTAGGTTGGGGAAAGGGGGAAGCAGAGGGAGGGGGCGCGATGGGGCAGTGTTGATTAGGGAGGGAGTGCTGGATGGGAACAGGGGGGAAAGGGAGACCATTGGGGGGGGGGGGGGAAGAGAGAAATTCGAAGCGCCCTCGGAGGGGGGGTGGGGAGGACTAACATGAGAATGCATAGCAGATGCAGAAAGAATATCAGAAATAGAGAAATCAAAAGGGGAGTTAGAAGAGGTCGTAGCCACGGTGAAAGCATCCCCTGAAGCCACCTGAGCTCTCGTCAGTGGAGGAGAGGGTGGCCGAAGTGGAGCTTTTCCCCGCTTCTTTCTGGGACCAGGATCTGCTTCTTTAGTTACCTCTGCTACACCTTGCGCCGGTTACTCCACAGTCGTCTGAGCTTGTTGTGCAAGCTCCATGGGGGTCTCAGTATTCAGAGCATTTTCACGGGGCTTCTATCCCCATTTGGAAATCAGAGGGCAGTCCCTATACACATGGCCGACCTTATGACAACGTCGACATCTGTAGGGCACTCCTTCGTAATCCAAAATTTGTTTTCTGGTGAAGTTCCGCCATTGGATGGTAATGAATTCCTGCAGACCCCCCCTCGTATCCATGTGCACCAAAATTCTGGCATAAGCCATCTTACCCGTAGCGAGGTAGGATTTATCCGAGCCCATATATGAACCGAGCAAATTCCCAATTCGCTTGAAGATCTCTTCCTACCAGAAATGAGGGGGAAGCCTTGGCAACCTGACCCAAATTGGCCCGACCCCCATCTGTTCAGATTCAGGGTCAAAGAGAGGTGACCATCGCTTCAGGAGGCATGATCGAAATGCCAGTAAGAAGATAGTACCGAGTTTGTATGGTCCGACCGAGCAAACCTAAAGGCAAACCAACCCCTCACAAATGTCTGAACAGTGGGTAGGTCTGCAAGTCGATGGCCCCATACCTCACACACCCAAGCCTTTAGTCTTTCCACTGAATAATTCTGTCTGTGAATCCTTCCTACCAGGACCCTATCTTCAATATCCATGGAATCCGCCAGTTGTATATCTTCCTCCAACCTTAAGAAGATGTCATCAATCTTCAATCTGAAGCACCTAGCCTTTTTGCGGGGTCTCGCTTCATCAGATGGGAGCTCCCTTGTGTCCGAGCTATGTCCTGGGTCGGTGTGATCCTCAGGGCTAGGGGGAGGGCTGATGGAGGGGTTCCTGAGAGAGCCGAGGGGTTGGTGGGACTTCCGGAAGGGTGAACGGGATTGCAGGATGAGGATGGATTAACTGAAATAGAGGGAGCTGACGAAATGTTCAAGACGGAAGAGGGTCACATGAGAGGGGTAAGTGAGGGGGTCAGCCCATGACTCCGGGAGGTTAGGGTTTAGACAGCCTGAAACAAACCCTAACAAGGATGGGGATACCGGCAGGGTAGAGAGGGACATCCAGGTCAGGGGAATGTCCGGTAGGATGACCGGATGGTTGAACGGCCTTGAGATTGGAGACAAGTTAGCAATGGCCTCATTCAGCTCACAACTAAATGGAATACAGTCCTCCTTGAGGTATTCGACGACATCCAGATAGATCCTTCCGACAGCGGGTCCTCCGAATAATCAACAAGATTGAGGTCCATTGTTGTCGAGGGGTCGTGTGCTCCAGCTGCTTGTAACCACCAAGGAGATAGCGAGAGGGATGGCAGCCCCAAACGGAGGGTCGATGCAGGGGTAAAAACGTCTCAATAAAACACAGTAAAAACCAAAACGGGCTTGAACGAGTAGGTTTAGGTAAGGATGGTCGCAGCCCCAGATCTGAGCTACGTGGATCCACCCAGGTCTGCCATCTGCTGCATTTGTCTGCCTCTATGACTGGTCAATTGTACTCGCCATCGCACTACAGAGCCATCCTTTCTCCTCAGTGATTCTTCGAGCTCATGTTAAAGCATTTCGATTAATGTGGATTATATTTTAACTTACATTGAATTTAGTTATAATTGATTTATACGATTTAAAAATATATATATATATATAAACAAAAAAATATTTTTATTTAATATAAAAATATAATTTCTACATTTAAAAGTATTGTGAATAAATTTTTTAAAAATATTATTCGTTGTATTGTTGATATTAAATTTTAAAATTATAACCTGATATTTTAGTATAAATTTGGATTTAATATTATTTATTATTTATGTAGATTGCTTAGGGTTAATATCCTGAACCTTAATTAAAATTATTTATTTTAATTATTTTCAAAATTATTTCTTAATAAATTTGAACTATTATCATATAAAAATACAACTAAAGGAATGATGTCCTTTTCTCGGATAGCAGAATACGGGGTTCAATCCCCTTCCATTTTTAATGGTTTGAACTATCGAGACAAAGCATTTTGGGACCAAATATCATAGTTAATCTAATTACTGTTTCAAATCGAAGTGGATGTACGTTTGTAGAATAAATTTTTTTGTTTGTTTGTTTATGAAAACAGCGAAAGTTTAGTCTGATTACCACATGTTTAGCTATGATTTTTAAGGGTGCTCTCCTCTTCAGCATTACAATTTAATAGAATATATTTGAATCGACTTAAACGCGTCCAACGGCTCGTAAAGTGGCGGTTGAGGTGCTTGCAACCATTTGCAGTTGAGGTGATTGAAACGATTTGTAAGTATTAATACAAAATTGTTAGTTTTGCTGGTTTGATATCCTTGCCTTTAGTTCTTCTTAAAGTGTATGGTAGACGTGAAACTAGAATTCTGTTTTAGTAGTATTTTTAAGTTCATTAAAATTTTGATTCATATTTAATCAGCTATACAGTGATTAAAAATATTTTTATGGGCAGACTGCGAATAGCTGTGGTTTGTTTTTAAGGATTATGTTTAAATGTTTAAAATCACATCCAATATCGTATGTCATCCTTCTTGGAAATGGTATAATCGATATAATGTGTTCTATTTCGTTACTTTTAATTGAACATTGTGCTGGGTAAATTTGAGGAGTGTATTTAGATGGGTCTGAGTGTATTAAGTGTATTCAGAAGGGTTACCCACCTTTCTAGTTTTAGGTCTTGTATTTATGATAGTGGAGTAGGGAGGGAGATCACTATTTGTGTGGCTTTTAGTTTAAATTGAACACATGACGGATTGAGTTGGTGGTGACACTTGTCGGGTAGCTATTTTCACGTGTTACCTTCCTAGACGTGGACCTTATTAATAGTTTTGGTGAATTAGGGTTTGTTCTTTGGCAAATAGGGTGAAGTTGTTTCGGGTTAGTTTATTTATGTTTGGGCCTAATAATTGCTTGTTCTGCTTCGCCAGTAGTTGTCTGCATGTGACGTTGTAGTTGTGGGGCAAAGCAGGGTTTATCGATTGTTATGGCTAGTTGTTCAGCTGTTGCGTTGTGTTGTTCGGCTATTGCGGTGTGTTGTTCGACCGCAGAGGTGAGGTGTGGGTGCAGTAAAGGGTTTCAGCTCTTGGGTGGCATTGCGTCGTTGCAGGGTTGTATGTCGCCGAATGTGGTTGGGTTTCAGATGGATGTTTGTTGATAGTCTCTCGCTCGCTCGACCCTGTTTGAACCAGGCTTGACACTGGACAACATGGTTGCTTCGCTGTAGCAAATTTTTGGAGCTTGGCGTTTTCATTCCCTAGTAGGATTTTTCATCTTGTAAGCCATACTTGCAACTGTGTTTGTCAACACATCTATTTGCTCGATATTCACACTATGAGTTTGCTTCTCTAGATTGGGTTGTAACAAATTCTAGTTTATACTAATCCATCAGCTGGTATTTCTGTGTGGTGGATAATTCCAATCATGGCATTTTTGAGTGGTGAATAATGTTTGTTATCATTATATTTCCCCTAGGATCACTGCATTTGCCACTAGGATTATTGAAATTAGAATTCTAGTGACAAAAGAGATGTCGAAATTGACTTGGAGTATATCAATCTATCTCAAGTTCTTAGAAAGGATTGGATATGAAGTCCTTTGTTAAAACACATTAAATTTTATAGTTTATTCAATATATTCATGTTGAGTTAGATATTTTACCTAGGATCATTGCATTGGCCCCTAGGATCATTGAGATAAGAATTCTAGTGACAAATGAGATCTCAGAATTGACTTGGAGTACTTAAATCCATCTCAAGTTATTAGAAAGGATTGGATATGAAGTCTTTTGTTAAACCACATTCCATTTTTATAGTTTATTCAATATATTCATGTTCAGATAGATATTGCCCCTCAGATCATTGAGATTAGAATTCAAGTGAGAAAAAAGATCTTGGAATTGATTTGGAGTACATAAAGCCATCTCAAGTTGTAAGAAAGGATTGGATATGAAGTCCTTTGTTAAATCACATTGAGCTTTTACAGTTTATTCAATATATTCATGTTAAGTTGGATATTTCAGAGGTTTGATTTACATCACATTTTATCTATGATATGATACATTGACATAAGGATCACAACATTTTGGGTATTATGTGTTGCCTTCGATTAGATTGCTACTTTCGATTAGTCTTAGTTTTATATGGAAGTTATTTTGGAGACTAAGACTAGAGGAATGCTTTTGTGTACTTTTTTCCACTTGTAAGACATTCATAACTATACCGAAAGCTACAACATATGGTGATCTAAATCTCTTGAACAATTTTTTTAGCTTTTGCATGTTTTCAGTTTTTATGAATGGTTATGCTTCATATAAGATCGTTGTTTTATACTTGAATGTTTATTTTCCATGTTTCCCTTGGGATCATGGAGATTAGAATTTGATCAATAAAAGAGATCTCTGAAAGTATTTGGGTACATTAGGCAATCTCAACGTTCGTAGAAAAGATTGGATTTTAGGTCTTTTGTCAAGCCACTTTGAATATTTACAATTTTTTCAATATTTTCATGTTAAGTTGATGTTTCAAAAATTTGATATCATATCACATTTAATGTATGATATGATATATTGGCACAAAGATCATGGTATCTTATGACTCATATGCTGCTTCTAATTAGTCTTAATTCATAATAAGAATGACTTTGTGCACTTTATTCACTCTTCAGACATTCTCAAAGATACCAAAAAAACTGATATGGTGATTTCTAATCTCTTGAACAAAGTTCTGATTTTTGCTTATTTTGGGTGTCAGTGAATTTCATAGTTATCCAAATACACATTGGAACTTACATTGCAACAGACCAAAAAGAGATGGTAACTT
Source organism: Pinus tabuliformis (assembly GCA_031772625.1). Lineage (NCBI taxonomy): Eukaryota > Viridiplantae > Streptophyta > Pinopsida > Pinales > Pinaceae > Pinus > Pinus tabuliformis. Next base: position 1,234,819,694 of record CM062804.1, on the reverse strand, counting down.
CATCCACATTGCAATTTGGTTACAAACAAAAAAGTCATGCCACCCCTATGCTTGATGGCCTCCATTTTCTGAATTGCCCAAACTTGTTGAAGTGCCTGTTGAGCCAAGTTTCTACCATATGCTTGAGTCCAGTTTACTCCTTGTAACCATGGAGGGATTGAATAGCCAAATTTTCCACTTGTGCTACTAACCCCAACACTAACTGGAGGTGGCCTATAATACATAGGATTTACCCCTGCACTGGTAGGTGTATAGGGGGTGGGTATAACCCCTAGTTGATAGTGGTCAAATTGGATTAATCAGATCTTGGTACGATGGTGTATGATCTGCAATGCAGTCCAAAGTGTTGGACATTATCCTATTTGCCTCCCACTAACTTGCACCATACTATTTCGTGTCTGTGACCCCTTGTTTTTCCAGCACTCATTAAGCCTTTCTTACCTCCCTCTCTTGCCTTACCAAACATTTTTTATGTTCCTTCTCTTCCATTGTTTTTTGTCTTTCAAGCCTTTCCTTTACTCGAGTTGTTGCTGCTGCAATCCTTGAATGTCTCTTTTCCTTGGCCGACTCCTCGTTTCTCTATTTAGATTCTTGAATTTCAATTTTTCTACACTCAGACTTAAACATTAGGTTCATATATTCTTCAAAGGTGAGTAACTGTGCACCCTCTCCAACAGAAGATAGTATGTTATTGAATGCGTTGATGAGGCTTTTACTCTCTCTACTGGTAGCTTTAGGAACCTACCAAGTATTGTTTGGTTCGTTGTCACATGCTCCTGATGGATTGACACTTGCCTTTCAACCTCAGGGGAACCTGATTGAACCCCATTGTTGTCCTCATTTGGTACTTCATTCTGAATAGACTCTTCTTCCAATGATCCATTGTCCACAAAATAATGAACAAGTTCAGTGCTCAACTTTGCTGGTTGAGAAGGAATTGCCATGCTTTCATCATTGGTGGATGACACATTATGTTTTTTGTTATTAATCATGGCCTCTGCCAACCATGATGGTGTGATTACATGGGTTAGCATGCTCAATTGTTCATTGTTGATTCTTGTTACATTCTCATTTGAAACCACATTTGCATTGTCATTTTCATGATCAATTGCCTCATTTGGAATATCACATGCAGAATTAGTAGGTGCTTCAATGGGTGTGGAAGCCTCCATGTTATTAACAATTAATTCATTATTTAATTGTGTCTCACATGTTCAGCATGATAGATATTCCCCTGACAAAGAAATATCATACCTTCAACAACAACAGCATCTTCCTGCCAATCGACATCTTCTTGGGCATCAAACCGGTCATGTAAGTCCTCTAATTCTTGACCTTCCACAACAAATGCCTGGCTGCAACTAGTGTACTTAATAAGAGCATCAACATTCAGTGGCCAAATTCCAATCCTCCTAAATCTAGCCTTGATATTAGAAGGCGTTAAATCTGTTTTAAATGCTTCACTTGCAAGCTCAGCTAGCTCAAATATTTTTACCTCCAACTCTAGATTCTTTGTCGTCCATGAAGCTCGCTCTACCCTGAAATAGTTCTTGAAAGGCCTAAAGACATTGAAATCAAGGGGTTACAATCTATGAGTGGTATAAGCTGGAAGTGTTAATAGGTCAATTCCCAAATGGTTGGCCTCTTCGATTGTCTGCATAGCCATGTGGCTTCCATGGCCATCTAAGATTAGTAGGTGTCTATTTTCAGGCGAGACACCACTTGGCACTGGTGCAACGAAGTGAAAAAGAAAATCTAGGATTAGTTCCTTTGTCATCCATGCATGGGGATGTGAAGCCATGAATGCACTTGGTTCACAATTCTGTATATAGTTTTTAAGTTGTGTTTTTCCTTTGAATAAATAAAAAACCAAGATTGAAAAACTAGTTGCATTGATAAAACAAAGTATAGTGATCCACTCCCTTCTCCTAGGCAAACATTTTGGAACATTTTTGCTCCCTCTCTTGGCAATTACCCACATGACACAATTCCTTCCAGCCTATACACATGTTTTGTTACAGTTCCAAATATGGTTTGGGCATAAGAGCGTTTCTCATATGCACGAGAAAGGGTGTCATAGAACTTAGACACAAATACAAGGCATAAATTTAAAGCCCTATCTCTGTCAAGACCCTCCATTGTTCATAAGACAAGGTTTGGATGCCTTTTTTAAACCCACTTCACCAAGATTTTCTAGGAAACTGATCTTTGAAGGGGTTTGGCCTCCCTGGACAGATTTGAGCTACTGTGGATTTGAGTTGTATAAAATCTAACCCATGTCCCATTTGGTCCATCCTGATGATGAACCACAGAGGATTTTTCGAAACGTCGATTCCAAAAATTTGTATGCGATGACTCTAGAAGACAACACCGCACATAATATAGATCGCAGAAGCCTAAAATGAATAATTAAAAGGGTAATCAATAATTGCAACCTGCATAATAGAAACTCAGTCTTATTTATTTCCTGAAATTTAAATATGAACAAGTTAATCAATACTTGCAACCTGCATATATTTGAATAAGAAATTTATGTGTTTGCATCGACTTGAATCTCCATCCACAAATATCAGGACTTAATTTGATAGAAATATCAGGCCTATGTGTTTGATAGAAATATCAAGCCTAAATTTAGCTTGAACATAATCATGTATCCTAAGCAAGGCATCAAATCCATAATATCCCGACCAACCTCAGAAAAAGGGAAGGGTACTGAAAATTGTCTCCTTACAAATGCTAGGAATAGGTGTTGGTTAATTGAAATAAGTTTTAAATTCATTTGTTGTTAAGGTCACTGAAAAAGGTGACTAAAAGTTGCAGTGTTTGACCGTATCTTAAAACACTCCAGTTCTCTACATTGTCAGCTACAACTACTTCCAATTCTTCCATTCTTAGAGGCATGACAATTATTGCATACAAGCTGCCAAATTGTTGTGATTAAGGAATGATCAAGCCTATGTGTTTTGACTCAGTTGTTGTGATTAAGGAATGATCAAGCCTATGTGTTTTGACTCAGTTGATGTGATTAAGGAATGATCAGGCCTATGTGTTTTGAGTCAGATGTTCTTATTATTTTTTTCTCTGTTGTATTTGTTTGGCATGATTAATTTTTTTGTATTTTTTGCCCTAGATGCTAAGGATTTTTCTCTGCAATTTCGCACACAGAAGGCTAATGTTTGTCAAAACTACTTGAAAAGTATTTGCAGAAAAGGAGAGACCACACACTTGTGAATGTTATACACTATAGTATTCTACTGACTTTTTATTTTATTCTTTTATTAGGTTGGTTTACAAAAGCCATTATAAAATTGGACATAAGGATTTGTTTAAATTTGTGCTTCACAAGAATCTTGGTAGGTTTTTTTAGTATCTATAGGCCTATATTATACTTCATTGTCCTATTAATAAGAAAAAATGGAATAGATAACATGTGTGAGGAGGTTGCTATTTCCTTTCTTAAAAGTTAAACATGGAGATTTAACTTGGCCATTTCCATGGTGTCTGCCAATAATGTTTGTCAATTTAAGTATCATTATCATCATCGAGCGGGATGTGAGGGAGTACTTATAGAAGTTGAGACTTGGTCTATTTCTTCCATTGTGTTGTTTTAGGTTTTGAATAGCTATTGATTGTGATATCGATATTAAAAACTTCTTTGCATAACGCATCAAATTTCTAGTCCATCACATTTTGCTTTTACATTATGGATTGATGTTGACTACCTTTGTCCTCCACCACTTGAGCAACAAAGGTCTTGTTCAACCAATATAACTCAATAAGTTTAAAACTCTTGGTGTCTTTGGTTCTTAAATAACTAGTGTCCAAGGCCCATTCATTAAACTTTACCTTTAGATATTCCTTGGAGAGTTACTGTGTTTTTCACTTGACAACCTACTCGATGCTAGCCACCTCATATTTTCTTGCCATATAGAATCTATAGTGGAAGTTGACAAACATTCTCATGGCATTTGTCTAGTGATGTGTTGTGGCACTTGTAGGGAAGGGTATAATTTGATAGAGGATGAAGTGCCTATGTTGAGCCCACATTTGTTGCATAAAGAGAATGAACCTACATCTTTAGTGATGGTGTAGGTTTTAAAGAGAATGAACCCTAGATTTCCCATAATGGCACATGATCTCATCATCCTACTCAAATCATTTCTTAAACTATCACTTGGATGAGCTAGCTTTGCATTGAAATCTCTTGTTCCCCTTCCTTAACATCATTTCATTATGCTAACATGCACAAGCTTATAGACTTAGCTCCTATAGGCATGTCAAGGATTTGGCATTCATCAGAATAGCCCTACTTTTACAAGGTCTTCCTTCATAGGAGGACTTGTATGAGAATTTCAACAAAATGTTTTTTTCTCTTCCAAAATGTTGTTGGGTTTTTAGAAGAAACCTGATCTTCAAATTGTTTTTGCAGTTCTTGTACCTTTTCCTTGATTTATTTTCTCTACATTTGGTCTTCAATCTTCAGATTATACTTTATATGCTTTAACTCTTGGATTTTTTGTTTCTTTCTTTTTATAGTTTCTACTACTTGGATGATCCAGATCTTGGGGTGATTCCCTCAAGATCTAAAATATTGAAATGGATCTTGGGGGGGAGGCCCCAAGATCTAAAAATTTGAAATTGTGAGAAGAAAAAGAGTAGAATGTCTAATAAACAAAACCATGAAGATTTTTTTATTAAAAAATATAAGGAATACATTGTGGTGGACAATCTATCCTTTTACAAAATGCGACTTGCTACTTATAGTATTTTTCAGTTACAATACCGCGGTTCAATTCCAAGGGTGAATGAATACCATGGGTGGATAAATACTATGAGTGGATGCCACTTATAATATCATGGGCAAATTCCATGGGTGGATGAATACCATGGGTTGATTCCATTTTCCATTCAGATCATTCCTCCCTCCTTAAGAAGCAATGGTCCCCATTGTGTGAAGTTCCCTCTTGCGAAGCCTTTGTTGAATATGAAAATCCACTAAAGAGAAGGGTTTTATGTGGTTGAACCATAACCATGATGAACGAAGATCTGAGGATAGAGATACCCTATAATGCTTGTGACCAACTGTGATATTGACTTCGCTGAAGTGTGGGTTTGTGGATGACCCATAACCATGATGAACGGAGATCTGAGGATAGAGATAGCATGTAATGCTTGTGACCAACTATGATACTGATAGTGTGCGGCCTAGCAAATGGACTTCGATGAAGTGTGGGTTTGTGGATGACCCATAACCATGATGAACGAAGATCCGAGGATAGAGATACCTTGTAATGCTTGTGACCAATTGTGATACTGACAGTGTGTGGCCTAGAAAATGGACTTTGATGAAGTGTGGGTTTGTGGATGACCCATAACCATGACAAACGAAGATCCGAGGATAGAGATACCCTGTAATGCTTAGGACCAACTGTGATACTAACAGTGTGCGGCCTAGTAAATGGACTTCGATGACAAGCATTTTGTGTGGTTGACCCATAACTGTGATGTTGGTTGTTAATGAAGTAGCAAGTGCCTACATAGCCTGGGGTGGGAGGGAATGTCTCCAAATAACCCAAGTCGAATATTGTTATGCTGAAACTGATGAATGTGAATCATGTGCCTACTAAAGTGGGGTGGGAGGGTACGTCTCCAATGAGAACCCACTCCGAATGCTACTCCAGAATTAAAATGGACAGAACTCGATCAATATAACTCAGAGTATTTATTATAACCTATTTTTGGAAGCAGAAGTACCATTTTGCATCTTCCCATGTGTTGGAAATCCTTATCTTGACACTCTAGAATCTCATTTTCGATTTTGCAATTTTTCCACCATCACAAAAGTTCTAAAAAAAAATAGTTGATTTTAAATCAGCGATATCTCCCACATCTGAACTCCAATTCGACCCATTTGTTTTTTTGAAATTGGGTGATTTTTCAAGAAAAACCTCATATCTACAATCCTTTTTCTGAAATACTGCACAAAAACTTCAAAAAAATGATAGGAGAGTCGTTGTCCACCAATTGTTGTCAAAAAAATTCTACGACATAGCTGATTTTAAATCAGGGATATCTCCCTCACCGAGACTCTGATTTGGCCGATTTGTTTTTGAATTTTGGTATTTTTTCACATGGAATCCAAATATGATATTTTGTTTGTAAATATTGTACCAAATGTTTCATATCTGATTTGAAAACTCGACGCAAAAGAAAAAAACACCAACAAAACAAAACAAAACAAAACAAAACAAAAAAACAAAACAAAAAAACAAAAACAAAAAACAAAAAAACAAAAAACAAAAACAAAAACAAAAACAAAAAAAAACCAAAAGCTAAAAAAACTAAAAAAAACCTACAAAAAATGAAAAAAAGAAAATTTCTTCCTACTTGGCCCAAGAAACTGCTTTGTGGAGGTCGTAACGCATGCTTGAAGTTTGTTGAATATTGATGCAAAAATTCGAAACTGAAATATGCATGAAACCCTCATTCCCATAGAATCGTAACCTACTTCGATACCATTGATCCAGATCTTAGGGGGAGGCCCTCAAGATCTAAAATATTGAAATGGATCTTGGGGGGGGGGAGCCCCCAAGATCTAAAAAATTGAAATTGTGAGAAGAAAAAGAGTAGAATGTCCAAAAAAAAAACCACAAAGAATATTTTTATTAAATCAGATAAGGACTACATTGTGGTGGCCAATCTGTCCTTTTACAAAATGTAACTTGTTACTTATAGTATTTTTCAGTTACAATACCATGGGTCACTTCCATGGGTGAATGAATACCATGGGTGGATGTCACAATACCACGAGTCAATTCCATCAGTGCATGAATACCATAGGTGGATGTCACTTACAATACCATGGGTGGATAAATACCATGAGTGTATGCCACTTACAATACCATAGGTAAATTCCATGGGTGGATGAATACCATTCGTGTTGGAAATAATACTGAGGGGGGGGGGGGGGGTGAATCAGTATTAGCAAACCAATAACCTTTTCATTTCCATAATCAGATTCATATACGCTACTTCAGTTAAGGGAACTCGTGTGTACACACAACTGTGTTTAATGCAACTAGCGTATATCTAGCAAACTTATGATTCAGTTAATTCATCATATGTTGATCTTTAATCAGTGCATCCGAACATCATTAACCATATAAATAGTAACCAGGTGCAGTAAAAATAGAATAGATCATCAAATATAAGAGACACACATGAACACCATGATATAAGGTGGAAACCCAATGTGGGAAAAAAACCACCTGCTGCTGTTTCTTTAAGATAAAAAAAAATTGTTTACAATCTTATACTGGCACAGACTCATACTAGTACGCAGG